>CM039525.1:8771475-8885445 GCA_022433055.1 Begonia peltatifolia | reverse complement strand
TGTATATAGGTTTGTGGAGTGTGTGTGATTTCGGTGACGTACGCGTATGTTTTATATGTAGGAGCTTGGTAATGCTCTATTCTGTGTACTTTTCTCATTTGTAATCGATAGATTTTCGTTGTCTTTAAACTTTGATTATTTTGTTATGGAGATTCTCTAGATAGTCAATAGATAAATATTGCTAGTTTTTGGTGAATTGTGTGTAGGGTTTAAATTTTGGGATAGCTAGTTTTTAGGCGTTACTCTGCCGAAATTTTGGGAGAGAGGTTGGAAGTCGAGAGGATATGGAATAGGTCGGGATGTGTACAGTGAGTGTTAGAGAAGTGTGGAGGGGAGCAAAAGTGCGGCGTGATCGTAGGTGCGCAGGGCACGCTGCCTTGCGGGTGCTCACGGGTTTGACAGGATTCCACCTCGAATGAGTCGTGTTTTACCCACAAACAAAATATAAGCAAAAAACTAAATGCTGTCCGATGAGCAATGTTTTAGGCTCTCGGCATAACGATCTTCCGAAGGAAGACGACGGCAAACGGGACCGGTTTCTGGCTACTCTCGTCGTGTATCCTTCTCTTGAAAAGTGAGGGAAGACGAGTGGAACGATGGCTATTCAAGCAACTTCGGGCTTGAAAGCTCAAGGAGATGAACGCCTTCTCGGTTTTTTACCGAACCGACCCTTACCGTTCACCAAGCTTCAGTTACTTCGGCTGAACACAAAAGGGCTATTTCTCATATATTCAACAACTTTTACACATACCAATAGCCATGTATTTATAGACCTAGGGTGGCTGAAGGTTAGAATGAGCTTGGACTTCGAAATGGGCCACGTGGTTGGCCATTCTTGGTCCACTTGCACACCTGATCACTCTTCAAGCTTTGGCCCATTTGTTGCATCAATGGGCTGCTAAACTCTGACCCAATTGTTGTTTCTAACCACCATCTAACTTAACATACATCTAATCCTAATGCCTAAGGATGCATGCAATTATAAAACATTACAGGAAGACGAATGTTTGCCAACAAAAACATAAGGCGAATGTTTGCTGAATAAAATTCAATTACAAATTAATTCCGATGGAGACAAATTTCTTCTTCATGTGCTTCCACCTTTAATTCCCACGATAGCAAGTGCAAGGGTTGATCATTTTCCTTTGTGCTCGAGTCCCATTCCAAATCCACGAAGAGGCATTCGACACCTGTAATTCCTGCAGAAGAATTGAACTTGTTAGTTAACAGGTTGGATAAAGTTTGTGCCTTGGTTTGTGATCGAGTGACGGCCCTCTGGGGCACATCAAGGTCGTGCGGCGTCAAGTGAGGGCTTGCATGCGGACGTGTGGTACGGAGGCAGGGTGCGTGGGGCACGCGGCGCTGTGAACGTTCGCGTGACATGGTGATGTTGAGTTGGCACACACATCACCGTGAGGGGGCGCACGGGGCATCGAAGTGAGGACGTGGGTCTGCGGCACCGGATTTGTGTAGTTCGAGGGGTGTGTTGGACTCCTTACTAGGATTTCAAGTTTTGTCATTTTATTTTAAAACTATTTTAAATTGTTTTCTTTTTTGCTGCGTATTTTTATATTGAGGGTATCGTGTTCCCTCTTCGGGGCACGAGTTGTTTTCGAATCGAGTCGAAAATTTTGTTACACTCCCAAATGTTCTTTTGAATATGATTTGAAAACAAAAGTGGTATTAAATTGAGTGAGTTGTGTCAAATTTCAGTATGTCATAGTGTGTAGACGTACTGTGGCGCACTGGGAATGTGGGGTTTCTTGGGGTGCTACAGTTATGGTATCAGAGCCACGGAGTCGACGTCGTTCAGAGGATTACTTAACACCGCCAGCCGCTGCACGGGTGGACTCCACAACCTTAAGTGTTTAGATTTAAATTTATTGTAAAACTAATGTGAGTTTTTGTATATGTTAAAGGTAGAAAATGTCAGGAGAGGTGAGAGGGCAGAGGTAGAGGCCGACCACAACGAGAGGCGCCTAGAGCTGTGGGCAATATGGATGATATCATCCGGCAGATTACCGAGTTATTTCATCGCCAGTCTTAGTAGCTAGAGAGATTTATCTGCAGGGACGACTAGGGTCAGTCTAGCACCCAGGGTTCGTCTGACAGAGGGGGCGATAGGCGTCATAGACTTAGACCACCGACTTTTGACAGGTTATTTCTCGATCCTCTCAGTCCTGAGGGGTGGATACGGAGAATGGAGCGGATGATGGGTTTTGCAAAGGTGGACGAGCAGGACAAGGTTTCTAGTGCGGCATTCTATCTGGCCAAGGATGCGAGCCACTGGTGGGATACTGTAGTGGCCACGAGAGATGTGGAGACCATGACTTAGGAGGAGTTCAGGTCGGTGTTTTTCGGTAAGTATTTCAGCCATTCTGTTAGGACATGGAAGATGGTGGAGTTTACGCAGTTGAGGCAGACCGGCACGGTGGCTGAGTATGTACGACAGTTTGAGGCCTTGTTGCAGTTTGCAGGGCATTTTCTGAGCCTCGATGAGAATAAGGTACATCAGTTTGTGCAGGGTCTGAAGCCGGATATCTATATGGGCATGCGGATTGCCGGGACTCGAGTCAAGCCATACGAGGAGGTGGTAGCGAAGGCCCTGGACGTTGAGGAGGCTCGGGCGAAGCTTCGTAGTTATAGAGAGGTACCCAAGGAGCAGCCTCGGAGATCATTCAGAGAGTCGTGCCACAAGCGAGCGGGGAGGCGTCCATATAGAAAGGCCTGAAGAGGCCTAGTGACAGTTTCAGCAGCCAGGGGAGCACCAAGAGGCCACAGAGGTCAGGACAATTTCCAGTGTGCCCGAAGTGCGAGAGGAGCCATCGAGGCAACTGCAGAGTGGGCCCAGTGCGGTGTTATAACTGTGGCGAGGTGGGCCACATATCTAAAGAGTGCCAGAAGCTGCGTTAGAACCGCTACTTCAATTGCAATGAGGTGGGACACTTTGCCAACAGATGCCCAACTGCGAGCAAGACGTCAGCCAGAGTTACACCGAGGGTCTTTGCCCTTTTTGAGCTAGATGATGCTACCCAGCCATCAATGATTGCAGGTAACATTTTTGTTTCTGGTGTGGTAGCTTATACCTTAATTGATACGGGCGCTACACACTCGTTTGTGTCGACGGGTATTGTTGTTAAGGAAAACTTGGAGTTCAGTCCCACCGAGCGACATTATGATGTCACCTTGCTATAAGGGGAACATTTGTATTCAGAACAGGTGATGCGGGGCAATGTGGTGACAGTGTGGAAGAAGCAATTATATGCCGAGCTAGTCATACTCCATATGAGCGATTATGAGGTGATCTTGGGGATGAACTAGCTGTTCAGACATCATGCGAAGATTGACTACAGGACCAGAGAGGTTCATTTTTGACCCCCGGGCGGGGAAAGCTACACATTTAAAGCAGGTAAAGGTCTTGTTAGGATTTCTGCTATCTTTTCTCATCAGACTCCATGGTTGTTAGGCAAGGGTTGCCAGGGGTTTTTGGCAACTGTCGGGGATGCGCAGTCACAGGGTGGTACTTGGATACAAGATATTCTTGTTGTGGAGGAGTTCCCGGAGGTGTATTGTGATGATTTGCTAGAGTTGCCCCTTGATAAGGAGATTGAATTTGAGATAGATGTTTTACCAGGTGCTGAGCCGATGTGCAAGAACTCTTACAGGTTAGCAACTATCGAACTTAAGGAGCTAAAGGCTCAGTTGGAGGAGCTGACGGATAAGGGCTTTATACGCCCTAGTTTTTCACCTTGGGGCGCGCCAATTCTATTCGTCAAGAAGAAGGACGGATCCCTACGAATGTGTATTGATTATCAGGAGCTGAATAAATTGACGGTGAAGAACAGGTATCCATTGCCGAGGATTGACGATTTGTTTGATCAGGTACATGGTGCTCGAGTGTTTTCTAAGATCGAACTGAGGTCCGGCTATCATCAGTTGAAGGTAAAGGGAGAGGATGTACGTAAGACGGTCTTCAGGACGAGATACGGGCATTTTGAGTTCCTGGTTATGTCCTTCGGGTTGACCAATGCCTCTACAGCATTTATGGATCTAATGTACCCAGTGTTCAGGGAGTGCCTGGACAAGTTTGTGATCGTTTTTATCGATGATATCCTAATTTATTCGAGGAGTGAGGAGGAGCACAGGGAGCACTTGAGAACCGTATTGACTATCTTGAGCCAGCATCAGCTGTACGCTAAGTTCTTGAAGTGCGAGTTTTGGTTGGACAGGATTTACTTCTTGGGGCATGTTATTTCCTTTGAGGGTATTTTAGTCGATCCGGTGAAAGTTCAGGCCGTAAAGGAGTGGTTGCGGCCGACCAGTGCTAGCGAGATACACAGTTTTCTAGGGTTGGCTGGATATTATCAGAGATTCATTGAGGGGTTCTCTAAGATCTCGGCCCCCTTGACCCTACTGACGAGGAAGAATGCGAAGTTTGAATGGACCGACAGGTGTGAGGACAGCTTCCAGACATTGAAGCAGAGGTTGACTACGGCTCCTATACTGACGCTACTCGTGGAAGGAGAGAAGTTTTGCATTTATTGTGATGCCTCCAGGATTGGTTTGGGATGTGTTTTGATACAGGGTGGGAGAGTCATTGCTTTTGCCTCTCAACAGTTAAAGGCTTACGAGCATAATTATCCCACTCACGATTTGGAGCTGGCGACTGTTGTATTTGCATTTAAGATTTGGAGGCATTACCTTTATAGGCAGCAGTGCGAGATTTACTCAAACCATCAGAGCTTTAGATACATTTTCACACAGAAGGAGCTGAATTTGAGACAGAGGAGGTGGCTCGAGCTGGTCAAGGATTATGATGTGGAGATCAAGTACCACCCGGGAAAGGCAAATGTGGTGGTGGACGCCTTGAGTCGGGTGACAGCTTCGACTTCTACCATGAATTCCATAGGGCCTGTTGAGTTGATGACAGAGATGAAGAGTTTTGGCTTGGAGGTAGTTTCTCATCTGGCAGCCACTTTTTCGTCCTTGTCGTTGAGACCGACTATTCTGGACAGGATCAGGCAGGCTTAGGAGACTGACTCGGAGTGTAGCGAGCTGAAGGTGAGTAAGGAGGCCAGGCCTAATTTTGAGTTCAGCTATTTAGAGGACGGGATTTTGAAATTTAGAAATAGGTGGTACATCCCGGAGGATGAGGAGATGAGGAAGGATATACTATCAGAGGCCCATTCCTCTTCTTTCTCTGTGCATCCCAGAAGCACTAAGATATACAGGGATTTAAAGCAGCACTATTGGTGGCCTAACATGAAGCGAGCAGTGGTTGAGTATGTTGAGACCTGCGTAGTCTGTCAGCAGGTGAAGGCAGAACATCAGCAACCGTCTGGGATGCTCAAACCATTGACAATACTGGAGTGGAAGTGGGAGCGGATCACTATAGATTTTGTGGTCGGGCTACCGAGGACTGCCAAGGGACATGATGCTATCTGGGTGATTGTAGACAGGTTAAAGAAGTCTCACTTTTTGCCTATGAGGATGACTTATACCATGGATCAGTTTGCCTAGTTATATATTCAGGAGATTGTCAGGTTTTATGGGATTATGGTTTCGATTGTTTCGGACCGAGACCCTAGATTCACGTCCAAGATTTGGAGGAGTTTGCAAAAGGCCATGCGCACTAGGTTAGATTTTAGTACAGCCTTTCATCCTCAGACCGACAAGTAGTCAGAGCGGACTATACAGATTCTGGAAGATACGGTCAGGGCCTGTATGTTGGAGTTTCAGGCGATTTGGAGTAAGTTCTTGCCGTTAGTGGAGTTCTCATATAATAACAACTACCAGTCCACCATTGGTATGGTGCCGTACGAGGCCCTCTACGGAAGGAAGTGCAGGTCACCATTGTATTAGGATGAGGTTGGGGAGGCTCGATTGATAGGTCCTGAGATCTTACAGCAGACTGTCGACAAAATTTATGTGATACGGAAGAGGATTGAAGCAGCGCAGAGTCGACAGAAGAGTTACGTTGACCAGAGGCGTCGGGAGTTGGAGTTGGAGTTTAGTGAGGGCGACGAGGTGTTTCTTAAGGAGCTGAAGGCTCAGTTGGAGGAGCTGACAAATAAGGGATTTATACGCCCTAGTTTTTCGCCCTGGGGAGCGCCAGTTCTATTTGTCAAGAAGAAGGACGGATCCCTACGCATGTGTATTGACTACCGGGAGCTGAATAAGTTGACGGTGAAGAACAGGTATCCATTGCCAAGGATTGACGATTTGTTTGATCAACTGCAGGGTGCCCGGGTGGTTTCTAAGATCGACCTGAGGTCTGGCTATCATCAGTTAAAGGTGAAGGAGAGGGACGTACCGAAGACGGCCTTCAGGACGAGGTACGGGCATTGTTCGAGTTCCTAGTTATGTCTTTTGGGCTGACCAATGCCCCTGCAGCATTCATGGATCTGATGCACCGGGTGTTCAGAGAGTACCTGGACAAGTTTGTGATCGTGTTTATCGACGACATCTGATCTACTCGCAGAGTGAGAAGGAGCACAGGGAGCACCTGAGGATTGTACTGACTATTTTGAGTCAGCATCAGCTGTATGCTAAGTTCTCAAAGTGCAAGTTTTGGTTGGACATGATTCACTTCTTGGGGCATGTGATCTCCTCTGAGGGTATTTCAGTTGATCCGGGGAAGGTTCAGACTGTAAAGGAGTGGCCGAGGCCGACTAGTGCTAGCGAGATACGCAGTTTTCTGGGGTTGGCTGGATATTATTGGAGATTCATTGAGGGGTTCTCTAAGATCTCGGCCCCTTTGACCCGGCTGACCAGGAAGAATGCAAAGTATGAATGGACCGACAGGTGTGAGGACAGCTTCCAGACATTGAAGCAGAGGTTGATTATGGCTCCTGTACTGACGCTGCCCGTGGAAGGAGAGAAGTTCTGCATTTATTGCGAGGCCTCCACGATCAGTTTGGGGTGTGTTTTGATGCAGAGTGGGAGAGTCATTGCCTATGCTTCTAGGCAGTTGAAGGCTTACGAGCAGAATTATCCCACTCACGACTTGGAACTGGCGGCGGTTGTATTTGCACTCAAGATTTGGAGGCATTATCTGTATGGGCAGCAGTGCGGGATTTACTCGGACCATCAGAGCTTGAGGTAATTTTTCACGCAGAAGGAGCTGAATTTGAGACAGAGGAGATGGCTCGAGCTTGTCAAGGACTACGATGTGGAGATCAGGTACCACCCGGGGGAGGCGAATGTGGTGGCAGACGCCTTGAGTAGGGTGACAGTCTCGACTTCTGCCATGATGACGGTACAGCCTGTTGAGTTAGTGACAGAGATGCAGAGTTTTGGTCTGGAGGTAGTTTCTGATGTGGTAGCCACCCTTTCTGCCGTGTCGTTGAGGCTGACCATTCTGGACAGAATCAGGCAGACTCAGGAGGCTGATCCAAAGTGTAGCGAGCTGAAGGAGAGTATGTAGGCCAGGCCTGATTCTGAGTTCAGCTATTTAGAGGACAGGATTCTGAAGTTTCTGGATAGGTGGTACGTCCCGAAGGATGAGGAGTTGAGGAGGGATATATTATTAGAGGCCCATTCATCTTCTTTCTCTGTGCATCCGGGAAGGACTAAGATGTACAGAGATTTGAAGCAGCACTATTGGTTGCCTAACATGAAACGAGCAGTGGCTGAGTATGTTGAGGCCTGCATAGTCTACCAGCAGGTGAACGCGGAGCATCAGCGATCGTCTGGGATGCTCCAACCATTGCCTATACCGGAGTGGAAGTGGGAGAGAATCACCATGGATTTTGTGGTGGGACTACCGAGGACTGCCAAGGGCCATGACGCGATTTGGGTGATTGTGGACAGGTTGACGAAGTCGTCTAACTTTTTGCCTGTGAGGATGACTTATACGATGGATCAGTTTGCCCAGTTGTATGTTCAGGAGATAGTCAGACTCCATGGGATTCCGGTGTCGATTGTTTCAGACCGAGACCCCAGGTTCACGTCTAAGTTTTGGAGTAGTCTGCATAAGCCTATGGGCACCAGATTGGATTTCAGTACGGCCTTTCATCCTCAGACCGATGGGCAGTCGGAGCGGACTATACAGGTTCTGGAGGATATGCTCAGGGCTTGTATGTTGGAGTTTGAGGCGACTTGGAGCAAGTTTTTACCGCTAGTGGAGTTCTCGTATAATAACAGTTTTCAGTCCACCATCGGTATGGCACCATATGAGGCCCTCTATGGAAGGAAGTGCAGGTCGCCATTATATTGGGATGAGGTTGGGGAGGCTCGATTGATAGGCCCTGATATTTTGCAACAGACTGTCGACAAGATTTCTGTGATCCGAAAGAGAATTGAAGCGGCCCAGAGTCGACAAAAGAGTTATGCTGATCAGAGACGCCGAGGGTTGGAGTTTATGAGGGCGATGAGGTTTTTCTGAAGGTCTCGCCGTTCAAGGGAGTGGTAAGGTTCGGAAAGCAGGGGAAGCTCAACCCTCGGTTTGTGGGACCATTCCCGATTGTCAAGCGGATTGGGAGAACTGCATATCAGCTTCAGTTGCCTGCGTCGATGGATGCCGTCCATGATATTTTTCATGTCTCGATGCTGAGGAAGTGTATGCGCGATCCCTATCAAGTAGTGCCACAACAGGATATAAAGATCAAGCCGACGCTGTCGTACGAGGAAAAGCCAGTGAGGATCTTAGAATCAGCTGTGAAGGTGCTACGCAACAAGGAGATTCCGCTGGTCAAGGTGATGTGGCACAACCATGGTGTAGAGGAGACTACTTGGGAGTGGCGTGATGACATGGAGCGGCAGTATCCCGGCTTATTTGGTACGTAAATTTTGGGGACAAAATTCTTATAAGGTGGGGGAAATGTAATAACCCGAAAATTTTGAATTTTAATTTTTAATTTCTGGAATTTTTAGTTTAATCCTGGTCGGAGTTTTGAGAAATATTTCAACGGGAAAGATTTAAATTATAAGGCTCGAACCCTACTTTTGTGATGGTTTTCAGAATTTAAAGTCGGGAGGTCGAGAAATTTACGAATTTACGGACGATTAAAACACGTGAGGGCATTTTGGTAATTTTGTAATTAAATTAAAAGTTAAAAAAAAAAAGTAAAATATGTTATATGGTGGAATGGCTTCGAGTGGAAGCCATTCCACCGTGTTGTCGCGCGGCCGAGAGGAGAGAGCACCCGAGAGAGAACCAGTCGATCGAAGAGGGAGTGTGCTGCCGACGAACGACGGCTGTGCGAAAGGGGTGCCGACGAGCTGGAGTGAAGAGCTGTTTTGCCTTCCTACGCTGAGAAACAGAAGGTGAGTTCTCCCCTGTTTTTTTTTCGGTTCTGTCGACCGAGCATGGAAGTTCGGTTGTTCTTGAACTCCCGACGGTTAGAGCTCGGTTGTTGGGGCATTTTAGAACCGAGTGTGTGTGTGTTCTTGACCCAGTGTGTGGCTCGGCTTTCCTGCAACGAAACCGACCGGGAACAGGGAGCTTCCCTTCGGTTTCACCCTGCTCTTATGGCCGAGCGTGGGGTTGTTTCGACCTCTGCATTTCAGGGGATTATAAGATAAATTTGAAAGGAATGAGGGAGGGGTTCAGGGCTCAATGAACGGATTGAGGATTTCTCGGTTTTGGGAAGAAAATCGTGAAGGTTTTTGGTACTGCCATGCTGTTTTCCAATTAGGAACTCCTCAAATTGTTAATGTATGCATTGGTAGATCGAAATGTGATTGTTTGGTGAAGGAATTGGCGAGATTGGATCGAAGTTGAATTTTCGGCTATTTTTCGTAAAAAACAGCTTCTGTCTTTGGCCATTTCAGGCCTATGTTCGGTTGATCATTTTAAATTATGTTTTTGTGGGATAAAATAGGTTGTTAGAGGGACATATGGCCGCTGGAATCGTTCGATTTCGATATCCGACGCAAAAGTTGTGCGGGTCGAAAGTTTATGCCAGATTTTGGTCCAAGTCAAATTAGCGAGCGTTTTTCGTGGAAATTCGACGTGTGAGAGTAGCATAGCCATTTTGATGCATATAACTAGCTGGGAGTGAGTTTTGGTTGAAGAGAAGTGAAAATGTGAAATTTGATAAAAGTGGCAGATTCGATTTTAGCATTTTTTTTGCCTGTCTGTGGCTTATCGTTTTAAAATCCGTCTTAGTATGTTAAACTAGGTCCCTAAGGGGACGTTTAGCCACTTGAATCGTTTGATTCCATTGACGGACGCAAACGTTATGCACATCCGAACGTTGGGCTGGTTTTCGACCAAACCAAACCAATGGACCGTTTTAGTTGGAATTTCATGAGTGTAATTAGAGAAGGTTATTTTTAGCTAATTGGTGAATGTTGAGATAAATGCTGATGACAAATTGGTTGTGTTTTAGGTTGAGGCTTTCTTTTGGCGAAGCTGTGCGTCGAGCGAGATTGGGACGCCAGGTAAGTAGTGCATGCATGTATTTTGCCCAAGTGGGCCTACACTGTAGAACTTTAGGGTTTATGTGATTGATTGTGGTGTGCGTGCATATTGTTTGACATGCATCCTATTTTTAAAAACAAGAACGAAAATAATTTTTAGCATGTTTTGATGTATGAGGTGAGACGTGTGGCGGTGGTACCGCGGATCCCGCTAGTGTGCGGGCCGGTACTTCACCAGTCACGGATCCTACTCAAGGGGTTGGCCGGCTGTGCCGTCATGCGGCGTGAATGTGTTGACGGTGACGATATGGGCAGTGGTACCGCGGATCCTATTAGTGTGTGGGCCGGTGCAACACTAGTCGCGGATCCTACTCGAGGGGTGGGTCGGCTGGGCTGTCACGAAACGTGTGTGTGTGGCAACTGTGGCCCCATGCTGGGGAGGCTGGGACGGGGGCGACGTGTCAGGGTGTAGAGTGGCGCGAGGTACACCCTTACCCTGATGTGGTTGTCGTGTGGTGATGCGTGTGTGTAGCTTGTGGGCCTCGTGCTGGGGAGTCCGGGACGGTGGCGACGTGTCAGAGTGTAGGGTGGCGTGAGGTTCCTCCTTACCCTGGTGCGTCTGTACTACGCGTCACAGATGTGACAACATGAGTGTGAGTGTAGAGACTGCATGTGATAGGATTGCATTGTCGGCTTTTACTTTTATATCGCATTACTTACTGAGCGTTAGGCTTATGTTGTGTGTTCTGTGGTGTAGGTGCTGACTATACTCCTGGTGAGCCTCGAGAGCCTAGTCCAGAGGCGTAGGATGGTTGGTGGCGTGCACCCGAGGCACCAGATGGTGGATTTTTGTTAGGGCGCCCTGACCCGTGGTGGTGGTAGGTGATACTGGATTTATTATTTCATGTTGGGTATTTGTGTAGATACGGGGTTGTATAGACATTGATCTTTTGAGATTGTATAGAGGGGTTGTAGTGTTTTGGGGGACTTTCTTCATTTGTATTTGATGGGTTCTTGTTGTCTTCTTACTCTGATTTGGTTATGGTGATTTCTCTGGATGATGGATAGATAAATATTGTTGGATTATGCTGAATTGTGTGCAGGGTTTAAATTTTGGGATAGTCAGTTTTTAGCCGTTACTCTGTCGAAATTTCGGGAGAGAGGTTGGGAGTCGAAGAGATAAGAAATAGGTTTAGGTGTAAACAGTAGATGCTAGAAAAAGGTAGATGAGCGTGGAAGTGCGGCGTGATCGCAGGTGCGCGGGGCACGCGGCCCTATGGGTGCACACGGGTCATGCGGCACCGGGTGAGGGCGTGTACGCGGACGTGCTGTACAGAGGCAGGGTGCGTGGGGCACGCGGCGCTGTGAGCGTGCGCGAGATACAGTGACGTTAGGTTGGCACGTGCGGCACCGCGAGGGTGTACGCGGGGTGTAGGAGTGGGGACGTGAGTGCTTAGGACCAGACTGGGTAGTTCGTGGGGTGCGTGGGATTCTTTCCTATGATTTCAAGTCTTACCGTTTTATCTCAAATTGTTTTAAATGGTTTTCTTTTCCGCTGCGTAGTTTTATGTTGAGGACTTCGTGTTTCCTCTTCGGAACGCGAGTTGTTTTTCGAATCGAGTAGAAAAAAATTTTCATACTCACAAATGTTCTTTTGAAAATGATTTGAAAACGAAAGGGGTATTGAATTGAGTTAGTTATGTCAAGTGTTAGTGTGTGTGTGTAGTGTGTAGATGCACTGTAGCACACCGAGAACGCGGGGTTTCTCGGAGTGTTACAATTAGAGTGTCGATCTATAAAAACATGTGTCGACTGGTTAGTGAAATAAACATAGGGGTGTAGACCATGAGGTTCGACCGGGGTGGACAGTGAGAAATAAGGTGTCGACCGGTGCAAATAAGTGTCGACCTGTGCAAACAGAGGTAACCGAGGTGCCAACCTATGTATATAGGTGTCAACTCTTGGGTGCATAATGGGTCAGGTGTCGACCGAAGCTTACTGAGGTCGACCGAAATCACGGGTTTTGTTTAAAAACTTGAAATTTCACTTAAATCGATTTTGGTTAGAGTCTTCCGCTACAATGTTTTTTTTAAAAAAATCTTTTTAAAGATGTCGTTTTAAGTTAGGGAATAAAGTTTTAAATTTTACACAAATTTTGTTTGATTTTATGAGTAAGGGTATGTGGTTAGCGAACCAGGTCCGTACATGACTTGGGAGTGCCACAGTGTTAGTATCAAAGCGAACCGGAAACTAGAAGAGTTTTTGAGGTGTTGTTGTCCTGGGGTTATGGTATCAGAGCCACGGGGTCGACGTCGTTCAGTGGATTATATAACACCGCCAGCCACTACATGAGAGTGCTCCACCAACTGTAAGTATTTCTTAGAACGCTCGTAAGTTCTTTTAGACTTATTAGGTATTGTTATGTACAGGGTTACCACCATGGTTACTGGGCCGCATAGTGCTACTACTCGATATCACACTTTAATCTTTTAGCCAAAAGGCTATTCAGTCTATTTTCGGTCGAATTTCTAAAATTTTCTCTTCTACATTAGCCTCAAAATAATCTTTTATCTATTATTACAAATTCTCCGCTTTCAATTCCGACTAAAATTTTGCCGTTTGCCAATATGAATTTTCAAAAAGTACATTAAAGACGCTCTCTTGACGGCAACATCACATCATAAAATCTTCCACAATAGCTAGGCATTAAATTTTCCTTAACCACAAAGGCAATTGATACGAATAATTGCGTAGCGCCTGTATCAATCAAAGTATAAGTTGCAATTCCCAGAATAGATATACTACTTGAAATCATTGAGTACTAGAAGGCATCATGAGGGCTAAACGAGGGCGAAGACCCTCGGTGTCACTCTTATAGGGGCCTTCCTCAAGACTGGGCAGTTCCTGGCAAGATGACTAGTTTCATTATAGTTGTAGCATCAACCTTGATTCAACTTCGGGCAATCTTTGATGTAACGCCCCGCCACGTTGCACCTGAAGCAACGGTTGATGTCTACCTTACACTCAAAAGTGTGGTTCTTCTTACACTTCAGGCATAAGGGAAACTGTCCCGATCTTTGTGGCCGCTTGCTACTACCCTGACTGCTTTGACTATCGCTTGGGCTCTTTAGTCTCTTCTGCTGCTGTTGGTGCCCATCTCTAGGCTGTTGAGGCAATATTTCTCTAAAAAATCTCCTAGGCTGCTCTCTAGGCAGCATCATCTGGCTAGGAAGTGTCAATCCAGCCTTCTTAATATCCAAGGCCTTGGTAACCACCTTCTCATAAAGAACGTCATTCGTCCCCTCTATCTTTATGCCCATATAAATGTTTTACATCAGGCACTGCACGAATTAGTGTACCTTGTTCTCATTCAGGCTCACCAAGTGACTAGCAAACCGAGACAGTGCCTCAATTTGTCAAGCGTACTCGGCCACAGTACCTGTCTGCCTCAATTGGGCACACTCAACCATCTTCCGGGTCTTGACTGAGTGTCTGAAATACTTGCCAAAGAACACTGTGTTAAACTCCTCGCAGGTCATAGTCTTCACGTCAGTGGTGGCTTTCCCTAAATCATACCGAAATCGGCATCATTGACAAGGTGGAACACTGCACTAGAAACTTAGTCTCGATCATCCACCTTGGCATAACTAGAATGTCTTCCATACTTCGAATCCACTACTCAACACTGAGTGGGTCTAAAGATAATCCGTCGAATAATGGGGGTCAGAGTCTATGAAACTTGTCTCTCCCGTGATATGCCGAGCGCTTCCACTGGACTAACCTAGGAGGTCTTCTCTACTCATAAATCGATCCAGCTGCTGAGACTAGCGATTGACTAGTTTAGTAAGCTGCCTAATGGCATCGTCCCTCTCGTCTGTAGCCCTACGCGGCCCTATAACTATGGTGCTAACCCTGTACGTAACAACACCTAATAATTCTAAAAGAACTCACGAGGGTTCTAAGAAATACTTACAGTTAATGGAGCACTCCCATGCAGTAGTTGGCGATGTTAGGTAAGCCACTGAACGACATCGACCCCGTGGCTCTTATACTCTAACCTGTCACACCCCGACAGCAACATCTCAAAAACTCCTCTGGTTTCCAGTTTGCTCTGATACTAACACTGTGGCGCTGCCAAGTCATCCACAGATCCAGGTTGCTAACCATACCCTTACTCATAAAATAGAACAAAATTCGTGTAAAATTTAAAACTTTATTCCTTAACTTAAAATGACATCTTTGAAAACGTTTTTAAGAAAAACCATTGTAGCAGAAGACTCTAACCATTAGCCTCAAACCACATCCCTCTTCTATTATTCTTCCTCCCCACCGTGCGGTTCGACAATTTCCTTCCAGCGACGTGCAGCTAACGCCAATCTCAGTTTCCAACTCTATTTCAACGGTAAGGTAGATTTTAAGTAGTTTATGGTTTAGTTTTGGTTAAGGGTAAAGTTTGATGAGGAAATTGATGGATAGAAATTCAGGGTTTAAGGTTTGGGATGCTTATGGGATTGTTATTGATTGTTATTGACGCCAGGTAAATAATGTTTGCATGTGCGTTGCCCTTATAAGCCATCAATATAGTACGGTAGGAATGATTGTATGTGTCGTGTGTTTCGCATGTTTTGTTTCAGTCATGCATCATGTTTTGAAAGGTGTAACGAAAATGAATTTGAGCACGGTTTTAAGTACAAGTGTGAAGTGTGATATGTTAATGGTGAGGAAATTGGTTACGCGGCATCGAAGGAAGTGATTCGCCCTTCGACGCAGACAGAGAATAGACTTGGGAAACCTGATCCGCTTCCCAACTCTGTAAGAGCATCGTTTATATGAGATGCGTGTGCGACTCTTGGGCCGCGTTGTTGGTTGAGCCAGGATAGTGGCGACGTGTCAAGGATGGTGTGGCTTGGGGGCCAAGTACCTGAGGCAGTTGTACGATGTGACCTCGAAAGAAGTTATTCGCCCTTCGACGTAGTATGAGAATCGATTTGCGAAACCTGATCCGCTTCCCAACTCAATATGAGGATCCTGTAATATGCGTTATGGTATGACAACATGAGTGAGAAAGTAGACACTGCATGTGTTAGGATTGCATTGATAGTTTTCATATTCATTTTCACATTACTTACTAAGCCTTAGGCTGACAAGTGTTCTGTAGTGTAGGTACTGTCAATCAGTAGGGTGAGTTTCTCGAGCTTAGCCAGGAGTAGCGGATAGTTGGCGGCGTACCACCATGTACGGGCAGGTGGATTTTGTTAGGGCGACCCTGTAACAGCCCAGCCTGCCCAAGTTAGCTCCAGGATCCGCAACTGGTACACCAGCCAAGGTCAGCCCCAAGATCGGCGATGCGCTATACTAATGACATTTTTCCCCCATTGGTAGAGGAAATTTTTGCCCTCCCCAGCGTGTCGAACCCTGGATCCCATAAAGTATATCCAATGGTTCCCATATGCTGGTACTACTTGAACTGCAACACGCAAAATTTTTGTACATTTTCTTTCAATAGTATTCGATAAATTATTGTAAAACGATAGATGGAAACAACAAAATAAGAAATGAGAATTATCAAAAGAGAAAGGAAAATAAATAAGTGAAAACAAGAAATGAAAATAGTGAAAATTGTTGAAAATTAGAAATGAAGTCAATTTTTATGAAAGTAAAAGCTATGTGTAAATTTAGCAAATAAGCTAAATTTAAACTTTATTAAATAAAATTTATAAAAACTACATTCTTCTGTTTCATTTCCACAATTTCTCAAGTAACCATTCTCTCTTCCTTCAACTTTTTTCAGCCAAGACTCCCTCTATTTCAAAGAATTAAAGTAAGGTTTACAATAAGCTTGAGTTTTCATGCAAAAATGCATGTTTTAGTGATATTTATGAAGAGTTTTTAGGCATGGTTTTTGAACGTTCAAAAACTCAGAGTTAGGGTGTGTCTTTCTTTTTCTTTTTGATGTTCTAACTTAATTTTAGACGTTCTAAAGTTCTTGGTGGAGTAAAATGGAAGATTATGCATAATAGAAGTGAAAATTAGAGGTGAGTTTGAATTTTATGAAAAACATAACAAGTTCTGTTATTATCATGTTCGGCCTAGTTATTGGTTATCTTTTGGTATATGGTTTGCACCATTAGAAAGTAGACTCTTAGAGGAGTCCATAGGACTTGGAATTACTTTATTACGAGTTATATCAATAAAGTTATGAGCGTTTGAAATTGAATAAAAAACTATTATAAAAGAATTTGAAAGTTTCTTGTGTGTATGTTAAGTGTTTCAATTTGATATTTTGTTAGTTTATTTGATTGTCACAGTTAAAGAAAATGGCCTATCCTAATCATATAATATGTGATTCAATCTAAACTCTCCAAGTTATATTACAAAAGACGCGAGGTAAGTATTCGTGATTTAATTGGCCGATTTGGCGTACACCACAAGAAAAATTTTGTTTCAAGGATTTGATAATTTAGATTGTTTTATTGTAAGTTTTAGCGTAAATTAGACGCGTAGTTAGGTTGTTTATATTATCGAATGTCTTTTCTGTCTCCATTTACTGTTATATTTTTTTTATAAATTTAAGAATTATGAACTGTTCATGCATCACGTTCTTTCAAAAATGCCAAGAAAATGAATTTCTGCACATGTCTTATGAAAAGAAATGAATGCATGTAATCCCGATCATGTCGAGGTGGGGTTCAGATATGGCTATCCCGTAGGTAGAGCATATTTTCCTCCCGGTAGATGGAGAAGGCTGTATAACCGTTTGATATGCCTTCTCTATCTTGTGATAGTAAACCATCGGTAACATCACGCTATGTAACAAAACGAAATGAAATGACTGCATGTTTTATGAACTGCATATGCACGACATGCATTTGTATTTACATTTACGTTGACTTGCTGAACATTTAGCTGTTAGATATCTCTGTGATGTAGGTCATTTAGAATAAGGTGAGTACATTCTACCTAAGCCCGACGAGTGACGCAGTTGAAGAAGGATGGCCGTGTGAGAGCGCTTGTGGCTGTCGGATCGTGATTGATTCGTGGGTTATGAGAATGTGTTTTAGGATAATGTATAGAGGTTTGCAGAATATTGTTAGGTATTTAGGTTTCAATTGTTTTAAAATGTGTTGATAGAAGAAGTTTAGAAGTCAGATTAAATGGTTTTATGTTTAAATACATATTGAATGTTTTGAATAGGTGAACCGGTTTACTGGTAAATGGAAGGGCATGCTGCCTATTTTTTTTATAAGGAAATGTGGATTTGGGAGTGAAGTATGCTATAGGTGCTCGTTACAAAGTTTACGATGGTTACAATCATTTTTAGAAAGTTTCAGTTAAGTCTCTGGTGATGAAGTTTCGACTATTATTTGAAGGTGTCGATCGATGTCAAATAGAGAGGAATTAAGTGTCGGCCTATCTTAGTAAGGGTCGACAAAATTTTTAAAAGAAGTCGACCAGTATTTGAAGGTGACGACCGATGTCAAATAGAGAGAAATGAAGTGTCGGCCTATCTTAGTAAGGGTCGACCGAATTCGTAAAAGGTGTCGACAAGTCTTTGAAAGTGTCAACTGATGTCAAACAAAGAGAAATGAAGTGTCGGCCTATCTTAATAAGGGTTGACCAAATTTGTAATAGGAGTCGACCAGTCTTTAAAGGTGTCGAGTGATGTCCAACAGAGAGAAATGAAGTGTCGACCTATCTAAGTAAGAGTCGACCAAATTTGTAGAAGGTGTCCACCGGTCTTTACAGTAGTTAACCGATGTCAAACAGAGAGAAATTAAGTGTCGACCAATCTTAGTGAGGGTCAACCAAATTTGTAAGAGGCGTCGACCAGTCTTTGAAGGTGCGACCGGTGTAAAATAGAGAGGAATGAGGGTCGACTCGTCATCACAACTGTCGACCGAAACCCCTAATTTACTGTTTTCAACACTTGAAGTTAAGTTCACCTTATACTAAGCTTATACGAAAAGATTATTATTCTGCTGTAAACGGTTTAACGTCTTTCACGATATTGTTTTAATACTATGAATAAAAAAATTAATATTTACAAGATTTTAAGAATAATGTCAAGGGACATCCCAAGTTAAAGATGTATAGTGATATGGGACGTGACTGACCTGTGGAGTTAGGTTGGTATGGTGGGGTTTATAGGGATTTATTTGCTGGAATCCAGGTCACGTGTATGGAACTTGTGTATAAGTTTTGATGTATAGACGGGTTTTTTTTTAATGTTAATAGTCGTGATGTTGTATAGTCAAATTTTGAAGTTAATTGGGGGTATGAATGTCCAGGCATTGGTTTAAATAGTGGAAACGCTTTGTTGTTCGTTTTCTTTTCCTATAGTTTGAGGTTTTCATTTAACGCTGCTGGTGTGAAGTGTCGACCTATCTACATAGGTGTCGACTAAACTATACTAATGTTAACCGCAAGGGTCGACCTACAGAGACAGAGCCCAACTAGGTTTCAACCTGTATGTGTAGGTATCGACCGATTAGTGTAAAAATGATAAATGTGTAGACCACGAGTTTCGATCGGGGCGGACAGGGAGCATTAGAGTGTCGACTAGTGAAAACAAGTGTCGACCGGTTAGTGAAATAAATATAGCGGTGTCGGCCGTGAGGTTTGATAGGGGTAGACAGAGAGAATTATCCTGTCGATCTATGAAAACAGGTGTCGACCGGTTAGTGAAATAAACATAGGGGTGTTGACTGTGAGGTTCGACCAGGGTGGACAGTGAGACATAAGGTGTCGATCGGTGCAAATAAGTGTTGACCTGTGCAAACAGAGTCAACCGAGGTGCCGAGCAATGTATATAGGTGCCGAATCTTTGGTGCATAATGGGTCAGGTGTCGACCGAAACTTGCTTGGGTCGACCGAAATCACAGTTTTTTTTAAGAACTTTAAATTTTACTTAAATCGATTTTGGTTAGAGTCTTCCGCTACAATGTTTTTTTTTTTAAAAAACATTTTTAAAGATGTCGCTTTTAGTAGAGGAATAAAGTTTTAACTTTTAAACAAATTTTGTTCGATTTTATGAGTAAGGGTATGGTTAACGATCTGGGTCCGTGGATGACTTGGGAGCGCCACAGTGTTAGTATCAAAGCGAACCACAAACTAGAGGAGTTTTTGAGGTGTTGCTGTCGGGGGGTTATGGTATCAGAGCTACGGGGTCGACGTCGTTAAGTGGATTACCTAACACCGCCAACCACTGCATGGCAGTGCTCCACCAACTGTATGTATTTCTTAGAACGCTCGTAAGTTCTTTTAGACTTATTAGGTGTTGTTATGTACAGAGTTACCACCATGGTTACAGGCCCGCATGAGGCTACTCCTCGCCTCACACTTTAATCTTTTAGCTAAAAGACTCTTCAGTCTATTTTCGATTGAATTTTTAAAATTTTCTATTCACCATTAGCCTCGAAATAATCTTATATCTACTATTACAAATTCTCCGCTTTCAATTCCAACTAAAATTTTGCCGTTTGTCAATATGAATTTTCAAAAAGTAAATTAAATAAATCCCGGGTGTTACAAATACGCTCTACTGACGGCAACATTACATCATAAAATCTTCCATAATAGCTAGGCATTAAATTTGCCTTAACCATAAAGGCAATTTATACGAATAAGTGCGTAGCGACTGTACCAATCAAAGTATAAGTTGCAACTACCAGAATAGATATACTACCTTAAATCACTGAGTGGTAGAAGGCATCATGAGGCTCAATGAGGGCGAATACCCTCGGTGTCACCCTCATTGAGGCCTTGCTCAAGACTGGGCAGTTCCAGGCAAGATGACCGGTTTCATTACAGTTGTAACATCGCCCTTGATTCAACTTCGGGCAATCTTTGATGTAACGCCCCACCTCGTTGCACCTGAAGCATCTGTTGCTGTTTACCTTACACTCACCAGTGTGGTTCTTCTTACACTTCAGGCATAAGAGAAACTGTCCCGATCCTTGTGGCCACTTGATACTGCCCTGACTGCTTTGACTATGGCTTGGCCTCTTTAGGCCATTCTGCTGCTGCTGCTGCCCATCTCTAGGCTGTTGAGGAAATATTTCTCTACAAAATCTCCTAGGCTACTCTCTAGGCAGCATCCTCTGGCTAGTAAACTTCAATGAAGCCTTCTTAATATCCAGGGCCATGGCAACCACCTTCTCGTAAGGAATGTCATGCATCCCCTCTATCTTTATGCCCATATAAATGTCTGGCTTCAGGCCCTGCACGAATTGGTGTACGTTGTTCTCATTCAGGCTCACCAAGTGACTAGCAAATTGAGACAGTGCCTCAAATTGTCTCGCGTACTCAGCCACAGTACCCGTCTGCCTCAATTGGGCAAACTCAACTATCTTTCGGGTTTTGACTGAGTGGCTGAAATACTTGCCAAAGAACACTGTCTTAAACTTTTCCCAGGTCATAGTTTTCACGTCAGTGGTGGCTTTTCCTAAATACTACCACAATCAGGCATCATTGACAAGGTGGAACACTACACTAGAAACTTAGTCTCGATCATCCACCTTGGCATAACAAGCATGTCTTCCATACTTCGAATCCACTACTCAACACTTAGTGGGTTTGAAGATAATCCGTCGAATACTGGTGTTCGGAGTCTATGGAACTTGTCTCTCCCGTGATATGCCATAGCACTACCACTGGATTGACCCAAGTCTTCTCTACTCATAAACCCATCTAGCTGCTGTGACTAGCGATTGACTACTTCAGTAAGCTTCCTAATGGCATCGTCCCTCTCGTTTGTAGCCCTACGCGACCCTATAACCATGGTGATAACCCTGTACGTAACAACACCTAATAAGTCTAAAAGAACTCACGAGGGTTCTAAGAAATACTTACAGTTGATAGAGCACTCCCATGCAGTGGCTGGCGGTGTTAGGTAATCCACTGAACGACATCGACCCCATGGCTTTGATACCATAATCTGTTACACCCCGACAGCAACATCTCAAAAACTCCTCTGGTTTCTAGTTTGCTCTGATACTAACACTGTGGCACTGCCAAGTCATCCACGGATCCGGGTTGCTAACTATACGCTTACTCATAAAATAGAACAAAATTCGTGTAAAATTTAAAACTTTATTCCCCAACTTAAAGTGACATATTTGAAAACGTTTTAAAAAAAAAACATTGTAGCGGAAGACTCTAACCATTAGCCTCGAACCCCCTCCCTTTTCTGTTCTTCTTCCTCCCCACCGTGCGGCTCGACAATTTCCTTCCAGCGACGTGCAGGTAACACCAATCTCAGTTTTCTACTCTATTTCAACGGTAAGGTAGATTTTAAGTAGTTTATGGTTTAGTTTTGGTTGAGGGTAAAATTTAGAAATTTAGGGTTTAAGGTTTGGGATGTTTATGGGATTGTTATTGATTCTTGTGGTATTATTGATGGTAAATACGATGAAATGGTGAGAAAGTAAGAAAGTTTGAACGAGAAACAGAGAATGTAGAATTTTAAGCACTAAAACAGAATTGATTTTGAATTTTCGATTAGGCTACAAGGGTCGGTTCAAAAATCCTTTTGGTATGTTAAAGTAGGTTATAGGTGGGGCATTTAGCCTCTGGAATTGACTAATTTTGACAACCGACGTAAAAGTTATGCGCGTTGTAAGTTAGGTTGATTTTTGGCCAAAATTTGGGTTAGCAAGCCGTCTTAGATGGGTTTTGGTGGAGTGAGTTAGTAGAAGTAATTTTAGTATGTGGAATGAGTTGTGAGATGAGTTTTTAATGCGATTTGGTTATGAGATAGGTTGAGCCCGAGGAAGTGATAGAAACGAGCACCACGGAAAGATAAGATGCCAGGTAAGTTGTGTATGCATGTGATTTGCCCAGGTAGGCCTACACCAAGGAACATTAGGGGTTTATGGTTAATTGTCACGTGTGTGCGTATTATTTGACATGTATCATGTTTTGAAAAGGGTACAAAAATAGTTTTGAGTAAGTGATGGTGAGACACGTGGCGGCGAACTAGGCATAAAGTTTTGCTCAGTTATCATTAAATCACATAGTAAGGATATAATAACATAATCACAAAGATTCCAAGGTGTGTGCAAATCATGTAGGATATCCGATTATGCAAGTAAACAAAGTATTCTGCCAAAGAAATTATGCCAACGTGTTAGCAGGCATGGAATGAGGCTGCAGACAACAAAATCAGCCCAAAAAAAGTATTAAATCACCAAGTACAGAGCAGCAAAAGAATGGTTATTGCAAATAAGGTAATAACACTAGCTGCTACATACCACACCCATATGCATAATAACATAAATGTACAATACTAGTGGTCCTGCAATAGACACCTACAACCTGCACCTACCCTCAAACAACAGCTACGATTTAGGGTGTTCTGTTCTCACCTGCACCTACCCTCAAACAGCAGCTAAGCTGTAGGGTGTTATGTTCTCACATGCACCTTCCCTTAAACAACAGCCAATCAGTTGAGTAAGACTTGTGCAGAAAACGCAATACGAATATGAACATCTAACAGCATCAAACACAAGTTTCTGGCTTTAAAGACTAAATGGTTTCGAGTTTCTGGTTTTTAAATTTTGTCTAGTAATAACATATCTACGGTAGTGTTCAAGCTTATCTTTATATGTTAGACACAAAATTAATAGAAACAGTTTCGGGCTTTTCCAAAACCAACGAACCAGAGAAGAAATGAAAAGTTTGCAGCGAACAAAACGTGTAGCAAGATAAATCCATTCGTTTGCAGACATTCAAGGGAAACTATCCATGGCTCTGATATCACATGACACGATTTCTCCTCGAATCAGTCATGTTTCACCCATAAACAAAACGGAAAAACAAAATATAAGCAGAAAACCGAATGTTGTCCGATGAGCTATCTTTTAGGCTCTCGGCATAACGATCTTCCGAAGGAAGATGGCAGCAAACGGAACCTATTTCTGGTCACTCTCTTCGTGTATCCTTCTCTACAAAAAGAGAGGGAAGACGAGTAGAACGATGGCTATTCAAGCAACCTCGGACTTGAAAGCTCAAGGAGATGAACTCCTTCTCGGTTCTTGACAGAACCGAGCCTTACCGTTCACCAAGCTTCAAGTTACTTTGGCTGAACACAAAGGGGCTATTTCTCATATATTCAACAACCTTTACATGCACCAATAGCTATGTATTTATAGACCTAGAGTGGCTGAAGGTTAGAATGGGCTTGGGCTTCGAAATGGGCCACATGGTTGGCTATTCTTAGTCCACTTGCACACCAGATCACTCTTCGAGCATTGGCCCATTTGTTGCATCAGTGGGCTGCTAAACTCTGGCCCAATTGTTGCTTCTAACCACCATCTCACTTAACATACATCTAATCCTAATGCCTAAGGATGCATGCAATTATAAAACATTATAGGAAGACGAATGTTTGCCAACAAAAACATAAGCCGAATAAAATTCAATTACAAATTAATTCCGAGGAAGACAAATCCCTTCTTCATGTGCTTTAACCTTTAGCTCCCACAATAGCAAGTGTTAAGGTTGATCCTACGCCTTTGTGCTCGGGTCCCGTTCCAAATCCGCGAAGAGGCATTCGACACCTGTAATTCCTGCAAAAGAATTTAACTTGTTAGTGAACAGGTTGGATAAAGCTCGTTCCTTGGTTTGTGATCGAATGACGGCCCTCTGGGGCACATCAACCATCCATTCAAATAATCCACATTTTGTCTTAAAGGCTGTTTTCTATTCGTCGCCTTCCTTCATCTTGATCTGATGGTAGCTGCTATTAATATTTATTTTAGAGAAAATTGAGGCTCCATTGAGCTCATCCAACATGTCCTCGAGCCTGGGGATGAGAAATCTATACTTGACAGTAATTTGGTTCATGGCTTGGCTATCGACACACATTCTCATGGTGCCGTCTTTCTTGGCAACTAATAAGGAGGGTACTGCACAGGGGCTCATGGACTCTCTGATGTAACCTTTATCAAAAAGTTCTTGTACTTGGTCTTGCAGTTTCTTGGTTTCTTCAGGGTTCATTCGGTATGCCGATCTATTAGCCAGTACGGCTCCGGGTAGGAGATCAATTTGGTGTTCAATGCCGCGCAAGGGTGGTAGACCTTGAGGTAAGTCTTCTGGGAACACATCTTGGAATTGATTAAGTAAAGATTTAACGGTTATAAGAATAACTCCTAGCTCCATAATTGTATCCCAAAAAAGTACCAAAATTAGGGGATCTCCTCTACGCACGGATGTTTCTATCTCCTTCTTAGTCATGAGTAAAGTAGCCTTAAAGATATGTTCGGGGTCATGGGAGCAAACTTAAAGATCTTTTCTTCAAACTTAAGGGAATAGTAGTTAGTGTAGCCGTCGTGGTTTACCCTTCAGTCAAACTGCCAGGGTCAGTCTAGGAGTAAATGACTTGCACTCATAGGCACAACATTGCAGAGGACCGTGTCCTTGTACTTCCCAAGGGCAAATTCAACTTTCACTTGCTTGGTAACCTTGATATCATCCCTATCATCTAGCCAACGTAGCTTGTAGGGGTAGGGGTGAGTGTTGGTCTCTAGGCCTAACTTGGTCACTAACTTTGTGGAGGCAACGTTACCACAACTACCTACGTCTATAATCAGTAAACATAACTTATACTTGATGAAACACTTACTATGAAAGATGTTCTCACACTGACAATTTTCTCTAGAATTCTTACTTACGAGAACACGTCTTCTGACCTTTAAAGGCGTGAAAGACTTACTCTTGTGAGTCACTCTCCTGCTCATCTTCTTTTACACCTTCTCGCTCGTCTTCGCTCGTAAATTCTCCAGTGTCCTCCTTGAGGATCATCACTCATCTATTAGGACACTGAGCCATGAAATGACCCAAGCCATGACACTTATAGCATTTGAGATCTCGCGATCTAGGGGGATTTGCACTTTCTACTAGGGTTTTATTACTTGATTCTTTGGGTAGCCAACTACGTGGAAATGGTTTCTTTCCCTTAGCTTTGGTGAAAGTTTTGTTTGATTGTGGTTGCGGAGGAGTGATCTTAGTAGTAGTTTTGAGTATAAATTTCTGGGTGAAACTAGCTTTTCTTTTCCTACTAAGTTGGCGTTCTACCTTCATATTCATCTATACTACCGTGTCAAGCGATTCTAGGGGATGCAGCTCAACAGTGTCTTTTATATCCTGGTGCAGTCCACGAATAAATCGTGCAAGCACTTACTCTTCAGGTTCGTCCATATCTCCTGAAATCCTAAGTGTCTCAAACTCAGTAAGGTATTCTTCAACAAATTATTCTCCTTGTCTTAGTGTAACAGTTAGGGTTTTTAATTCAAAAAAAAAATTATAAATTCAAAATTTAGAAATTCTCAAATAAATTCAATATTCAAATTTCAAAATTAAGATTTACAAATCAAACCTAATTTGGAAATTCAAATTCAAATTTCCTAAATCACAACCCAAATTTTAGGAAACAAATCCAATGAACCTAGCCTAAAAATCATCCCGATACAGAAGAATATTGGATTTCCATTAAGATAATATCTTTGGAAATCCGATTTAGAGATCGGATTGCTAATTTTCAGCAATAAATCCGGGATGAACCTAGACGTTATAAGAGAAGTGTTCAGGATCTAACTGAATAACCACTCAACCAAAAATCCAGTGCCAATCAGATAACAGCCGGGAAATTCGAGTGAAACTCGAAAATCTTGGAGGAGCGGGATGCTAACCTCTCCTATAAATAGAGGTACTCATGAAGGAGGAAAGCACATCAGCTCTCCATCCCGAGTCCTTCAAGAAGAGAATGACTACTTACCCTAGTCTCCAACGCTGCAAGCCTCTCCGACACGGCAAAACCCCTCTCGGTTGAGCTTTACTTCGCGACAGCAGAGAGCACCCGAGTTTGGGGGTGGGGGGTGTTTGGGTATGAACGTCGAGGTATTGGTTTAAATGGTGGAAACACTTTGTTGTTCATTTCATTTTACCCGAGTTTGAGGTTTTTATTTAAGGTTTCTGTTGTGAAGTGTCAACCTATCCGTATTGGTGTCGACTGAGCTATACTAATGTCGACCGTAATGGTCGACCTACGGGGACAGAGCCCAACTAGGTGTCGAGCTGTGTGTGTAGGTGTCGACCGATTAGTGTAAAAATAGTAAATGTGTCGACCGCAAGGTTCGCCGGGGCAGACAGAGAGTATTGAAGTGTCGACCTGTCAAAACATGTGTGGATCGGTTAGTGAAATAAACATAGGGTGTCTACCGTGAGGTACCACCAGGGAGGATAGAGAGTAATAGAGTGTCGACCCGTGAAAACATGTGTTGACCGGTTAGTGAAATAAACATAGGGGTGTCGACCATGAGGTTCAACTAGGGTGGAAAAAGAGAAATACGGTGTCGATCAATGCAAACAAGTGTCGACCTTTGTAAATAGAGGCAACCAAGGTGCCGATCTATGTATATAGGTGTTGACCGTTGGGTGCAGATTGGGTTAGGTGTCGACCTCAGCAAGCTTCGGTCGACTGAAATCACAGTTATTGTTTAAAAACTTGAAATTTCACTTAAATCAATTTTGGTTAGAGTCTTCCGCTACAATGTTTTTTTTAAACGTTTTCAAAGATATCGTTTTAAGTTGGGGAATAAAGTTAAATTTTAAATGAATTTTGTTCGATTTTATGAGTAAGGGTATGGTTAGCGACTCGGATCCGTGCATGATTTGGGAGCGCCACTGTGTTGGTATCAGAGCGAATCGAAAACCAGAGGGGTTTTTTGGATATTGCTTTTGGGGTGTGACACACCATATCATATTGCCTCTCTCAGGTTGTTTATCTATTGTTTAGTTATGCCATTATACCTTCACTATCGAATTTCTCGTTAAACGAGTTAAAGGCATTGAAAATTTTCTTTTTGAAACTTCTTCTGTAAATCTTCCTTCTGTAATATACACCGAAGAAAACTACTTACTCCCATCAATATTTCTTGGTTGTGGCCAGTCCATACCAGTTTGTATCCTTGTTGGATTGACAAAAATACCCTCCTAAGGGATATCATGTCTTAGGAATTAATTCTATCATGCCAAAATTCACGTTTCAAAACTTAGCGTACAATTTATGTAGCTTGTCCATCCAATTTGACAGTTGAAGTTAATGAATTCTTTCGCAACTTAGGTCATTAGGAACATTTGAGCTAAAATTTCCTTCTTATCCAATCCTCTTCATCATGCTTCTCATCAATTCTTACATTAATAATACTCGTTTCTTGTCTTTTCTTTTGTGCTACCTTGTTTCCCATCTACATTCTTTTCATACTTATTATTCTTTTTACTTTTATACTAAAGTATGAAATCTAAAACATCTCCTTCCCATCTTATCCCCCTTCACCCTTCAAATTTCTTCCTTCTAATTATTCACTCTACTCCTAATCACCATTATAAATTAAGCAATTTAACCTTTTTCATTCGTTCTACATACTCACTCTTATTACATCTATCACCTTTTCTATATTCTTCCCTTTCACCTTTCTTATACTAAATTCTTCTTTCTTTCTTTTTTTCACTTATCCTAAGTCACTCCTTCCACATATACTCATTCTTATACCACCATTTCCATCTTATCAAGAATTACTAACAAAACCATCGATTGACATAATATTCTTATAATTAAATTTCACTTCATTCCTCCTCACCACCAATTCATTCTATATCCATTCTCTCAAATATTCAATATATTGTCCTCTTTAAAATTTCTTTCACTAATCTTCATACTTATACTCACTTTTATACAATTTAATTCTCATCATTACTCCTCATACCTCTCACATTACTAACTCATTCATACATTCTTCATTAATCTACTAATTCACCTTTTACATCATTCTTCTCAGTGTCTTCTCGACATATCCCATCCTCTTACTCATTCTTTTATCTGTTTGCTTATTCTCTTCTATTCTTATTATTATTTCAAACAAACATATTTCATCAATAAAATCCATTTCTGCATACTTCTTTGGGCAGTCAATCTATTTCACTAATTATCCAAATACAATTTTTGTACCTAAATTCCTCAATGTCAAATTTGTTTAACTATATTGTCAAAAGATCTTCGAAATTTCAATAACTACCACTGAGTCAGTCACTACATCCCCCAAACCATGCTCGTCTATACACTAAATATCTAAACCTAATTTCCATACTTAACTGCGTCAAAAGAAATCCAATTTTAGATACTCCCTTGGTAGTCATCCCCCGGACCATACTTGTTTATAAATTAAATATCTAACCTAACTCAATTGCCTATATTCCTCCATATAGAAAGATTTTTCAAATGAAACGAAACTTCCCTACCTTTTAAAATGATAATTGAATATCTAAGCTCCTCAATATCTCTTTGGTTTGAAATAGTCAAACTTTGAGCAAAATTCGTCAAATAGAATTCAGTTCTAATTGTTTCGCCCTTTTATATCTCATAAACCATATTCTCGAATAGTAAAATAAAATTATGATGTTCACATTTATGTTAAATTACGTTATACCTTCCAGTGTATGAAATTCTCACTTTAAGGTCCTCAATACGTCAACCTAGTCCACTGTGTCCTCATTTCAACTTATCCGTTTACTAACATTGATTCATGGTTAGGCCATTTGTTGGAGGAGAATCCACAAAATGGAAGTTGTGAAGTAAAGCCTTAAATATGGTTTACTGAAACAACTTTGAATTTTAAGTTTATATATGAGTGGATATCAAAGAATGTATCACTCTTCAAACATAAGCTTGCAATGGTCTAACCCACCCAATTTAGGTTGAAAAGGTGAACTATTCTTGGCAAAATTCCTAACTAATATATCACTTGTAGTGGGGATAAACCAAATAATTATTTATGTTCTTCTTGAACTAGAAGGGAAAACTTGATTGATAGCGGGCAGAGGTTTAGACATTAAAATATATATACTAACCTAGGTATATAACTCTCCTAGACCCATCCAAAAATTGTATAACTTATTCTAGACAACTACACCTCTAAGTTCCTCCACTTATTAATTATTATTATCTTATCCACCATTTCTTCAGGTGTGCGAAAAGTCTTAGCAAATTTAACCATACTACTTTTACCAATAATGTAATGCTCACAAAAGCTCCACTTTGATATAATATCTATAGCAAAACAATCTTCTTTTGCACTCCTCTTAAACTTTTCTGTAACGCCTTGAAAACCTACCAGTTTCTGGTTCGTTCACTGCTCTGACACCACATCTGTAACGCTCCGAGTAGTCTCCGTAACTAGGTCGCTAACCGTACACTTACTTGATTGCTCGATAAATTTCTAACAGAATTTAAAACTTTTGGTTTCTCGACTCAAAACAACATCCTTGAAAGATATTTAAAAATGCCGTAGCAGAAAATTCGATTAAAATCAGTTTAAATAAACTTCACTTTTAAAACATAAAAATAAAGAAACCGGTCGACACCTGCAAACGTCAGTCGACACTTGGGTTGTCTTGGGTTTTTCATCGGCCGACATTACCTTTCTCTCGGGTCCTTTCGTCGGTCGACACTAAGAACACCGGTCGACATTTCTACACTCATCTCAGAAAGTGGTCGACACCTAATTTCACAGGTCGACACCTTGATACTCTCTGTCCGCGCAGGTCAAACCCCGCGGTTGACACTCTAACTAATTTTACACTAACCAGTCGACACCCATAATCCTCGGTCGACACTTCATTTCTCTCTGACCGCACATGTTGAATCCCGCGGTCGACACTCACATTCTATTTTACATTGACCGGTCGACATCTATGAAATTCGGTTGAAACAATGCACCAGCAGTATAAAAATAACACCAGTTCGAAAGAGAACGGACAATGAAAACTTCCACGATTGAAAACTACCGATTAGAAACCTGAATTATTCAATCAAACTCTTCCGTATAATTTCAAAATGCACCCATACATAAATCCCAACTATTAATATTCAAACTCATCTATGCCTCAAAATCTATACACTCAACATAGACTTCTCAAAACACAACTACCGGAACCTACCATCCTGCTTCACTTCACAGGTCAGGCCGCCGTGACGAACTCCACCTGCTGGCACACGGTAGCACGCCACCAACTGCCTACACATCCTGTTTGGGCTCTAGCAACTCAGCCACTGAAATCTCTGCACCAACACCACGGAACACACAACATAACCCTAATGCTCAGTGAATAGTGCAATATGAAACGTAAAACGACAATGCAATCCCATCACATCCAATCTCTACATTCTCGCTCGTGTTGTCACAACCGGTGCCTCATGTTATAGCCGCACCATGGTGAGGCTGGACACTCTCCTGCCACCTCACACCCTGGCACGTCGCCATCTCCCTAGTTCCTCTAGCATCGAGGCACTCAAACCGTACACCCGCGTCACTCCACACACTGTAGCCATTCGAGGATAAGGCTGTACGCACTCGCAACACCACCCCCTTGCACGTCACTACCGTCCCGATTCCTCTAGCAACGGGGCCATAGTTGCCTACGACCGCACACACACCGCAGCAGTGATGTGCCCTAGAGGGCCGTCACTCGATCACAAACCAAGGCACGAGCTTTATCCAACCTGTTCACTAACAAGTTAAATTCTTTTGCAGGAATTATAGGTATCAAATGCCTCTTCGCGGATTCGGAATAGGACCCGAGCACAAAGGACAAGGATCAACCCTTACACTTGCTATCGTGGGAGCTAAAGGTGGAAGCACATGAAGAAGAGATTTGTCTATCTCGGAATTAATTTGTAATTGAATTTTATTCGGAAAACATTTGCCTTATGTTTTTGCTGGCAAACATTCGCCTTCCTGTAATATTTTATAATTGCATATATCCTTAGGCATTAGGATTAGATGTATGTTAAGTTAGATGGTGGTTTTAAACAACAATTAGGCCAGAGTTTAGCAGCTCACTGATGCAACAAATGGGCCAAAGATTGAAGACTGATCTGGTGTGCAAGTGGACCAAGAATGGACAACCATGTGACACATTTCAAAGCCCAAGCCCATTCTAACCTTCAGCCAGCCTAAGTCTATAAATACATGGCTATTGCTGCATGTAAAGGTTGTTGAATATATGAGAAATAGCCCTTTTGTGTTCAGTCAAAGTAGTTTGAAGCTTAGTGAACGGTAAGGCTCGGTTCGGTCAAGAATCGAGAAGGAGTGCATCTCCTTGAGCTTTCAAGGCCGAGGTTGCTTGAATAGTCGTTGTTCCACTCGTCTTCCCTCTCTTTTCCAGAGAAGGATACACGAAGAGAGTGTCCAGAACCAGTCCCGTTTGCTGCCGTCTTCCTTTGGAAGATCGTTATGCCGAGAGCCTAAAAAGTTGCTCATCGGACAACATTCGGTTTTCTGCTTATATTTTGTTTTTGGCTGTTTCGTTTGTGGGTGAAACACGACTCATTCGAGGTGGAATCTTGTCAAGCAGCCACCCCTAGGTGAGTCATGACGCACTCGCCACACGATTCCCTGTTAAGTCGCCATCGTCCCGGTTCATCCAGCAATGGGGCCATAGCTGTCCACACATACATCGTTCTCACCACCGCATATAAAACCATGCTCAAATTCATTTTCGTTGCCTTTTCAAAATATGATGCATGTCAAACAATACACACACACATCACAATCAAACCACATAGATCCAAACGTTACACGGTGTAGGCCCTCCCTGGGCAAAACGCATGCATACACTACTTATACTACTTACCTGGCGTCCTAGCTTTCCGTGGTGCTTGTTTCACCTAAAACCTGCTCAACCTACAACAAAAACCATCTTACCGTCAAAACTCGTCCCACTACTCTACTTATGCACTAAAACCACCATGCTAGCTCAATACCTCACGAACTCGCCAAAATCACTCACTAACCTATCTCGGCACAAAACCAAACTAACTTCCGACGCGTATAACTTTTGCGTCGGTTATCGAAATCACTCGATTCCAGTGTCAAACGTTCCAATCATAACCTAGTTTAATATACCAAAAGAGAATTTAAAACAATTAAGTACAAATAAGGCAGAAATTCAAAAAATAGAATAGGATTTAGGTCAAAATCCACCCTCCTCGACCCTTCAGCAAAACTCAGCACACTACTCATCAAATTTATCACATTTATCATCAACAATTCTACAACGACCGATAATAGCCCCAACGAACTTTCCAACCTTAAAACCCTAATTACCTATCCATCAAATCCCTCCCCAAACTCTCATTTAACCCCAAAACTAGACTATAACTACACCACTTACTTGGAATCGCTGAATAGTAGAAGGAGCGGAGAGTACTATCGGCTGGAAGAATGATCGCCGAAGGAAAATTTGCACGCGGGAAGGAGAAACTGAAGGGGTCACCGCGATGGGGGAGAAAATAAACAGAAAGGAGGAGAGGGTTTATCCCTCTCCTATGTGGATTTTCATTTTTATTTTTTATATATAATAATAATAAACTAATTACTATTTCATGCTAACAATTTAATCTTTTAATCAAACGGCTATTCAATCCGGTTTTGATCAGATTACTAAAATTTTCTTCGCACCATTAGTCTCAGAGTAATTTCTCACCTAACCTTACAAATTTTTCGCTCTCCATTCTGACTCGAATCTTGCCGCTTATTACCCCGACAACCCAAAAATCGATGCGACGAAAAAAAATAAGGGGTCTTACATCCTCTCTTCTTTAAAAGAATTTTGTCCCCAAAATTTACGTACCAAATAACTCTTGATACTATTGCTACATGTCTTGGTGCCTTTTCCAAGTGGTCTACTGCATATTGTGATTGCGCCATAAAACTTTAACCAAGGAAATCTCCTTATTACGCAACACTTTCACAGCTGATCGTAGTATGGCCACTAGCTTCTACTCTTAAGATAGCGTCGGCTGTACCTTTATATCCCTCCACAAACTCTCACTTTAACCCCCCAAAACTATACTATAACTACACCACTTACTTGAAATTGCTGAATAGTAGAAAGAGCGGAGAGTACTATCGGCTGGAAGAATGATTGCCGAAGGAAAACTCGCACGCGGGAAGGAGAAACCGAAAGGGTCACGCGGTAGGGGAGAAAATAAACAGAAAGGAGGAGAGGGTTTTCTACGAATCCCTCTCCTATGTTGATTTTTATTTTTATTTTTTTATATAAAATTATAATAAACTAATTACTATTTCATCTTCAAACTTTAATCTTTTAATGAAACGGTTATTCAATCTGGTTCCGGTGAGATTCCTAAAATTTTCTGCCCACCATTAGTCTCGAAATAATTTCCCAGCTAACCTTATAAATTTTTCGCTCTCTATTCTGACCCGAATCCCACCGCTCATCACCCCAACATCCCGAAAATTGATGCGGTGAAAAAAAATACAGAGTGTTACATCCTCCCCTCCTTAAAAGAATTTTGTCCCCAAAATTTACGTACCGAATAACTCTTGGTACTATTGCTCCATGTCCGGTCGCCTTTCCCATGTGGTCTTCTCCACATTGTGATTGCGTCATAAAATTTTGAGCAAGGAAATCTCCTTGTTACGCAACACTTTCACAGCTGATCCTAGTATGGCCACTGCCTTCTGCTCGTAAGATAGCGTCGGCTGTACCTTTATATCCTTACTGTGCAACCACCTGAAAAGGATCACGCATACACTTTCTAAGCATGGAGACATGGAAAACATTATGTATGACATTCATTGAGCTGGGTAGCTGAAGCTTGTAGGCAGTCTTCCCAATCCTTTCCACAATAGGGAACGATCCAACAAAATGAAGGTTGAGCTTTCCTCGCTTCCCAAACCTGACCACTGCCTTAAACGGGGAGATCTTCAAGAATATCTCATCACCCACGCCAAACACCAGTTCTCGCCTTCTCCGATCGGCATAGCTCTTTTGCTGACTCTAAGCTACCTCGACCCTCTTCTTTATAATAACAATATTGTCGACCGTTTGTTGTAATATTTCTTGGCCTATAAGTGTTACTTCTCCAACCTCGTCCCAGTACAATGGTGACCTGCACTTTCTTCCTTACAAAGCCTTGTACGGCGCCATGCCAATGGTAGACTAATAACTGTTATTATATGAGAATTCGACCAATGACAAAAAACCTGCTCCAAGCCACCTGGAACTCTAACACAGGCTCTAAGCATGTCTTCCAGTATCTGTATGGTTCGCTCTGATTGCCCATCAGTCTGAGGGTGAAACGCCGGGCTGGATTCCAGTTTGGTACCAATGGTTTTATGCAGACTACTCCAAAACTTACACGTAAACCTGGGGTTTCGGTCTGACACTATAGACACCGAGACCCCATGTAGTCTGACTATTTATTAGATGTACAATTGAGCAAACTGATCCATCGAGTAAGTCATTCTCATTGGCAAAAAGTGAGACGACTTTGTTAGTTTGTCTACAATCACCCAAATTGCATCGTGGCCCTTAGCAGTATTTGGCAGACCGACCACAAAATCCATAGTGACCCACTCCCATTTCCACTCAGGTATAGTTAATGGCTGAAGCATGCCCGACGGTCTCTGATGGTCCGCCTTTACCTGCTGGCATACCACACAGGTCTCAACGTGCTTGGCTACCTCCCGCTTCATATTAGGCCATCAATAGTGTTATTTTAAATCTATGTAAATTTTACTGCTTCCAGGATGCACAGAGAAAGGAGACGAGTAGGCTTTGTCCAATATTTCCCTTTTCAGCTCCCCGTTCTTTGGGACATACCACCCATCCCGAAACTTCTGAATCTCATCCCCCGAATAGCGGAGCTCAGTGCTAGCATTGGCCTCCATACCTGCCTTCAGTACACTGCACTCGGGGTCAGTCTCTTGGTCCCGCTTAATTCTTTCTAGGATGATCGGCCTCAACGACATCGCTGACAGTGTGGCTGCCAAATCAGAAACCACTTCTAGGCCGAACTCTTGTACCTCAGTCCCTAGCTCAGTAGGGATCGCTAGAATCATAGTAGATATCGAAGTTGACACTTGGCTCAAGGTGTCCACTACAACATTTGCTTTCCCAAGATGATACTTGATTTCCAGATCGTAGTCTTTAACCAGCTCAAGCCACCTTCTTTGTCACATGTTTAGCTCTTTCTGCGTGAATATGTACTTCAAACTCTGGTGGCCTGAGAAGATTTCGTATTGCTGTCCATATAAATAATGCCTCCAGATCTTAAGTGCGAAGACCACCGCCGCCAACTCCAAGTCATGCGTGGGATAATTATGCTCGTAGGGTGTTGGGGTCTAGCCCTTGCTTGGTCACTAGAACGCACGGTAGATCGGTTAGGCCCTCGGATCTCGGCCAAGGCGAGAAATCCTTGAGAAAACAGAAAAATGAACAACCAAATATGCTTGGAATGAAACAAAATTCGGTGTGAGATTAGTGGAGTGAGTGAGGTGTGTGATGGTGGTGGTCGTGGTCAAAGTTTATTAGAAATGACAAAGTTATGCACACAAACCCGCAAGTCGGCCGAAGAGACAATGTAATGTTCTCGGCAATCACAACCTTTCCATGGAAAGATTCTCAACTTAGGGAACCGATTTTGGCCACTCTCTTCTTGTTTCCTTCCCTTAAAAGGGAGGAGAGAAAAGTGGAACACAAGCTCGAGCAACAACCTTGAGTTGCCAAGCTAGGAGGCTTCTCCTAATCGGTTCAAGGAACTGAGCACTTACCTTGAAAAGGTGATGGAAAACTCCTACTGTTTCCTCTAGAAAATATGCCAATGCTATTTAACTTTTCCAACCAAGATACAAACACCAATGCTATGGTTATATAGGCCTAGGATGGAGGGGTTTAGGGCTGTGCTTTTGGTTTTCAAAACTTGGACAATTGAACCTTGTAACCGGCTCCAAAGTGAGACATTGTGCGGCCGAGATGGTGGCAGCCAAGAGGTGATCAATGTTCTTGCTGAATGTCATGTCATGGATCCATGTTTCTTCCACAAAAGGTAAAGGGGACAAGCATCTCAAATGGCAGCCCAATGGCGTGGCCAACTCGGGTAAAGTTGGCCACCACTTGTGGCTCACTTCCTTGGCGCGCAAGCGGCCGAGAATGACATGTTTTGCATGCCCGAATGGTGCTTCAAATTAAGCCAATCTCGAAACCCTTTCCATTATCTATTCTAACCATTCAACCTAATCCTAAATGCCTAAAGCATGCACATAATAATAATAAGTTAAACAAGAAGGCCAATGTTTGCCCAATAAGTTCAAAATAAAATATTACATAGAATTTGGCTCGGGAAGACAAATTCCCTTAAGAACATCATGATCTTCAATGGCGGCTTCCCATGCAAGGATGTGTCTCGGTTGCTCCATGTCTCGAGTTTCCACTTCCCACTTTAAGCTTTCAATTTCTGGCTCCATTGAATCATTACCTGCACAAGAAACAAGCGTGTGAGAATGTAAGTTAATTAAAGTGTGTGCTTGGACTTGAGATTGTGTGACGAGCCTATTGGACACATCATAGGGCTTTAGTTGCCTTGAAGCATAGGCAATCACCCTCCCATTCTGCATCAGCACGCAACCCAAGCCCACCCTAAAGGCGTCGCAATAAATGTTGAACTTCTCCCCCTCTACCGGCAATACTAGCAAAGGGGCTGTAGTCAACCTTTGCTTCAACGCCAGTAAGCTGTCCTCGCACTCATCCGACCAACTATATATTATGTTCTTTCTGGTCAATTGAGTCAAAGGGGCTGCGATCTTGGAAAATCCCTCAATAAACTTCCAGTAATATCCTGCCAGCCCCAGAAAACTACGTATATTGCTGGCACTTGTTGGTCGTGACCGTTCCTTCATGGATTGAACCTTTGCTGGGTCCACTGAAATACCATCACGATAGCTGACGTGCCCCAAAAATTTGATCCTATCCAGCCAAAATTTGCACTTACAGAACATAGCATATAGTTAGTGCTGCCCCAGAGTCATTAGCACGATCCTCAAGTGCTCTCTATGCTCATCTTCACTCCGAGAGTATATTAGGATGTCATCAATGAATACTATCACAAATCTATCCAATTGCTTCCTGAATACTTGGTTCATCAGGTCCATGAAGGCAGTTGGGGCGTTAGTCAGTTCGAACGACATCACTAAAAACTTATAGTGCCCGTACCATGTCCGGAAAGCTGTCTTTGGGACATATTTCTCTCTAACCTTCAACTGATAGTAACCGGACCTCAAATAAATTTTACAGAACACCCGTGCCCCCTGAAGCTGATCAAACAGGTCATCTATTCTTGGCAACAGCTACTTATTCTTCACCGTCAACTTGTTCAGCTCCCTGTAGTCAACACACATGCGTAGAGATCCGTCTTTCTCTTTAACAAAAAGCACCGACGCACCCCATTGCAAAAAACTAGGGCATATGAACCCCTTATCCGTCAATTACTCTAATTGTACCCTTAACTCTTGCAAGTCGGTAGGCGACAACCTGTTCGGGTTATTGCATAGTGGCTCAGCCCCAGGGTACACGTCGATAACGAACTCAATTTTCCTGTCATGGGGCAGACCTGGCAAATCCTCAAGAAATACCACCAGAAAATCTCATACAATGGGGATGTCCTGGAGTTGAGGCTTGCCCTGACCCTGCGCATCCATGCCACTAGCTAAGACGCCCATGCATCCCCCTCGTAACAACTATTGGGCTCTCATAGATGCTACTGCCAAAATTCTACTCAAACCTTTTCCCACCTTGAAGGAGCAACTCACTCAACTCGGACGCCGAAAGTGAATCTCTTTGGCCCTGCAATCTATCGTGCCATAATGTCTAGACAGCCAATACATCCCTAAAATAGCATCATGCCCCTTCATGTCGAGTATGATCAGATCAGCGTACAACCGTTTTTCTCCCACTGTCACAATATCACCTTGTACTACTTGATCTGAGTATAGGCGCTCCCCCGATGGCAACAATACATCATAGAACTGCCCAGAATAGCTGGGCACTAGATTTTCCTTGACCACGAAGGTAGTGGACACAAACGAATGAGTAGCACCCATATCGACAATAGTATAAGCCGCCATGTCCGAAATAAGAATACTACTTGAAATCACCGATGGTTGGGCGGCATCGTCCGGCTGAATGAAGGCGAAGACTCTTGGTGTCACTCTCACTGGGGTCTTGCTCATATTCGAGCATCTCATAACAAAATGCCCCACTTCATTGCAGTTGAAGCACCAATTATGTCGCGGCTTCTAATGGTCACTTGACATGTGGCCTGCCGCGCCACAGTCGTAGGATCGTCCTGCACCTACCCTGCACTCGCCAGGATGACTCATCTGACACTTTGGGCACACCGGAAACTGCCCTGGTCCTTGGGGTTGCTTGTAGCTTCCCTGGCTGCTAGAGCAGCCCTCTTCAGGCCCTTCCACTGAGACAACTCTTTTGCGCTTCATTATGGCAACAATTCCTTGAAATATCTGCTAGGCTGTTCTTTAGGTAGCTCTCTGTAACTGAGAAGCTTCGTCCTAGCCTCCTCAATATCTAGCGCATTCGCCACCACCTCCTCGTAAGGCCCCCCTCGTGTTCCAGCTATCCGCATGCCAATGTATACATCTGTCTTTAGGCTATGTACGAATTGGTGCACTTTGTTCTCGTTCGGGCTCACCATGTGGCTAGCAAACCGAGATAGCGCCTCAAACTTCCTTACGTATTCGGCCACGGTACTTGTCTGCCTTAACTTGGCAAATTCCACCATCTTCTGGGTTCTGACTGAGTGGCTGAAATACTTGCCGAACAACATCGTCTTAAAATCCTCCCAAGTCATGGTCTTCACATCGGTGGTCGCCTTCACTGAATCCCACCAAAATCGGGCATGCTTGGCAAGGTGGAATGCCGCACTGGATACCCTGTCTTGATCGTCTACTTTGGCATAATCCATCATGTCTTCCCTACTTCGAATCTACTACTCAGCACTGAGTGGGTCTGAAGATGATCCGTCGAACGCTAGGGGTCTGAGTCTGTGCAACCTATCACCCCCACGATCCGTTGAAGTCTGTGCACTAGACTGGCCCTGGTCATCACTACTCATAAACCGCTGCAGCTGCTTTGACTGGCGGTTGACCAACTCAGTAAGCTATCTAACGGCATCATCCATATTGCCTACAGCTCTACGCGTCTCTCTAACCACAACGCTAAACCTGTACACCACAACATTTAGTGAATCCAAACGAAACTACGAGTGCTCTAAGAAATACTTATAGTTGGTGTAGCACTCCCATGCAGCGACTTGTGATATTAGAAGATCAATCAAGCAACATCGACCCCATGGCTCTGACACTCGTAACATACCCTCTTCCCACCTATTAACTGTCCTCTCTACCTTTCCCCCAAGCGATGTAGGAATTGTGACAGTCCCGCTTGCCTTCACAATCTCACCCCTCCTCTGAGGTGCTCGACAACCCTGTCGGCCACACTTCCGGTTGGGTAAAATCTCTGATACCATAACTATAACGCCTCGAAAACCTACCCGTTTTTGGTTCGTTCACTACTTCGACAAGACATCTGTAACGCCCCGAGTCGTCACCGTACCCGGGTCGCCAACCGTACATTTACTTGATTCCTCAATAAATTTGTCACAAAATTTAAAACTTTTGGTTACTCAACTCAAAAAAACATCCTTGAAAGATATTTAAAAATGCTGCATCGAAAAACTCGATTAAAATCGGTTTAAATAAACTTCACTTTTTAAAACATAAGAATAAAAAAACCGGTCGACACCTGCAATCGCCAGTCGACACTTGGGTTGTCTTGGGTTTTTCATCGGTCGACACTGGCGAACGCCGAACGACACTACCTATCTCTCGGGTCCTCTTGTCGGTCAACACTTAGAACACCGGTCGACACTTCCACACTCATCTCAGAGAGCGGTCGACACCTGCTTTCACAGGTCGACATCTTGATCCTCTCTGCCCCCGAAGGTCAAATCCCGCGGTCGACACTGTCACTGATTTTGCACAAACCGGTCGACACCCACAATTGCCAGTCGACACTTCACTTCTCTCTGCCCACATAGGTCAAACCTAGCGGTCGACGCTCACATTCTATTTTACACTGACCGGTCGACACCTATGGAGTTCGGTCGACACTTCATACTAGCAGTATAAAAATAACACCAGTTTGAAAGAGAACGGACGACAAAAACTTCCACGATTTAAAACTATCGATTAGAAACTTGAATTATTCAATCAAACTATTTCGAATAATTTCAAAATGCACCTATACATCAATCCCGACTATTAACATTCAAAACACCACTTGCTTCTCACAATCTATACACCCGACATAGACTTCTCAAAACACAACTTCAAGAACCTACCATCTGGCTTCACCACACGGGTCGGGCCATCGTGACGAACTCCACCTGCCAGCGCACGGTAGTATGCCACCAACCGCCTAGACATCCAGCTTGGGCTATAGCAACTCACCCACTTGAATCTCTCCACCAACACCATGGAACACACAACAAAAGCCTAACGCTCAGTAAGTATTGCAATATGAAACGTAAAACGACAATGCAATCCTATCACATGCAGTATCTACGTTCTCGCTTGTGTTGTCACAACTGGTGCCGCATGATACATCCGCACCATGGTGAGGCTGGACACTCTCTCGCCACCTCACGCCCTGGCACGTCCCTATCGTCCCGGTTCCTTCGGCGACGAAGCACTCAAACCGTACACACGCGTCACTTCACACACTAAAACGATTACAAGGTGAGGCTGAACGCTCTCGCCACACCACCCCCTGACATGTCGTCACCGTCCCGGTTCCTCCAGCAACGGGGCCTTAGTTGCCCACCACCACAAGAACACCGCAGCAGGGTGAGGCTAGACGCACTCACCACATCATCACCTGTCATGTCGCCACCGTCCCAGTTCCTCCTACAACGGGGCCATAGCTGCCCACACACATATCGTTCTCACTGTCGCACATAAAACCGTGCTCAAATTCATTTTTGTTTCATTTTCAAAACATGATGCATGTCAAACAATACGCACGCACATCACAATCAAACGACATTAATCCTAACGTTCCACGGTGTAGGCCCTCCCTGGGCAAAACGCATGCATACAATACTTACACTACTAACCTGGTGTGCTAGCTTTCCGTGGTGATTGTTTTACCAAAAACCTAGTAAACCTACAACAAAAACCTTCTTCCCGTCAAAACTCATCCCACTACTCGACTCACGCAGTAAAACCACCATACTAGCTCAATACTTCACGAACTCGCCAAAATCACTCAGTAACCAATCTCGGCTCAAAACAAACTTAAGTTTCGACGAGAATAACTTTTGCGTCGATTATTGGAATCACTCGATTCCAATGGTCAAACGCTCCAATATTAACCTAGTTTAATATACCAAAATAAAATTTAAAACGATTAACCGCAGCTAAGGCGGAAATCTGAAAATAGAATAGGCTTTAGGGTCAAAATCACCCCTTCTTGGCCTTTCAGCAAAACTCAGCACACTCCCCATCAGTTTATCACATTTATCATCAACAATTCTACAATGACCGATAATAACCGCAACGAACTTTCCAACCCTAAAACTCTAATTCCCTATCCATCAAATCCTTCTCCAAACTCTCACTTCAACCCCAAAACTAGACTATAATTACACCACTTACTTAGAATCACTAAAGAGTAGAAGGAACGGAGAGTACTATCGGTTGGAAGAACAATCGCCGAAGGAAAACTCACACGCGGGAAGGAGAAGCCAAAGGGGTCACGCGATGGGGGACAAAAACAACAGGAAGGAAGAGAGGGTTTTCTACGAATCGCTCTCCTCTGTTGATTTTTATTTATTTATTTTTATATGAAATAATAATAAACTAATTACTATTTTATCCTCAAACTTTAATCTTTTAATCAAATTGCTATTCAATACGATTATAGTCAGATTACTAAAATTTTCTCACCACCATTAGTGTCGAAATTATTCCCCAACTAACCTTACAAAATTTTCGCTCTCCATTTTTAGCTGAATCCCGCCACTCATGACCCCGACAACCAAAAAATCAATGCGACAAAAAAAAATACGGGGTGTTACATTTTCTCACTTACATATCTCAAAAGCTCTTTCCTCGAACAATTTCGTAAAGTTCTTGTAGTCATTCATTTCTAGGTGTCATGTGGAAGGAACACCTAAAACCAAGCATCCATTGCTCTCTTGATTCCAATTTAGAAACTATTACATCATGTAATGACTTATAGTTGTCTGATGCAATAGACGCATCACCTCGTATGATTTTCTTCTCAACTTGTTTCCGATTCCGTTTCATAAACATCCATTTTTTTTAATAATGGAATTATTGTGACAACATGAACACTTTCTTCCATACTACGATTTCAATGTAGATTTTTTTTTATTGCGTGACACTTCTACGATCGACTGCAGAATTTTCACCAATGGTCCTTGTTGATTATAGGAAGTTTAGAATTCCATAACACAAGCCCCTCAACAAACATCATTTCATTCTTGAGCCTATTATCAACACACTTCCTACACACTCACCCTAACTTACTATTTCTTAAACTCCAACTCAATCCCCCATATTCACTCTCAAAACCCATACTTTTTCGCTATTCATCCTATGAATAATGATCACTATATCTATTCCAATCCTATTACTCACAATCAATTCTGTTACTATCCTCTCTCACCATAGTATGTTAATCTTGAAAACTATAAACATAATTAAGGAACTAAAAATTAACTTAAAATTAAACACTTATAGTTGATGGAGTGTTTCTATGTGGTGGCTTGTGCTATCAAGCAGTCTATAGAAACGATTTTAAAATTCGGGTGCTCTGATACCACAAATTGTCACGACCCGAAGGCCACGACACTTAATATTTAAAATTTCACATAATTGTTTTTTTGAAAATAAACAAAACAATCAAACTTGAACTTTTAAACTCCTTTAAATCCTCTTAAAATAAGTGGGTAAAATTCATAAAATGAGTTTGGAAGAATTCATTTGAAGTTGGATTTGGTTGCTTTTAAAAATGAAAAACAATTTGTAAAACATCACATGTGGTGTGCGGGACGCCAGCCTAGTTGTGCACACAGTGGCCGATCGATCGCGCCATGTGTAATAACTCGGAAAATCCTCGGTTGGGGATTTGGAAAAATATTTTTACGGGTAAATTAAGTTGTAAAACTCAAAGTCTAGTTTTGTGATGGTTTTCAAAATTTTAAAGTCGGGAGGACGAAAATTTAACAATGTTACGGGGGATAAAAACACGTGAGGGCATTTTGGTAATTATGATTATTTAAAAAAAATAGATATAACAACCGAATGGCTTCGGGAGGAAGCCATTCGGCTATTACACCTTGGCACCGAGAGAACCGAAAGGAAGACACGAGGGAAGGAGAAATTCTGAGCTCCGATCTTCAGCCGACGAACGTGAGCGAGGGAGGAGCCGCGCGGCGACTAGGTGCTCAGCTGTGTCTTGTTCTTCCTTCGACAGAGTGCACAACGACGCCGCGGTAAGCTCTTCCCCTTTTTCTTCTCTTTTTCGTTTTCTGTTTTGACCAAGCTTAGTGCTCGGCCTGCTTTCATTTTCAATGGAATTGGCCGCAAGGTTGGACTGGAGTAGTAGGGAGATGCCGTGAATGTAAGGAAACCGAAGGTGAACCCTGTTGGTTTACTGTTTTGGTCGAGCTTAGTGTTCATTGTGAAATTATAATTGAAATAAAAATCGGATCATTGTTTTGTGTAGGGGCAGTTCTGTTTTTATCCGTTTCGGCCTAGCTTCAGTTGATCGTTTTAAATTCTATTTTTATGGGTTAAATTAGGATGTTAGAGGAATGTATGGACGCTGGAATCGTTTGATTTCGATATCCGACGCAAAGGTTATGCGCGTCGGAAGTTTATGTCAGATTTTGGTCTGAGTCAAATTAGCGAGCATTTTTCGTAGAATTGTGACTTGTGATAGTAACATGGCCATTTTTTATGCGTAAAACTAATTTTGAGTGAGTTTTGGTTGAAGAAAAACAAAAATGTGAAATTGAATAAAAATGGCAGATTCGGTTTTGAGATTTTTTCACCTAGCTGCGGCTTACTATTTTAAAATCCGTCTTAGTATGTTAAATTAGGTTCCTAAGGGGATGTTTAGCCACTTGAATCGTTCGATTCCGTTAACGGACACAAAAGTTATGCGCGTCCAAAGTTTGGGCTAGTTTTCGACCAAACCACATTGGTGACCCGTTTTAGTTGGAATTTCATGGGTTTAGTTAAGGAGTATCATTTTTAACTTATTTGGTGAATTTTGAAGTAAAGATTGATGAGTGAATTGTTTGTGTTTTAGGTTGAGGCATTTTTTGGCGAAGCTGTGAGTCGAGTGAGCTTAGGACGCCATGTAAGTAGTGCATGCATGCGTTATGCCCAAGTGGGCTTACACCGTAGAACTTTAAGATTTATGTGATTGATTGTGGTGTGCGTATTATTTGACATGCATCATTTTTTTTTAAAAGGGAACGAAAATGGTTTTGAGCATGTTTTGAGTAAGTGGTGAGACGCGTGGCGGTGGTACCGTGGATCCTGCTAGTGTGTGGGCGGGTACGCAACCAACCGCAGATTCTGCTCGAGGAGTGAGCTGGCTGGGCCGTCACGCGACGTGTATGTGTTGACGGCGAGGATGATAGGCAGTGGTACCGCGAATCCTACTAGTTTGTGGGCCGGTGCAACACCAATCACGAATTCCGCTCGAGAAGTGGGCCGGCTGGGCTGTCGCGAAACGTGTGTGTGGCAACTGTGGCCCCGTTGCTGGGGAGGCTAGGACGGGGGCAACGTGTCAGGGTGTAGTGTGGCGCGAGGTACACCCTCACCCTGATGTGGTTGTTGTGTGGTGATGCGTGTGTGTAGCTTGGGGGCCTCGTTGCTGGGGAGTCCAGGACGGTGGCGATGTGTCAGGGTGTAGGGTGGCGCTAGGTTCCTCCTTACCCTTGTGTGGCTACACTACGCGTTACAGATGTGACAACATGAGTGTGAGTGTAGAGACTGCATGTGATAGGATTACATTGTCGGCTTTTACTTTCATATTGTACTACTTACTGAGCGTTAGGCTTATGTTGTGTGTTCTATGGTGTAGGTGTTGACGATATTGCTGTTGAGCCTCGAGAGCCTAGTCTTGAGACATAGGACGGTTGGCGGCGTGTGACCGATGCACCGGACGGCGGATTGTGTTAGGGCCACCCAACCCGTGGAAACGATTGGTGGTGGCTTGACTATTGCGGGTATTTTATTATGCTGTGTCGATGTACAGTTGATTAGACAAGTTTTCTAGGCATCGGTCGTATAGGGGTTTATGGAGTGCGTGTGATTTTGGTGATGTACGTGTATACTTTACATGTAGGAGCTTGGTATGGCTCTATACTGTGGACTTTCCTCATTTGTAGTTGATAGATTTTTGTTGTCTTTAAACTTTGATTATTTTGTTATGGAGATTCTTTGGATGGTTGATGGGTAGATATTCCTAGTTTCTGGTGAACTGCATGCAGGGTTTAAATTTTTAGCATAGCTAGTTTTTAGGCGTTACTCTACCAAAATTTTGGGAGAGGGGTTTAGAAATCGAAAGGATATGGAATAGGTCGGGATGTGTACAGTGAGTGCTAGAAAAGTGTGGACGAGCGTGTGAGTACGGCGTGATCGCAGGTGCACGGGGCACGCGGCCCTGTGAGTGTTCACGGGTCGTGCGGCGCCGGGTGAGGCGTGCGTGCGAACGTGCTGTACGGAGGCAGGGTGTGTGGGGCACGCGGCGCTGTGAGCGTGCGCGTGACGTGGTGATGTTAAGTTAGCGCGCGGGGCATTGCGAGGCTGCGTTGGACTCCTTCCTAGGATTTCCAGTCTTGTCGGTTTATTTTAAAACTATTTTACATTGTTTTCTTTTCCGCTGCGTATTTTTATATTGAGGATTTTGTGTTCCCTCTTCGGGGCGTGAGTTGTTTTTGAATCGAGTCACAAATGTTCTTTTGAAGATGATTTGAAAACAAAAGTGGTATTAAATTGAGTGAGTTGTGTCAAGTTTTAGTGTGTCATAGTGTGTATAAGTAGTTAGCACACCGGGAACGTGTGGGTTCTCTTGGCGTTATACTATGAGCAGCAATCAATTAGCATTTCCCTTGCCTTCTCGACAGGGGATCAACCTCATGGTCGATGGATCGCCGCCGTGCGGCGATTGATCAACGAGCATTGTATCTTCTCGGTAGTGTGCACACGCACATTGCCTTGCGCGCACACCTTATCTCCTCGCACAAACAGTGCTCTCTTTCCTTTCCTTCTAATTTTTAACCTAATTCCACTTCATAAAAAGGACCATAACTTCAACCTTAACTTCACAACCTATTACCTCCTTTGAAAACCTTCAAAACATAACCTTTTTCACCAAGACTCAAACATTTCATAGCTCATAAAAACACATTAAAATGCACCGCGAAAGTCATAAAATAATATTGAAAACTCATCATCAAATATTTTCTGTCAAAACAGAACTAAACACCAAACAGTTCGAGTATTTATCAACACATTAAATTCTTTTATACATAAAATTTAACAAGTAAAAAAAACTTTAATAAACCAGAAATTTCTGGAATTTAAATTCATTTTTCCATTAGACTCTTTCGAGAGATTTTACCGAGAGGGTTTATTTTATAAAACTTGTAATTTAATTCGTGGATGAATTTTTGAATTTTAGAGTCGGGAGGATAAGAATTTCACAGAAATACAGACGATTAAAACATGTGAGGGCATTTTGGTAATTTGTAATAATTTAAGTTTTTATTATATTTTTTTACATAGGTGGAATGGCTTCGGGTGGAAGCCATTCCACCATGTTTGATTTCGAGACCGAGAGAGCGAGAGAAACCGAGAGAAGGAGGGCTGCAAACCTAGCGCGATTTGCCGACGATCGACGAGAGAGAGAGAGAGATGCCGGTGTGTAGAAAACTCCGACGAGCTAAAGGGAGGAGCTGGTTCGACCTTCTCGTGCTGAAAAGCCGAAGGTAAGCCTCCCCCTGTTTCGAGCATGGGAATTTGGTTGTTTCTGAATTATCGATGGTTTGAGCTCGATCTTTTGCAGTGTTTAAGGAGCTAGTGGGCTTGTGCTTAAGCCATCTTGTGGCTCAGCCTTTCCGCACCAAACAAGATCGAGAGCGAATGATGATTTTTCCCCTATTCCTTCTTTGTTTTGGTGGCCGAGGGTGTAGTGTTTTCTGTGTTGCAACCTTGGTTGTTTATGCTGAAATGTAGAGGGGTTAGTAGTGGGGGAAGGGGTGTTCATCGGTGGGTTGTGGTGCTCTGGTTTCGGGAAGAAAACTGAGAGGGGGTTGTGTTGTTGTGTCTCAGTTTTTGGTTTGGATTCCTAAGTTTTATTAGATGGGGCTGGAATAAATGGAATGTAGCTGATTGGGTGAAGAAATTTGTGAGATTGAATTGAAGTCAAAATTTTGGACATTTTAGTGTGAAATCTGATTCTGTTTTTGGGAGTTTTAACTTAGCAACGGTTAATTGTTTCAAATTCTCTTTTGGTATGTTAAACTAGCTCATTAGTGGAGCGTTTAGCCACTGTAATTCTGTGATTTTGATAACCGACCCAATAGTTATGTCCGTCAGAAGTTTATGTCGGGTTTTGGATCAAGTCGATTTTGTGATCGATTTTGGTTAGTCTGTGGTACATTAAGTTAATTGTTGTGGTTTTGAGTATGAGTTAAGTGTTTAGACTAGTTTTGATGAGAATTGTTTTACGTTTAGGTTGAACCAGATTTTTGGGTGAAGTCGTGCACCAGTAAAGCTTAAGACGCCATGTAAGTAGTGTACGCACGTATTTTGCCCAGGTGGGCCTACACCGAGGAACATTAGGATTGTGTGGTTTGATTGTGATGTGCGTGCGTATTGTTTGAAGAGCATCATGTTTTGAAAAGGGTATGAAAATGGTTTTGAGCATGTTTTGAGTAAGTGGTGGTGAGACGCATGGCGGTAGTACAACGGATCCTGCTCGCGTAGTAGGCCAGTGCGTAACCAACTGCGAATTCTGCTCGGTGAGTGGGCCGGCTAGACCGTCATGCAGCGCTTATATGTTGACGGTGAGGATGATAGACGGTGGCGCAGTGAATCTTCCTCAGGGAGTGGGCCGGTGCATCTCTAGTCGTTGATCCCACGGGGTGGGCCGGCTACGATGTCGCAAAATGTGTAAGTGTGGAAACTGTGGCCTCGTTGCTAGGGAGACCGAGACGGTGGCGACGTATTAGGGTGTAGTATGGCGCGAGGTTCACCCTCACCGTAGTGTGGTTACTATGGCATGGAGCGTGTATGTGCAGCTTATTGGCCTCGTTGCTGGGGAGTCCGGGATGGTGGCGACGTGTCATGGTGTAACGTGACACAAGGTTTACCTTCACCCTGACACGACTGCAGTACGTGTCACAGATTGTGACAACATGAGCCTGAGCATAGAGATTGCATGTGATAGGGTAGCATTGTCAGTTTTACTTTCATATTGCATTACTTGCTAAGCATTATGCTTATGTTGTGTGTTTTATGCTGTAGGTGTAGAGATTTTCGCTGGTGAGATTCGAGAGCCCAGTCCTGAGCCATATGGCACTTGGCGGCTTGCATCCGAGGCACCGGATGGCAGACTGTTACTGCCACCCGATCAGTGGAGGTGGTGAGTTTTGGTGAGGTGTTCGGGGGTTACCTTGTCGTATTTTGGGGACGATTTGATTTACATGATGTATAATATATAGATGTGGATTTTTCCTAGTTGTTTGGATGGTTTTGAGAGCGCGTGTATATATTATATATATATGAGCATTGTTGCTCTATACTGTGGATTTTTTCATCGATAGTTGTCAGACTCATTTCCTTCTACTCTGTTTTTCATTCGGTGATTTCTAGGTGGATCTGCTTAATGCACTATGGGAATTTATATGGCGTATTGTTAGCATGTTGGGGTCAGTAGGTACAGGTGTTACTCTACCAAAATTTCTAGAGAAAGGTGGAGTGTCGGGTAGTCGAACCGAGCACGCGGGCCACGCCAACAGGCTGGTCGTGCACACGGGGCTTGCTGATCGAGAACCTGTGTGAGCGCGAACGTGCGGCACGGAGGTAGGGCGCGTGAGGCACGAGGCGCTGAAGCCGTGTACGTGATGCGAGGGCACCGAGAAGGTGTGTGCATGGCGCCGAGGTGGAGATTTTTGCGCGGGGGACTTGCATAGTCGAGCGAAGGCGCCTGCGCGAGGCGCACAGCGCTGGGTTGGGGGTACGCGGTGCCATGTTTGGCGTGCGCATGCGGGGTGAGTGGCACTGTTGCTGGGCCACGCGCGGGATACGCTTTGGGCGTGCTGCGCCGTGTCAGGGGCGCGTAGCGATGTGCCATAAGCGTGCGATGGGGGCTCACGGCGCTGGACCTCGGGCGTGCGCCGTCGAACTTGTGTGGCATGCGAGGGGCACGTGTCAGACTCTTTCCCAAAATTTTAAGTCTTGTCATTTTTTTTTAAAACTACTTTAAATTGTATTTTTTCGTTGCGTATTTTATATTGATAATTTATATGTTCCCTCTTCTGGGCGCAATCAATTTTCGAATCGTGGCAAAAAATTTTGTACTTACAAATGTTCTTTTGAATATGATTTGAAAACGAGAGTGGTGTTAAATTGAGTGAGTTCACGTTGAGTTTCTAGATGTCATAGCGTGAGATGTTTCTGTCTGGGTGCTACATGTTGTGGTATCTGAACAGTGAACAAACCGGGTAAGTCTTTAAGGGCGTTACAGGTTATGGTATCACCGCCAGCCGCTGCACGGGAGCGCTCCACCAACTGCAAGTATTCTTAGAAACCGTTCTTTTTTTTTACTTATTAGAAGGTGTGGTGTACAAGATTAGCGTTATGGTTAGGGAGGCGGGTAGAGCTGTAGGCGATATAGATGACGCCGATAGGCAGCTTACATAGTTAGTCAACCGCCAATCTCAACAACTGGAGCAGTTTATGATCAGGGAGGACAGGGCAAGACTAGTGACCAGGCTTCGGCAAATCATGGGGGTGACAGGTTGCATAGGCTTAGACCTCCAGTGTTCGACGGGTCATCTCTGGATCCTTTCAATGATGAGGAGTAAATACGGAACGTTGAGAGTATGATGGACTATGCCAAGGTAGATGACCATGACAGGGTGACAAGTGCGGCATTCTATCTGGCCAAGGATACTAGTTGTGACACCCCATTTTCTATGGTGCATAAAAGTTAGGGCCAAGTGACCAAACGGGGAGGAGCAGCTGGGCTACTCCTCGGGTGCGCGGCAGCATGAAGCACGCGGCCCGCAATGGGCGCGGCAGTGAGGCGCGCGGCCCGCAGTGGTCGAGGCAGATGGGCGCCCAGCCCACCAAGACGCACAAGGTGCGCAGGCCATGAAGCAGACATGGGCCAAAGGGCAGATCCGTGAAGCTATGCAAGTAAGTGCTAAATTGGCTAAGTGTTGGGTAGGACATTTACTGAGCAGGGAGTTACAAGCACGTGGTGTGCACACGGGGCGCACGCGGTGCGCGCAGCCGGGCCTTTACGCTCTAGCAGGGCGCTGCAGTTATGAGCGCGCGCAGTTGGCGCACACGGAGCGGACACGGACTGGACACGGCATGGGGATAGCCGTTGGGGCGTTACGGCAGGTGACAAAGCCGTTGGTGCGTAGATATAGCCATTGGTGAGGCGTTACACCTTGGCAGCTAGTCGTTGGCGCGGGGCGTTACGAGCGCGCGCGATATGCGGAAGGCACGCGGGACGGACACGGCGTGCCAGATGGGCGCTGGCGCAGGGCGCTGGGCGCGGGATGCTACCTTCAGATGGGGCGCACTGGACAGACTGGCGACCGAGCCCTGGCGCACGCGGCATGCATTGATGGCGCGCACGCGGCAAGCATTGATGGCGCGCGGCGGGCATTCATGGTGCGCGCGGCCAGCATTGAAGATGGGCATCCAATGGGCATTTAGTGTCCAATTAAAAACATGGCTCGGCTATGAGATGTATATAAGCCTCTTAAGACACCAAGCTAAAGGTATCTGACAAAAGAGTTCTTTAGCTATTGTGGTGTGCCTTGAGTGAGTGTCCTAGTCTTTTTATTTGGGATAGAAAAGAGGGTTGGGAGGTTTTGCTTCCGTAAACACTTGTCTCTTTTGCAATTCGTTCCACAAACACCGAAGGAAGAGGAAGGCTGGTCAAGTCGGGGACTTGGCGCCGCACATCTTACCTAGAGCGCGAAAAATTCTAGGTGCGAGAATTGGGGGTGTGTCACTAGTCATTGGTGGGATACAGTCGTGACCACGAGAGACGTGAAAGTCATGACCTAGGAAGAGTTTAAGACGGTGTTCTTCGGTAAGTATTTCAGCTATGCTATCAAAACTCGTAAGATGTTGGAGTTTGCACAGTTGAGGCAAACAGGCACAGTGGCTGAGTACGTGAGGCAGTTCGAGGCGCTGTCCTGATTTGCATCGCATTTGGTGAGCCTGTATTAGAACAAGGTACACCAGTTTGTGCAAGGCGTAAAACCTGATGTATACATGGGTATGCGCATAGCTAGAACGCGAGGAGTGCCTTACGAGGATGTGGTGGCGAAGGCTCTAGACATTGAGGAGGCTAGAACGAAGCTCCTCAGTTACAGAGAGCCGCCTAAGGAGCAGGCAGAAGATTTTTTTGAGAGTTGTTGCCTTAGTCGAGCGGGGAATAGTCATCTCAGCGGAAGGGCCTGAAGAGGCCTAATGACAGCTCTAGTAGCCAGGGGAGAAGAAACGGCCACAGGGGTCGGGGAAGTTTCCACTATGCCCTAAGTGCCAGAGGAGTCATCCTAGTGAGTGCAGGGTGGGCTTGGGGTAGTGTTTCAACTGTGGCAAGGCAGACCACATGTCTAAAGATTGTCCGAAGCCGCGATGGAATCGGTGCTTCAACTGCAACAAATTGGGGCATTTTGCTAAGGATTGCCCTAATTTGAGTAAGGCTCCTGCGAGGGTGGCGCTAAGGGTCTTTGCCCTTATTGAGCCAGACGATGCTTCCAAGCCATCGGTGATTTCAGGTAACATTTTTATTTCAGCAATGACGGCTTATACTCTTGTTGATACGGGTGCTACGCATTCATTTGTATTTACTGCTTTCGTGGTCAAGGCAAACCTGGTGCCTAATTCTTCAGGACAGTTTTTTGACGTGTTGTTGCCGTCAGGGGAGCGCCTATGTTCAGATTAAGTGGTGCAAGGTGATATTGTGACAGTGGGAGGAAAACATTAGAATGTCGATATGATCATACTCGACATGAAGGGATATGGGGTCATTTTAAGAACGGATTGGTTGTTTAGACATAATGCCTCGATAGATTGCAGAACCAAGAGATCCATTTTCGACTTGAGAGTGGGGAGAGCTATCCTTTCAGAGCAGGGAAGGGTTTGAGGAGGATTCCAGTTGTGTCTGCTATGAGAGCCCAACAGTTGTTGCAGGGATGTATGGGCTTCCTAGCTCGTGTCATGGACAAACAGTTGCAAAGCCAAGTTCAGCTTCGAAATATTTCCATTATGCAGGAGTTCCTAGAAGTATTGGAAGATCTGTTGGGTCTTCCCCCTAACCAGTAGATCGAATTCGTTATTGATGTATATCCTGGAGCTGAACCAGTGTGTAATAACCCATACAGGTTGGCACCTACTAAGCTAAAGGAGTTAAAGGCGCAGCTGGAGGAGTTGACGGATAAGTGCGTTATACACCCTAGTTTCTCACCTTAGGGTGCGCCGGTACTTTTTGTCAAGAAAAAGTACGGGTCGCTACGCATGTGCGTTGATTACAGGGAGCTGAATAAGCTGACAGTGAAAAACAGGTACCCGTTATCGAGAATTGATGACTTGTTTGATTAGCTACAGGGTGCACGGGTGTTCTCCAAGATTGATTTGAGTTCCGGCTACTACCAGTTGAAGGTTAGCGAGGAAAACATCCTAAAGACCGCCTTCCGTACGAGGTATGGACTCTATGGATTTTTGGTGATGTCATTCGGGCTAACCAACACCCCGACAGCCTTCATTAATCTGATGAACCGAGTATTAAGGGAGCACTTAAGGGAGCACTTAGATAGATTCGTGATAGTGTTCATTGACGACATCCTTATTTACTCACGGAGCGAGGAGTAGCATACGGAGCACTTGAGGATTGTATTAACTACTTTGAGCTAGCACCGACTATATGCTAAGTTCTCTAAGTGTGAGTTTTAGCTGGATAGGATCCACTTCTTAAGACATGTTATTTCCTTTGAGGGTATTTCAGTGGATCCAATGAATGTTCAGGCCGTGAAGGAGTAGTTGCGATCGACCAGTGCGAGCGAGATATGCAGTTTTCTAGGGTTGTTGGATACTATCAGAGATTTATTGAAGAGTTCTCAAAGATTTCAGCTCCTTTGACTCGGTTGACTAGAAACAATGTAAAGTACGAATGGTCTGACAAATGTGAAGACAACTACCAGACGCTGAAACAGAGGTTGACTACAGCTCCTACGTTGATACTGCCTGTAGAGGGAGAAAAGTTCAGTATTTATTGTGATGCCTTCAAGATAGGCTTCGGATGTGTTTTGATGCAGGGTGGAAAGGTGGTTGCCTGTGCTTCCAGGCAATTGAAGACCTACGAGCATAACTACCCCACACACGACTTGGAGTTAGCGACAATAGTCTTTGCACTTAAGATTTGGAGACATTATTTGTATGGGCAACAGTGCGAGATCTTTTCACGCAGAAGGAGCTGAATTTGAGACATGGAAAATAGCTTGAGCTGGTTAAGGATTACGACGTAGAGATCAAGTATCATCCTGGGAAGGCGAATGTCGTAGTGGATGCCTTGAATCGAGTGTCAGCTTAGGTCTACCATGATTGCAGCTGTGCTTGCCGAGCTTAGGATTGAGATGCAAGGGTTTGGCCCAGAGGTAGTGTCTTATTTGGCAGCCACACTTCCGGCGATGTCATTGATGCCGACCATCCTGAACAAAATTAAGCAAGCCCAGTAGACTGACTCTATGTGGCATGGGCTGAAGGCGGGTATGGAGGCCAATGCTAGTACCGAGCTCAGCTATTCGGGGGATTAGATTCTAAAGTTTCAGGATAGATGGTACATTCCAAACGATGAGGAGCTAAGGAGGGTGATATTGACAGAAGCCCACTCGTCTTCTTTCTCTGTGCATCCTAGAAGCACTAAGATGTAAAGAGATTTAAAACAACACTACTGATGGCCTAATGTGAAGCGGGAGGTAGCCAAGTACGTCGAGACCTGCGTGGTGTGCCAACAGGTCAAGGCTGAGCATCAGAGACCGTCGGGTACCCTTCAGCCACTACCCATACCGGAGTGGAAATGAGAGCTTATTACTATGGATTTTTTGGTTGGATTGTTGAAAACTACCAAGGGCCACGATGCGATCTGGGTGATTAAAGACAGGTTGACGAAGTCATCCCACTTTTTTCCTATGAGTATGACTTATTCCATGTACCAGTTTGCTCAGCTGTACATTCAGTAAGTGGTCAGACTACATGGGATCCCGGTGTCGATAGTGTCTATAACGCCCTAGAAACCTATTCGTTTTCGGTTCGCTCACTGCTCTGACTCCACATCTATAACGCCTCCGAGTCATCCCCGGACTCGAGACGCTAACTGTACACTCGCTTCTCACCTCGATAAAATTCATATAAAATTTAAAATTTGTGTTTCTCGACTTAAATCAGTATTCTTTGAAAACTAATTAATAATGTCGCAGCAAAAAACTCAATTTAAAACCAATTTAAACAAAATTCACTTTTCAAAACATAAAATAAAGAGACCGGTCGACACTTGCAAGCGCCAGTCGACACTTGGGTCGTCTCGGGTTTTTCCATCGTCGACCCTGGTAAACGCCGGTTGACACTACGTTTCTCTCGGGTCTTTTCATCGGTAGACACTGACAGCACTGGTCGACACCTGCTTTCACAGGTCAACACCTTGATACTCTCTGCCTGTACAGGTCGATCTCGTGGTCGACACCCTCATGATTTTAAACTAACAAGTCGACAGCCACGGGAGCTGGTCGACACCTCATTGCTCTCTGTCCACACAGGTGGAACCCCGCGGTCGACACTCACCTTCCAATTTACACTGACCGGTCGACACCTATGGATTTCGGCCGACACTTTGCACAAGCAGCCTAAAAATAACAGTGGTTCCAAAAAAAAACGGACACGAAAACTTCCACAATTAAAACTACCGATTCAAAACCTGAATCATTCAATTAAACTCTTTCAAATATTTTAAAAATATTACTACACATTAATCTCGACTATTAACATTCACACCCATCTATGCCTCAAAACCTATACACTTGACATAAACCCCTCAAAACGCAACTCTCAAAAACCTACCTCCTGGTTTCACTCCACAGATCGGGCCACCGTGACAAACTCCAACTGCCGGCATATCAGTAGCACGATGCTAACCGCCTACTCATCCTATCTAGGCTCTGGCAACTCACCCGCTGAAATCTCTACACCTACAACACGGAACACACAACATAAGCGTAACGCTAAGTAAGTAGTGCAATATGAAACGTAAAACGACTATGTAATCCTATCACATGCAGACTCTACGTTCTCACTCATGTTATCACAACCGGTTCCGTGTGGTACGACCGCACCATGGTGAGGCTGCACTCTCTCACCACCTCATACCCTGGCACGTTACCATCGTCCCAGTTTCTTCAGCAACAAGGCTCTTAAATTGTACCTACGCGTCACTCTACGCACTGCAACCATTTTTGGGTGAGGCTAGATGCACTCGCCACAGCACCCCCTGGCACGTCGCCATCGTCCCGGTTCCTCTAACCATGAGGCTATAGTTGCACACCACCACACGGACGCCGCAGCAGCCATCCCAAGCTGAGGCTGTACGCACTTGTCACACCACACCCTGACATGTCGCCACTGTCCTGGTTTCTTCAGCAATGGGGCCTAACTGCCCACTCACACATCGTGCTCACCACCACACTTCGCACTTCACACTCGCACATAAAACCATGCTCAAATTCATTTTCGTGCCCATTTCAAAAATATGATGCATGTCAAATAACACACACACATCACAATCAACCATCACAAACCTAACGTTCCTCGATAAAGGCCCACCTGGGCAAAACACATGCATATACTACTTACCTGACGTTCTAGCTCTCCCTAGTTCTTGTTTCACCCGAAATCTGCTCAACCTATAACAAAACCGGCTTGCCGTCAAAATTCATCACACTACTCTACTTATGCGCTAAAATCACCATACTAGCTCAATAGTTCACGAACTCACCAAAATCACTCGCTAAACTATCTCAGCCAAAAAACCAACCTAACTTCCAATCCGTATAACTTTTGCGTCGATTATCAGAATCACTCGATTCCAGTGGTCAAACGCTCCAATAATAGCCTAATTTAACACACCAAAAAGGGTTCCTAAAACGAAATGTTTGTAGCTAGGCCGAAAATTCAAAAGTAGCCTCATTTTTGTGTTTAAAATTCTACATTCTTGGTCTTTGAGCAACACTCAACAATTTTCTCACCAATCCATCACATTTATTCTTCATAACCCACAACAATCAATATTACACTCAATAAACACTCTAACCCTAAAATCCTAAATCTCTATCCATCAAATTAGAAATCTACAACAGATCACCAGCTGAACGTTGCTGGAAGGAGAGAAATCGAAAGGGCTCGCGCGGTGGGGGGGAAAATAACACAGAGAGGGGAGAGGTTTCTGCGAATCCTTCCCCTCTCTCTTAACATTAAAAAAATTAAAAAATAATAATAACAACTAATTACTTTTTTGTTCACACACTTTAATCTTTTAATCCAATGGCTATCCAAACCTCTTACGGTCGGGTTTCCAAAATTTTCTCCCCACTATTAAACTCGAAATAATTTTCCACCTAACGTTACAAATTTTCTGCTCTACATTCTGTCCCGAATCCTGCCGTTTATCATCCCGACAAACCAAAAATTAGTACCGCAAAAATACGAGGTGTTACAGTGTCAGACCGAGACCCCAGGTTTACATCTTAGTTTTGGAAAAGTTTGCATAAGGCCATGGGTACCAAGTTAGATTTCAGTATGGCTTTTCACCCTCAGACCGATGGGTAGTCAGAGCGGACCATACAGATACTGGAAGATATGATTATAGCCTGTATGTTGGAGTTTCAGGCGGCTTGGAACAGGTTCTTGCCATTGGTCGAGTATTTGTGTAATAACAGTTATCAGTCCATCATCGATATGGCGCCGGGCAAGGCCTTGTATGGGAGAAAGTGTAGGTCGCCATTGTATTGGTTTCAATTTGGTGAGGCGAGACGGATAGACCCAGAGATACTGCAGCAAATTGTCGACAAGATTGCTATTATAAAGAAGAGAATTGAGGCAGCTCAAATTATGCAAAAGAGCTATGCAGATCAAGGACGGCGAGAGCTGGAGTTCAGTATAGTTGATGAGGTATTTCTGAAGTTCTCCCCGTTCAAGGGAGTGGTCAGTTTCAGGAAAAGAGGGAAGCTCAACCCTCGATTCGTGGGCCGTTTCCGATTGTCAGTAGGATTGAGAGTACTGCCTACAAGTTTCAGTTGCCCCGTTCGATGGATGCTATACATGATGTTTTTCATGTCTCAATGCTGAGAAAGTGTATATGGGATCCTTCTCAGATGGTGCCACTAAAGGATATAGAGATGCAGCTGATACTGACTTACGAAGAGAAGCCAGTGAGGATTATAGAGTCGGCAGTGTAGGTGTTGTGCCCCAAGAAGATCCTTTTGGTTAAAGTATTCTGGCACAATTATGGGATATAGGAGACCACTTGGTAACGGCGACAGCACATGTAGCGCCTGTACCTAAGCAATTCGGTACGTAAATTTTGAAGACAAAATTCTTATAAGGTGGGGAGGATGTAATAACTCATAAATTTCTAGAATTTAAATTAATTTTCCTGTTAGAAATTTTCAGGAGATTTTAGCAGAACGGTTTATTTTATAAAACTTGGAATTTAATTCGTGGATGAATTTTTGAATTTTAAAGTCGGGAGGACACGAATTTTAACTAAAATACAGACGATTAAAACACGTGAGGGCATTTTTGTAATTTGTGTTAATTTAAATTTTTATTACATTTTTATATAGGTCGAATGGCTTCAGGTGGAAGCCATTCCACCCCGTTTGATTTCGAGACCGAGAGAGCGAGAGAAATAGAGAGAGGGAGAGCTGGAACTCGAGTGCAATTCGCCAACAATCGACAAGAGAGAGAGAGACGCCAGTGTGCAGAGAACTCCGACGAGCTAAAGGGAGGAGCTGGTTCAACGTTCCTGCGCTGAAAAACCAAAGGTAAGCCTCTACATGTTTCAGTTCTGTCGATCGAGCATGGGAGTTTGGTTGTTTCCGAATTCCCGATAGTTTGAGCTTGGTCTTTTGGAGTGTTTTAGGAGGTAGTGGGCGTGTGCTTGAGCCACATTGTGGCTCAACCTTTCAGCACCAAACCTGATCAAGAGCGCGTGATGATTTTCCCTTTATTCCTTCTTTGTTTTGGTGGCTGGGGGTGTATTGTCGTATGTATTCAAACCTCGGTTGTTTGTGCTGAAATATAAATGGGTTAACAGTGGGGGAAGAAGTGTTCATCAATGGGGGTTGGTGCTTTTGTTTCGGGAAGAAAACCGAGTGGGGGTTGTGCTGTTGTGTCTCGGTTTTTGGTTTGGATTGTTCAATTTTATTAGATGGAGTTGGAATAAATGGAATGTGGCTGATTAGATGAAGAAGTTTTGAGATTGAATTAAAGTCAAAATTTTGGACATTTTAGTGTGAAATCCAGTTCTATTTTTGGGAGATTTTAACCTAGCTTTGTTTAGTTGTTTCAAATTCTCTTTTGGTATGTTATACTTGCTCATTAGTGGAGCGTTTAGCTACTAAAATCTTGCGATTCTGATAACCGACGCAAACGTTATGGCGTAATAAGTTTATGTCAAGTTTTGGATCGAGTTGGTTTAGTGATCGATTTTGGTTAGTCTGTGGTATGTTAAGTTAAGTGCAGTGGTTTTGAGTATGAGTTAAGTGTTTAGACTAGTTTTGACGAAAATTGTTTTATGTTTAGGTTGATAAAGGTTTTTGGATGAAGTTGTGCATCGAGAAAGCTTAGGGCCAGGTAAGTAGTGTATGTATGTATTTTGCATAGGTGGGCCTACATCGAGGAACATTAGTATTGTGTGGTTCTATTGTGATGTGCGTGCATATTGTTTGACATGCATCATGTTTTGAAAAGGGTACGAAAATGATTTTGAACATGTTTTGAGTAAGTGGTGGTGAGACGCATAACGATGGTACCACGGATCCTGCTTGGGCAGTGGGACGGTGCATAACCAACCGCAAATTTTGCTCGGAGAGTGGGCCAGCTGGGCCGTCACGTGGCGCATATGTGTTGACGGTGACGATGATGGACGGTGGCGTCGCGGATTATGCTCGGGAAGTGGGCTGGTGCATCTCTAGTCGCAGATCCCACGGGATGGGCACGGTAGGCTGTCGCGAAATTTGTACGTGTGGCAATTGTGGCCTCGTTGCTGAGGAGACCGGGATGGTAGTGACGCATCAGGTTGTTGTGTGGCATGAGGTTCACCCTCACCGTGCTGTGGCTCCTGTGGGGTGGCACGTGTGTGCAGCTTATGGGCCTCGTTGCTTGGGAGTCCGGTACAGTGGTGACGCATCAAGGTGTAGCATGGCACGAGGTTCACCCTCACCCTTGCACGATGGCATTACACGTCATAGATTGTGATAACATGAGCTTGAGCGTAGAAATTGCATGTGATAGGATTGCATTGTCGGTTTTACTTCATATTGCACGACTTGCTAACCATTAAGCTTATGTTGTGTGTTATATGGTGTAGGTGTAGAGATTTCCGCTGGTGATATTCGAGAGCCCAGTCCTGATTATTAGGGCAGTTGTCGGCGTGCATCCGAGGCACCGAACGGCGGACTGTTAGGGCGACTCGACCCGTGGAGGTGGTGAATTCTGGTGAGGTGTTCAGGACTTGTCTTGTCGTATTTTGGGGACGATTTGATTTACATGATTTGTAATGTGTCGATACGAATTTTTCCTAGTTGTTTGGATGGTTTTGAGGACGCGTGTATATGTTATATACGTATGAGCATTGTTTCTCTATACTGGGGATTTTCTTCATCGATAGTTGTAAGATTTATTTTCTTCCACTATGTTTTTTCCTTCGATGATTTCTGGATGGATCTGGTTGATGCACTGTGGGAATTTATATGGCATAGGGGTCAGAAGGTACGGTGTTATTTTATCGAAATTTCAAGAGAAAGTTGGAGTGTCGGGTAGTCGAACCAAGCGCATGGGGCTTGCTGGTGGGTTGGTCGTGCGCCTATGCCATGCTGACCTGGTCGGGGGCGCTTGCTGAGAGCGCAGCATTGTTGCAGGCTGCGCGGGACACGCGGCACTACAAGCGAGTGTGGGTTGTGTGGCGCCGAGAGTTGGTGCACGTGCGAACGTGTGGCGCGGAAGTAAGGCGTGCGAGGCATGCGGCGATGAAGTTGTGTGTGTGATGCGAGGGCGCCAGGATGGTGTGCGTGCGACGCTGGGACGGCATGCACATGGCTTCGAGGTGGAGATGAGTGCATGCAGGCCGCGCGGAGTCGAGCGGAGGCGCAGGCGCGAGGCGCGCAGCACCGTGTCGAACGTCTGCGCGGGGCTCGCGGCGCTGTGTCAGGTAAGTGCGCGAGGCGCGCGGCGCAGTGCTGGGCGCGCACTCGCAGGGTGAGTGACACTGTTGCTGGGGCACGCGCGGGGTACGCTTTGGGAGCGCTGCGCCATGTCGGGGGCTCGCAGCGCTAGGCCATGAGTGCGCGATGGGGGCCCGCGACGCCAAACTTAGGTTGCGTGCACGGGGTGCGTGTCAGACTCATTCTCGAAATTTTAAGTCTTGTCGTTTTTTTTAAAACTCTTTTAAATTGTACTTTTCCGCTGCGTATTTTATAATGAGGATTTTTGTGTTTGCTATTCGGGGCACGAGTCGTTTTCGAATCAAGTCAAAAAATTTTATGCATACAACTGTTATTTTGAATATGATTTGAAAACGAGAGTGGTGTTAATTTGAGTGAGTTCACGTTGAGTTTCTTGATGTCATAGCTTGGAATGTTTCTGTCGGTGTACGACAAGTAGTGGTATCTGATCCGAGAACGAACCGGGACGGGTAGGTCGTTGGGGGCGTTTAAAAAACAACTTGGAGTTTCACTCACCAGTCAAAAGCGCTTGACAGATACAACCCCTGCACCTTGAGCTCACTCCTCCAACTACACCTATACATTGACTTGAGGCTCAAAGTCCTCACCTATAAGGCTGTCACCTGCATCACAAAATTTAAACTAATGAGTCTAACGTTCAACAAGAGATGTATAATGCATTGAATGGTCATGCATGCATGTTTCATAAAAACTTGTATATTATTTTCTTTACTTTTAACTTGACATGGGTTAAAGGGATTCGAGTAGGGGAGTAGGCGTAGAGATAATAGTAGTCTTGGGTGGGAACAATTTTACATAATCCCAACGAAGAACAAATACCATGGGTGCCCAGTTTGACATATTCCTAGAGAATGACAAATAACATATGTCATACTAGTACAGTCCTACAACTTAACTATTCACATATTTTACATATTCTTGCCTTTTTTACATAAAACATGTGTAGCGTTCCGAGTTATCTGAACTCGGTTTGCTGATCTGAACTATTGACTCCTACCAACTTGAGTTGTTTGAACCCGAAATCGACATTCAACTATGTACTCGTACTAAAAAATTTCAAGAAATGTTTAAAATCTATTCATCACCTTAAGACGTCATCGTTTGAAACATTTAAGCTTTTGTAGCAGAAGACAACTCCTGCGTGGAGCACTCATTATATGAAAAACTAAGCAATTTTAAAGTTTTAAAATAATAAAAGGGATCTCGGTCGACCTCTATAATCTTCGGTCTACACTTGACCCGTTCTATACACAAGGGTCGACACCTATATAAATAGGTTGGCACCTTGTTTACCTCTATTTGCGTCGGTCGATCCTTGCGGCCGACACCTCTATGTTCATTTCACTAATAGGTTGACACCTATTTGCACAGGTATACACCCTAATCCCCTCTGTTTGCACTGGTTGAACCTTGTGGTCGACACTTTTAGCATTTTCACACTAACCGGTGGACACCTATACACACAGGTCGATATTTAGTTTGGTTCTATCTTCGTAGGTTGACCCTCGCAGTCGACATTTACCTAGTTCGATTGACACTTATGCATATAGGTCGACGCTTTATACCAGTAGCCTTAATTGAAAATTTATCACTTAAAAAAGTCGGACAACATACGTTTAAATAATTGACACTTAAAGACTTGTATTTTCTCCCAAATAACTTCAAAATATGTTTATACATCAAAACGACTCAAAACTAGCGTTTAAGACCCATCTATACATCAAGATGGCCCAAAAATTATACTCATAAAAAATAAACTATACATACGCCTCATAGTTAAATCGCTCTAACAGATGGCCTGATCGTTGCATGAGCGTACTGCTGCAACTGCTTACTAGTATTGAGCTTGGTCCGTAAACTCACCTACTATCTCATCGTCACCTACATCACAGAAGTCATCTATTATTCTATTGCTAAGTAAGTAGAGCAATGTATGAAAACAATTCATAAACCCTAACTATGCAGTTTCTACATTCACATTTCGTTCTCGATTTTGTTATCGTTTCGTTTTTATTTTGTTACATGGTCTTATCCTCATATTAGATGGGAAGCGGATCAATTTTCCCAAATAATTAATTCTCATGCTCATTTGAGGGGCGAATTATTTCATTGAAAGAATCTACTCAATAGGTTTATGTTAGCTGATCTGATACTCATAATAGATAGGAAGCAGATCACATTTCTCAAATCTTCACATTTTCATGCTCATTTGAAAGGTGAATGACTTCTCTCAAAGAATCATAATTGTTAGTTTCGTATCATAGCGTACCATTTCGTAAAACACATGTAAATTCATTTTCATATTCTTTTCAAAACATGATGCATGACATACACAATATACGATAAACATGCAATATACCCTACTATTCCGTGATGTAGGCCCGAAGGCAACATGCATACTCTACTTAACCGGCGTCCTTAGCAATTTATTCGGCTTGTTCACTTAACCTTGCAACTAAATGTCATATTAACATAAGCATCATCATTAACATCTATCATTTCACTTTCCTTGACCATTAACAAATCACATTATCATAACATAACCAACTCATTCATTCCCAATACCAAACCTAACTTCACAAAACCATTCAACATTTCATATAATAGGCTCGTAACAACTCCAATTTCAAAACATAACACAATACAAAAAAATTCAATCAAACTTTCCAATTATCCAAATATGAGTTACATTATGCCCAATTCAATTCAAACACTTTGTGTAAACCACATTTCAACCAATTCTAACTCAACAACTCGAATTCTAACTCAAACCCAAAATTGGCCTATTATTTTGGAAAACTTGAAAATTCGTAACTAATCCAATAAACGTCCGAATTCAATGATTTAAAATGCTATGTAACCCTAAAGATGTCTACTTTAACATGGTGAAATCCATTTGTCAAAAATAAAACTCAATGAATAACAGGAAATTAAAAACCGAATCTGCCCGGAAATCTCTTCACAGCTTTTCATTCAACTTCGAAAATCCATATCAAATCATATATTCATCCAAATCCGTTGATTCAAAATCCTATAGAACCATTAAGATTTCTAGTTTCTCATGGTTTAATCTATTTAACATACCAAAACAAATAGCGTGGCAGAAAATTGTCAAACCCGAAGCCCTCTAGTTTTGTCAACTTTTCATAACCCAATTCGAAATAACGATCCAACATGCAAATTCTTTAATCCATACATCCATGGTCATAATCTAGCATTAAACGTGATGGAGCATCAAAATAGAGAAAGATTTTAGCAAAACATTTAACAGTTTTGGATTTCCCAAATAGGGTTTAACAAACCCTTCAAAACTTCCATCAAATTTCTAATAAAAGCCATCACTACTACCAATAATCATGCAAACTAAAACCCTTATAGCTTAAATCATTGATTAACTTGAAGAACCTTGAGAAATCTAATCTTTGGTGTGGAGGGTTTGCTGGAAACGAGAGGGAGAAGAGAAAACCCTTCATGGAAGGCTTGTAGGAGTGAGAAGAAAAGTGTTTTCTTCCTAAAATTTTCACCCATTTAACCCCCCCTCATGTGACATTCTCATTTGCCTACCAAGTTTGACTTTGTCAAACTCAAATCCTCCATTTCTTTTCTACCCACCCCTTTCTTTTCTTCATAAATCAACTTTATAAACTAGTTTTTATCCAATTTTCCTCTAATTTGATTTCTTATTTACTTCCCTTCACTCTAACCTAATATTTGCTATTACATTAAATTGGCAATTAAATTATAAATTACCATGCATACGTAATAATTCAACCGATACGATACTCGGGTGTTGCAACATGTATATAAAACATTTTGTATGCTTTTATTAAAATATGATGCATGATCCATAATGATGCACATTCAACATAACATAAACCTCATAGCATTTCATCGAAGCAAGCGAAACATTTAACACATAACATTTTCTATAACTTAAACTACACTTAAAACATACCCCATTGAACATGTATTTTACCAATTAGATTCATACTTCCTATTACCTTTGTGATGTAGGCCAAACACATGCAACATACACTTACCTCAATTCCTTAGCGAATTTAAGCACTTGACTCACTTTTCCTTGGTGATTTGGCAAATCCTACTACCTGTGAATCAACCATAACCATGACAATGCATTCCACCAATAAATCATTCATATCTATCAATTCCCATGGCCCTGAACATTATGCAACCAATTTAATCATTCAAATATGTAACACTAAGAATTTTCCCGCTAAAACTAATTTTTAGATTTATGTAATTGTAATCGGCGGAGTTTTGATAGAAATTGAGAGCAGAAAATATCTACCATTAAGTAAAAGATTATTTTGATACTAATGTATAATAGAATATTTTAAGAATCCAATCGGAATCGAAGCGAATAACAGATTTATTAAACGGTTAAGGGTTGAGGGCAAATAGTAATTATGATTAATTATATTTAATAATATAATTTTAATTAAAGAAAAAGAGAGAGGAATAAACAAATCCTTCCCCTCGAAAGCTCTCCCCCTTTTTGGGCAAAACTCTTCCCCTTCGGCTCTCCTTCCTTTCAATGACACTAGCCGACGATTCCTCTTTGTTATTTCGTAAATCTTCAATCCACGGTAGGTTTTAGTGTTGTTAGTAGATAGTTAGTTTGTTAGTTGTTTTGAGTGTTAAAAGTGAAGTTAGAGGGAGTATTGGGTAGATTTGGTAAAAAGCTAGAAGAAAAATACGAGAATTTGAATTTAGAGTTGATTTTTATTTATATGTTGGTGTTTAAGCTAAAAGTATAAGTAGATTACAGAATTTTATGAGAAAGATTGAGCGTTTGGATAGTTGAATACTTGAATTGTGTAAAGATTTTTGTTCGGCCAAGCTATAGTGTTGCATTACAAATTTGATTAGACCGTTAGAAATTAGATGTATTCAGAAGTACGCAGTATTTTGAATTATCCAAATTGGACTAGTATTGGATAAGTTATGAAATTCCGAATTTAGTCAAAAATTGTGTAGGATTTTGGGTTTAGTTAGATTAGTTGTGAGAGTGTTGTTTCTCATTAGAGTTTTATGAGTTGGACGAATGAGAATTAAAAGGTGTGTGGTTTTATAGGTTGTGCAGTTAGCGAACGGTATACGAAGTACGAATTGCTCGAATGCCAGGTAAGTAGTGTAGTAGTGTTGTAGGTGTTTTGCCTTTGGGCCTACATCACATTTTGGTAGGATGCATGCACGTTTACTTTATATTATGTTTTAGTGATTATGCATACTGATTTTAAAATACGAGAACGAAACGAAAATGAATTTCTATGTTTTTACGAAATGAAACAGTAGGATGAGATGTGATGAACAAAATGAGAAGATACGTAAGAAGATAATAAAGGAGGGGTTGTGTGGTCTTGTCAACAGAGGTGGACCGCGAGGTGTATCACTTATTCTCCCCCTTTACGTGGTGGCCTTGTTCCGAGAGGTGGACCGCAAACTGTGTCACCTTGATATAGCACGTAAAGAAGAACTCAGTAGTAAGAAGATAAAGAAGATGTAAGAAAGAGACGAAAATGAGAGTAGATACGAAACTGTAGAAACTGTATATGTTAGTATGTGTTTGTTTACAATGTTATGTTTTTATGCATTACTTACTTAGTATTAGGCTAATACTAAGTAAGTAATGCATAAAAACTGCATGAGGCAGAGAAGGTGGTTTGAGCTGGTTAAGGATTATGTCTTGGAAATCAAGTATCATCCAAGGAAGGTGAACATGGTGGCAGATGCCCTAAGCCGAGTGACAGCTTAAACTTCTGCTATGAGTGCAGCAGTGTCGGCCGAGCTAAGTGCAAAGCTTTGGAGATTCGGTGTAGAGGTAGTTTCAGATTTAGCAGCGAAACTTTCAGCTATGTCTTTGAGGTCGACCATCCTGGAAAGAATTAAGTAGGACCAGGAGACTGACTCGAATGCAATGAGCTGAAGGTAGTTATGAAGGCTAATGCTAGTACCGAACTCAACTATTCAGAAGATAGCATTCTGAAGTTTCGGGATAGGTGGTATATCCAGAAAAATGTGGAGCTAAGGAAGGAGATACTATCAGAAGCTCACTCGTCTTCTTTCTCTATACATCCAGGCATTACCAAAATGTACAGGGATTTGAATCAGCACTATTGGTGGCCTAATATGAAGCGGAATGTAGCCAAGTATGTTGAGGCCTGCGTGGTGTGCCAACAGGTAAAGGCTGAGCATCAAAGACCGTCAGATACGCTTCAGCCACTGCCTATACTAGAGTGAAAATAGAAGCATATTACTATGGATTTTGTGATTAGGTTACCGAGTATTGCCAAGGACCATGATACAATCTTGGTGATTGTGGACAGGTTGACGAAGTCATTTCACTTTTTGCCTGTGAGAATGACTTATTCCATAGACCAGTTCGCTCAGTTGTACATCAGGAAGTGGTTAGACTGCCTGGGATCCCTGTGCGATAATGTCAGACCGAGACGTCAGGTTTACTTCTAAGTTTTGGAAGAGTCTATATAAGGCCATGGGTGCCAGGTTGGATTTCAGTACAGCCATTCACTGTAATAACCCGGGAATTTTGAATTTTATTTTTAATTTTTGGAATTTTAAGTTTAATCCCGGTCGGAGTTTTGAGAAATATTTTAACGGGAAAGATTTGAATTATAAGACTCGGAGCCTACTTTTGCGAAGTTTTTTGGAATTTAAAGTCGGGAAGTCGAGAAAGTTACGAAATTTCAGACGATTGAAGCACGTGAGGGCAATTTGGTAATTTGTATTTTATTATTTAAAAATAAAAAAAAAATAAATACAAACCACCCGAATGGCTTCGGGAGAAGCCATTCGGTTGGTTTTCTGCGAGCAACCGAGAGCGCCGAGAGCTAGCGTGCAGGGGAGAGCGGTCGTGTGCGGAGCTGTGATTGATGGCCGGTGAGCGTGGGTGCAAGGTGCGGGTTGCGAACAGGTGCTGCTGTCCCGACGAACCGAAGCCATTCGGTTTCAGTAGCTCGAATTCCCGAGAGAGCCGAGAGTGAGACGCGGGAGAGGGGAGGAAAATCCTCGAGTTCCGATTCTTCGGCAGACGCTAGTGGGCGTTGGGGAGACTACCGGGACTGGGTGTTCGGCTGTGCATTGCCCTCCATTCGACGGAGCGCACAGTAACGCAAGGGTAAGCTCTTTCCTTGTTCTGCCGTCCCATTTTTTTTGGCTTGGCCGAGCTTACTGCTCGGCCTGCTTTCGACATTGATGGAATTTGGCCGCAAGTGGTAGGGTAGCGCGAAGGTGATGCTGCGAGCTTAAGGAAACCGAAGGTGAGCCCTGTCGGTTTCTTGTTTCGGCCGAACTTAGTGCTCGGCCTTCTTGCCTTTGCCGTGAGCTTGGCCGAGAGTTATGGACGAGATGGGGCTAGTTGTGTGTGGAAGTTTGTAAATTGAAGTTTGAAATAAAAAATTTAACCATTTTTGTGCAGGGGCAGTTCGGTTTTAGCTAATTTGGCCTAGTTTAGGTTAATTGTTTTAAGTTCTGTTCTTGTGGGATGGATTAGGCTGTTAGAGGGACGTATGGCCGCTGGAATCGTTCGATTCCGATATCCGACGCAAAAGTTATGCGCGTCGGAAGTTTATGCGAGATTTTGGTTTAAGTCAAATTAGTGACCGTTTTTCGTGGAAATTCGACGTGTGAGAGTAGCATAGCCATTTTGATGCATATAACTAGTTGGGAGTGAGTTTTGGTTGAAGGGAAGTGAAAATGTGAAATTTTAATAAAAATGGCAGATTCGGTTATTGGCGTTTTTCGCCTATCTGCGGCATACCGATTTAAAATCCGTCTTGGGATGTTAAACTAGGTTCCTAAGGAAACATTTAGCCACTTGAATCGCTCGATTCCGTTGGTGGACGCAAAAGTTATGCACATCCGAACGTTGGGCTGGTTTTCAGCCAAACCGAACCAATGAACCGTTTTAGTTGAAATTTCGTGAGTGAAGTTAGAGAAGGTTGTTTTTAGCTAGTTGGTAAATGTTGGGAGAAATACTGATGAGAAATTGGTTGTGTTTTAGGTTGAGGCTTTCTGTTGGCGAAGCTGTGTATCGAGCGAGCTTAGGACGCCAGGTAAGTAGTGCATGCATGTGTTTTGCCCAAGTGCGCCTACACTGTAGAACTTTAGTGTTTATATGATTGATTGCGGTGTGTGTGCGTACTGTGTGACATGCATCATATTTTAAAAAAAAAAGGGGAACGAAAATGATTTTTAGCATGTTTTGATGTACGAGGTGAGACGTATGGCGGTGGTACCGCGGATCCCGCTAGTGTGTGGGCCGGTGCTTCACCAGTCGCGGATCCTACTCGAGGGGTGGGCCGGCTGGGCCGTCATGCGGCATGAATGTGTTGACGGTGAGGATATGGGCAGTGGTACCGCGGATCCTACTAGTGTGTGGGCCGATGCAACACCAGTCGCGGATCCTACTCGAGGGGTGGGCCGGCTGGGCTGTCGCGAAACATGTGTGTGTGTGGCAACTGTGGCCCCGTGCTGGGGAGACTGGGACGGGGGCGACATGTCAGGGTGTAGAGTGGCGCGAGGTACCCTTACCCTGATGTGGTTGCCGTGTAGTGATGCGTGGGTGTAGCTTGTGGGCCTCGTTGCTGGGGAGTCCGGGACGTTGGCAACGTGTCAGGGTGTAGGGTGGTGTGAGGTTCCTCCTTACCCTGGTGCGGCTGAACTACGCGTCACAGATGTGACAACATGAGTGTGAGTGTAGAGACTGCATGTGATAGGATTGCATTGTCGGCTTTTACTTTCATATCGCATTACTTACTGAGCGTTAGGTTTATGTTGTGTGTTCTGTGGTGTAGGTGCTGACGATACCGCTAGTGAGCCTCGAGTGCCTAGTCCTGAGGCGTAGGATGGTTGGCGGCGTGCGACTGCGGCACCGGATGACGGACTTTTGTTAGGGTGACCCGACCCGTGGGTATGGTAGGTTGTGGCCTGGTCGGTTTGTGGGTTTTCTTTCTTTTGCAGTGATTATGTACGGAGGATGGGATTGATTGTAGTATATGCGTCAGTGTATAGGTGTATATGGAGTGCGTGTGATTTTGGTGACGTACGCGGATATTTTCCATGTTAGAGTATGTTATTTCTATATACTGGAGACTTTCTTCATTTGTATTTGACGGATTTTCGTCGTCTTCTTACTCTGATTTGGGTTGGGATGATTTCTCTGGATGATGGATAGGTAAATATTGTTGGATTCTGGTGAATTGTGTGCAGGTTTAAATTTTGGGGGAGCCAGTTTTTAGGCGGTACTCTGCCGAAATTTCGGGAGAGGGGTTGAGATTCGAGAGGATACGAAATAGGTCAAGGTGTGTGTATGATGAATGCTAGAGGAGTTTAGATGAGTGTGGATGTGCGGCGTGATTGCAGGTGCGCGGGGCATGCGGCCCTGTTGGGTACCCACGGGTCGTGCGACACCGGGTGAGGGTGTGCGCGCGGACGTGCTGTACAGCGGCAGGGTGCGTGGGGTACGCGGCGCTGTGAGCGTGCGCGAAACACAGTAACGTTGAGTGGTATGTGCGGCACCGTGAGAGTGTGCGTGAGGTGTCGAAGGGGAGACGCGAGTTGTTTTCGAATCGAGTAAAAAAAAAATGAGAGTAAATTGGAAACAAAAGGGTATTAAATTGAGTGAATTATGTTAAGTGTTAGTGTGTGTGTGTAGATGCATTGTAGCGCACCGGGAACGTGTGGGTTTTCGGGGTGTCACATTCACCCTCAGACCGACGAGCAGTCAGAGTGGGCCATACAGATATTTGAAGAGACTATGTCTTGGAGTTTTAGGCGGCTTAAAGCAAGTTCTTGCCGTTGGTCGAGTTCTTGTATAATAACAGTTATCAGTCCACTATTGGTATGGTGTTGTACGAGGCATTGTATGGGAGGAAGTGTAAGTCGCCATTGTACTGGGACAAGGTTGGAGAGACAAGACTTATAGGCCCGAAGATAATGCAGCAAACGGTTGACAATGTTGCTATTATAATGAAGAGGATTAAGACAGCTCAGAGTCGGCATAAAAGTTACGCTGACAGGAGGCGGCGGGAGTTAGAATTCAAGGAAGGCGATGAGATATTATTGAAGATCTCCCCGTTCAAGGGAGTGGTAAGGTTCGGGAAGAAAGGAATATTTAAGCCTCGTTTTGTTGGACCGTTCCCTATTGTGGAGAGAATTGGGAAGACCGCCTACACGCTTCACATGCCTTCCTCAATGAATGCTATACATAATGACTTCCATGTCTCCATGCTGAGTAAGTGTATGTGTGATTCTTCTCAGGTGGTTGAACAACGGGATATAGAGATGCAGTCGACGCTAACTTACGAAAAGAAGCCACTGAGAATACTAGGATCGGCTGTGAAGGTGTTACACAACAAAGAGATTCCCTTAGTCAAAGTGTTGTGCCGCAATCACAACGTGCAGTAGACAACTTGGGAAAGACGCCAGTACATGGAGCAATAGTACCCAGAGATATTCTGTACGTAAACTTTGAAGACAAAATTTTGTTTAAGAGGGTGGAATGTAACACCCAGGATGTTTGCTAAAATAATTTTAAGAAATTCGGATTAGTAAACGGCAGAGTTTTGGTAAGAATCAAAAGCGGAGAATTTGTACTAGTAGATAAAGAATTATTTTGAGGCTAATGAACAAGAGAAAAATTAAGGATTTTGATCGGACACGGACCGGATAGCTATTTATCTAAAAGATTAAATAGTTGGGGCGATATAGGAATTAGGTTATTATTATTATTATTATTTTTTATTTTGTAAGAGGAAGGGGAAGGAAGTATAGAACACCTTCGGTGATCCTCCCTCCCAATGCGAAATCCTCCCACCTTCAGTTCTTCTCCTTCTAGCGACGTTTTGTTCTCTAATTCTTCATCAACTTGCAGATTTTTGGTGAGTTTTAGTTAGTTCGTAGTAGATAGTTAGTGCTTTATCTATTTTGATTGATAAAAGTAAAGCTAGAATGTGTATTGGATAGTTTTGGTAACCCTAGGAGAGAGATATGAGATTTAGAAGTTAAAGTAAATTTTTGTTTGTATATTGGTGTTTAAGCTGCAAGTAGGAGTAGATTACGTGTTTTATGGAGACAATTGGGTGTTTCGACAGGCAAAAAACTCTGGTTACATAATGGTTTCCTTTCAGCCTTTCAGGCCAAGCCATACATGTTGGATTGTGAAATGGATGAAATCATTAGAAACTAGATGTCCTAAGGAGTGTGTAGCTGCTAGAATCAAGTGATTGCGATAACCGACGTAAAAGTTATGCACGTTAGAATTTACGTTAATCTTTGGCCGAGTCGGGATAGTGATCCATTTTATTCGAGCGTTGATTGATTTAATTAGTAGCCATAGTTTTAGTAGCAGAGTGAGTTGCGAGATGAGTTTTAATGTGAATTGGTTATGTGATAGGTTGAGTTGAGTAAGTGATAGAAACGACCACCACGGAAGCTAAAGATGCCTGGTAAGTATTGTTTGCATGTGCATTGCCCTTATATGCCTACATCATTGGACGGTAGGGAGGTATTATGTGTTTTATATGTTTTTGTTCAGTCATGCATCATGTTTTGAAAAGCGTAACGAAAATGAATTTGGGCATGGTTTTAAGTGCGAACGTGAAGTGTGACATGTGCCGGTGAGAATGATTTGTGTTTGGGCAGATTTGGCCTCATTGCTGGAGCAACCGAGCTGTGGCGACGTTCGAGGGGGTGGTGTAGCAATTGCGTCTAGCCTCACCCTCGGATGGCTACTGCGGCGTGTGTGTGGTGGTGAGCAACTCTGGCCCCATTGCTAGAGGAACTAGGACGGTGGCAACGTGCCAGGGGATGGCGTGGCAAGTGTGTCCAGCCTCTCCCTTGGATGGTTGCGGTGTGTGGAGTGACGCGTGTGTACGACTTGTGGGCCTCGTTTCTAGAAGAACTGGGATGGTGGCGACGTGCCAGGCTGTGAGGTGGCGAGAGAGTCCAGCCTCACCGAGGTGTGGCTATACAACGCGACACAGGTTACGACAACACGAGTGAGAATGTAGAGACTGCATGTGATAAGATTGCATTGTCGGTTTTACATTTCATATTGCACTACTTACCGAGCGTTATGCTTATGTTGTGTGTTCTGCGGTGTAGGTGCAGAGATCACTACTGGTGAGTTTCGAGAACCCAGCCAAGGCGAGTAGGCTGTTGGTGGCGTGCTACCATGTACCGGCAGGTGGAGTTCGTTAGGGCGGCCCCACCCATGAAGTGAGGCTGGTAGGTTTTGACGGTTTTATTTTGTTGAGTCCAAGTCAAGTGTATAGAATTTGAATGTATAGGTGGGTTTGGACGTTAATAGTCAGGATCTATGTACAGTTGTATTATTTAGAAACTACTTGGGGAATTTTGTCTTAAAAATACAGGTTTTTACTTTGTGGTTTTAATTCTACGAGTTTTTGTTTTCTGTTTTCTTTTGAGCTGATGTTTCTTTAGGCTGCTGGTGCAAAGTGTTGACCAGTATGCTTAGATGTCAATCGAACTTGGCAAATGTTGACCGTGGGGTCGACCTATGGGGACAGAGCCAAACTAGGTCGACAGTGTCTTAGGTTGTTGATCGGTTAGCGTGAAAATGGTGAGTGTCGACTGTAAGGTTCGACCGGTGCGGGTAGAGAGTAATAAAGTGTCAACTGGTAAAGGCAGGTGTCGACCGCCCTATGTGATGAGCGTATAAGTGTCGACCACAAGGTTTGACTGGTGTGGAAAGAGAGTAAGAAAGTGTCGACCGATGAAAGTAGGTGTTGACTGCTCTATGTGATGAGTATAGAATTGTCGACCATGTGGTTCAGCCGGTGCGAGCAGGGATCATCAAGATGTCCACCTGTGAAGGCAAGTTTCGACTGCTCTGCGTGATGAGCGTAGAATATTCGACCACGAGGTTTGACCGGTGTGGGTATAGAGCATTAAAGTGTTGAACCGTGAAGGCAGGTGTTGACTGCGAGGATCATGGTGTCGAGCGCTACATGAAAGTGTCAACCAATTCCTCTTTATAATGCTTTGAAATGTGAAGTTTTATTTAAATTGATTTCTAATTGAGTATTCCGTTGCGAGGATTTTAAACGTTTTCAAAATATGGTTTTAAGTCGACAAACAAAAGTTTTAAATTTTATATTAAGTTTATCGAGGTGACGAATAAGTGTACGGTTGCCGACCCGGGTCTGGGGACGACTCGGGGGTGCTACAGAGGTGGTGACAGAGCAGAGTGAGCCGAAGACTGCGTGGGTTTGCAGGGTGCTACACAAGGTTCTCTAGATAACGATTCCTTAGACACGTACTCTAACACTTAGTCTCTCATGGATTTCTTGTCTTTAATTTAACCAACTAAACCTCAACGTTCAAAATCATCTAATCTAACTCCATTTCCATATCCCCTCGAGCAAAATTTATTAAAGTTCTCATCTTCCTCATTTATCACCCTCATATACTTTACTTCCATGAATGCCTTTAAAACTTCTAGACTAACCAATAAAATCAACTCTCATTCACTTTTTCAGACGACTGAGCCAGTTCATTAACCACTTATCTATAACTCACTACCTAACCTAACCTCCAGAATGTTAAAGTTCCTTAACTATTCCTCAAGAGTCCTCTAAATTCTCCAACACTAAATGCTTAGGAAGTCACTCGTCACCTCAAATTCTTCGTTTAATCTATCTAGTCTTTCCACTATCTAGATCATAAATCTACCCAAAATCCAAGAGTATAAATCCATCCCTCCATTCTACCATACCTAATCCTCAAAAGTTGTTTACTCATCACCTCTCCCATTATATCCTCGAACGTCTTTCTCATAACTATGTCCACTACACTCAATTTATTCATCTTCAACCTCGATTATCTGCAATTACAATAAAGTCCCTAGGTCAGAGTTTAGATCACCTAGACTATTTCCCTTAACTTTAAATCACTCAAGTATTCATCGGCTTCAACCTCGCTAATTACAAGTTGAACCTTTTTGAAATTTTCCAACTTAGCCCCACTTCTGGGTTCACCTGAACGGTCTTCATGTAAATCATTGTTCTCCCTATTAGACACCATCAAAATTTCTCGAATCATTCAATGCTAAATAGTCAAGGGCTAAATTCCCTATCTAAACCCTCCATTTAATCTAACAATTTCTTACGTTTCTCCTTAACACCACACATACTTACCCTGATGATCATCAAATCCTGATCACTACTAATAGATCACTTGTGGCGGAGATAAACCAACTAATCCTTTATATTCTTATTGAACTAGAGGGAAAAACTTAGCTAATAGCAGCCAGGGGCTTGGACATTACAATACACCTAAACCCGGTATGTAACTCGTCTAAACCCATCCAAAATTTGTATACCTTATTCTAAGCGACTACGCTTCTGCATTCCTTCACTTATTACCATCATTATAAGCCTTATCAACTACTTCTTGAGGTGTGGGAGAAGTTCTAGTAATTTGTCTCAACTACTTTTGTCAACCAAGTAATGTTCGTAAATGCTTTTCTCTGATGTAACTTCTATGGTAAAACATTCTCTTCTTCTTCTTCTCTCCCTTTTTCCTTTTACACTCTCATTAGACCTTTCTCCCTTACAAGTGTCAAAAATACTTTCCTCAAGCAATTGCATAGATTTCTCGTAGTCATCCGCTTCTAGGGGTCACGCGGAAGGAACACTTAAAGTTAAGCATCCGTCGCACACTTGACTCCCATTCACAACAGAAACTCCATGTTGACAACTATAACTCATCCAACCTATTCGATCTAGAGGATCGCCCGACTCGATCATGATGAATATCCTCAGTGTTGTGCGTGTCAGACCGTTCTTCAAAACTGGGCAATCTCTATTGACATGGCCCACCAATATACAGTCGAAACACCGAGTAACTCTGGGCTTCAGGCAATCCTTGGCCAAGTGTCCGGCTTCATTACAATTATAGCATTTTCCCGAGTTCATTCTGCATTCACCCGAGTGGTACTTCAAACACTTAGGGTACTAGGGGTACTGAACCGACCCTTGAGGCCTTTTGCTACTTCCTTGGCTACTCGAACTCTCACTAGGCCTCTTTGTGCCTCTCTGTTGTTGTTGTTCCAGGGCACTTCTACTTTCTTGTGGGGTAATCTTCTTAAAAAATCTTTGGTAAGCTTCTTTCTGCTTAACGCACTTCATTTCAGCTTCCTACACTTCTAGTGCCTTAGCCACAATATTCGAATATGGTACTTCTTGAGTTCCAGCTATCTTTACTCCCTTATATATTTCTTGTTTTAATCCTTGCAAAAATTGAAACACTTTGTCTTCGTTCCTGATTATGAAATTGCTAGCAAATCGGGACAAGGAGTCAAACTGTCGGCTGTAGTCAGTTACCAACCCAGTCTGCTTTAACTGTAGGAAATCTATTCTCTTGGCTGCCTGAACTGTACTGTTGAAATACTTGTCATAAAATGCGTCTCTAAACTTTTTTCACGCCATGTGTTGTACATTGGTGGTGGTATCCACAGCCTTCCACCAAAATCTGGCATCATTCGGTAAATGAAACGTGGCTAGTGAAATCTTATCTTCCTCTTCTACCTTCGCATACTTGAACATGCTATCAATGGTACAGACCCATTCCTCTTCAGTCGTTGGATCTGATGACTTTTCTTCAAATGTCTGTGGTCTCAACCTCCGAAATCTTATCACAATTGGTCATGACTAAAGCTAGAACCAACACTTGCTTGAACTTCTCGATTCATTAAAATTCCTAGATGCTGAGACTGTCGGTTCACCAATTCGGTCAACTGTCCGATCATCATCGAATCATTCTCATTCCTTGTATCAGTGTTCTCTCTTGGTGTTCATAGACGTCCTGGTCGTTTAGACATTTTGACTAATTTCTGGAGCAAAGGTTAATCACTCTCATAATCATTTAATATTTAAAGCTAAACTTAAACACTTATAGTTGTCGAAGCACGTCATGTGGCGATTGGCACTGTTAGGTAATCATTTGAACTGTTTGACCAATTGGCTCTGATACCAACGGTGTAACGACCCAAAAATCCACTAGTTCTGGTTCGCTATAATACCAACACTGTAGCACCCCCAAGTTGTCTCTAGACCCGGGTCGCTAACCATACTCTTACTCATTAAAATAGAACAAAATTTGTGTAAAATTTAAAACTTTGTTTCCCCAACCTAAAATGACATCTTTGAAAACGTTTAAAAACATCGCAGCGGAAGACTTTAACAAAAATAAATTTAAATGAAGTTTCGAGTTTTAAAACAAAGCAAAAGGGGAATTGCGGTCGACCTCTAAAACCTTCGGTCCACACTTGATCCGTTCTGCACACAGTGTAACGCCCCGGAAACCTACTCATTTCCGGTTCGCTGCTGCCCTGATACCAACTCTTGTAACGCCCCAGAAACCCACCCGTTTCTAGTACGTTCACTAACTCTAATACCAACTCAGTAACTCATATAACAAAATTTCGTAAAATTTTGAAACTTTTATTACTTAACCTAAAACGACATTTTTGAAAACATTTTAATCGGCATTGCAGTAGAAAACTCATTTAAATTCATTTTAAATACACTTCACCATTTTAAAACACAGAAATACAGAGACCGGTCGACACTTGTAAATGCCAGTCGACACTTGAGTGGTCTCGGGTTTTTCATAGGTTGACACTGGGAACGCCGGTCGACACTACATTGCTCTCGGGTCTTTTCATCAGTTGACACTAGAAATCACCGGTCGACACTTCTATGCTGAGCTAGAAGAGCGGTCAACACTTGCTTTTGTAGGTCGACACTTTGACCCTCTCTACCCGCGCAGGTCGAACCCCGCGGTCGACACTCACCCTCCCATTTACACTAATCGATCGACACCTATGTATTTTGGTCGACACCTTACACTAATATCAGTAAAAAAAAATCAATACCAGTTCATTTAAAAACGCACGGAAAACATTCCCCGATCCAATTCATGAAGTAAAACCTATAATTTGAAAACATAACTTCTCCAAGTAAATTTCAAAACAACATAATTTTTTCTCAATTGACGACTATACCCGTACCACTCTACCTATAACCTCAAAATCTATACATTGTTATTCAACTCAAAACACTTACAAAAATCCCACCATCTAACTAGACATGGTCGTGTCGCCCCAACAACTGCCTGCACCGACATACGACGTCTTTTGCCAACACCAACTTAGGTATGCCCATCACCTAGCAACTCACAAGATAGCTCGTCGTCACCTACACCACAGAACACAAAATGTAAGCCTAATTGCTTAGCAAGTATGGAGTATGAATTAAAACCAATGCACAACTCAACCCTTAACACATGCAGTTTCTACACTTTGTTTCGTTTTCGTTTCGTTGCTTTTATCTTTCACTTTCACGTGTGAGTCAAGTAGGCGCACATCTTGCTCTACTCAGGACAACCACACCATGACACACGGAGCAAGATTGAAGGCACACATAGTGATCTCACACGGAACGGCCAACCCAAATCTCCTCCCAGCATCGATCGTTGAACCCTCTAGTGCTCTTTCAGTAGCACGTTAACGACGAGGGGTTTGCAAAATATGTCATCTTACGTACATTCATCCAAGGGAACCCCCTAATGCTTTTTCACTAGCACGTTAACGACGAGGCGTCCACCCATGCGTGGCAAATCTTTTATTTTATGATTACACTTCATATGCACAGTTAAAATCATGCTCAAAACTCGTATTTCGTAATTCTAAATCATGATGCATGACAACACAATATCCACGACCCACTAACCAAACAAGAATCAAATCAAACAAACAATACTAACATTCTATGATGTAGGCCCGAAGGCAATTCACAAACGATCCATCACTTACTTGGCATTCTCGAAATCTTCTCGTGCTTCGTAACTTCGTGCTCTAACTATAATACCTATAAAATTATACATCTATCAATTTTCAACTCGTCAAATTCATAATTTCCTAACTTGAATGTCCTAATTCATACTAAAGCTGAAACTTTCAACTAAACTTAAATCCCGCACAATTTCCGACCAACTTCGGAAATTCATAACTTCTCCAATACTTGTCGGAATTGGACGATACCAAGTACTACGGATTCCTGAGTACGTCTAGTTTTGTATGGTATCATCCATTTCCCATTCGGATATCCACGACTTGACCGAATGTGGCCGAACAAACACAATTCAAAAACTCACACACTCGGCCAATCGACCACCCAATCTTTCCTACCAATAATCGTAATACACTTCTATTTCTATACTAAGCCCCAATATGTGGATGAAAACCAATATGTGGATGAAATTCAACTCTACACTCAACTTCTCGCATTACCCTACTAGGTTTTCACCGAATTACCCTACACTCTTATCAAACCCAGTTTTTGTCACTAATAACATTAACACATGAACTAGCTACCCAAAACTAAGTAGAACTTACCGTGATTTGGAACAACGGAGGAGGAATCGTGAATCAGTCGCCGTCTGCTCGCAGGAGAGAAGAAATGGGGAAGGAGAAAAGGTCTCTGGGAAGAAGAACACCGATGGTGTACTTCTTCTTAATTTATATATATAGTTTATTTATTTTTTTTATTTCCTAATTACCAAACTACCCTCCACCTTTAACTGTTTCATAATTCTGTGATTCTGTCCGATTCCTTCTTAAATTTTTCTCTTCATCATTAGCTTCAAAATAATATTTTACTCAAGGGCAAAAATTTTCCGTTATTAATTCGGAACAAAACCCCACCAATTATAATTACAAAAATCCTAAATGAAATCTAATGGAAAATTTCTGAGTGTTACACGCAGGGGTCGACACCTATATACACAGGTCGTCACCTCGTTTGGCTTTGTTTGCACAGGTCGACACCCGGTTACACTGGTTGACACATTAATCTTCTCTGTTCACCCCGGTCGAAACTTGCGGTTAACACCTCTATACTCACTTCACTAGCAGGTCGCACCTGCTTTCATAAGTTGAAACCCTAATCCCCTCTGTTTGCACCGGTCGAACCCCGTGGTCGATAGTTATATTATTTTTACACTAACCGGTCGACACCTATACACACAGTTTGACACTTGGTTTTGTTCTGTCTCCGTAGGTCGACGTTCACGGTCGACATTTCACCTAGTTCGGTCGACACCTATGCATACCAGTTGACACTACACTATTATCCTTAACAGAAAATTTTCTATAAAAAGTAATGAACAAAATTTCAAAACCTAAACCTACATTTTCTAGTAAATTCTAAAATCCACTATATACATTCAAATGACTACTAAAAGTTTGAAATTCATCCGTACGTCAAAACGACTTAAAATCTGTACATACACACACATGGTTAAAACGGCCTAACAGCCGGCCAGATCGTCCCACGAGCGCACTCCTACAATTGCCCCTAGTACTGGGCATGCTATGAATACTCACCAATTATCGCCTCGTCACCTTGTAATAACCCATAATTTCACTGGATTATTTATAACTCCCAAGAGAATTTCGCGGGATATTTTAATAGAATTATTAATTTTAAGAAATTTAGGATTTTTATTTGGAAGAGGATTTCTGAAATTTTAGGTCGAAAAGAAGCGAATTTAACAGAAACATGAAGGTTCAAAACACGAGAGGGAAATTTTTTAATTCGTTAAAAGAAAGAAAAAAAAAAAATATATATATATATATATACACGAAAATAGAATGGCTTCACAAAGAAGTCATTCTGCTTTTGTTCTGTGCCGAGCGAGGAGCAACCGAGCTGGAAAAAGGCAAACCCGAGAGACGTCCTTCCTCCAGCGACCACTGAATTCTGGACTACATTTTGACGAGCAAGCTCCGGCAAGCTGAGCCCTCCCTATTACTCTTCATTTCCGTGCCCAGTCTTGGCAAAAACAGGTGAGCTTCTCCTCCCTATTTCCTCTCTATTGATCGGCCGAGGGGTAGTCTAACTGGTGAATGGGTAGGGGGCAATTCTCAGGTTGAATTGTGGCAAAAATATGAGGGAGTTTAGGAGGTGAAGTGGGTGATCATTAATGGGCAGTGATGCCCAAATTCTCTAGGAGAGCCGAGAGACGTTGTGCAGGGTGCGTTTCAGTTTTGAGCTGGATTGTTCACTTTTGATTACACTATGTTTGAATGGATGAAATGTGACTGATTGGGTAAAGAAATTGGAGAAGTTGAGTTAAAGTCAAAATTTTGGGCATTTTAGTGTATCCGGTTCTGATTTTTGGCGTTTTAACCTAGCTACGGTTAATTGTTTTATATTCTTTTTTGCTATGTTAAACTAGTTTATTAGTGGAGTGTTTAGTCACCGCAATCATGCGATTTCGATAACCGATCCAAAAGTTATGAGCGTCGGAAGTTTATGTCGTGTTTTGGATCGAGTCAGTTTCGGGATCGATTTTGGTTAGTTTATGGTACTTTAAGTTAATGGCAATGGTTTTGAGTATCAATTAAGTGTTTATACCAGTTTTGACGAGAATTGTTTTATGTTTAGGTTGAACTAAATTTTTGGGTGAAGTGCAGCATCAGGAAAGCTTACGGTGCCAGGTAACTTGTAACAACCCAGAAATTTTACCGAATAAATTAAAAGTCCCGTGAAAATGCCGTGAGAGATTTTAATGAAGCAATTTAATTTTAGAAAGACCTAAAATTTTATTTGGAAGAAAGTTTCGAATTTTTAAGTCGAAAAGACGCGAGTTTGACGGAAATACGGAGAGTTAAAACATGTAGGGTCATATTGGTAATTTATATATATATAAAACAAAACAAGAATGGCTTCAGCAGAAGCCACTCCTGTTCAGCCTTCTACAGTCGAAGGAAGAGAAGAGGAAAACCCTCCGCCCTCCCTATCGATTTTCTTTCGTGAAGAGGGAAAATGTGCGCCGGTGGTTTGAAGCTCGTTATCCAGGTTTTCTCTCCTCTCGTCCATGTACAAAGCACGATTCCTCTGTGTCTCGGGTAATCTTTTCCTCTACTCCTCTCTGTTGATTCATTAATTAGAATTTGTTTTGGTTTGGATTCTAGAGATTTATGCTAGGATTTAGAGTAGTTCATGAGGAGGAGATTAACGGTTTGGTGTGGGTGAGGTGAGGGAGTTTCGAAAATTGAAGAATATCCGAGCAGGTGAGTTATACAATTTTGGTTTCTGAATTTGAAATCTCCAACGGTAGTTAGATTATGCTTAATAGGTTGGAGTGTGATAGATTATTGAGAAATTGATTGAGTTTTGTTTAGAGAATCGAGAATGAGAATTTCGAGCGTTTTAGTGTGAAATTTTGTTCTGTTTTTGGCTGTTTTAACATAGCTATAATTAATAGTTTTAAATTCCGTTTTGATATGTTAAACTAGGTTATGATTGTAGCGTTTGGCCACTGGAATTGAGTGATTCCGATAACAGACGCAAAAGTTATGAAATTGAAAGTTTAAGCTGATTTTGATCAGAGTTGGGTTAGTGAGCGATTTTTGCGAGTTCGTGAAGTGTTGTGCTAATAAGGTGGTTTTAGTGCGTGAGTATAGTATTGGTATGAGTTTTGACGGTAGAACGGTTTTGTTGTAGGTTGAGCAGGTTTCTGGTGAAACGAGCACCACAGAAAGCTATGACGACAGGTAAGTAGTGTATGTATGCGTTTTGCCCAGGAGAGCTTACACCATGGAATGTTAGAATTTATGTTGTTTGACATGCATCATGTTTTGAAAAGGGAACAAAAATGGTTTTGATCATGGTTTTGAGTAAGTGGTAGTGAGATGCGTGGCGGTGGTACCGCAGATCCTACTCTGGGAGTGGGTCAGTGCTTAACGAACCGCGGATTTCGCTCAAGTAGTGGATCAATTGGGCTTTCACGTGGCGTGTCTGTGTTGACGATGAGGATGACGGATAGTGATGCCACGGATCCTGATCGGGGAGTAGTCTAGTGCCTCACCAGTCACGGATTTTGCTCGGTGAGTGGGTCGGCTGGGCTGTCGCGAAATGATGGACGATGGTGCCGCAGATCATGCTCGGCGAGTGGGCTGGTGCTTCACTAGTCGCAGATTTCGCTCGAGGAGTGAGTCTGCTAGGCAGTCTCAAAATGAAGAACAGTGGCACCACGAATCATGCTCGAGGAGTGGGCCGATGCATCAAGAGTTGTGAATTCCGCTCGGCGAGTGGTCTAGTTGGGCTATCACGAGGCACGGTTGTTTGGCTTGTGGGCCTCGTTGCTGGGGAGTCCAGGATGACGGCGACGTGTTAGGGTGTAGCGTGACGCGAGGTTCACCTTTATACTGGCCCAGCTGCACAACGCATCTTGAAATGGTGACAATATGAGCTTGAGTGTAGAGATTGCATGTGATAGGATTGCAGTGTCGGTTTTACATTTTATATTGAACTGCTTACTGAGCATTATGCTTATGTTGTGTGTTCCATGGTGTAGCAGCAAAGATTTCTGTGGGTGAGTTACGAGAGGCCAGACAGGATGAGTAGACGATTGATGGCGTGCTACCATGTGCTGGCAGGTGGAGTTCGTCAAGGCGACCCGACCCGTGGAACGAGGCTAGATCGTGGTTCTTTTGGGTTGTATTTCGTAAGGTACAAGTCAAATGTATAGATTTTGAAGATATAGGTTTTGTTTGGCACCATTTTAGTCGAAATTGTTGTGAGGTTGTGTTTTTGAAACTAATTGAGGAAATTTTGTCTAAAAAATATAGGTATTTACTTAATGGTTTTAATCGTGGAAGTTTTTGTCGTCCGTTTTCTTTCGAACTGGTGTTATTTTTATTCTGCTGGTGCAAAGTGTCGACCAAAATCTATAGGTGTCGACCTATCAGTGTAAAAGTGAATGTGAGTGTCGACCTATCAGTGTTGACTTGTGCCGGCAGAGAGAAATGAGGTGTCAACCGGTGACTATGGGTGTCGACCGGTTAGTGTAAAATCAGTGAGAGTGTCGACCGCGGGGTTCGATCTGTGCGGTCAAAGAGAAATGAGGTGCGACCGGCGACTGTGGGTGTCAACCAGTTAGTGTAAAATCAGTGAGAGTGTCCACCGCAAAGATCGACCGGAGAAGGCAAAGAGAATTAAGGTGTTGACCAGCGTGTACAGGTGTTGACCGGTTCCTCCTTTTTGAATGTTTTAAAAAGTGCATTGTCATTTTACCCGATTCTTTATTGAGTTTTTCGCTGCGACAAGTCTAAATGTTTTCAAATAGTACTGATTTAAGTCGAGTAGCAAAAGTTTTAAATATTATACAAATTCTGTCAAGGTGAGTAGTAAGTGTATAGTTGGCGACCCAGGTTTAGGGACGACTCGGGGCGCTGCGGGGGTGGTGACAACGAAGTGCGAGCGGGAGACTGTGCTAGTTTTCGTAGCGTTATAGTTATGGTATCAGAGCTTTTACCCAACCGAAAGTGTTGCCGACAAGGATGTCGAGTCCCTCATAGTAGGGGTGAGATTGTGAAGGTAAGAGGGACTGTCACAATTCCCACACCGTTTTAGGGAAAGGTAGAGGAGACGGTTAATAGGAGGGAAGACGGTAGACTATGAGTGTTAGAGCCACGGAGTCGACGTCGTTTGATGGATCTCTTAATACCACCAGCGGCTACGTGGGAGTGCTCCACCAACTGTAAGTATTTCTTAGAGCCCTCGTAGTTTTGTTTAGACTCACTAGATGTTGTAGTGTACAAGTTTAGTGTTATGCTTATAGAGACGTGTAGAGCTGCAAGCAATATGGATGATGCCGTTAAATAGCTTACCGAGTTGGTCAACCGCCAGTCGCAGCTGCTGCAGCGGTTTATGAGTAGTGAGGACTAGGGCCAGTCTAGTGCCCAGACTTCAATGGATTGTGGGGGTGACAGGTTGCACAGGCTCAGACCCCTAGTGTTTGACGGATCATCTTCGGACCCACTCAGTGCTGAGGAGTGGATTCGAAGTATGGAAGACATGTTGGACTATGCCAACGTGGCTGATCTGGACAAGCTTTTAAGTGCGACATTCCACCTGGGCAAGGATGGCTGATTTTTGTGGGATACGGTGAGGGCTAGGAGAGATGTGAAGGTCATGACCTGGGAAGAGTTTAAGGCGATATTCTTTGGTAAGTATTTTAGCAACTCGGTCAGGACCCAGAAAATTGTTGAGTTTGCCAAGTTGAGACAGACGGGTATTGTGGCCAAGTATGTGTGACAGTTTGAGGCGCTGTTTTGGTTTGCCAAACATTTGGTGAGCATAGATGAGAACAAGGTACACCAGTTCGTGCAAGGATTAAAGCAAGAAGTATACATGGACGTGCGAATAGCAGGGACGCGAGGGGTGCCCTATGAGGATGTTGTGGCCAAGGCATTGGACATCGAGAAAGCAGGAATTAAGCTTTCCAGTTACAGAGAGCTGCCTAAGGAACAACCTAGGAGATAATTCAAAAAATTGTTACCACAATCGAGTGGAGAGGAGTCGTATCAGCGAAAGGGCTTGAAGAAGCCTAGGGACAGCTCTATCAGCCATGGGAGCAACAAGGGACCTTAGGGACCAAGACAATTTCCAATATGGCCTAAGTGCCAGAGGAGTCGCTCGGTGAGTGCAGGATGAGCTCGGGACGATGTTTCAACTATGGCGTGACGGGCCACATGTCCAGAGATTGTCGCAAGCTGCGGTGGATTAGGTGCTTCAACTGCAATAAGGTGGGGCATTTTCCTAAGGATTGCCCAAATTTCAACAAGGCTCGAGCGAGGGTAGCGTCGAGGGTCATTGCCCTCATTGAGCCAGATGATGCAGCCCAACCATCGATGATCTCAGGTAATATTTTATTTCCAGCGTGGCGGCTTACGCCCTTGTCGATACGGGTGCCACGTATTCATTCGTATTTACCATCTTCGTGGTCAAGGAAAATCCAGTGCCTAGCTCTTATGGGCTATTTTATGGTATGTTGTCTCCGTCGAGGAAACGACTATGCTAGGATCAGATGATACAAGATAATAGTGTGATAGTGGAAAGATTTCTTTTAACTTGAGGACGTGAAGGGTAGATTATGGGTGTTATAGTAGATCCGACTAAGATTGTGAAATGTAGACGCGAGACTATATTCGAGGATGCACATAGGGTAACCCTTATTATGGAACAACAAAGAGGAGCAGTAATTGGAAGAGTAAAGATATATATAACTAGGTTGGGAGATTTGAGCTAGTTGAAACTTGGTCGAGAAGTCCAAGAATAAGTTAGGAGTTCAGGTGCATAATTTATGGTACTCTTAGTTAAAGGTGCATGGATGGAATGATGATTGTTTGAGGCTCTAATCAGGGAATATTTTGTGGAGTTACACTGATGAGATGGTGGATTACCAACAAAAATTTTGTAAGGAGTTTAATTTACCGGTGAAAATCAAGGGCTTAGAATTTTTTTAATTAAGATACTTAGTTGGAACAGATATTACTCAAGGAGTAGTCTTTTATCAAGGACGCTAAGTGAGATCTTGGGGGTTTAAAGTTTGTATAAAATTTCGTTGGCAAGGATATAGGGAAGAGATCTAGTTAGGTAACTTCAGAGATTGGGGCTATAGATAATTGAATAGAATCTTTATTAGATTGGACCTGAGGACGTAAGAGTTCGAACAGATTTGGAGCAATGGTGTAACTTAGTCTGCAACGAGTTTCTAGCAAAAATATTGTTGGATGGATTATTGCGAGTAAGCAGGAAGAGTGTTGAGAAATGACTTAAGGTTAGAGTGAATAGCTTAGGATAGTTTAATTATGAAGCCTTTAGTGATCATTGGGATAAAGAATTTATGATTGGAGTGAATTCTAGCCTGGGGAGCTGAAATGTGGGGTTAGAATAGAAGTTTTTTAGAAGTTGGATTATAACTTGTTAAATTGATGAACATTGTAGTGTCAAAGTCCATAATTGAATTATGAGAATTGGGTAGTGTTCATTACATAGTTAAGAATGAAATTAGTTAGATTGAAGATAACAAACGCGGTCATCGGTCCCAAATTGGATACATAGTTTTAGAAATTATTGATGAGAGAAACATGAGATTAAGACCTTAGTGGATGGACCACTAAAGTTTTAAAATATAAATGGAACGGACTCAAGGATATGTAGGATAACTAAAGTTTGGAGATATAGATAGAAACTAGGAAGTAATTGGAAGGGGTGAACTTGAGATTATGCATGATGATCACTGGTTGGAGAATGAAGTTAAACACAAGGACATTAAAGAACTAAGAGCTTAAGGTATATTTGACGTTGCTCAGAGAGAGCTTGGATGCGGGATAGTGGGTTTTGAGGCGTCAGTATCAGGAAATTATCACTACGCAAATTTTAGGGACAAAATTCCTATAAGGTGGGGGAGATGTAACAACCCAGAAATTTTACCGAATAAATTAAAAATCCCATGAAAATTTTGTGAGAGATTTTAATGAAGCAATTTAATTTTAGAAAGACTTAGAATTTTATTTTGAAGAAAGTCTCAAATTTTTAAGTCGAAAAGACGCACGGAGGGTTAAAACATGTAAGGTCATATTGGCAATTTATATATATATATATAACAAAACAAGAGTGGCTTCAGTATAAGCCACTCCTATTCTGCCTTCTCCAGTTAAAGGAAGAGAAGAGGAAAACCCTCTGCCCTCCCTGTCAATTTTCTTCCGTCAAGAGGGAGAGTACACGCCGGTGGTTTGAAGCTCGTCATCCCAGTTTTCTCTCTTCCCGTCCACGTACAGAGCACGGTCCCTCTTTGTCTTAAGTAATCTCTTACTCTATATTGATTCATTAATTAAAGTTGCGTTTGGTTTTGATTCGGGAGATTTATGCTAGGATTTAGAGTGATTGATGAGTAGAAGATTGTTTAGAGTGTGTGAGGTGAGGGAGTTCCGAAAATTGAAAAATATCCGAGAGGCAGTACTATGCAATTCGGGTTTCTGAATTCGAAATCTCCAATGGTACTTAGATTATTCTTAATAGGTTGGAGTGTGATAGATTGTTGAGAAATTGAGTGAGTTTTGTTGAGAGAACCGAGAATGAAAATTTTGGGCGTTTTAGTGTGAAATTCGGTTATGTTTTTAGGAGTTTTAACCTATCTAGGACTAATTGTTTTAAATTTCATTTTGGTATGTTAACCTAGGTTATGATTGCAGCGTTTGGCCACTATAATCGGGTGATTCCAATAACTGACGCAAAAGTTATGACATTAGAAGTTTAAGCTGATTTTGAGTCGAGTGGGGTTAGTAAGCGATTTTGGCAAGTTTGTTAAGTGTTGTGCTAGTAAGTTGGTTTTATTGCGTGAGTAGAGAATTGGGATGAGTTTTGACGGGAAAATGGTTTTGTTGTAGGTTGAGTAATTTTCTGGTGAAATGAGCACCACAGAAAGATAGGACACTAGATAAGTAGTATATGCATGTGTTTTTCTCAAGAGGGCCTACACCGTGGAATGTTAGGATTTATGTTGTTTGATTGTGATGTGTGTGCGTATTGTTTGACATGCATGATGTTTTTAAAAGGCAACGAAAATGGTTTTGAGCATTGTTTTGAGTAAGTGGTAGTGAGACGCGTGTCGGTGGTACCGCGGATCCTACTCGGGGAGTGGGCCGGTGCTTAACTAACTGCGGATTCTGCTAGTGCAGTGGGTTGGCAGGGCTTTCACGTGGCATGTATGTGTTGACGGTGAGAATGATGGATAGTGGTGCCACAGATCCTGCTTGGGGAGTGGGCCAGTGCGTCACCAGTCGTGGATTCCGCTCGGGGAGTGGGATAGCTGGGCTGTCGCAAAATAATGGACGGTGGCGCTGCAGATCCTGCTCAAGGAGTGGGCCGATGCTTCACCAGTCGCTGATTCAGCTCGTGGATTGGGCAGACTTGGATGTCTTGAAATGATTAATAGTGGCTCCACGGATCTTGCTCAGGGAATGGGCCGGTGCATCACCAGTCACGAATTTCCCTCGGGGAGTGGGCCAGCTATGCTGTCGGGGTCACGGTTGTGTGACTTGTGGGCCTCCTTGCTGGGGAGTCCGAGATGATGGCAACGTGTCAGGGTGTAGCGTGATGCGAGGTTTAGCCTCATCCTGGCCCGGTTGCACAACGCATCTCAGAATGGTGACAACATGAGGTTGAGTGTAGAGACTGCATGTGATAGGATTGCATTGTCTGTTTTACCTGTCATGTTGCACTGCTTACTGAGCGTTAAACTTATGTTGTATGTTCTGTGGTGTAGGTGCAGAGATTTCTGCGGGTGAGTTACGAGAGGCCAGGCAGGATGAGTAGACGATTGGCGGCGTGCTACTATGTGCCGGCAGATGAAGTTCGTCCAGGCGACCCGACCCAAGAAGCGAGGCTAGATGGTGGTTCTTTTGGGTTATATTTCGCGAGGTATAAGTTAAATGTATAGATTTTTAGGATATAGGTTTGTTTAGCACAATTATAGTCGGGATTGGTGTGAGGTTGTGTTTTTAAAATTACTTGAGGAAGTTTTGTCTTAAAAATACAAGTTTTTGCTTCATGGTTTTAATCGTGAAAGTTTTCGTCGTCCGTTTTCTTTTGAACTGATGTTATTTTTATACTACTGCTGCAAAGTGTCGACCGAATTCTATATGTGTCGACCGGTCAATGCAAAATGGAATGTGAGTGTCGACCGCGGGGTTCAACCTGTGCCAGCAGAGAGAAATGAGATGTCAACTGGCGACTGTGGGTGTCGACCGGTTAAGGTAAAATACGTGAGAGTGTCGACCGCGGGGTTCGACCTGTGCAGGCGGAGTGAAATGAGGTGTTGACCGGTAACTATGGGTGTCGACCGGTTAGTGTAAAATCAGTGAGAGTGCCGACCGCAAAGATCGACCGGAGAGGGCAGAGATAATTAATGTGTCGACCGGCGTGTACAGGTGTCGACCGGTACCTCCTTTTTGAATGTTTTAAAAAGTGCAGTGTCATTTAACTTGATTTCTGATTGAGTATTCCGCTGCGACAAGTCTAAACATTTTCAAAGAGTGCGGATTTAAGTCAAACAGCAAAAGTTTTAAATATTATACGAATTCTGTCGAGGTGAGTAGTAAGTGTATGGTTGGTGACCTGTGTTTGGGGACGACTCGGAGGCGCTGCAGGGATGGTGATAGCGAAGTCTGAGTCAGAGACCGTGTGGGTTTTCGGGCGTTACATAAGTAGTGCATGCATGTGTTTTGCCCAGGTGGGCCTACACCGAAGAACATTAGAATTGTGTTGTTTGATTGTGATGTGCGTGCGTATTGTTTCACACCTCCAGACCAAAACTCTGCATCTCTGTCAACAACTCAACAGGCCGTATCATAGTCATGGCAGAAGTCGAGGCTGTCACCCTACTCAAGGCATCTGCCACCACATTCGCCTTCACCGGGTGGTACCTGATCTCCACATCGTAGTCCTTGACCAGCTCGAGCCATCTTCTCTGTCTCAAATTCAGCTCCTTCTGTGTGAAAATGTACCTCAAGCTCTGATGGTCCGAGTAACTCTCGCACTGCTGCCAATACAGATAATGCCTCCAAATCTTGAGTGCAAATACAACCGCCGCCAGTTCCAAGTCGTGAGTGGGATAATTCTGCTCGTAAGCCTTCAACTGCCTAGAAGCATAGGCAATGACTCTCCCACTCTGCATCAAAACACACCCCAAACCGATCCTGGAGGCATCACAATAAATGCAGAACTTCTCTCCTTCCACGGGCAGCGTCAGTACAGGAGTCATAGTCAACCTCTGCTTCAATGTCTGGAAGCTGTCCTCACACCTGTCGGTCCATTCATACTTTTCATTCTTCCTGGTCAGTCGGGTCAAGGGGGCCGAGATCTTAGAGAACCCCTCAATGAATCTCCGATAATATCCAGCCAAGAAATTTGCGTATCTCGCTAGCATTGGTCGGCCGCGGCCACTCCTTTACAGCCTGAACTTTCCCCGGATCAACTGAAATACCCTAAAAAAAGATCACATGCCCCAAGAAGTGAATCCTGTCCAACCAAAACTCACACTTCGAGAACTTAGCATACAGCTGATGCTGGCTTAAAATAGTCAATACAATCCTCAGGTGCTCCCTGTGCTCCTCCTCACTCTGCGAGTAGATCAGAATGTTGTCGATAAACACAATCACAAACTTGTCCAGGTACTCCCTGAACAGCCGGTGCATCAGATCCATGAATGCTACAGGGCCATTGGTCAACCCGAAAGATATAACCAAGAACTCGAAATGCCCGTACCTCATCCTGAAGGACGTCTTCGGTACATCCCTCTCCTTCACCTTTAACTGATGATAGCCGGACCTCAGGTCGATCTTAGAAAACACTCAGGCACCCTGCAGCTGATCAAACAAATTGTCAATCCTTGGCAATAGATACATGTTCTTCACCGTCAACTTGTTCAGCTCCCGATAGTCAATACACATACGAAGGGATCCGTCATTCTTCTTGACAAATAGAACTGGCGCTCCCCAGGGTGAAAAACTAGGGCGTATAAATCCCTTATCTGTCAGCTCCTCCAACTGAGCTTTCAGCTGCTTAAGTTCAGTAGGTGCTAATCTGTAGGGGTTCTTGCACACCGGCTTGGCACCTTGGAAAACATCTATCTCGAATTCAATCTCCCTATCAGGGGGCAACCCCGGCAATTCATCACGGAACACCTCCGGGAACTCCTGCACAATAAGAATATCCTGTATCCGAGCATTGCCCGGTGACTGCGCATCCTCAACACATGCCAAAAATCCCTGGCAACCCATGCCTAACACCCGTGGAGCCTGACGAGAAAATATAGCAGAAATCCTGGCAAGACCCTTATCTGCTTTAAATATGTAGCTCTCCCCACCCGGAGGCCGGAAATGAACCTCTCTGGTCCTGCAGTCAATCTCCGCATGATGTCTGAACAGCCAGTCCATTCCCAAGATCATCTCATAACCGCTCATATGGAGAATGACTAACTCGGCATATAACTGCTTGCTCCCCACTGTCACAACATTGTCCCGCACCACCTGTTCTGAATACAAATGCTCTCCGGATGGCAAGGTGACATCATAATGTTGCTCGGCGGGACTGAACTCCAAGTTGGCCTTAACAACAAAGCCCGTCGACACAAACGAGTGTGTAGCGCCCGTATCAATCAAAGTATAAGCTGCCACACCAGAAACAAAAATATTACCTGCTATCACTGATGGCTGGGCAGCATCATCTGGCTCAAACAGGGCAAAGACCCGCGGTGTAACTCTGGCTGACGCCCTGCTTGCTACTGGGCATCTGCTGGCAAAGTGTCCCATCTCATTGCAATTGAAACAGTGGTTCTGACGCGGTTTCAGGCCCTCTCTGGACATGTGGCCCACCTCTCCACAGTTATAACACCTCACTGGGCCCGTCCTGCACTCGCCCGGGTGGCTCTTCTGACACTTCGGGCACACTGGAAATTGTCCCTACCCCTGCGGCCTCTTAGTGCTCCTCTGGCTGCTAGAACTGTCACTAGGCCTCTTCAGGCCTTTCTGCAGGGACACCTTCCCACTGGCCTGTGGCAGCGACTCTCTAAATGATCTGCGAGGCTGCTCTCTGGGTACCTCCCGATAACTAGGAAGCTTCGCCCGAGCCTCCTCAATGTCAAGGGCCTTCGCTACCACCTCCTCGTACGGCATGCCTCAGGTCCCCATAATCCGCATGCCCATATAAATATCTGGCTTCAGGCCCTGCACCAACTGGTGTACCTTATTCTCATCGAGGCTCACCAAATGTCCTGCAAACCGCGACAAGGCCTCGAACTGCCGTACATATTCAGCCACAGTGCCGGTCTGTTTCAACTGTGCAAACTCCACCATCTTCTGTGTCCTGACTGAATGACTGAAATACTTGCCGAAAAACACTGACCTGAACTCCTCCCACGTCATGGCCTCCACATCTCTCGTGGTCGCCACCCTATCCCACCAATGGCTCGCATCCTTGGCAAGATAGAATGCCGCACTAGAAACTCTGTTATGCTCCTCTACCTTGCCAAAACTCATCATCCTCTTCATACTCCGTATCCACTCCTCAGCACTGAGAGGATCCGAAGATGATCCGTCAAAGGTCGGGGGTCTAAGTCTATGCAGCCTGTCACCCCCTTTGTCGGACGAACCCTGGGCGCTAGACTGACCCTGGTCGTCCCTGCTCATAAACCTCTCCAACTGCTAAGACTGCCGGTGGACCAACTCGGTAAGCTGCCGGACGGTATCATCCATGTCGCCCACAGCTCTAGGAGGTGCCTCTTGTCGTGGTCGCCCTCTACCTCTACCTCTCGCCTCTCCTGACATTTTCTTCCTTTAACAAAAATATAAAGCTCATATTAGTACTACAATAAATTCAAATCTAAACACTTACAGTTGGTGGAGGGCTCTCGTGAAGCGGCTGGCGGTGTTAGGTAATCCTCTGAACGACGTCGACCCCGTGGCTCGGATACCATAACTGTAACACCCCGAGAAAAGCCCGCGTTCCCGGTGCGCTACAGTGCAACTACACACTACACACACTAACACTTGACATAACTCACTCAATTTAATACTCCTTTCGTTTTCAAATCATTTTCAAAAGAACATTTGTGAGTATGAAAAATTTTCGACTCGATTCGAAAACAACTCGCTTCCCGAAGAGGGAACACGAAGTCCTCAACATAAAAGCTACGCAGGGAAAAGAAAACCATTTAAATCAGTTTAAGATAAAACGGTAAGACTGGAAATCCTAGGAAAGAATCCAACGCACCCCTCGAACTACACAACCCGGTACTGCCCACTCACGTCCCCACTTCGACACCCCGCGAGCACCCTCGCGGTGCCAAACGTACCATCTCTACGTCACTGTGTCTCGCGCACGCTCACAGCGTCGCGTGCCCCACGCACCCTGCCGCTGTACAGCATGTTCGCGCGCACGCCATCACCTGGCGTCGCACGACCCGTGAGTACCCGCAGGGCCGCGTACCCCGCGCACCTGCGATCACGCCGCACTTCTACGCTCATCTATACTTCTCTAGCATTCACTGTACACACCTCAACCTATTTCATATCCTCTCGACTCCCAACCTCTCTCTCTCTCCCGAAATTTCTGACGAGTAACGGCTAAAAACTGACTATCCCAAAATTTAAAACCCTGCATACAGTTCACCAAAACTAGCAGTATCTATCTATCCATCATCCAGAGAAATCACTATAACCAGATCAGAGTATGAAGACAACGGAAATCCATCAAATACAACTGAAGAAAGTTCATAATATAGAGTAATACTATACTCTAACATGTAAAATATATGCGTACGTCGCCAAAATCACACGCACTCCATATACACCTATACACTGACGCATATACAACTCATCTCATCGACTGTACATAATCACCACAAAAGAAAGAAAAACCCCCAAACTAACCAGGTCACGACCTACCATGTCCACGGGTCGGGTCGCCATAACAAAAATTCGTCATCCGGTGCTGCGGTCGCACGCCGCCAACCATCCTACGTCTCTGGACTAGGCACTCGAGGCTCACTAGCAGTATCGTCAGCACCTACACCACATAACACACAACATAAGCTTAACGCTCAGTAAGTAATGCGATATGAAAGTAAAAGCCGACAATGCAATCCTATCACACGCAGTCTCTACACTTACACTCATGTTGTCATATCTGTGACGCGTAGTACAGCCGCACCAAGGTAAAGAGGAACCTCACGCCACCCTACACCCTGACACATCACCACCGTCCCGGACTCCCCAGCAACGAGGCCCACAAGCTACACACACGCATCACCACACGGCAACCACATCAGGGTAAGGGTGTACCTCAAGCCACTCTACACCCTGACACGTCGTCCCCGTTCCAGCTTCCCCAGCATGGGACCACAGTTTCCACACACAGGCGTTTCGCGACAGCCCAGCCGGCCTATCCCTCAAGTAGAATCCGCGACTGTTGTTGGACCGACACACACACTAGTAGGATCCGCGGTACCACTGCCCATATCCTCACCGTCAACACATTCACGCCGCATGACGGCCCAGCTGGCCCACCCCTCGAGTGGAATCCGCGATTGGTGAAGCACCGGCCCGCACACTAGCGGGATCCGCGGTACCACCGCCACACGTCTCACCACATACTCAAAACATGCTCAAAACCATTTTTGTTCACGTTTTTAAAATATAATCCATGTCAAACAATACGCACGCACACCACAATCAACAACATAAACCCTACGTTCTATAGTGTAGGCCCACTTGGGCAAAACACATGCATGCACTACTTACCTGGCGTCCTAACCTCGCTCGCGCACAGCTTCGCCAAAAGAAAGCCTCAACGTAAAACACAACCAAATCTCTCGTCAGTATTTATCTCAAAATTCACCAAATAGCTAAAAATAACCTTCCTTAACTCCACTCATGAAATTTCAAATAAAACGGGTCATCGGTTTGGTCCTGCCGAAAACCAGCTTAAAGTTCGGACGCGCATAACTTTTGCGTTCGTCAACGGAATCGAACGATTCAAGTGGCTAAACGTCCTCTTAGGAACCTAGTTTAACATACTAAAACGGATTTTAAAACAATAAGCCGCAGATAGGCGAAGAACGCTAAAAACTGAATCTGCCACTTTTTTATAAAATTTCAACCTTTGTTTTTCTTCAACCAAAACTCACTCAATTTAGCTTTATGCACCAAAAATAGACATGCCACCATCACACGTCAAAATTCCACGAAAAACGGTCACTAATTTGACTTGGACCGAAATCCAACATAAATTTCCGACGCCCATAACTTTTTCGTCGGATATTGGAATCGAACGATTCCAGCGGCCACACATTCCTCCAACAACCTATTTTAACCCACAAAAACAGAATTTGAAATGATTGGCTGAAACTAGGCGAAAATAATTAATAATCGAATCTATTTTTTTTTTACACAAAATAAACCAATTTCGGTCATCCACCCGATTTCTACAATTCCCTTCACCAAACATCCACATTATAACCAACTACACATAATCAGAGCAAAAACCTGTGATTTTAGACTCAACCTGAACCCCACAGTCAACAAAATTTTCTGGATTTTCCTATCAAGCCGAGCACTTGGCCAAGTCAACCATTTAACACGGTTGAGGCCCCCCCTCCAGACGTCCTTGTTACACGCTCGGACCTTGGGAGTCTGGCGCAGAGCATGCTGACCATAATCGGTCGCAAAATCGAAGATAAACAGTGGAAGGTTACCTGTTTCTCGGTAAAATTTCCGGCCCAGAAATTGAGTCACCAGCTAGCCCCAATTCGCCGGAGTACCCTGCGCGTCGGTGTCCCACTCACGGTAGCTGATCGTCGGCGCCACCTCCCAGTTCCCGCTCTCACTTTAGGCCGCTTGCCCTCGCCCCTCTTCTCTCGTCGTTAATCAGCCGAATGGCTTCAAAACTGAAGCCATTCAGTTGCTTTTTTGTTTTTTTTTTAATTAAATAATAAACAAAAACATAAAAATAAAATTTTAACTAAAACAAGCTATAAATTTAAATCGTTAAAAGTTACCAAAAATGCCCCTACGGGCCTTAACCGTCCGAAATTCCGCTAAACTCTCGTATTCCCAACCTTACATTTTGAAAACCATCACTAAACTAGATTCCGAGTTTTATGACTTAAATTTCCCATTAAAATATCTTCTGAAACTCCAACCGAAATTAAATTAAAAATTTCAAAAATTAAAAATTACAATTTCGAAATTTCTGGGTTATTACATTATCGATTTAATTAATATATATATACGTATACTGTTTAGCCAGATTATTATTAAATATAATGAGAAATTATAGGAAGAAGAATGAAATGCAAGTGGGTGTTGGCGTTGGAAAGAAAGAAGAAGTGAAGAAGAAGAAAAAAAAAAAAAGTTTGAAAAGTCAAATGGAAGTGAGAAATGAGAAAGGAAAAAATTTCACGTGGAGTGTGTTGTGAATGGTAATTTAGGAAGAAGACAACACTTTTTAGTTAGGTTGATCATACTTATCTTCAAAACATTATGATCTCAAATTTTTCCTCAGCACGCAACTGTTTTCTTTCTGCACTGAAAATCCTTCCCCGAAACCTTTCTCTTCCTCTCAAAGTTTTCTAGATTTTTCAAGGTAAAACAGTTTGATTTAGGTTATATTGACGCAAATTTGTTTGATAAATGCATGATATTAGATGAAATAATTGGGTTTTACTGCGTTTCATGAACCCTAACATGTAATCCATGAAAATTGTTGGAGTTTCTCTATTTTTGAGTTGTTTTGGTGTTTAATTTGATTTGAATACTTGTTGGTATATTTAAATGAAGGAAATCATGGAATTGTACAATTTTGATCAAAAATGGTGAATTACAGGGCAGTTTGACATTTTGTAATTTTGATCCATTGAATTGGTTTTATTTAATAAATTGAGAGTTAAGCATGTTAAAGTAAACCATTTAAGAAGTCCATGCCTTTGGAAATTTTGAATTTGCATATGTATAGATAAAGTTATGCGATTTTGAAATTCGTAGCCAATTTGAAGGAAATTCCAATATTTAGGTTATTGGATACGTTTTGATGTACGTTGTTTGATTCCTATGTTTTAGGTTTGCAAATAAAAAGGGAAGTTGATCAATTGCCTCATTTTGTGCTCAGGACGCGAGGTAGGTGTATGTTTGCATGCGTTTTGGCCAATTGGCCTACACCACAAAGAGTTAGGAGATTGATGGATAAATAAGGAACTTGGAGATTTTAGTTTTGAGAGTTTTGGTTGGGTAGAAATTTTAGGTTGTGAGTTTATTATGAAAAGTTCTTGTTTATTGATGGATTTGTTTATCTGTTTATGTTACTTTGCGCTTACAATCTTAAGGATATATGTATGAAACATACATTCATACATCATAGTTAAATCCTCCACTCAACCTTGAGGATATTTGATCTTGATAAAAATGGACAAACAGTGGGGGCTAAGTCTCCTTGGCTGCTTATCGTGGGAAGGGAGAGGAGAAGGAATGAGCTTTTTCTACTTACCCATCAACCTTACACACTTAAATCCTCCACTCAACCTTATTCCCATTTCACCACAAAACTTGGGCTTATTACACAATCACCCCCACCCCACGTGTCTCACTTATTTCCCACTTTATTTTGCTATTATTTATCATTAAAACAACAACTACACTAAACACACTACATGTAGTTTGCTCGTAGCTATCTACATCCATTGTTTCCCCTCCACCATCATCTTCCTCAATCAAATTCTTATCATAATTTATAATCGTTGTTTTGCCCTCTTAACACAAAAATTCTAAGGGCAACTCATGGTGGAGACAAATTCTCAGTGTTACATATCACGCATCGGCTAGTGGTGTTTGTTAGGGCAACTCGACCCGTGGAGAGTGTTTTGGGGGAACTGGTGAGTTTTGAAGGATGTACTTTTGTGAGTCTGTGTCAAATGTATAGGATTTGTGTATAGATTTTGATATATAAACGGAAATATTGAACGTTAGTAGATGTATTTTGAAACTACTTGGGAGATTCTAATTGAATATCCAAGTTTTACATTGAGATTTTAAATGGCGGGGGTTGTCATCGTTCAGTTCTATGTTGAGTTCTAAATATAGTTTTAGGCTGCTGGTGCAAGGTGTCGACCGGTACCCCTAGGTGTTGACCGAACTAGGCAAATGTCGACCACGAGTGTTGACCTTCAGGGAAAGAACCAAACTATGTGTCAACCTTTGTTTAAAGGTGTCGACCGGTAAGTGTAAAAATGGTGAGAGTGTCAACCAGAGTTTCGACCGGTGTGGGTGGAGAGTATTAAAATGTCGACCACTCTTTGTGATGCACGTAAAAGTGTCGACCATGAGATTCGATCGGTGCGGGCAGAGGGGATTAAGGTGTCGACCACTCTGTGGGATGAACATAGAGGTGTCGACCGCGACATTCGACCGAGATGGACAGAGAGTATTAGGGTGTCGACCGCTGCAAGCAAGTGTCGACCTGTGCAAACAGAGTCAACCGAGGTGCCGACCTATGTATATAGATGTCGACCCTTTGGTACAGAATGGGTCAGGTGTCGACCGATGTTTACAGGGGTCGAGCGGTTTTGTAACACCTGAAACTTTTGTACATTTTGTCTCAATAATATTCGATGAATTGTTTTAAAACGATAGATGAAAACACCAAAGGAAGAATGAGAATTAGTAAAGGAGAAAAGAAAAATTAAATAAGTGAAAAGAAGAAATGAAAAAAGTGGAAAATGTTGGAAATAAGAAATATCGACAATTTTGGTAAAATTAAAAGTTATGATAAAATTGAGTAAATAATGTAAAGTTAAACTTTATTAATTAAAGTTTATAAAAACCCAAAACCTCCCTTTTTGTCTTCCACTATTTCTTCTGCAGTCATTCTCTCGTCTTGAAGTTTTCTTCAGTCAAGATTCCTCTCATTTCAGAGGATTATGGTACGGTTTATAATAGGCTTAAGTTTTCATGTAAAAATACATGTTTTAGTGGTTTTGTGAAAAATTTTTAAGCATGGGTGTTAAACCTCTAAAAATTCAGAGTTAATGATGTGCCCCATAGGCCCATCACACGATCTCAAGTCCAAACACACACTTTGACTAACTTACATTCTCACACACTTGTATCTTATGCAGGTAATGATTCACGAGACGGAATGAAGCCTAAAATTAAAAGCTTAAGGTGGGAAGTGGAGACTCGAGACATGTAGCAACAAAGGCATGTCCTTGTTTGGGAAGGCACCCTCAAAGATGATGATGCTCTTAAGGGAATTTGTCTTCCAGAGTAAAATTCTATGTAATGTTTTAATTTTGAACGTATTGGGCAAATTGAATGAGCATCGGCATGTTTCTCTAAAGAAAACCGAAGGAGTTTTCCACCACCTTTCAAGGTATGTGCTCAGTTCTGTGAACAGATTAGGAAAAGCCTCCTAGCTTGGCAACTCAAGATTGTTGCTCGAGCTTATATTCCACTGTTCTCTCCTCCCTGTCAAGGGAAGGAAACAAGGAGAGAGTGGCCAAAACCGGTTCCCCAAGTTGAGAATCTTTCCATGGAAAGATTGTTATTGCCGAAAGCATTATCTTGACTTATCGGCCAACTAGCGAGTTTTGTGCATAAGTTTTTCATTTCTAATCAACTTGAACCACAACCACCACCATCACACACCTCACTCACTCCACTAATCTCTCACCAAATTTCGTTTCATTCCAAGCACATTTGGCTTTTCATTTTTCTATTTTCTTGAGGGTTTATCGGCTTGGCCGAGATCCAAGGGCCTAACTGATCTTTTTGAGTGTTCTACTGACCGAGCAAGGGCTAGGCCGCAACAGTTAGGGTTTGGTTTTCTTCCTCCTTTTGATGATTCTAACCTAGTTAAGGGTGTGCAAAGGTTTATGATGAATTAGAATGAAAGTCTATGCATGATAGAAGAGAAACTTTGAGGTGGGTTTATGATTGAAAAGAAAAACAGAACAACTTTTATTTTTGAGCTATCTGGCCAAATTTTTATGTTTTCTTTTGATAAATGGATTATTCCATTAGAAAAGTGACATCCTAAGGTTTTCAGAACATCTTTAATCATTGAAAATGATTAAGTATTAAGGAAGTTATAAGTGTTTGAAATTCACTCTAAATTGTAGAAATGTTTCGGTTAAGATTACTACTATCAAGTGTCAACCGGTGTACATAGGTGTTGATCATACTTGGTCAGTGTCGATCGTGAGGGTTGACCTACGAAGACAGAATTAAACAGAGTGTCAATCGGCATGCGTAGGTGTCGACTGCAAGGGTCGACCTACGAAAACATAACCAAACTAAGTGGGAACTATGTGTGAAGGTGTCGATCGGTTAGAGTAAAAATGATAAAAGCCTTTTCATTGTTTTAAAACTTGAAATGTTTTTAGTACGAGTCATTTGTTCAGATCAACGAACTGGGTCCGAATAACTCGGGACGCTACATTGTAAGTATGATGTTCTAAGAAATGAGGTAAGTTCATGTTGTATGCTTTCGGCCCTTAAGGCCATCACAAAGGTACTAGGTTTTGTATTTTATGGGGTAGGTTAAGGGTAGCTAAGTTTGTTTTGTAGACGTTTAGATTAAGTGTAACACCATATTGAAATGTCTTGAGGATATTATCTACGCTATGCATTGATTAATTATTTTCTATGTTTTTTTATAAGTTTAAGCATTATGAACTGTTCATGCAACACGTTTTTTAAAAAATGGCATGAAAACGAATTTCTGCACATATTTTATAAAAAGAAACAAGATAATAAAAAAGAATGAATGCATGTAATCTCGGTCATGTCGATGACACGATTCCACGTCGAATAAATCGTGTTTTACCCACAAATGAAACATAAAACAAAATTAGGAGAAAAACCGAATGATGTCCGATAAGCAAACTTTTAGGCTCTCGGCATACCGATCTTCCGAAGGAATACGACAGCAAACAGAACTAGTTACTGGCCACTATTTTCATGTATCCTTCTTTGGAAAAGAGAGGGAAAAAGAGTGCAACAATGGCAATTCAAGCAACCTCAGGCTTGAAAGCTCGAATGAGATGCACTCCTTTTCAGTTCTTGACCGAACCGAATCTTACCGTTTACCAAGCTTCAAGCTACTTCGACTGAACACAAAAAGGGCTATTCTTATAGATTCAACAATCTTTACAAACACCAATAGCTATGTATTTATAGACCTAGGGTGGCTGAAGGTTAGAATGGGCTTGGGCTTCGAAATGGGCCACATGGTTGGCCATTCTTGGTCCACTTGCCCAACAGATCACTATTCAAGCTTTGGCCCATTTGTTGCATCAATGTGTTATCAAACTCCAGCCCAATTGTTGCTTATAACCACCATCTAACTTAACATACATATAATCGTAATGTCTAAGGATGCATGCAACTATAAAAACATTACAGGAAGGAGATTGTTTGCCAACAAAAACATAAGGGCGAATGTTTGCCAAATAAAATTCAATTACAAATTAATTCCGAGGGAGACAAATATCTTCTTCATATGCTTCCACCTTTAGCAACCACAATTGCAAGTGCAAAGGTTGATCTTAGTCCTTTGTGATGGGGCCCCATTCCAAGTTTACGAAGAGGCATTCGACACCCGTAATTCCTACAAAAGAATTGAACTTGTTAGTGAAAAGGTTTGATAAAGCTCGTTCCTTAGTTTGTGATCGACTGATGGCCCTCAGGGGCACATTAGTCAGGGTGTGATTCAGACATGGTTGTTCCATAGGTTAAGTATGTTTTGCCCTTGGTAGATGGAGAAGACGGTCTAACCGCTTGATGTGTCTTCTCTATCTTGTAAGAGTAAACCCCCGGTGATATCTCGCCATGCAATGAAATGAAATGAAATGATTGCATGTTTTATGAACTGCATATGCACAGCATGCATTTACATTTTACGTGGACTTACTAAGCTTTAGGCTCGTTAGTTAAACTTTGATGATGTAGGTGAAGAACTAACAGGTGAGAACTTCGAGCTCCAAGTTGATGAATAAGTGTAGTTGGAGGAATGAGCTCGTGGGTGTGTTCATAGCAATCATGTGACCTTTTGACCCATGAGTGTCGTATCCTAACTTTTGATATAACCTCTAGAAAGTTTGGATTGAGTGTATATATATGATTTATGTTTTGGAATTTCTTGAATTATCGGGCTGTATATTCGATTGAATGGAAAAACTTAAGTTTTAGAACCTCCCATGTTTTATTACTTTTAGCTTCTGCTATGTATTTTGGGTTTTGAATGATAAGAAAGTTTGATTGTGTCTTTCTTGAGGAAAGGAAATGATATAAAAAGAAAGAGCGTAATTAGGAAGGTTAAGTTATAAGTCAAACCCAGTGACGACGTACGGATCATTACAATTGTGGTATTAGAGCACCCGCGTTTTAAAATCGGCCTTGTAGACTGCCTGACTACGCAAACCACCTCATGGGAACGCTCCAACAACTGTAAGCATTTAAGTTTAAGTTAAATTTAAGTATTTTGTTATGTTTATAGTTCTTAGAATTTATGTGATAGGGTGAGTGTGTAAAGAGTGTTGAAGTTACCAAGGCCAAACATGGTTTAAAAGCTTGATAATTAAGTTTTGAAGTTACATGTGTATATGTTGAAAATGTGTGAAGTCGTGGGTTGGTTACGGAGAGGTTAAGTTTAATTATTTGGTGATGAGGCAATATAAGAGAAAAAGAAAGGAAATTAACATTACAAATGATAGCACTGATGAGAACTATGACGAAAATTTCAGATGGTGAAGGAGGATAATATTGGATTGACTTGGAGGGATAGGGTAGAGATTTAAGAAGTAGGAATGTATTGGCGTTTGGGTGAGGATTTCGGTTAATTGGTTGTATTGTAGTTTGGATGGACTTTGAGAGGTTTTGTTAGCAGTTAGTGCAGTGTATGAACAATTTGGAAGTGGATGCTTAGTCATGATGTTCTAAGCTTTAAGATAATTGATGTTGGACCTTAGTTGCGGTTAGAATTGGAGATGGGACGGATTGACGAATGTTTGGGATAGAAATTCAATGGTACAAGACTGGGAATTTATGAACATGCTTTGGTTTTAATGTTTGGGTCTGCGTTATTGATTTTCATTCGAGGAAATGTTTTGGTATGTTAAAATTGACCTTTTAGGGAAACTACGAGCTCTACAATTGAAGCGTTCCGATGTGTAAAACTTTAGCTATGAATTTTTGAAGATTGGCAGAATGCATTTGAGCTGTAGCCGGAGCTATGGATACTGAAAGGATCAAATGGATCACATAGGGTTTAAAACCCCTTGGAATTGAACCCTTTTCGTAACATCCCGAGAAAAAAAACCCCGCGTTCTCGGTGCGCCACAGTGCATCTACACACTACACACACACACTAACACTTGACATAACTAACTTAATTCAATACCCCTTTCGTTTTCAAATCATTTTCAAAAGAACATTTATGAGTATGAAAATTTTTCGACTCGATTCAAAAAAAAAAACTCGCGTCCCGAAGAGGAAACACGAAGTCCTCAACATAAAACTACGCAGCGGAAAAGAAAACCATTTAAAACAATTTGAGATAAAATGGTAAGACTTGAAATCCTAGGAAAGAATCCCACGCACCCCACGAACTACCCAGTCCGGTCCCAAGCACTCACGTCCCCACTCCGACACCCCGCGTACACCTTCGCGGTGCCACACGTGCCAACCCAACGTCACTGTATCTCGCGCACGCTCACAGCGCCGCGTGCCCCACGCACCCTGCCTCTGTACAGCACGTCCGCACGCATGCCCTTACCCGGCGCAGCATGACCCGTGTGCACCCGCAGGGCCGCGTGCCCCGCGCACTTGCGATCACGCCGCACTTCCACGCTCATCTACCTTTTTCTAGCATTTACTGTTCACACCTCAACCTATTTCGTATCTCCTCGACTCCCAACCTCTCTCCCGAAATTTCGGCAGAGTAACGGCTAAAAACTGACTATCCCAAAATTTAAACCCTGCACACAATTCACCATAATCCAATAATGTTTATCTATCCATCATCCAGAGAAATCACCATAACCAAATCAGAGTAAGAAGACAACGAAAATCCATCAAATACAAATGAAGAAAGTCTCCAGTATAGAGTAATATCATTCTCTAACATGAAAAATATCTGCATATGTCACCAAAATCACACGCACTCCATATACCTATACGCTGACTCATATACAACAACCAATCCCATCCCCCGTACATAATCACCGCAAAAGAAAGAAAACCCACAAATTGACCAGGCCACAACCTATCATCTCCACGGGTCGGGTCGCCCTAACAAAAGTCCGCCATCTGGTGCCACAGTCGCACGCCGCCAACCATCCTACGCCTCAGGACTAGGCACTCGAGGCTCACCAGCGGTATCGTCAGCACCTACACCACAAAACACACAACATAAGCCTAACACTCAGTAAGTAATGCGATATGAAAGTAAAAGCCGACAATGCAATCCTATCACATGCAGTCTCTACACTCACACTCATGTTGTCACATCTGTGACGCGTAGTGCAGCCACACCATGGTAAGGAGGAACCTCACGCCACCCTACACCCTGACACGTCGCCACCGTTCCGGACTCCCCAGCAACGAGGCCCACAAGCTACACCCACGCATCACCACACGGCAACCACATCAGGGTAAGGGTGTACCTCGCACCACTCTACACCATGACACGTCGCCCCCGTCCCAGCCTCCCCAGCACGGGGCCACAGTTGCCACACACACACGTTTCGCGACAGCCCAGCCGGCCCACCCCTCAAGTAGGATCGGCGACTGGTGTTGCACCGGCCCACACACTAGTAGGATCCGCGGTACCACTGCCCATATCCTCACCGTCAACACATTCATGCCGCATGACGGCCCAGCCGGCCCACCCCTCTAGTAGGATCCGCGACTGGTGAAGCACTGGCCCGTACACTAGCGGGATCCGCGGTACTACCGCCATACGTCTCACCTCGTACATCAAAACATGCTAAAAATCATTTTCGTTCCCGCTTTTAAAAACATGATGCATGTCAAACAATACGCACGCACACCACAATCAATCACATAAACCCTAAAGTTCTACAGTGTAGGCCCATTTGGGCAAAACACATGCATGCACTACTTACCTGGCGTCCTAAGCTCGCTCGATGCACAGCTTTGCCAACAGAAAGCCTCAACCTAAAACACAATCAATTTCTCATCAGTATTTATCCCAACATTTACCAACTAGCTAAAAAAAACAACCTTCTCTAACTTCACTCATGAAATTTCAACTAAAACGGTTCATTGGTTCGGTTTGGCTGAAAACCAGCCCAACGTTCGGATGTGCATAACTTTTGCGTCCGCCAACGGAATCGAGCGATTCAAGTGGCTAAACGTTCCCTTAGGAATCTAGTTTAACATCCTAAGATGGATTTTAAATTGGTAGGCCGCAGATAGGCGAAAATGCCAATAACCGAATCTGCCATTTTTATTAAAATTTCACATTTTCACTTCCCTTCAATCAAAACTCACTCCCAACTAGTTATATGCATTAAAATGGCTATGCTACTCTCACACGTCGAATTTCCACGAAAAACGGTCACTAATTTGACTTAAACCAAAATCCCGCATAAACTTCCGACGCGCATAACTTTTGCGTCGGATATCGGAATCGAACGATTCCAGTGGCCACACGTTCTTCTAACAACCTATTTTAACCCACCAAGACAGAATTTGAAATGATCAACTTAAGCCTAGCCAAAACAGCCAAAAACAGAAGCTATTTTGATACGAAAAATAGCCGAAATCTCAACTTCGGGCAAATCGCGCAAGTTCTCTGCACCGAACACTCACATTTCACCTATTAAGGACAATCTAACCCGAAAATCAGAAATTCAAGCACAAAGTCTGAATTTTGGCTCAACCTTCTCCCTCGGCTTCCCTCCCTCTCACCGGTCTCCTGCTGTCCACTTGCTAACCTACACACTCACCCTCTCAATCCCCTCACATTTGCAGCCAAATTCAAAGAGAGAAAAAAATGAAGAGGAGTTGAACCTCAGTCTCGGTTCATACGGACAGGACAGCAGAGGGAGAGGACTTACCAAGTGGTGGCGTCCGGCACTCGGGTGGGAGAAGGACTCCAGCAACACGTCTGGTCGTTGGTGGCAGAATTGGCCGGAAACCAGCCCCTTGTCGGCCGAACACTCGGCTTTCACTTCGGGAACTCGAGTTGCTGGAATCGAACGGCTCCGGTTCGTCGGAATAGCAGCCCCTGCTCGCAACTCACACCTCACACTCGCGCTCGTCAGCCGTCGCAGCTCTGACTCCAGCACACGATCGCCCTGCTCCCGGTCGTCTTCTCTCTCGGGTGCACAGAGGAAACAACCGAATGGCTTCCTCGCGAAGCCATTTGGGTGTTTTACAAATATTTTTTTTTTATTTTAAAATAAATACAAATTACCAAATTGCCCTCACGTGCTTCAATCGTCCGAAATTTCATAACTTTCTCGACTTCCCGACTTTAAATTCCGAAAAAACATCGCAAAAGTAGGCTCCGAGTCTTATAATTCAAATCTTTCCCGTTGAAATATTTCTCAAAACTCCGACCGGGATTAAACTAAAAATTCCAAAAATTAAAAATAAAATTCGAAATTTCTGGGTTATTATACTTTTAAATTGAATATGTTAGATGAGTTGTAGTTGTCAACCAGGAGTTGGTATTATAAATGTGCGTCAGGTGAGCGATGGATGTTTGACTTTAGGTGTTCCTTCCAACTGACACTTAGAAGCAGATGACTACAAGGACTCTTTGCAATTCGTTCGAGAAAAGTGCTTTTCACACATGTAATGGAGTAAGGTCTAATAATAGTGAAAAAAAGGGGAAAGAAGAAGAAGAGGGAATGTTTTAGCATAGAGGTTATATCAAAGAAGAGTTTTTATAAACATTACATGGTTGGTAAAAGTATTTGGAACAAATTACTAGAACTTCTCGCACACCTCAAGAAATAGTCGATAGGGATAGTAATGATGGCAATAAGTGAACGAATGCAGAGGCGTAGTCGCTAAGAATAAGGTATACGAATTTTAGATTGGTCTGGACGAGTTGCATACCGGATTGTAGCGTATTTTTAATGTCCAAACCCCTGGCCACTATCAGTTTAGTTTTTCCCCCTAGTTCAATAAGAATATAAAAGATTAGTTGGTTTATCCCCTATGAGTGATATACTAGTAGTGATGGTTGCTTAAGGATAATAGATAAACGTTATAGTTGGTGGGGAAACTATTAGAACTTTTGAAGACACGAAGTGGAACATTGGGACCCAAGTACGAAGTTACGTGAAACCATCACCATAGATAAGTATGAAGGTTGGATTGTAGTTGTAATATGACAAAGTCAGTGAGCTTAAGCACGAGATTAGATTACAACTCTCGGATTATTAAATCCTTACACGATGGCCAATCCAAATGATGCTAAGAAGCTTGGGTAGATTATTGATTTGGGGATTTCAATTGAGGGCATGAATTTATCTGACAACAAGTTCGCAAACAAGAAGGTCGTTGGACGAAGACGAAAGGAATGTACAGAATCTAAGTTTAGTTGAACAAAAGAAAGGGGTAGACTGGTCGGTGACCGGGAGGCTTTTTGGGAATTGAACTTTTTATAAGTGATCAGGATTTGAGGATCATCAAGAGTAAGCAAGTGTGGTGTTAAGGAGAAATGTAGGAAATTGTTAGATTAAATGGAGGGTTTAGATAGGGAATTTAGCCATTGAGTATTTAGCATTGAATGATTCGAGAAATTTTGATGATGTATAGGGAGAATGAGAATTTACATGAAGACCGTTCAGATGAACCTAGAAGTGGGACTAAGTTGGTGTAACACCAAGAAAACCCAGGCGGTCTCCGGCTCACTCTACTTTGTCACCACCTCTGCGGCGCCCCCAATTCGTCACCGGACCCGTGTCGGCAACCGTACACTTACTTATCACCGCGATAAAATTCGAATAAAATTTTAAACTTTTGTTGCTCGACTTAAAACGACATTTTAAAAATTCTTAAAAATTGTTGCGGTGGAAGATTCAATCGAAAGTGAGTTTAAATGACACTTCACTCTTCAAAACATTATGAAAAGGGGTACCAGTCGACAACTGTAAACACCGGTCGACACCTTAATACTCTTTGCCGCCTTAGTCGAACTTCATTAACACTTCTATGCTCATAACAGAAGCAGTCGACACTTGCATTCACCGGTCGACACTTTAATACTGTCTGCCCGCACTGGCCTAACTTCGCGATCGACACTTCCACGCACATAACAAAAAGCAGTCGACACCTGCCTCCATCGGTCGACACCTCAATTCTCTCTGTCCGCACAAGTCAAACTTCGCGGTCGACACTTTCACTATTTTTACACTAACCGATCAACATCTAAAGACATCGGTCGACACCTAATTTGGCTTTGTCCCCGTAGGTTGACTCCCGCAGTCGACATTTACCTAATTCGGTCAACAATTGCGCATAGCAGTCGACGCTTTAATGAAATGGTCAAACCCCGCGGTTGACACTCTCGTTACTTCTTCACTAATCGGTCGACACCTAAAGACTGCGGTCGACACCTTGTACCAGCAGCCTAAAGAAAACATCATATTCAAAGGAAATCGAACGGCAAAAATTTCCACGATTAAAACCACAAAATAAAGACCTGTATTTTTAAGACAAATCTCCCTCAAATAGTTTCAAAAATACAATTGTAGCAATTGAAAACCCACGTGGTGTCCGGCTCAACCTACTATGTCATCACCTCTACAGCGTTGTCAAATCGTCCCCGGACCCAGCTCACCCACGGTACACTTACTCATCACCTTGATGAAATTCGTATAAAATTTTAAACTTTTGTTCCTCCACTTAAAACAACATCTTAAAAATGCTTAAAAATCATCGCGGCGAAAAACTCAATCGAAAGTCAGCTTAAATGAGACTTCACTCTACAAAACATTATAAAAACGGGTATCGGTCGACACCTGCAAACACTGGTCGACACCTTAATTTCCTGTGCTCGTCCCGGTCGAACTTTGCAGTCAACACTTCTACACACATCATAAAATCGGTCGACACTTGTCTTTATTGGTCGACGCCTTAATACTCTCTGCTCGCACAGGTCGATCTTCACGGTCAACACTTTCACGCACATAACAAGAAGCGGTCGACACATCCCTTCATCGGTCGACACTTCAATTCTCACTGCCCGTACAGGTCGAACCTCAGGGTCGACACTCTCACAGTTTTTACACTAAACAGTCGATGTCCACAGACACCGGTAGACACCTAATTTGGCACTGTGCCCCTAGGTCGACCCCCGCGATCGACATTTGCTAATTCGGTCGACACTTACACATACCGGTTGACACTAACGAAATGGTCGAACCCCGTGGTCAACACTCTCGTCACTTTTACACTATGTGGTTGACACCTAAATGCTCCGGGTGGACACCTTGCACTAGCAACCTAAATTAAACATCAAATCCAATGGAAATCGAATAGCGAAAACTTGCACTATTAAAACCACAAAGTAACGACCTGTATTTTTGAGACAAAGTTCCCCATATAGTTTCAAAACACGACTATACATCAATCCTGACTATTAATGTTCAAACCTGCCTTCGCCTCAAAATCTATACACTCGACATGGGCTCCACAAGACACAACCCTCAAAACTTACCATCCGGCCTCACTCCATGGGTCGGGCCGCTCTGATGAACTCCACTTGCCAGCACATGGTAGCTTGACGCCAACTGCCTACTCGTCCTGCCTGCACTCTCGTAATTCACCAATAGGAATCTCTGCACCTATACCACAGAACACACAACATAAGCATAATGCTCAGTAAGTAGTGCAATATGAAACGTAAAACTGACAATGCAATCCTATCACATGCAGTGTCTACATCCTTGTTCGTGTTGTCATAACCTGTGCCGCGTTGTACAGGCGAACCATGGTGAGGCTAGACTCTCTCGCCACCTCAAACCCTGGCACGTTGCCATAGCCCCGGTTCCTCAAACAACGGGGCCCTTAAGCCGTACACACGCGTCACTCCACACACTGCAACCATCCTAGGGTGATACTGTACGCACACGTCAGACTACCCCCGGGACGTCGCCACCGTCCCGGTTCCTCCAGCAACGGGGCCAAAGTTGCTCACCACCACACACACACTTCAGCAGTCATCCCAGGGTAAGGCTGGACGCACTCGCCACACCACCCCCTAGCACATCGCCACCATCCCAGTTCCTCCAGCAAATGGGCCAAAGCTGCCCACACACACATCATTCTCACTGCCACACGTCGCACTTCACGTTCACAAATAAAACCATGCTAAAATTCATTTTCCTTACGCTTTTCAAAACATGATACATGACTGAAAAAAACATACAAAACACACAATACACAGCCATTCCTACCGTCCTATGATGTAGGCCGATAAGAGCAATGCACATGCGCACACTACTTTTCTGGCGTACTAAGCTTTTCGGGTTCACGACTTCACAAAAATCTTGTTCAACCTAAACACAAAACCAATTCCTGTCAATACTTGTCTAAACACTTAACTCATACTCAAAACCGGTACCAGTAACTTAACGTATCACAAACCAATTAAAATAGCTCACTAAACTGACTTGATCCAAAACCCGACATAAACTTCTGATGCGAATAACTTTTGCGCCACTTATCGAAATCTCTCGATTCCAGTGACCACATGCTCCATAGGACGTCTAGTTTCTAACGGCTTCATCCATTTCACAATTTAACAACTATGGCTTGGCCAAATGTGGCTGAATGAAAATTGTTTAGTAACTCGAATTTTTCGGTTATCTAAATGCTTAATCTTCTCCTACTTGTAGCTTAAACACCAATACATGAACAAAGAAATTTAACTACAAATCTCCAAAATTTGTATCTCGCTCCTAGGGTTACGAAAAACTATCCAATACAGCCTATAACTTTACTTTTAACACTAAAAAAAACTAACTATATATTAAAAACTAACTAAAACTCACCTGTGATGACCCAAATGTGTACGTATGAGGAGAACTGCAGGGCAGACCTCGGATTGCAGAACAAAACTCGGGACGTAAGCCGAGTGTAGGCAAATTCCAGACTCAAGTATAGGCAAATTGCGGGTTGTGAAAGAGAGGGTCGTCACAATCCCACATCGTTTGAGGAGTTATATGGAAATGAAACATATGTATGAAAACCCTCCCAATATAGTAAGACGCATTTTATAGCACAATTGGCAACGGATCCCATAAGAACTTCGAAGTTAATAGTGATCGAACGATTGCATTACCATGTTTGGTGACCAACTGGAAAGTCTTCGCCAAACAAATCCGTGAAGGGAAGATATTGTGCTATGGCCCAATACCCAGAGCGGACAATATTTTACTGGGAAAATAAGTCGTTACAAATGGTATCAGAGCTTGTATCCAACCGGAAATGTGGCCAACGAGAACGTTGGGCCCCAAGGGGAAGTGATTGTGATAACCCGAATGTGTACGTATGAGAACAACTGCGAGGCAAAACTCAGGACGTAATGCGAGTGTAGGCAAATCCCAAACTAGAGTATAGTCAAATCTCAGATCGTGGAAGAAGGGGTCGTCAGCTAAAAATTTCACATCTTCTTTTCTTCAAGAAAACTCACTCAAAACTGATTTTACGCACTAAAATCATCAACATTAACATCACATGTCACAATTTTTACCAAAATTGCTTACTAATCCAACTCGGCTCAAAACTAAACTTAATCTTCCGACGCACATAACTTTTGCGTCGGTTATCGGAATCAAATGATTCTAGTGGCCAAACGTTCCTCTAAAAACCTAATTTGACCCACTAAAGTAAAATTTAAAACGCATAATTGAAGATAGGCTGAAACCACCAAAAATAGAACCTTTTTTTACATAAAAAAATCCAAATTTCAACATCAACCCGATTTCCACCAATTTCTCCGCGAATCTATCACATTCTAACCTATTAAGCATAATCTAGTAACAATTTGAACTTTCCAATTCAGAAAACCCGAATTCACAGCACACTCCACACGGTTTTCTTCTAAAATTGTGCATTTCACAACCAAGTGATTGAACACCACGCATTGCACCTCAAAATGTCCAACTGTTGTCCCAACATCTTAGAAACTTAAAGCAGTATTGATTCTATTTGATCGGGCATCAAAACAGAAAAGAGAGGAGAGGCTTACCAAGGTAAGTAGCTCTGCACTCAGATGGAAGGATAAAAGAAGACAAAGACAAAGATGAAGGCAGGCAAGGTGCACGGTCGCTGACGATAGAGCTCAACGGAAGTGGCCAGAGTGCTCGGGCTATCGCTCTCGGGTGCTCGGCCGAAGCACAACAAGGATGGTTTCCTCATGAAGCCATTCTGATTTATATTTAAAATTTAAATAAAAATAGTAAAAGAAAATCCAAATTACCAATATACCCTTACGTGCTTTAGTTTCTCTGAACTTTCGTTAACTCGCGTCCATTTCGGCCTAAAAGTTTCAAAACTCAACACCAATCTAAATCCCAATTTTCATAATTTAATTTACCAGTTAAAAAATTACTCGAAATTACAACCGAGATTTAAATTAAAATTTCGGAATTAATTTTAAGATTCAAAATTTTTTGGGTTATTACACAATGGCTGTGCACCATAATCTAACTCAATGAGCGCGAAGACTCTCGGTGCCACCCTCGCTGGTGCTTTGGTCAAATTCGGACAACTTCTAGCAAAATGCTCCACTTCATTGCAGTTGAAGCACCAATTCTTTCACGGCTTCTTACAATCTCTGGACATGTGGAACGCCTCACTACAGTTGTAGCATCGCCCAACACCTACTTTGCACTCGCCGGGGTGGTTCTTCTAACACTGAAGGCATACCGGAAACTATCCCGATCCCTGAGGCTACTTGTTGCTCCCCTGGCTGCTATAGCTGTCATTAGGCTTCTTCAGGCCCTTTCACTGAGACAACTCCTCCCCACTTGACTGTAGCAATAACTCTTTGAAATATCTCTTGGGCTATTTCTTATGTAGCTCTCTGTAACTGGGAAGCTTCATCCTAGTCTAAGGCCTTCGCCACTACGTCCTTATAAGGTAGCCCTCGCGTTCCAGCTATTCGCATGCCCATGTATATGTCTGTCTTCAGGCCTTGCACAAATTGGTGTTCCTTGTTCTCGTTCATGCTCACCAAGTAACTAGCAAACTTAGACAGCACCTTAAATTGTCTCACATATTCGGCCACGGTACTCATCTGTCTCAACTAGGCGAACTGATGTGCCCCATAGGCCCGTCACACGATCTCAAGTCCAAGCACACACTTTAATTAACCTACATTCTCACACATTTGATTCTT
>CM039525.1:8726511-8746475 GCA_022433055.1 Begonia peltatifolia | reverse complement strand
TAATTAACCTACATTCTCACACATTTGATTCTTGTGCAGGTTATGATGCAATGGAGCCAGAAGTTGCAAGCTTAAGGTGGGAAGTGGAGGCTCAAGACATGGAGCAACCGAGACACATCATTGAATGGGAAGCCACCCCTGAAGATCATGAAGCTCTTAAGGGAATTTGTCTTCCCGAGCCAACTTTTATGCAATGTTTTATTTTGAACTTATTGGGCAAACATTGGCCTTCTTGTTTAACTTATTATTATGTGCATGCATTAGGCATTTAGGATTAGATTGAATGGTTAGAATAGATGATGGAAAGAGCTTCGGGCTTGGCTTAAATGGAAGAAGCAATCGGGCATGCAAGACATGCCACTCTCGGCCGCAAATGCTCCAAGGAGAAAGGGGCGCAAGTGGTGGCCAACTTTACCTGATTTGGCCACACCATTGGGCTGCAATTTGAGATGCTTGTCCCCTTTACCTTTTGTGGAAGAAACATGGATCCATGACATGGCATTCAGCAAGCCATTGATCGACCACTTGGCTGCCATCATCTCGGTCGCACACTACAACACTTTGGAGCCGATTACAAGCTTCTTTTCACCAAGTTTTTGAAGACCAAAGCACAGCCCTAAAACCCTCCATCCTAGGCCTATATAAGCATAGCATTGGTGTTTGTATTTTGGTTGGCAAAGTTAATGAGCATCGGCATGTTTTCTAAGAGGAAACCGAGAGAGTTTTCCACCACCATCCAAGGTAAGTGCTCGGTTCCATGAACCGATTAGGAGTAGCCTCCTAGCTTGGCAACTCAAGGTTGTTGCTCGAGCTTGTGTTCCACTTTTCTCTCCTCCCTTTCAAGGGAAGGAAACAAGAAGGAAGTGGCCAAAACCGGTTCCCCAAGTTGAGAGCCTTTCCATGGAAAGGTTGTCATTGCCGAGAACATAACATTGTCTCTTCGACCGACTTGCGGGTTTGCTTGCACAAGTTTGTCATTTCTAATCAATCTGGACCATGACCACCACCATCACACACCTCACTCACTCCACTAATCTCACACCAAATTTCATTTCATTTAAAGCACATTTGGTCGTTCATTTTGTTGTTTTTCTCAAGGGTTTCTTGACTTGGCCGAGATCCGAGGGCCTAACCGATCCTTTCATGCATTTTAGTGACCGAGCAGGGGCTTGGCTGTAACACGAACTCAACTATCTTTCGAGTCGTGAATGAGTGATTGAAGTACTTGACGAAGAACACTGTCTTAAACTCCTCCCAAGTCATGGCATTCACATCGGTGGTTGCCTTCACCGAATCCCATCAAAATCGGTCATCCTTGGCAAGGTGGAATGCTGCACTGATACCGTATCCTGATCGTCGACTTTAACGTAATCCATCATGTCTTCCATACTTCGAATCCACTTCTCAGCACTGAGTGGATCTAAATATGATCCGTCGAATATTGAGGGTTTGAGACTGTAACGCCCCGAGACACGACACATTCCCGGTGCGCTCACTACGTTTACACACTATGACATACAGAGATTTGATGCAAACTCACTTAATTTAATACTACTTTCATTTTCAATTCATATTCAAAAGAACATTTATAAGTATAAAAATTTTCGACTCAATTCGAAAACAATTCGCACCCCGAAGAGGGAACACGAAAGTTTCAATATAAAATACGCAGCGAAAAAGACAATTTGAAGTAATTTTAAAAATAAAATGACAATACTCAAAATCTTAGTAAGGGGTCCAACACACGCCTCGAGCTACTCGACTCAGTGCCATGTGCCTGAGTAGCGGCGCCGCGTGCCCATGGTTCTGCGCCGCGCACACTCGACTTGGTGCCGCGAGCCCCGGGCGTGCGCCTACTCAGCTTGCGAGCCACGTGCCCCGCACGCCCACGTCCCCACTTCGGCGCCCCACACGCACCCTCTAAGTACCGCACGCGCCAACGTAATACCGCCACGTCACGCGCACGCCCCCAATGCCCCGTGCCCCATGCACACGGCCTCCGTACAGCACGTCCGCACACACGCCCTCACCCGACGCTGCACGACCCGTGCGTACTAGTAGGGCAGCGTGTCCTGCGCGCCTAAAACCACCCCGCGCTCCCGCGCCCATCCTCACTTCTCTAGTATCTCACCGTGCACATCCCGACCTATTCCATACCCTCTCGACTGCTAATATTTCTTCAAAAAATTTGACAGAGTAACGTCTAAAAATCGGCTATCTCAAAAATCTGAACATTTACACAGTTCTCCAAAACTTCCTAGAATACCTATCGAGAGATCGCCAACAAATCAGAGTTTTAAAAACAAACCAACTATAACAATCTATCAACTATCAATTGAAGAAAGTCCACAATATATAGCTTTATCAAACTTCTACATGTAAAGAGTTGCATGCGTCACCAAAAGTCACAAACACTCCATGAAGTCCTATACAATTGACGTCTATACAAACTCGTCCGATTGACTATATATCTCGACACAATACAAGAAAATACCCCAAAACAATCTAGCCATCACCTACCATCTCCACGGGTCGGGTCGCTCTAACAAATCCGCCGTCTGGTGCCTCTGTCGCACGCTGCCAACCGTCCTACACCTCAGGACTAGAATCTCAGGGCTCACCAGCAACAATGTCTCAACTACACCATAGAACACACATCATAAGCCTAACGTTCAGTAATTAATGCAATATGAAACTAAAAACAAACAATGCAATCCTATCACATGCAGTCTCTACACTTACACTCATGTTATCACATTTGTGACGCGTTGTGCAGCCGTACCAGGGTGAGATTGAACCTAGCACCATCCTACACCCTGACACGTCACCACCATTCCGGACTCCCCAGCAACGAGGCCCACAAGCTACACACACAGATTAACACACAACAATCATATCAGGGTGAGGGTGAACCTCGTGCCATACTACACCCTGACACATCGTCCCCGTCCCAACCTCCCCAGCAACCGGGCCATAGTTGTCACACACACATTTCGCGACAGCCCAGCCGGCCCACTACTCGAGCGAAATCCGCGACTGCTGAAACACCGGCCCTCACAATAGCAGGATCCACGGTACCACTGTCCATCATACTCACCGCCAACAAAAACACGCCGTTTAATGGGCCAGTCGGCCCACTACTCAAGCAGAATGCGCAGTTGGTTACGCACCGGCCCACACATAAGTAAAATCCACGGTAACACCGCCATGCGTCTCATCACCATCTACTCAAAACATGCTTAAAACTATTTTCATTCCCTTTTTAAAACATCATACATGTCAAACAATACGCATGCACATCACAGTCAAACAACAAAATCCTAAAGTTCCACGGTGTAGCCCCAACTGGACAAAACACATGCATGCACTACTCAATTGGCGTTTTAACCTCACTCGACGCACAGATTCGCCAAAACGCCTCAACCTAAAACATGAAAAATCACACATCAATCTTCGCATCAAAATTCACTAAATACGCTAAGAATCACATCTCTTAACTAAATTCACGAAATTCTAACTAAAACGGGTTACTAACTCAGTTCGGCCGAAAACCAGCAGAAACTTTGCACGCACATAACTCTTGCGTCCATTATCGAAATAGAGCGATCCAAGAGGCTACACTCTCCCTTAGTAACACAGTTTAACATACCAAAACTGATTTTAAAATGATAAACCGCAACTAGGTGAAAAACACCAAAAATTGAATCTGCCCTTCGATAAAAAAATCCCACATTTCTGTTTATTTCAACCAAAACTCACTCAAAACTCGTCTTCCGCACTAAAATCAGCAATGCTAATATCACGCGTCACAATTCCATTAAAAATGCTCAATAATTCGATTCGATCTAAAATTCGACATAAACCTCCGACGCGCATAACTTTTGCGTCGGACATTGAAATCAAATGATTTCAATGGTCAAACACTACTCCAACAAACTAATTTAACATACCAAAACAAAACTTAAAATGATCAACCGAAGCTAGGCTGCAATTGCCAAAAACAGAATCATTTTTTATAAAAAAAAAATCTAGATTTTGACTTCAATTCAATTCCACAAATTTCTATACACAATCAACTACATTTCACTCATTTAAGCATAATCAAATTAAAAATAAGAAATTCGAGCACCAAATCTGAATTCTAGCTCAACCCCCCCCCCCCCCCCCTCAGTTTTTCTCCCTCTCACCGGACACCTACTATCTATCCACTAAACACACACATGTACACTCCTAATTCACTCAACATTTCAGCCAAGTCCAAAGAAAACAGAAGGAAGCCGAGCACTAACCTTGGCCAAAAACAGGACAAGATAACAGAGAGAGTGAGAGACTTATCGAGTGGTGTCGTCCTGCAGTCACCGGTGGCAGAGTTGCACGGAGACTCACTCCCTCGCGGTCGTCGGCAGAAAGTCCTCGAGCTCTCTCTTTGGGAGTTCGAGCTGTTGAAATTGAATGAATGCGGTTTGTTGGAGAAGCAATACTCGCCTGCGGATTTCCTCTCACACTCACACTCGTCGGCCGCCCATCGAATCCCAAATTCCAGCTCTCGATCTCCCTTCGCTCTCGGATGCTCAACGAAGAACAGAACATTGAATAGCTTCCTTGCGAAGCCGTTCAGTTGTTTTACTTTTGACTTTTTTATTTTTTTAAATTAAATTACTAAATCGCCCTTACGCACTATAACCGTCTGAAACTTCATTAAAATTGCGTCCTCCCGAGTTAAAACTTTTGGAAACTCTCACTATATTTAGATTCTGAGTTTTATAAATTAATTTACCCGTTAAAATATTACTCAAAATTTCAATCGAGATTAAATTAAAAATTTCAGAAATTATATTTAAAAATCTAAAATTTTCCAAGTTATTACATCTCTCTCACCTTATAAGAATTTTGTCTTCAAAATTTACGTACCGAATAAGTTAGGATACTGGAGCTCCATGTACTAACACCGCTCCCAAGTTGTCTGCTCCACAACATGATTGCGCCATAAGTGTAATAACCCAGAAATTTTAGATATTTTTATTATTATTATCTTAATTTCTGAAATTTTAATTTAATCTCGGTCGGAGTTTTAAGAAATATTTCAACGGGAAATTTAAATTTTCAAACTCGGAGCCTACTTTTGCGACGGTGTTCGAAATTTAAAGTGGGGAGGTCGGGAAATTAACGAAATCGCGGAAGACTAAGACACGTGAGGGCATTTTGGTAATTTGTACTTAAAATTAAAAAAAAAAAAATGACAACAAGGTGGAGTGGCTTCGGGTGGAAGCCATTCCACCCTGTGCTGTGCGCGACCGAGAGAGCGAGAGCGAGAGAGAGGCCGAGGAGGAGCAATCGTCGACGACCGACTGCCGGGGAAGAAATGCCGGTGCTCAGAGTACTCCGGTGAGCTGAAGAGAGGAGCTACCTTGTCGTCTCGTGCCAAGAAACCGAAGGTGAGTTCTCCCCAATTTCCTTTTGTTCTGGATAGAAGATGAATTTCGGCTACTTTTCGTATAAAAACAGATTCTGTTTTTGGCTGTTTTGGCTAGGTTTAGGTTGATCATTTAAAATTCTGTTTTGTGGGTTAAAAATAGGTTGTTAGAGGAACGGGTGGCCGCTAGAATCGTTCGATTCCGATATTTGATGCAAAAGTTCTGCGCGTCGAACGTTTAGGTCGGGTTTTGGTCCAAGTCAAATTAGTGACCGTTGCATGTCTGTTTTTGGTGCGTAAAAGCTGAATCGAGTGAGTTTTGGTTGAAGAAAAATAAAGGTTGGAATTTTATAAAAAAATGGTAGATTTGGTTTTTAGCATTTTTCGCCTATCTACGGCTTACCATTTTAAAATCCGTCTTAGTATGTTAAACTAGGTTACTAAGGGGACGTTTAGCCAATTGAATTGATCGATTCCGTTGACGGACGCAAAAGTTATGCGCGTCCGAATTTTGGTCTGGTTTTCAGCCAAACCAAACAAATGGACCGTTTTAGTTGGAATTTCATGAGTGCAGTTAAGGAAGGTGATTTTTAGCTATTTGGTGGATTTTGAGATAAATATTGATGAATGGTTATTTGTCTTTTAGGTTGAGACATTTTTTTGGCGAGGCTGTGCATCGAGCGAGCTTAGGACGCCAGGTAAGTAGTGTATGTATGTGTTTTGCCCAAGTGGGCCTACACTGTAGAACTTTAGGGTTTATGTGATTGATTGTGGTGTGCGTGCGTATTGTTTGACATGCATCATATTTTTAAAAAACGTGAACGAAAATGATTTTTAGCATGTTTTGATGTATGAGGTGAGACGTGTGGTCGTGGTACCGTGGATCCCGCTAGTGCGCGGGTCGGTGCTTCACCAGTCACGGATCCTACTCAAGGGGTGGGCCGGCTGGGCCGTCATGCGGCGTTAATGTGTCAACGGTGAGGGCATGGGCAGTGATACCGCGGATCCTACTAGTGTGTGGGCCGGTGCAACACCAATCGCCGATCCTACTTGATCGGTGGGCCGGCTGGACTGTCGCGAAACGTGTGTGTGTGGCAATTGTGACCCCGTGCTAGGGAGGCTGGGACGGGGGCGACGTGTCAGGGTGTAGAGTGGCGCAAGGTATACCCTTACCCTGATGTGGTTGCCGTGTGGTGATGAGTGTGTGTAGCTTGTGGGCCTCTTTGCTGGAGAGTCCGGGATGGTGGCAACGTGTCAGGGTGTAGGGTGGCGTGAGGTTCCTCCTTACCCTGGTGCGGCTGCACTACGCGTCGCAGATGTGACAACATGAGAGTGAGTGTAGAGACTGCATGTGATAGGATTGCATTGTCAGCTTTTAGTTTCATATCACACTACTTACTGAGCATTAGGCTTATGTTGTGTGTTCTATGGTGTAGGTGCTGACGATACTACTGGTGAGCCTCGAGAGCCTAGTCTAGAGGGGTAGGATGGTTGGCGGCGTGCGACCGCAGCACCGGATGGCGGATTTTTGTTAGGGCGACCCGACCGTGGAGTTGGTAGGTTGTGGCATGGTTGGTTTTGGAGGTTTTCTTCTTTTAAGATGATTATGTACAGTCGATGAGATGAGGTGTATATGTGTCAGTGTATAGGTATATGGAGTGCGTGTGATTTTGGTGACGTACGTAGATATTTTTCATGTTAGAGTATGATATTACTCTATACTAAGTACTTTCTTCATTTGTATTTGATGAATTTTCGTTGTCTTCATACTCTGATTTGATTATGGTAATTTCTCTGGATGATGGATAGATAGGTACTGTTAGTTTTGGTGAACTGTGTGCAGGGTTTTAAATTTTTGGGATAGTCAGTTTTTAGCCGTTACTCTGCCGAAATTTCGGGAGAGAGGTTAGGAATCGAGGGGATATGGAATGGGTTGAGATGGGAATAGTGAATGCTAGAGAAGGGTAGATGAGCGTGGTGGTGCGGCGTGATTGCAGGTGCGTGGGGCACGCGGCCCTGTGGGTGCTCACGGGTCGTGCGGCGTAGGGTGAGGGCGTGCGCGCGGACGTGCTGTACAGTGGCAGGGTGCGTGGGGCACGCGGCGCTGTGAGCTTGCGCGAGACATAGTGACGTGTAGTTGGCACGTGCGGCACTGCGAGGGTGCGCGCGGGGAGTTGAAATGGGGACGTGAGTGCGCGGTGCCGGATGGTGTAGTTCGAGGGGTGCATTAGATTCTTTTCTAAGATTCCAAGTCTTACCGTTTTATCTTAAAATGTTTTAAATGGTTTTCTTTTCCGCTGCGTATTTTTCTATTAAGGATTTCGTGTTCCCTCTTCAGGACACGAGTTGTTTTCGAATCGAGTCTAAAATTTTTTTTCATACTCACAAATGTTCTTTTGAGAATGATTTGAAAACGAAAGGGGTATTAAATTGAGTGAGTTATGTCAAGTGTTAGTGTGTGTGTAGTGTGTAGTTGCACTGTAGTGCACCGGGAACGCAGGGGTTTTCTCGGGGTGTTACAATAACATCTTGACCAAATGGATCTTCTTATTGCGCAACACCTTCATGGCTGACTCTAGGATCCCCATTGGCCTCTCTTCATAAGTTAGTGTCTGCTGTATCTCAATATCCTGTTGTGGCACTACCTGAGAGGGATCGCGCATACACTTACTCAGTATCGAGAGATGGAAAACATCATTGATGGCATCCATCGACGAAGGCAACTGGACCTGGTACGCAGTTCTACCAATCCTTTTGACAATTGGGAATGGCCCCACAAATCGAGGGTTGAACTTCCCTCGCCTTCCGAATCTCACCACTCCCTTGAACGGAGAGATCTTCAGAAATACCTAGTCACCCTCACAAAACTCCAACTACCGACGCCTTTGATATCCATAACTCTTCTGTCGACTCTGAGTCGCTTCAATCCTCTTCCGTATCACGGCAATCTTGTCGACAGTTTGCTGTAAAATCTCGGTATCTATTAATTGGGCCTCCCCAACCTCATCCTAATACAATGGTGACCTATACTTCCTCCCGTAGACGGACTCGTACGGCGCCATAACAATGGTGGACTGATAGCTGTTATTATACGAGAACTCCACCAACGGCAAGAACTTACTCCAATTCGCCTAGAACTCCAAACACACGGGCCCTGAGCATATCTTGCAGAATCTGTATAGTCCGCTTTGACTATCCATCGGTCTGAATATGAAGGTCGTACTGAAATATAACCAGGTGACCATGGCCTTATGCGAACTTCACCAAAAATTGGATTCAAATCTAGGGTCTCGGTCTGAAACAATCGACATTGGGATCCCATGAAGCCTAACTATCTCTTGATTATATAACTGGGCAAACTGATTTTAACACCCCATATTTTCGCGGTGTCGATTTTTTGGTTGTCGGGACAATAAACGGCGAGATTCGGGTATGAATGGAGAGCGAAAAAATTGTAAGGCTAGGCGAGGAATTATTTTGAGAGTAATGGTGGGGAGAAAATTTTAGTAATCCGACCATAAACGAATTGAATAGCCATTGGATTAAAAGATTAAATTGGGATGGTAAAATAGTAATTATTTATTATTATTATTTTATTATTTTAATTTTTTTAAACCTTATGAGAGAGGAGAGGGATTCGAAGGAAACCCTCTCCCCTTTCTGCTATTGCCCTCACCCACCGCGTGACCCTTTAAGTTCTCTTCTTCTCGAAATGTTCAGCCGGCGATTGTTTGTGGTTTCTTCTACATTTCAACAGTTGAAGGTACGTTTAAGTATTTTATGGTTCAATGTTGGTTTAGTGTTGAAGTTGAGGAGAAATTTGGCAGATAGAGATTTAGGGTTTTCAGGTTATAGTGATTATTGGGTGTAATATTGACTGTTGTGGGTTATTGAGGATAAATGTGATGGATGGGTGAAAAAGTGAGCGAATTTGAGTGAGGAACCGAGAAAGTAGGATTTTAAGCGCTAATACAGAAACTGACTTTGAATTTTTGGCCATGCTATGAGCGTCGGGTTCAAAAACCCTTTCGATGTATTGAACTAGGTTATGATTGGAGCGTTTGGCCACTGGAATCGAGTTATTCTGATAACCGATGCAAAAGTTATGCGCGTTGGAAGTTAGGTTGGTTTTGAGCCGCGATAGGTTAGTGAGCGATTTTGGTGAGTTCGTGAAGTATTGTGCTATAGTAAGGTGATTTTAGTGTGTGATTAGAGTAGCGAGATGAGTTTTGACGACAAGATGACTTTTGTTGTAGGTTGAGCAATTTTTGGTGCAACGAGCACCATGAAAGCTTGAACGCCAGGTAAGTAGTGTATGCATGTGTTTTGTCTAGGTGGGCCTACACCGAGGAACGTTAGGTTTGAGATGGTTGATTGTGATGTGCGCGTGTATTGTTTGATATGCATCATGTTTTTGAAACGGGAACGAAAATGAATTTGAACATGGTTTTATGTGCGAATGTGAAGTGCGATGTGTATTGATGAGCACGATGCGTGTGTGGGTAGTTTTGGCCCCGTTGCTGTAAAAATCGGGACTGTGGCGACGTGCCAGGGGATGGTGTGGCGAGTGCATCCAGCCTCGCCCTGTGATGGTTGCGGTGCATAGAGTGACGTGTGGGTACGGTTTGAGGGCCTAATTGCTGGAGAAACCAGGAAAATGGCGACGTTTCAGGGTGTGAGGTGGCGAGAGAGTCCAACCTCACCATAATGTGGTTGTACCACGTGGCACCGGTTGTGACAACATGAGCGAGAACGTAGAGACTGCATGTGATAAGATTGCATTGTCGTTTTACGTTTCATATTGCACTTCTTACTAAGCGTTAGACTTATGTTGTGTGTTTCATGGTGTAGGTGCAGAGTTTCCAACGGGTGAGTTGCCCGAGTCTAGACTGACTGTATGCCAGCAGGTGAAGCTTGTCGTGGTGGCCTGACCCATGGAGTGAAGCTGGTATGTAGGTTTCTGGGAGTCGCGTTTTTGAGAGATCTATGTCGAGTGTCTAGGTTTTGAGGCATAGATGAGTGTGGATGTGGATAGTTGGGATTGATGTATAGGTACATTGTTAAACTGTTTGAAAGAGTTTAAATGAATGATTCAGATTTTCAATCAATAGTTTTAATTCGGTGAAGTTTTCGTGTCTATTTTCTTTTGGAACTACTGTTACTTTTAGCCTGTTGGTGTAAAGTGTCGACCGAAGTCCATAGGTATCGACCGGTCAGTGTGAATTGTAAGGTGAGTGTCGACCGCGCGGGTCAACTTGTTCGAGCAGAGAGAAATGAGGTGTCGACCGGCGACCGTCGGTGTCGACCGGTTAGTGTAAAATCAGTAAGGGTGTCGACCATGGGGTTCGACATGCGCGGTTATAGAGAATCAAAACGTCTACCTGTGAAAGCAGGTGTCGACCACTCTCTGAAATAAATGTAGAAGTGTCGACTGGTGATTCCTAGTGTCGACCAACGTGAAAACGTGGGAGGAAAATGGTGTCGACTGGCGTTTGATAATGTCGACCAATGAGAAACTGAAACAACTCAAGTGTCGACCGACATTTGTAGGTGTCGATCAGTCTCTTCATTCCTATGATTTTACAAAGGTGAAGTTATTTAAACCGATTTTAAATTGCGTTTTCTGCTGCAGCGTTCATATGTATTTATTTTGGAAGTCGTTTTTAGTCGAAGGACCAAAAGTATCAAATTTTTATACGAATTCATTCGAAGTGATAAGCAGGTGCACAGTTGACAACCCAGGTCCGGGGACGACTCTGGTCGTTAAAAATGTGGTGTCGAAGTAGTGAACAAACCAAAAACAGGTAGGTTTTTGGGGCGTTACACTTATCCATGGTATAAGTCATCCTCACATACAAAAAGTGAGACGACTTCGTCAACCTGTATACAATTACCCAGATAGCATCATGCCCGTTGGTAGTACTCGACAGCCCGACCACAAAATCCATAGTGATCCGCTTCCACTTCCACTCCAGTATTGGCAATGGTTGTAGCATCCCAGACGGTTGCTGATGTTCTGCTTTCACCTGCTGGCAGACTACACAGGTTTCAACATACTCGGCCACCGCTCGCTTCATGTTAGGCCATCAATAGTGCTGCTTCAAATCTCTGTACATCTTAGTGCTTCCGGGATGCATAGAGAAAGAAGAGAGATGGGTCTCTAATAATATATACTTTCTCAGCTCCTCAACCTTCGGGGCATACCAACTATTTCAAAATTTCAGAATCTCGACCTCTGAATAACTGAGCTCAGAATTAAGACTGGCCTCCATACTCCCATTTAACTCGCTACACTCTGAGTCAACTGCCTATGCTTGCCTAATCCTGTCCAGAATAGTCGGCCTCAACAACAAGGTCGAAAGGGTGGTTGCTAAGTCAGAAACTACTTCCAGACTCAAACTCTGGATCTCTGTCATCAACCCAACAGGCACTGTCAAAGTCATGGCAGAAGTCGAAGCTGTCACTCAGCTCAAGGCATCTGCCACCACATTCGCCTTTCCCGGCTGGTACTTGATCTCCACATTGTTATCCTTAACCAATTCAACCAATCTCCTCTATCTCAAATTCAGCTTTTCCTGTGTGAAGATGTACCTCAAGCTCAAGTGGTCTGAGAAAATCTCACACTGCTACCTATATAAATAATGTCTGCAAATATTGAGTGCGAAAACAACTGTTGCCAGTTCTAAATCGTGAGTGGGATAATTCTGCTCGTAAGTCTTTAACTGCCTAGAGGCATAGGCAATGACTGTCCCACTTTGCATTAAAACACACCCGAAACCAATCGTGTAGGCGTCACAATAAATGCAAAGCTTCTCTCCTTCAACGGGCAGCATCAGTATAGAAGCTGTAGTCAATATCTGCTTCAACGTCTGAAAGCAGTCCTTACACTTGTCAGTCCATTCTTATCTTACATTCTTTCTGGTCAGCCGGGTCAAAGGAGCCAAAATCTTTAAGAACCCATCAATTAATCTTCGATAATATCCAGCCAATCCCATAAAATTGCGTATCTCACTGGCACTGGTCGGTCGCGGCCACTCTTTTACAGCCTGAACTTTCACTAGATCAACTGAAATACCCTCAGAGGAAATAACGTGTCCCAAAAAGTGAATACTATCAAGTCAAAACTCTTAGAGAACTTAACAGTCAATGCGGTGCTTAAGTGCTCTCTGTGCTCCCCCTCACTCTGCGAGTAAATCAGGATGTCGTTGATAAACACGATCACAAATTTGTCTAAGAACTCACTGAACACTCGGTGAATCAGATCCATAAATGCTGCAGGGGCATTGGTCAGCTCGAAGGACATAACCAGAAACTCAAAATGTCCGTACCTCATCCTGAAGGCCGTGTTCGGTACATACTCTCTCTATACCTTCAACTGATGATAGCCGGAACTCAGGTCAATCTTTGAAAACACCTGGGCACCCTATAGGTGATCAAACAAATCGTCAATTCTCGGCAATAGATACCTGTTATTCACTGTCAACTTATTCAGGTCCCGATAGTCAATACACATACGTAGGGATCCGTCTTTCTTCTTGACGAATAGAACGGGCGAGCCCCAAGGTAGAAAACTTGGGCGTATAAAGCTCTTATCCGTCAGTTCTTCCAATTGAGCCTTCTGCTTCTTAAGTTTGGTAGGTGCTAACCTGTATGACTTCTTGCACACTAGCTCGGCACTTAGGAAAACATATATCTTGAATTCGATCTCCCTGTCTGGGGGCAGCCCAGTCAAATGATCACGAAACACCTCCGAGAACTCCTGCACAATAGGGATATCCTGTAACCGAGTATCATCCTATGACTGTGCATTCCCGACACTTGCCAGAAATCCCTGACAACCCTTGTTCAACAACCGCGGAGTCTGCCGAGAAAATATAGCGGAAATCCTGGTAAGACCTTTACCTGATTTGAATGTGTAGCTTTCCCGCCCGGGAGCCGAAAATGAAACTCTCTGGTCCTGCAGTCAATCTTTGACATGATGTCTTAACAGCCAGTACATTCCCAAGATGAGCTCATAGCTGCTCATATAAAGTATGACTAGCTCGGCACGCAACTGCTTTTTCCCCACTTTTACCACATTACCCCGCACCACCTGTTCTAAATACAAATGCTTCCCTAATGGCAAGGTCAAATCATAATGCCTTAACAATGAAACCCGTCGACACAAACGAGTGTGTAGCGCCCGTATCAATCAAGGTATAAGCTGCCACACCAGAAACAAAAATGTTAACTGCAATCACTGATGGCTTAGCAGTATCATCTGGCTCAAAAAGGGCAAAGACCCTCGGTTCAACTCTCGTTGACTTCTTGCTCGCAGCGGGACATCTGTTGGCAAAGTGTCCCACCTCATTGCAATTGAAGTAATGGTTCTGACGCAGCTTCTGGCACTCTCTAGACATGTGGCCCACCTTGCCACAGTTATAACACCGTACTAGGCCCACTCTGCACTCGCCAGGGTGACTCCTCTGGCACACTGAAAACTGTCCCGACCCTCGTGGCTTCTTGGTGCTCCCCTGGCTGCTGTAACTGTCACTAGGCCTCTTCCGGCATTTCTGCAAGGACGCCCCCTCCCCACTCAACTGCCGTAGTGACTCCTTGAATGATGTATGATGCTGCTCCTTAGGTAACTAGGAAGCTTCGCCCGAGTATCCTCAATATCCAGGGCCTTCGCTGCCAACTCCTCGTATGGCATGCCTCGAGTCCCCGCAATCTGCATGCCCATATAGATATCTGGCTTCACGCCCTACACAAATTGGTGTATCTTATTCTCGTCTAGGCTCACCAAATGCCCCGCAAACTATGACAAAGCCTCGAACTGTCGGATATACTCAGCCACAGTGCCGGTCTGCCTCAGCTATGTAAACTCTACCATCTTCTATGTCCTAATAGAAAGGCTGAAATACTTATCGAAGAACACTTACTTGAACTACTTACAGGTCATGGTCCCCACGTGTCTCGTGGCCACTACAGTATCCCACCAATGGCTAGCATCATTAGCCAGATAGAATTCCACACTAGACACCTTGTCCTGCTCCTCCAACTTTACATAACTCATCATTCTCTACATGCTCTGTATCTACTTCTTAGCACTGAGAGGATCCGGAGATGACCCGTCAAAAGTCGAGAGTATAAGTCTATGCATCCTATAACTCCCTCTGTCAGACGAACCCTGGGCACTAGACTGACCCTGGTTGTCCCTACTCATAAATCTCTGTAACTGCTAAAACTAGCGGTGGACTAACTCGGTAAGCTGCCGGACGGTATCATTCATATCGCCCATAGCTCAATGCGTCTCTCGTCGTGGTCGACCTCTACCCTCTCGCCTTTTCTAACATTTTCTACCTTTCAAATATACCAAACTGACATTAGTTTTAAAATAAAATTAAATCTAAACACTTACAGTAGGTGGACTGCTCCCGTACAGCGGCTGCCCGTGTTAGGTAATCCTCTGAACGATGTCGACCCCGTGGCTCTGATACCATAACTGTAACGCCCCGAGAACCCACACGTTCCCGGTGCACTCACTACGTCTACGCACTATGACATACATAGACTTGACGCAAACTCACTTAATTTAATACCACTTATTTTCAAATCATATTCAAAAAAATATTTGTAAATATACAAATTTTCGACTCGATTCGAAAACAACTCGTGGCCCGAAGAGAGAACACGAAATCCTCAATATAAAATATGCAGCAGAAAAGACAATTTAATGTATTTTTAAAAATAAAACGACAATACTCGAAATCTTATAAAGGTGTCAAACACACGCACCGACCTACTTGACTCAGTGCCACGCGCTCGAGTACCGGTGCCGCTCGCCCATGGCTCCACGCCACGCACCGCGCACATGCACACTTGACTTGGCACCATGCGCCCCACATGCGCGCCTACTTGGCCTGCGCGCCGCGCACCCTGTACGCCCACGTCCCCACTTCGGCGCCCCGCACGCACCCTCTCGATGCCGCACGTGCCAACTCAATATCGTCGCATCACGCGCACGCCCACAGTGTCTCGAGCCCCACGCACCATAACTCCGTGCAGCACGTCCACACGCACGCACTCACACGACGTTGCACGACCCATGCGCACTCGCAGGGCTACGTGCCCCGCACGCCTGCGACCATGCTGTGCTACCGCGCCCATCCTCACTCCTATAGTATCTCACCGTGCACACCCCGATCTATTGCATACCCTCTCGACTCCCAATCTTTCTCCCAAAAATTCATAATAATAACGTCTAAAAATCGGCTATACAAAAAATCTGAATCTGCACACAGTTCACAAAAACTTCCCAGAATACATATAAGAGATCCCCAAGAAATCAGAGTTTTAAAAACAAACCAACTACAACAATTCATCAACTATCAGGTGAAGAAAATCTAAAGTATAGAGAATTACCAAATTCCTACATGTAAAGAGTACGCGTGCGCCACCAAAAGTCATAAACACTCCATGAACTCCTATATAATCGACACCTATACAAACTTGTCCGATCAACTATATATCCCGACACAACACAAGAAAATACCCCAAAATAGTCTAGCAATCACCTACCTTCTCCACGGGTCAGGTCGCACTAACAAATCCACCGTCTATTGACTTGGTTTTGCGCCGCCAACTGTCCTACAACTCATAACTAGGCTCTCGAGAATCACCAACAACAATGTCCGCACCTACACCATAGAACATACATCATAAGTTTAACGCTTAGTAAGTAATGCGATATGAAAGTAAAAACTGACAATGCAATCCTATCACATGCAGTCTCTACACTCACACTAATGCTGTCATATCTGTGACGAGTAGTGCAGCCGCACCAAGCTAAGAATGAACCAAGAGCCACCCTACACCCTGACACGTTGCCGCCATCCTGAACTCCCTAGCAACAAGGCTCACAAGCTACACACGCATCACCACACAGCAACCACATCAGGGTGAGGGTGAACCTCGCGCCACACTACACCTTGACACGTCGCCTCCGTCGCAGCCTCGCCAACATTGGGGCCTTATTTGTAACACACACATTTCGCGACAGACCAGCCGGCACACTCATTGAGCAAAATCCATGACTGGTGAAGCACCAGCCCACACATTAGCAGAATCCGCATAACTACTGTCCATCATCCTCACCGCCGACACATACACGTTGCATGACGGCCTAGTCGGCCCACTTCTCGAGCAAAATCCGCGGTTGTTTACGCACCGGCCCACACACTATCAGAATCCGCAATACCACCGCCATTCGTCTCATCACCATCTACTCAAAACAAGTTTAAAACTATTTTCGTTCCCTTTTTAAAATATGATACATGTCAAACAATACGCAAACACATCACAGTCAAACAACAAAATCCAAAAAGTTCCACGTAGTTGGCCCACCTGGGCAAAACATATGCATGCACTACTTGCCTGGCGTAGTAAACTCACTCGATGCACAGATTCGCCAAAACGCCTCAACCTAAAACATGAAAAATCACACATCAATCTTCGCATCAAAATTCACTAAATACCCTAAGGATCACATCTCTCAACTAAATTCTAACGCCGCGAAAACCTACCTGTTTGAGGTACGTTCATTGCTCCGATACCACATCTTTGACACCCCCGAGTCATCGCCGGACCCGGGTCACCAACCTTACGCTCGCTTCTCACCCCGACAAAATTCGTATAAAATTTAAAACTTTCGATTTTTCGACTAAAAACGACGTCTTCGAAAAATATTTAAGAAATCCGCAGCAGAAAAACTCATTTAAAATCGTTTTAAATAAACTTCACCCTTTTAAGACATAAAAATAAAGAAACCGGTCAACACCTGCTAACGTCGGTCAACACCTGGGTCGTATCGGGTTTTTCATCGGTCGACACTGGCAAACGCCGGTCGACAGCGTGTTTCTCTCGGATATTCTCGTTAGTCGACACTAGGAATCATCGGTCGACACTTATACATCCCACTCAGAGAGTGGTGGACACCTGCTTTAACGGGTCGACACTTTGACCCATTCTGCACGCGCAGGTCGACCCTTGCGGTCGACACTCTCACTGATTTACACTAACTGGTCGACACCCACGGTCGTCGGTCGACACCTCATTTCCCTCCACCCGCACCGATTGAACCCCGAGATCAACGCTAACCCTCTAATTTACACTGACCGGTCGACACTTATGGAGTTCGGTTGACACTTCACCCCAGCAACCTAAAAATAACAACAGCTCTAAAAGAACGGACACGAAAACTTTCCAGAATTAAAACTACCGATTGAAAACCTGAATCATTTATTTAAACTCTTTCAAATAGTTTGAAAATGCACCTATACATTAATACCGGCTATCAACACCTGCATCCATCTATGCCTCAAAACCTACACGCACGACATAGACCTCACCCCACGGGTCGAGCTGCCGCGACAAGTTCCACCTGCTGGCACAAGGTAGTACGGTGCCAACCGCCTACTAGTGCTGTCTAGACTCTAGCAACTCACCTATTAGAAACTCTGCAGCTAAACCAGGAAACACACAACATAAGCCTAACGCTTAGTAAACATCGCAATATGAATCGCAAAACAACAATGCAATTCTATGACATGCAGTTTCTATGTTCTCACTCATATTGTCACAACCGGTGCCGTGTGGTACGGCCGCACCATGGTGAGGCTGGAATCTCTCGCCACCTATCACCCTGACACGTCGCCGTCATCCCGATTTCTCTAGCAACGAGGCCCTCAAACCGTTCCCCCGCGTCACTCTACGCACTGCAACCATTCTAGGGTGAGGTTGGACGCACTCGCCATACCACCCCCTGGCACGTCGCCATCGTTCCAGTTCCTAAACCAACGAGACCATAGTTGCACAATACCACATGCACATCGCGACAGCCATCCCAAGGTGAGGCTGGACGCACTCGCTACACCCCACCCTGTCACGTCGCAACCGTCGCGATTTCTCCGGCAACAGGGCCTAGCTGCCCACACACACATCGTCCTCGCCACACCTCGCACTTCACACTCGCACATAAAATTATGCACAAATTCAAGAACATGATACATGTCAAACAACACACACGCATAACACAATCAACCAACACATCCTACGTTCCTCGGTGTAGGTCCACCTTGGCAAAACACATGCATACACCACTTAGCTGGCGTCCTAGCTTTTCGTGGTTCTCGCTTCACCCAACTACAACAAAATCGGTTTACCATCAAAATTCATCCCACTACTCTACTTACGCACTAAAATCACCATACTAGTTCAATAATTCACGAACTCACCAAAATCGCTCACTAACCTATCTCGGTTCAAAAATCAACCTAACTTCCGACCCGCATAACTTTCGCGTCGGTTATCGTAATTACCCGATTCCAGTGGCCAAACGCTCCAATCATGACCTAGTTTAACATACCAAAAAGTGTTTCTTAAACAAACATCCATAGCTAGGCCAAAAATTCAAAAGTAGTTCCGCTCTAAGGCTCAAAATTTCTACATTCTTGGTTCCTCACTAAAATTCGCTCACTTCTTCACGCATCCATCACATTTGTCATTAATAATCCACAACAATCAATATTAAACCTAATAAACACTCTAACCCTAAAACCTCAAATCTCTATCCACCAAATTTTTTAATTCCAACACTAAACTAACATTGAAACATAAACTATTTAAACTTAACTTGAACGATTGAAATGGAGGAGGAAACCACAAACAAATCGCTGGCGGAATTGTCACGGGAAGGAGACAAACCAAAGGGGAAATTGCAGCTGGGGGAGAAGCATAACAGAGAGGGGAGGGGGTTTCTTGCGAATCCCTCTCCTCTCTATTAACATAAAAAAAATAAGAAAAATAATAACTAATTACTATTTCACACTCACATTTTAATCTTTTAATCCGATGGTCATCCAAATCGATTCCGGTCGGATTTCTAAAATTGCCTCCCCACCATTAGCCTCAAAATAATTTCCCACCTAATCTTACAAATTTTCCACTCTCCATTCCGACCCGAATCCTGCCGTTTATCGTATCGACAATGCAAAAATCAGTACCGCGAAAATACGTGGTGTTACATCCTCCCCTCTTTAAAGGAATTTTGTCCCCAAAATTTACGTACCGAATAGCTCTCGGTACTGTTGCTCCATGTCCTGCCGCATTTTTCAAGTGTTCTCCTTGACATTGTGATTGCGCCATAAAACTTTGACCAAGGAAATATTCTTGTTGCGCAATACTTTCATCGCTGATCCTAGTACGGGCACTAGGTACTACTCGTAAGACAATGTCGATTGTACCTCTATATCCTGATGTGCAACAACTTGAGAAGCATCACCCATGAACTTTCTCAGCATGGAGACATGGAAGACATTATATATGGCATCCATCGAGAAAGGCAGCTAAAGCTTGCAGGCGGTGTTCCCAATCCTTTCCACAATAGGTAATGGCCCCATAAAATGAGGGTTGAGCTTTCCTCGCTTCCCAACCTGACCACTACCTTGAACGATAAGATATTCAGGAATACCTCATCAGCCACGTCAAACTCCAGTTCCCGCCTTCTCCGATC
>CM039525.1:8697748-8726011 GCA_022433055.1 Begonia peltatifolia | reverse complement strand
TAGATTGACAAGGAAGAACATGATGTATAGCTGGTTCGATGAGTACGAGGACAGCTTTCAGGCGTTGAAGCAGAGGTTGACTACAGCACCTTTGCTAGTACTGCCGGTAGAGGGGGAGAAGTTTAGCATTTATTGTGACGCCTCTAGGGTAGGTTTGGGTTGCGTGCTGATGCAGGATAGAAAGGTGATTGTCTATGCTTCAAGGCAACTGAACCCCTATGAGCAGAATTATTCGACGCGTGACTTGGAATTGGCAGCGGTGGTCTTCGCACTTAAGATCTGGAGGCATTATTTATATGGACAATAATGCGAGATCTTCTCGAACCACCAGAGTTTGAAGTACATCTTCACGCATAAGTAGTTAAACTTGAGACAAAGGAGGTGGCTTGAACTGGTTAAAGACTACAACCTGGAATTCAAGTATCATCCGAGGAAAGCAAACATGGTAGCGGACGCCTTGAGCTGAGTGTCGACTTCGTCCGCTATGATTTTAGCAATGCCTATCGTGCTAAAGACTGAGGTACAAGAGTTCGGCCTATAAATGGTATCAGATTTGGCAACCACGCTGTCGGCGATATCATTGAGGCCGACCATCCTAGACATAATTAAGCGGGCCCAAGAGACTGACCTCAAGTGCAGCGGACTGAAGGCAAGTTTGGAGGCCAATGCTAACACTGAGCTCAGTTATTTGAAGGATGAGATTATGAAGATGGTAGATCCCAAAGAGTGAAGAGCTGAAAAGAGAAATAATGTCCGAGGCTCACTCGTCTCCCTTCTCTGTGCATCTTGGAAACACTAAGATGTACAGAGATTTAAAACAACACTATTAGTGGCCCAATATGAAGCGGGAGATAGCCAAGCACATTGAGGCTTGTGTAGTATGCCAGCAGGTCAAGGCAGAGTATCAGAGGCCGTCTAGGATGCTTCAGCCACTATCTATACCTGAGTTGAAATGGGAGTTGGTCACTATGGATTTTGTGGTCAGACTGCCAAAGACTGCAATTTGGGTGATTGTGGACAGACTAACAAAGTCGTCTCACTTTTTACCGGTGAGAATTACTTACTCGATTAATCAATTCGCTCAATTGTACGTGCAAGAGATAGTCAGACTGAGACCCCAAATTTAAGTCTAAGTTTTGGAGGAGTCTGCATAAGGCCATGGGTACCAAGTTGGAATTCAGCATTGCCTTCCACTCTCAGACCGACGGACAATCAGAGCGAACCGTACAGATACTAGAAGATATGCTCAGGGCCTGTGTGTTGGAGTTCCAAGCGGCTTGGAGAAGGTTCTTGCCATTGGTAGAGTTCTCACATAATAACAGTTAACAGTCTACCATTGGTATGGCACTGTACGAAGCTTTGTATGGGAGAAAGTGCAGGTCGCCGTTGTACTAGGACGAGGTTGCAGAGGCAAGACTTATAGGCCCAGAAATACTGCAACAGACGGTCGACAAGATTGCTATCATAAAGAAGAGGTTTGAGACAGCTCAAAGTCGGCAGAATAGCTATACCAATCAGAGGAGGCGAGAACTGCAGTTTGATGTGGGTGATAAGGTATTCCTGAATATCTCACCGTTCAAGGGAGTGGTCAGGTTCGGGAAGCGAGGAAAACTCAACACTCGTTTTGTGGGGCCATTCCCTATTGTGGAAAGGATTTAGAAGACCGCCTACAAGCTTCAGTTACCTTCCTCCATGGATACCATACATAATGTCTTCCATGCTGAGCAAGTGCATGCGTGATCCTTCTCAGGTGGTTGCACAGGAGTATATAGAGGTACAACCGACGTTGTCTTATGAGGAGGAGCTAGTGGCTGTACTAAGATCAGCGATGAAAGTGTTACGGAACAGGGAGATTCCCTTGGTCAAAGTTTTATGGCGCAATCACAATGTCGAGGACACAACTTGGGAAAGGCAGCAGAACATGGAGCAATAGTACCCAGAGCTATTCGGTACGTAAATTTTGGGGACAAAATTCTTTTAAGGAGTGGAGGATGTAACACCACGTATTTTTGCGGTACCAATTTTTGAGTTGTCAGGATGATAAACGGTGGGATTCGGGTCGGAATGGAGAGTGGAAAATTTGTAAGGTTAGGTGGGGAATTATTTTGAGGCAAATGGTGGAGAGAAAATTTTAGTAATATAACCGTAAGCGGTTTGGATGGTCGTCGTGTTAAAAGATTAAAGTGTAAAAGCAAAATAGTAATTAGTTATTATTATTATTATTTTTTTTTTAAATTTTAAGAGAGAGGGGGAGGGATTCGCAGAAACCCTCTCCCCTTCTCTGTTGTTCTCCCCTACCCCAGCGTGTGTTTTTCCTTTCGGTTTCCCTCTTCCTCGTGATTGTTCAGCTGACCATTGTTGTTGCTTCCTCATCCATTTCAATGGTTCAAGTAATGTAAGTAGTTGTGGTACAATGTTGATTTAGCATTGAAGTTGAGGAGAAATTTGATAGATAGGAGATTTAGGGTTTTAGGGTTAAAGTGTTTATTGGATGTAGTATCGATTGTTGTGGGTTATTGAGGGTAAATGTGGCGGATGGCTGAGAAAGTAAGCAAATTTGAGTGACAAACCGAGAATGTAAGATTTTAAGCGCTAATATAGAACTGGCTGTGAATTTTCATTCTAGCTATGGGCCCTCGTTGTAGAAACCCTTTTGGTGGAGTAAACTAGGTTACGATTGCAACGTTTGACCATTGCAATCGGGTGATTCTGATAACTGATGCAAAAGTTGTGCGCGTCGGAAGTTAGGTTGAATTTGGAGCCAAAATAGGTTAGTGAGCGATTTTGGTGAGTTCGTGAAGGGTTGAGCTAGTGGGGTGATTTATGGGCATAAGTAGAGTTGTGGGATGAATTTTGACGGGAAACGGGTTTTGTTGTAAGTTCAGCAAGTTTCTGGTTAAACGAGCACCACAGAGAGCTAGGACGCTAGGTAAGTAGTGTATGCATGTGTTTTGCCCAAGTTGGCCTACACCGAGGAACGTTTGGTTTGTCATGGTTGATTGTGATGTGCGTGTATATTGTTTGACATGCATCATGTTTTTTGAAATGGGAACAAAAATGAATTTAAGCATGGTTTTTATGTGCGAATGTGAAATGCGATGTGTGGTGATGAGTATGATAGGTGTGTGGGCAACTTTGGCCCCGTTGCTGGAGAAACCGAGACGGTGGCGACGTGTCATGTGGTGGTGTGATGAGTGTGTCCAATCTCACCCTAGGATGGCTGCTGCGGCGTGCGTGTGGTGGTGTGCAACTATGGCCTCGTTGCTAGAGGAACCGTGACGATGGCGACGTGCCAGGGGGTGGTGTTGCAAGTGCGTCCAGCCTCACCCTGTAATGGTTGCGGTATGTAGAGTGATGTGTGGGTACGGTTTGAGGGCCTCGTTGCTAGAGAAACCGGGATGATGGCGACGTGCCAAGGCGTGAGGTGGCAAGAGAGTCCAGCTTCACCATGGTGCGGCCGTACCACGCGGCACTGGTTGTGACAACATGAGCGAGAACGTAGAAACTGCATGTGATACGATTGCATTGTTTTTTTAAGATTCATATTGCACTGCTTACTGAGCGTTATGTTTATGTTGTGTGTTCCGTGGTGTAGGTGCAGAGTTTTCAGGAGGTGAGTTGGCAGATCCTAGACAGAACGAGTAGGCGGTTGATGGAGTACTATCGTGTACTGGCACGTGGAGGTTGTCGCGGCGGCCAAACCCGTGGAGTGATGCCCTGAGGTAGATTTCTGAGAGTAGTGTTTTTGGTGAGCTCTATGTCGTGTGTATAGGTTTTGAGCCATATATAGATGCGGGTGTTGATAGTCGAGATTCATGTATAGGTACATGTTGAACTATTTGAAAGAGTTTAAATTGAATGGTTGAGGTTTTCAACAGGTAGTTTTAATTCGTGGAAGTTATCGTGTCCGTTTCATTTGGAGTTGCTGTTATTTTTAGGTTGTTGGTGTGAAGTGTCGACCGAAATCCATAGGTGTCGACCGGTCAGTGTAAATTAGAGTGTGAGTGTCGACTGCAGGGTTCGACCGGTGCGGTCAGCGGGAAATGAGGTGTCGACCGGCAACGGTGGGTGTCGATCGGTTAGTGTAAAATCCGTGAGAGTGTCGACAATGGGGGTCGACCTACGCGGGCAGATAGGGTCAAAGTATCGACTTGTGAAAATAGGTGTGAACCACTCTCTGAGTTAAACGTGGAAGTTTCGACCGGTGATTCCTAGTGTTGACCGATGAAAAACTTGAGACCACCAAGGTGTCGACCGACATTTCCTGGTGTCGACCGGTCTCTTTATTTTTATGTATTAAGACATGAAGTTTATTTAAAACGATTTTAAATGAGTTTTTTCGCTACGACATTCTTAAATAGCTTTCAAAGAGTACTGGTTTAACTCGAGGAACAAAAGTTTTAAATTTTATACGAATTTTGTCGGGACGAAAAGCAATGGTACGGTTGGCGACCGGGGTCTGGAGATGACTCTTGGGCGTTAAAGATGTGGTATCAAAGTGATGAACGTACCAAAAACGGGTAGGTTTTCGGGGCGTTACAATTCTAGTTCCCTTCTTCTTCTATCTGCATAGCTCTTCTGTCGACTTTGAGCTGTCAATAAAACGGAAACTTGCACTTTATCATATAAATAGTCTCGTAAGAAGTCATATCTATCATAGGCTGAAAGATATTATTATAAGAAAATTCCACCAAAGGTTAGTATTTGCTCCACCAAACTTAAAACTCCAGTACGCAAGCTCGGAGCATATCATACAACGTCTGAATAGTTCTCTCAGATTGCCCATCTGTCTGAGGATGAAATGCCGTGCTAAAATTGAGTTGCGTACCATAGACTTGTATAGCCTCTTTCAGAATTTCAATGTAAATTTAGGGTCTCTATCTGATACAATCGATGTCGGAACTCTGTGCATCCGTACAATCTCCTTAATATACAGTTCGTCGTACTAATCCATGGAATACGTCATCTTTATTGGTAGAAAATGGGCTAACTTGGTTAATCGACCCACAATTACCCATATACCATCATAACTCTTTGTTGTTCGAGGCAATCCGACAATAAAGTCCATCGATATATGCTCCTATTTTCACTAAGGAACATGTAATGGTTGTAGCTTTTCTGCTGTACTCTGATGTTCAGCCTTAATCTGGTGGCAAATCAAACATGTCTCGACGTACTTTGCAACAATCCTCTTCATATTAGGGCACCAGTTATGTTGTTTAACATCCCTGTACATCTTGGTACTTCCTGTATGCATAGAAAGCTTAGAATAGTGGTCTTAAGATAATATCTTTCTTTGTAGTTCTTCGTTACTCGGAACAAACCATTTTTGGGCACACAAAACTGTTTTTTGCAAAAGTATGTTTTTCTTTAACCAAAACAGCATCTATTAAAATTTTAAACCACAACAAACCGAAAAAAGGTACATGCTTCAGCTACATAACATGTTAACTTAAGTTTAAAGAGTCATAGGCTCGGTCTTGTGCAAAAAAAAACAGATCACAACATCAAGATATAGCATACTATTCTCGACAATGTCAAAAATAGAAAGTTCATGCTATTGTGTCTCGGATTTTAGGCAAACTTTAACCGAATCACATGTAACATTTGACAAGCCTAACATTCATTCTTAGCAGAGGATATAAGCATCAATAAGCATAAAAATGTTCATTTAAATCAAGCTGCAAGTTTCGGTTATTAGTGCACACAAACCGGTTGTCAAAGAAAAGCTAAACTTGAAACATGCGGTTTTCTAACAAAGTGCATTAAACATTTTAAACCAATGCAACTATCAAGCTAATCATATGATTTTAAAGTTAAACATGCATGCAAGTACTTAACAAGACATGTGAGGTGCTGGAAATATTAAAACGCAGCAAGAAAAAGTGTTGCACCCGAAATAGCAAAGAAGACAACAAGTACTAAAGTGGTTAGCATTTGTTTAACCAAAAGGGGAAGGAAATTGCAGCCACGAAAATGGAGTCTAAGGGCTGATATTTCTTCATCCTTAGATGTCTAACAACTCAAGAAACATGCTGGAGATGATTTTAGCTCAAAAGAAATCGGAAATAAAACAAAGAAACCACAAGCACATCAATAACCCCAATAGGTAAGCAATGAAACCCGGTTTTAGGTCTTAAGGTGTAGCCATCCAAATGAGTTTGGAAAACCAAACTAACTTGATTTCTAGCACTCCACGGGGACCTCCTATGCTCTGATACCAAATGTTACAGCCAAGCCCCTGCTCGGTCACTAGAATGTACGAAAGGATCGGTTAGGCCCTCGGATCTCGGCCAAGCCGAGAAACCTTGAGAAAAACAACAAAATGAACGACCAAATATGCTTGAAATGAAATGAAATTTGGTGTGAGATTAGTGGAGTGAGTGAGGTGTGTGATGGTGGTGATCGTGGTCCAGGTTGATTAGAAATGACAAACTTGTGCAAGCAAACCCGCAAGTCGGCCGAAGAGACAATGTTATGTTCTCGGCAATCACAACCTTTCCATGGAAAGGTTCTCAACTTGGGGAACCGATTTTGGCCACTTCTTTCATGTTTCCTTCCCTTGCAAGGGAGGAGAGAAAAGTGGAACACAAGCTCGAGCAATAACCTTGAGTTGCCAAGCTAGGAGGCTACTCCTAATTGGTTCATGGAACCGAGCACTTACCTTGGAAAGGTGGTGGAAAACTCCCTCGGTTTCCTCTTAGAAAATATGTCGATGCTCATTAACTTTGCCAACTGAAATACACACACCAATGCTATGCTTATATAGGCCTAAGATGGAGGGTTTTATGGCTGTGCTTTGGTCTTCAAAACTTGGTGCAAAGAAGCTTGTAACCGGCTCCAAAGTGTTGTAGTGTGCGGCCGAGATGATGGCAGCCAAGTGGTTGATCAATGGCTTGCTGAATGCCATGTCATGGATCCATGTTTCTTCGACAAACGGTAAAGGGGACAAGCATCTCAAATGGCAGCCCAATGGTGTGGCCAAATCGGGTAAAGTTGGCCTCCACTTGCGGCACTTCCTCCTTGGCGCACTTGCGGCCGAGAGTGGCATGTCTTGCATGCCCGATTGCTTCTTCAAGTTAAGCCAATCCCGAAACCCTTTCCATCATCTATCTTAACCATTCAATCTAATCCTAAATGCCTAATGCTTGCACATAATAATAAGTTAAACAAGAGTGCCAATGTTTGCCCAATAAGTTCAAAATAAAACATTACATAAAAGTTGGCTCGGGAAGACAAATTCCATTAAGAGCTTCATGATCTTCAAGTGTGGCTTCCCATGCAAGGATGTGTCTCGGTTGCTCCATGTCTTGAGCCTCCACTTCCCACCTTAAGCTTGCAACTTCCGGCTCCATTGAATCATAAGCTGCACAAGAATCAAATGTGTGAGAATGTAGGTTAATTAAAGTGTGTGCTTGGACTTGAGATCGTGTGACGGGCCTATGGGGCACATCATTTCCGGCTTCATTACAATTTTAGCATTTTCCCAAATTCAATCTGCATTCGCTCTGGTGGTACTTCTAACATTTAGGGCACTAGGGGGTACTGCACTGGCCCTTGAGGCCTTTTGCTACTTCCCTGGCTACTCGAACTCTCGCTAGACCTCTTAGTGCCTTTCTTTGGTTGCTGCTGAGTGGCACCTCTACTTTGCTGTGTGATAATCTCCTTAAAAAATCTTCTGGAAGCTTCTCTTTGCTTAACCCGCTTCATTTTAGCTTACTCCACTTCTAGTGTATTAGCCACAATCTTCGAATATGGCACTTCCTGGGTTCCGGCGATCTTTACTTCTTTGTATATTTTTGGCTTTAATCCCTATACAAATTGAAACACGTTATCCTCGTTGCTGCTCATCAAATTGCTGGCAAATCAAGACAATCACTCAAATTGCCGGTTGTACTAAGTTACCGATCTAGTTTGCTTTAACTGTAGGAACTCCATTCTCTTGCTTGCCTGAACTGTGCTGTTGAAATACTTGTCATAATGTTACAGCCAAGCCCCTGCTCGGTCACTAAAATGCATGAAATGATCGGTTAGGCCCTCGGATCCCGGCCAAGCCGAGAAATCCTTGAGAAAAATAACAAAATGAACGACCAAATGTGCTTGAAATGAAATGAAATTTGGTGTTAGATTAGTGGAGTGAGTGAGGTGTGTGATGGTGGTGGTCGTGGTCCAGGTTGATTAGAAATGACAAACCTGTGCAAGCAAACCCGCAAGTCGGCCGAAGAGACAATGTTATGTTCTCGGCAATCACAACCTTTCTATGGAAAGGTTCTCAACTTGGAGAACCGGTTTTGGCCACTTCCTTCTTGTTTCCTTCCCTTGAAAGGGAGGAGAGAAAAGTGGAACACTAGCTCGAGCAACAACCTTGAGTTGCCAAGCTAGGAGGCTACTCCTAATTGGTTCATGGAACCGAGCACTTACCTTGGAAAGGTGGTGGAAAACTCTCTCGGTTTCTTCTTAGAAAATATGCCGATGCTCATTAACTTTGCCAGCCGAAATACACACACCAATGCTATGCTTATATAGGCCTAGGATGGAGGGTTTTAGGGCTGTGCTTTGGTCTTCAAAAACTTGGTGCAAAGAAGCTTGTAACCGGCTCCAAAGTGTTGTAGTGTGCGGCCGAGATGATGGCAGCCAAGTGGTCGATCAATGGCTTGTTGAATGCCATGTCATGAATCCATGTTTCTTCCACAAAAGGTAAAGGGGACAAGCATCTCAAATGGTAGCCCAATGGTGTGGCCAAATCGGGTAAAGTTGGCCACCACTTGCGGCACTTCCTCCTTGACGCATTTGCGGCCGAGAGTGGCATGTCTTGCATGCCCGATTGCTGCTTCAATTTAAGCCAATCCCGAAACCCTTTCCATCATCTATCCTAACCATTCAATCTAATCCTAAATGCCTAATGCATGCACATAATAATAAGTTAAACAAGAAGGCCAATGTTTGCCCAATAAGTTCAAAATAAAACATTACATAAAAGTTGGCTCGGGAAGACAAATTCCCTTAAGAGCTTCATGATCTTCAAGGGTGGCTTCCCATGCAAGGATGTGTCTTGGTTGCTCCATGTCTTGAGCCTCCACTTCCCACCTTAAGCTTGCAACTTCCGGTTCCATTGAATCATAACCTGCACAAGAATCAAATGTGTGAGAATGTAGGTTAATTAAAGTGTGTGCTTGGATTTGAGATCGTGTGACGGGCCTATGGGGCACATCATCCTCCCCAGGTAACTGTGGATTTGACCTCAAATCCGATAAGTTCAGGTCCTGGAACTGATCTTCATCGCCTTTATAGGGTGATAAATCTTGGACGTTAAAAGTTGCGGATACTCCATATTCACCCGGCAATTCAATTTTGTAGGCGTTATCATTGATCTTCTCAAGTACTTTAAATGGGCCATCCGCACGAGGTAGAAGTTTAGACTTTCTCTTATCCGGAAATCTTTCCTCCCGGAGGTGCAACCATACTAAGTCTCCTGCACGGAAAATGACTTCTTTTCGACCTTTGTTCACGTGCCTAGCCACACTCTCATTTCTCTTTTCAATGGCCTTTCGCACAGTTTCGTGCAACTTCTTAATTTGTTCGGCCTTATTTGCACCTGATGGGTTGGCTAAGTCCTTAGTAGGTAAAGGGACAAGGTCCAACAGTGTAAATGGATTAAACTCATAGGCAACGTCAAAGGGCGTTTTCTGAGTAGTGGAAAGAAGGGTGCGGTTGTAGGAAAATTCCAAGCCTGGAAGTATGATGTCCCAGTTAGACAATTTCTTGCCTACAACACTGCGTAAGAGGGAGCCTAGAGTCCTGTTAACAACTTCCGTTTGCCCATCAGTTTGGGGATGAAAAGAAGTGCTGAAGCACAACTTAGTCCCCAACCTTCTCCATAAAGTGGTCCAGAAGGCGCTTAAAAACTTAGTGTCTCTATCTGACACTATTGAGTGTGGGATGTCATGCAGGCGAACAATTTCCTTGAAAAATAGGTCGGCGGTTAAAGTAGAGTCATCTGTCTTGGCACAAGGAATAAAGTGTGCCATTTTGGAAAATCTATCCACGACCACGATGATGGAATCCTTAGCTCGGGCGGTTCATGGTAGTTCTAAGACAAAGTCCATACTGACTGCAATCCAGGGGTGTGCAGGGACGGGTAAGGGCATGTACAAGTCTTGGGGTAGAACTCTACTTTTGGCTTTCTTGCAAACTATGCACGTCTCTACCAAGCGATGTACATCTTTCATCATGTGAGGCCAAAAGAAATGTTCCTTTAACATATCGCGGGTCTTCTTTTCCCCGAAATGATTGGCTAAGCCCCCACAACGAGTTTCTTTCACAAGGCACCGTCGTAAGCTTCCTTGAGGGATGCATAATTTGCTTGTTTTGACCAAATAACCATCCATGAGGCAATAATCTCCTTCAACCTTGTCTAGGCATCGGGCGTAATGAGGTCCAAAGTCGGGGTCAGAGGCGTAGCGATCCTTAATCCATTCGAATCCAAAAAATCTTACTGCTAGCTCGGTGAAAAGGATTCGCTTCCTAGATAGGGCGTCTGCTACTACGTTATTCTCTCCCTTGAGATACTTAAGAGTATAGGGAAACCTCTCTAAAAATTCTACCCATTTTACATGCCTCTTGTTGAGCTTATGTTGGCTCTTAATGTGTCATAAGGCTTGATGATCAGTGTTGATAACGAATTCCCTCGATAGGAGATAATGTTGCCAGTGCTCTAATGCTCGTATAACTGCGTAAAATTCTTTATCATAAGTAGAATAATTGAGCACGGCTCCTTTCATCTTTTCACTGAGATATGCGATGGGTCGTTGGTCTTGCATAAGTACTGCTCCTATTCCAACTCCTGACGCATCACTTTTGACTTCGAATACCTTGTTGAAATCAGGAAGAGCAAGTACGGGGGAATGACATAACTTCTCCTTAATTAACTCAAAGCTTCTTTGGCAATTCGGGGTCCAAGTAAACTCCTTCCCTTTCTTAGTGCAGTCTGTAAGGGGTGCAGCTATTTAGCTAAAATTCTGGATAAATCTTCTATAAAAGGAGGCTAGCCCATGGAAACTTCGCACTTCCGATATAGAATTGGGTGTGGGCCAGTCCTTAATGGCTTTGATTTTATCCTCGTCGGCTTCCATGCCATTTTTGGAGATTATAAAGTCTAAGAAATAAACCTTGTCCTGGGCAAAGGAGCACTTGCTAAGGTTCCCAAATAATTTGGCTTTCCTAAGGGTATGGAAAAGGGTGCTAAGGTGGTTAAGGTGTTGTGGAAGGTCTGTGCTATACACTAGTATGTCGTCAAAGTAGACAACAATGAACTTACCAAGATATTCTTTGAGTACATGGTGCATGAGTCGCATGAACGTGCTTGGGGCGTTAGAAAGCCCGAAGGGCATGACCATCCATTCAAACAAGCCATACTTGGTTTTAAACGCTGTCTTCCACTCATCTCCTTCCTTCATGCGTATCTGATGATAACCACTCTTAAGGTCTACTTTGGAAAAGATTGAGGCTCCACTGAGCTCATCTAACATGTCCTCAAGCCTAGGGATGAGAAATCTATATTTGACTGTGATGTGGTTTACGGCTCGGCTATCGACATACATCCTCATGGTGCCATCTTTCTTAGGGACTAATAGTGAGGGAACTACACAAGGGCTCATGGACTCTCTTATGTAGCCCTTATCCAATAATTCTTGAACCTGTTCTTGCAGTTTTTTGGTCTCTTTAGGGTTCATTCGATAGGCTGGTCGATTAGGTAGGGCAGCTCCAGGTTGGAGATCAATTTGGTGTTCTATGCCACGTAAGGGTGGCAATCCTTTAGGTAAATCTTCGGGGAACACGTCTTGGAACTGATGTAGTAGGGTTTTAACGGGGTGAGGTATGTCTCTTAATTCCATCACTGTATCTCGGTATAATATCAAAATCATGGGATCCCCTCTAAGTACGGATGCTTCTACGTCAGCCTTAGTCATGAAAAGATTTGCTTTGTTCTTTTCTTCTCTTTTAATAGCTTCATCCTTAGCTATCTGCTCAGAGGTCATAGGTGCTAATTTAAAAACTTTACCTTCGAATTTGAGGGAATAGTAGTTGGAATGTCCATCGTGGTTCACTTTTCGGTCAAATTACCAAGGTCGGCCTAAAAGTAGATGACTTGCACTCATAGGCACAACATCGCACAGAACTGAGTCCTTGTATTTGCCTAAACCAAACTCAACTCTTACTTGCTTAGTAACCTTAACATCGTCTCTATCATCTAACCATTTAAACTTATAAGGGTGGGGGTGAGCACTAGTCTCTAACCCTAACTTCGTCACTAAGTCTTTGGAGGCTACGTTTGCACAACTTCCTCCATCAATAATGAGAGAACATAACTTATCCTTGATGAGGCATTTACTATGGAAGATGTTCTCACGCTGGCAATCCTCTCCAGAACTCTTGGTTATAAGAACTCGTCTCCTCACCATAAGTAAAGGGCCATCGGGGGCATGAATAACTTCTTCTACCGAATCACTCTCGTCCTCATCCTCTCCTACTTCTTCTACTTCCTCTTCGCAATAATCTTCACTTACAAACTCACCGGTGTCTTCCTTAATGATCATGACATGATGGTTCGGGCATTGGACCATAAAATGACCTACGTCGTGACACTTGTAACACTTGAGGTCACGTGCTCTTTGTCCAGTGGGGTTGTCTCTTGTAGGCTTGGCCTCTGGTCCTTTAGGGTTTATTGGTTTACTAGTTGATTCTTTGGGAGGCCAATGTCTTTGAAAAGGCTTTTTCCAATCAGCCTTGGTCACGGGTTTGTTAGCCTCAGGTGGCTTAGGGGTGTACTTGGGGAGTTGGTTAATCTTAAATGATTGGGTGGCTTTCCTTTTTCTTTTGAGTTGGCGTTCGACTTTCAGGGCCATCTGAACTACTATGTCCATAGAGTCTATGGGATGCAATTCTACGGCGTCAGCAATATCATAATTCAAGCCATGGATAAACCTAGCTATGGTTTGTTCTTCGGGTTCTTCTAGTTCTCCTCGAATTTTGAGAGTCTCGAACTCGGTAAGGTACTCTTCTACGGTTAGACTTCCTTGCTTGAGGTTATGTATTTGCATAATCAATTCTTGTTTGTAATGACTAGGGACAAATCTCTTCGTCATGATAGATTTCATCTTTCTCCAAGTATCAATAGAGTGAAATCCAGTCCGCGCTCTTTGTGTCCTTACATTAGACCACCAGAGTAAGGCATAGCCGGTAAACTCTACTGAAACCAACTGAATCTTGACTTTGTCGGAGTAGTTATAACAATAAAAAATTCTCTCAACCTTCTCTAACCATTCTAGAAAAGTTGTCCCGTTGCATGTTCCATTAAAGGAGGGTATTTGGATCTTAATGTTTCGGAGGTCGTCACGGTCCCTATGTCGGTCTTGTCTAAACTCATCACGATTCCTACGAATTGGTGGGCGAAAGTTTTCTTCTTCATCCAAAGTCCACTTATCATCCTCATCATAGTCATAGTTAGGGTGTCTATCCCTAGAATGTTCAATCTCAACTTCATCATCTAAGGGATCTGGGTCTCTAACTCGTCTTCTAAGATTGTCATATCGTCTCCTAGGTATAGTGTCTTGGGAGGAATCTTTACGGTGGGTAGGATGACGTCCACTCATAACTTGTTCAAATTTTAGGTTCATATCATGAAGTTGTTTACTTAGGGTTCCAACCATTCCACTTAAACTGTTTAGTTGACCTTGCATACTTGACTTTCCCCCTTGTTGGGTGTGAGTCTCCTTTTGGGGAATGTCCTTGCCTCGGCTCGGTGGATTGGGTTCTGGGATCATATTTGAGTTAGGGCCAATTTGGATTCCACTTCTTGTTTTAATGTTTAAGTTTTAGGAAAGGGAACTTCAATCATATTTGAACCTTAGTTCTTAAAACATTAGGAATGGTAACCTAACTAGGGTAATTGATATATTCTCCTTTAGGTTTGTTTCCAACGTTTGTTTTGTTTTGTTTTGTTATTTAGTGTGTTTTTTTTTTTTTTTTGTATGAAAAACTAGTAAAGCAAGATAAATACTATAAGCAAAAAGGAAAGGAAATCATGCAATTTAGATTAATTTGTTAAGATAAAACATTGTTCACTAATTCTCGGGTGTGTGACAATTCACTAAAAAAAATGAGACACTAGTTTATCCTTGGTTTGCTTCACGGATTGTAACAACAATGGAGCAATAATAAAGCATCAAATTAGGTTTAACATGCAGCCAAATTTTGTGCCTTGGAACAATTCTCAGCCATGCACAAAGTGGTCCCAACTATCAACATCAAACTTGCCATTTTTGGAACCACAAAACTGTTTTTTTTTGCAAATTATGTTTTTCTTTAAACAAAACAGCATCTATTTAAATTTTAAACCACAACAAACCGAAAAAAGGTACATGCTTCACCTACATAACATGTTAACTTAAGTTTAAAAAGTTATAGGCTCGTGTGCAAAGAAAACAGATCACAACATCAAGATATAGCATACTATTCTCGGCAATGTCAAAAATAGAAAGTTCATGCTATTGTGTCTCGGATTTTAGGCAAACTTTAACCGAATCACATTTAACATTAAACAAGCCTAACATTCATTCTTAGCAGAGGATATAAGCATCAATAAGCATAAAAATGTTCATTTAAATCAAGCTGCAAGTTTCCGTTATTAGTGCACACAATCCGGTTGTCAAAGAAAAGCTAAACTTGAAACATGCGGTTTTCTAACAAAGTGCATTAAACATTTTAAACCAATGCAACCATCAAGCTAATCATATGATTTGAAAGTTAAACATGCATGCTTAAGTACTTAACAAGACATGTGAGGTGCTGGAAATATTAAAACACAGCAAGAAAAAGTGTTGCACCCAAAATAGCAAAGAAGACAATAAGTACTAAAGTGGTTAGCATTTGTTTAACCAAAAGGGCAAGGAAATTGCAGCCACGAAAATGGAGTCTAAGGGCTGATATTTCTTCATGCTTAGATGTCTAACAACTCAAGAAACATGATGGAGATGATTTTAGCTCAAAAGAAATCGGAAATAAAACAAAGAAACCGCAAGCACATCAATAACCTGAATAGGTGAGCAATGAAACCCGGTTTTAGGTCTTAAGGTGCAGCCATCCAAATGAGTTTGGAAAACCAAACTAACTTGATTTCTAGCACTCCACGGGGCCCTCCTATGCTCTGATACCAAATGTTACAGCCAAGCCCCTGCTCGGTCACTAGAATGCATGAAAGGATCGGTTAGGCCCTCGGATCTCGGCCAAGGCGAGAAACCCTTGAGAAAAACAACAAAATGAACAACCAAATGTGCTTGAAATGAAATGAAATTTGGTGTGAAATTAGTGGAGTAAGTGAGGTGTGTGATGGTGGTGGTCGTGGTCCAGGTTGATTAGAAATGACAAACTTGTGCAAGCAAACCCGCAAGTCAGCCGAAGAGACAATGTTATGTTCTCGGCAATCACAACCTTTCCATGGAAAGGTTCTCAACTTGGGGAACCGGTTTTGGCCACTTCCTTCTTTTTTCCTTCCGTTGAAATGGAGGAGAGAAAAGTGGAACACAAGCTCGAGCAATAACCTTGAGTTGCCAAGCTAGGAGGCTACTCCTAATCGGTTCATGGAACCGAGCACTTACCTTGGAAAGGTGGTGGAAAACTCCCTCGGTTTCCTCTTAGAAAATATGCCGGTGCTCATTAACTTTGCCAGCCGAAATACACACACCAATGCTATGCTTATAGGCCTAGGATGGAGGGTTTTATGGCTATGCTTTGGTCTTCAAAAACTTGGTGCAAAGAAGCTTGTAACCGGCTCCAAAGTGTTGTAGTGTGCGGCCGAGATGATAGCAGCCAAGTGGTCGATCAATGGCTTGCTGAATGCCATGTCATGGATCCATGTTTCTTCCACAAAAGGTAAAGAGGACAAGCATCTCAAATGGCAGCCCAATGGTGTGGCAAAATCGGGTAAAGTTGGCCACCACTTGCGGCACTTCCTCCTTGGCGCATTTGCGGCCGAGAGTGGCATGTCTTGCATGCCCGATTGCTTCTTCAATTTAAGCCAATCCCGAAACCCTTTCCATCATCTATCCTAACCATTCAATCTAATCCTAAATGCCTAATGCATGCACATAATAATAAGTTAAACAAGAAGGCCAATGTTTGCCCAATAAGTTCAAAATAAAACATTACATAAAAGTTGGCTCGGGAAGACAAATTCCCTTAAGAGCTTCATGATCTTCAAGGGTGGCTTCCCATGCAAGGATGTGTCTCGGTTGCTCCATGTCTTGAGCCTCCACTTCCCACCTTAAGCTTGCAACTTCCGGCTCCATTGAATCATAACCTGCACAAGAATCAAATGTGTGAGAATATAGGTTAATTAAGGTGTGTGCTTGGACTTGAGATCGTGTGACGGGCCTATGGGGCACATCACATAAAATGCGGCTTTGAACTTCTCCCACGTCATGTGTTATACAGCGGTGGTGGTCTCCACAGTCTCCCACAAAAATCGAGCATCTTTTGCTAAATGAAACGTGGCCAGCGAAATCTTATCTTCCTCTTCTACCTTCGCATATTTGAATATGCTCTCAATTGTATGAACTCATTCCTCTGTAGCCGTTGGATCCGATGATTACGCTTTAAATATCAGTGGTCGCAACCTCCGAAATCTATCTCCCAACTGGTCATGGCCAGAGCTAGAACCAACGCTTCCCTGAACTTCTCGATTCAGTAGAATCCCTAATTGCTGAGACTGCAGGTTCACCAATTCGGTCAGCTGTCTGATCATCTTTGAATCATCCTCATTTCTTGAATCAGTTGTCTCTCTCGATTTTCTCGGACGTCCTGGTCGTCTAGACATTATGGCTAATTTCCTGGACAAAGGTTAATCACTCTGATAAGCATCTCATAACTAAATCTAAACTTAAATAATTACAGTTGTTGAAGCACGTCATGCGGCAATTAGCGCTGTTAGTTAATCATTTGAACGGTTTGATCAAGGGCTCTGATACGAACTTTGTAACGCCCCCCAAGTTGTCATCGGAACTGGGTCGCTAACCATACTCTTACTCATAAAATCAGACGAAAATTCATGTAAAATTTAAAACTTTGTTCCCCGACTTAAAACGACATCTTTGAAAATGTTTAAAAGTATCGCAGCGGAAAACTCTAACCAAAATCAGTTTAATTAAAATTTTAAGTTTTAAACCAATAAAAGTGATCCCGGTCAACCTCTGAAATCTTCGGTTGACACTTGACCCGTTCTGCACACAAGAGTCGACACCTATATACATAGGTCGGCACCTCGTTTGGCTCTGTTTGCACAGGTCGACACCTAGTTGCACCAGTCGACACTTTAATACTCTCTGCTCGACCCGGTCGAGTCTTACGATCGACACCTCTACGCTCACTTCACTAACTGATCGACACCCTAATACTCTCTGTTTGCACCGGTCAAACCTTGTGGGCAACACTTTTACCATTTTTACACTAACCGGTCGACACCTACACACACGAGTCAATACTTAGTTTGGTTCTATCCCTGTAGGTCGACCCTCATGGTCGACATTTACCTAGTTCGATCGACACCTATGCATACAGGTCGACACTTTATGCCAGTAGCCTTAACTAAGATTTGCCACTTTAAAAAGGCCTGTATTTTCCCCAAATAATTTCAAAATATGTTTATACATCCAAACTACTCAGAACGATTCAAAATAACTCAAAATCCGTACATACACACATGGTCAAAACGCCCTAACAGCCGACCGAATCGTCTCACCAGCAGACTCCTCCAACTGCCTCTTAGTCCTAGACATTATTTGAATACTCAGCAACTATCGCCTCATCACTTACATCACACAACTTACCTATTAACCTAATACTAAGTAAGAAATGCATATAAAACGTAAACACTGAAAACAATACATATCTTATCGTATGAAGTTTCTACAATTTCGTCTCTAATTTCGTTTCCGTATCATTCTTACACATTATTTATCTTACTACTGGGTTCTTTTTTACGTGCTACATCAAGCTGACACAAATCGCGTCCACCTCACGGGACAAGGTAAACCTCGATCTACAAAAGTGACACAACTCGCCATCCACCTCACATGACAGGGCCACACACATAAAGCGGTGGAAGTAGTGACACACCTCTCGATTCAACTCACGGGACAAGGCCACTCAACCCCACCTTCATTATCTTCTTATGTATCTTTTCATTTCATTATTCACATTTCAAATCCTACTGTTTCATTTTGTAGAAGCAAGAAAATTCATTTTTGTTTCGTTCTCGTACTTTAAAACCATGATGTATACTAAAACATAAAATAAGCATGCATACAACCTAACGGACTGTAATGTAGGCCCGAAGGCAAAAACACCTACGTACACTACTTACAAAGCATCCTTAGCAAAATTCTAGTAAATCGTACACTAAACCGAGAAACAGGAGAATCTATAAAAAATCACATATTCATTATATCTAATTTTGTCCAATTTATGAAATTCTAACACATAAGTTATAAACTCGCAAAAAAATCACAAACTCCTATCTAAACCCAAATTAACCTCCTTTTTTTACCAAATTTAGAAATTAATAACTCATCCAATACTCGTCCGATTTGGACGATTCAAATTGCTACGGACTCCTTAAGACGTCTAGTTTCTTACAGTCTAATCCATTTCCTAACTGAACGTCCACAGCTTGGCCAAATTTGGTCGAAGAGAAACCGTTCTGTAAACCTAAGTTTTACAGTTATTCAAATTCCCAATTCTTTCCATAAAATTCTGTAACCTAATCTTACCTGAAGCTTAAACACCAATGAACGAATAAAAAAAAAACTATATCCTCGAGATTTTGTTGATCCTACTTAGGGTTTACCAAACTATCTAATAAATCCCTATAACTTCACTTTTAACGCTCAAAATAGTTAAAGCGCTAACTATTTACTAAACACTAACAAAAATTTACCTTAAATTTGAAGATTGAAGGAGAAACAGAGAGAAATCGTCGACTAGACGTCGCTGGAAGGAAGAATGGCAGAAGGAGAATCAGAAGAAGAACCAGGGGGAAGAAGACATCGAGGGGACAGGGTTTTTTTTGTTTTAATTATATTATTTAATATAATTAATAGTAATCACTTTTTCACCCTCAACTTTTAATTGTTTAACCAAACGGTTATTCGGTCCATTTTCAGTTGGATTTTTTATAAATTTCTCTTGTCCATTAGTATTAAAATAATCTTTTACTTGATAGTATAAATTTTTCGCTATTGATTTCAACTAAAACTCCGCCGTTTACTGATAATTAAATACAAAAATCATTTTAACAAAAATTCTTGGTGTTACGCATTCATACTTTGTTGGCAAAATTCTATCCACTCCATGGTTAATCCATTGTCAATGTTCATGAAGAAGTAGGAAGCTGAAATTCCTCAAATGCTCTTCTCCTTCTCAACCATGAAGGCAAGTGTAATAACCCAGAAATTTTGGATTTTAAATCTAATTTCTGAAAGTTTTAATTTAATCTCGGTTGGAGTTTCGAGAAATATTTTAACAGGTAAATTAAAGTATAAAACTCGGAGTCTAATTTTATGATAGTTTTTGAAAACTTTAAAGTCGGGAGGGCCAGAATTTAACGAAGTTACAGACGATAAAAACGCGTGAGAGCGTTTAGGTAAATTGTTATTTGTTTAAATTAAATAAATAAATAAAATAATAATATAACAACCGAATGGCTTCGGGAACAAGCCATTCGACTATTACAAACAGTGCACCCAAGTGATAGAGAGAGCGGCGAAGAGCGGAGCGCGATCGTGTGCTGATGTCTGAGAGTGAGCGTGAAAGGAGAGCTGCAAGCGAGTGCTACTGCTCCGACAAACCGAAGCCATTCAGTTTCGGCAGCTCGAGCTTCCGAAGACAGAGAGCTCGAGAGCTATCTGTCGACCAATTCTGCCACCGACGATTTGGGCACCTTACTGGAGTCCTTCTTCTTCTCTCGCCCGTGTGCAGAACGACATCGCTCGGTAAGTCCCTCTCTCTCTCTCTCTCTCTGCTATCTTGCCCTGTTTTGGACGAGCTTGATGGTCAACTTTCTTTCGTTTTGTTAACTTGGCCGAAGTGTTGAGTGAATGTAGAGCTGGGAATGCTGGTGTTAGTGAGGGGGAGCAGCAGTGGATGCTCGGTGAGAGGGAGAGTGATCGAGGGGGGGTGGAATTGACCAAGATTTGGGCTGGTGCTCGGATCTCCGATTTTTGGGTGGATTATGCATGAGTGGGAGGAATGTGGCCGATTACATGTAGAAATTTTAGAATTTGAACTGAAATCAAAATCGGGTTGTTGTTTGAGTAAGAGCAGATTCTTTTTTTGGCCGTTTCGGCCTAACTTCGGTTGATCATTTAAAATTCTGTTTTTGTAGGTTAAATTAGGTTGTTATAAGGATGTATGGCCACTGGAATCGTTTGATTCTGATATTCGATGCAAAAGTTATGCGCGTCAAAAGTTTATGTCGAATTTTGGTCAAAGTCAAATTAATGAGCGTTTTTCGTAGGATTGTGACGTGTGATAGGAGCATGGCTGTTTTTAATGCATAAAGCCAATTTTGAGTGACTTTGCTTGAAGAAAAACAAAAACGTGAAATTTAATAAAAAGGGGCAGATTCGGTTTTGGGGTTTTTCCACCTAGCTGCAGCTTATCGTTTTAAAATCTGTTTTATTATATTAAACAAGGTTCCCAAGGGGACGTTTAGCCACTTGAATCACTCGATTCCGTTAAAGGACGCAAAAGTTATGCGCGTCCGAACTTTAGGCTGGTTTTTGGCCGAACTAAACCAATGACCCGTTTTAGTTAGAATTTATGAGTGTAGTTAAGGAATGTTATTCTTAGCTATTTGGTGAATTTTGAGATAAATACTGATGAGAGATTGGTTGTGTTTAGGTTGAGGCTTTTTTTGGCGAAGCTATGCGTCGAGCGAGCTCAGGACGCCAGGTAAGTAGTGCATGCATGTGTTTTGCCCAAGTAGGCCTGCAGCGTAGAACTTTAGGATTTTATGTTGTTGATTGTAGTGTGCGTGCGTGTTTTTGACATGCATCATTTTTTTAAAACGGAAACGAAAATGGTCTTGAGCATATTTTTAGTAGGTGACAAGACGTGTGGCGGTGGTACCACGGATCCTGCTAGTGTGCGTGACGGTGCTTCACCAGTCGCGGATTTCGCTCAAGGAATGGGCCAGCTGGGCCGTCACGCGGCGTGAATGTGTTGACGGTGAGGGTGATGGGCAGTGGTACCGTGGATCCTACTATTGTGTGGGGTGGTGCAACACCAGCCGCAAATTCCGGTCAAGGAGTGGGCCAGCTGGGCTGTCGCGAAATGTGTGTGAGTGGCAACTATGGCCCCATTATGGGGAGGCTGGGACGGGGGCGACGTGTCAGAGTGTAGTGTGGCGCGATGTACACCCTTACCCTGATGTGGTTGCCATGTTGTGATGCATGTGTGTAGCTTGTGGGCCTCATTGCTGGGGAGTCCGGGAGGGTGGCGACGTGTCAGGGTGTAGGGTGGTGTTAGGTTCCTCCTTACCCTGGTGCGGCTACACTACACGTTACCGATGTGACAACATGAGTGTGAGTGTAGAGACTGCATGTGATAGGATTGCATTGTCGCCTTTTACTTTCATATCGCATTACTTACTGAGCGTTAGGCTAAGTTGTGTGTTCTGTGTAGGTGCTGACGACATTGCTGGTGAACCTCGATAGCCTAGGCCTGAGGCATAGGATGGTTGGCGGCGTGCGACCGAGGCACCGGACGGTGGATTTTTGTTAGGGCGACCAGACCTGTGGTGGTGGTAGGTGATGGTGAGATTCGTTGGGTTGTTATTTTGTGTTGGATATTTATGCGGATAGAGGAGTTCATATAGACGTCGGTTGTACAGGATTGTATAGAGTGGTTGTAGTGTTTTGGGAAAGTGTACGTGTTTTTATATGTTACAGTATGATATTGCTCTATACTCTGGGCTTTTTTCATTTGTATTTGATGGATTTCGTTGTCTTTAAACTCTTATGTTGTTATGGAGATTCTCTGGATGGTTGATAGATAAATACTGTTAGTTTTGGTGAACTCTGTGCAGGGTTTAAATTTTGGAATCGCCAAATTTTAGGCGTTACTCTGCCAAAATTTTGGGAAAGAGGTTGGGAGTCGAGAGGATATGGAATAGGTTGGGATATGTACAGTGGATGCTAGAGAAGTGTAGATGAGCGTGGGAGTGCACCGTGATTGCAGGTGCACGGGGCATACGGCCCTGCGGGTGCTCACTGGTCGTGCGGCGCTGGATGAAGGCATGCGCGCGGACGTGCTGTACAGCGGCAGGGTACATGGGGCACGCGGCGCAATGAGTGTGCGCGAGACGTGGTGATGTTGAGTTGGCACGTGCGGCACTGGGAGGGTGCACGCGGGGCATCGAAGTGGGGACGTGAGTGCGCGGTATCGGATTTGTGTAGTTCGAGGGGTGCGTTGGACTCTTTCCTAGGATTTCGAGTCTTGTCGATTTATTTTAAAACTATTTTAAATGGTTTTCTTTTCCGCTACATAGTTTTTGTATTGAGGATTTCGTGTTCCGGCTTCGGGACGCGTGTTGTTTTCGAATTGAGGTGAAATTTTTTCATACTAACAATGTTTTTTTGAAAATGATTTGAAAACGAGAGTGGTATTAAACTTGGTGAGTCATGTCAAGTTTTAGTGTATGTCATAGTGTGTAGACGTACTGTAGTGCACCGGGAACGTGGGAGTTTCTCGGGGTCCTACAGATATGGTATTAGAGCCACGGGGTCGACGTCGTTTAGAGGATTACCTAACACCGCCAGCCGCTGCACGGAAACACTCCACCAACTTTAAGTGTTTAGATTTGAATTTATTGTAGTGCTAATGCGAGCTTTGTATATGTTAAAGGTAGAAAATGTCAGGAGAGGCGAGAGGTAGGGGTAGAGGGCAACCACGACGAGAGGCGCCTCCTAAAGCTGTGCGCAACATGGATGATACCGTCCAGCAGCTTACCAAGTTAGTCCACCGTCAGTCTCAGCAGTTGGAGAGATTTATGAGCAGGGACGACCAGGGTCAGTCTAGCGCCCACGGTTCGTCTGACAGAGGGGGTGACAGGCTGCATAGACTCAGACCCCTGACTTTTGAAGGGTCATTTCTGGATCCTTTCAGTGCTGAGGAGTGGATACGGAGCATGGAGAGGATGATGGATTTTGCCTAGGTAGAGGAGCAGGACAGAGTTTCTACTGCGACATTCTATCTGGCTAAGGATGCGAGTCATTGGTGGGATACGGTAGTGGCCACGAGAGGTGTGGAGACCATGACCTGGGAGGAGTTCAGGTCGGTGTTTTTCGGTAAGTATTTCAGCCATTTTGTCAGGACACAGAAGATGGTGGAGTTTGCGCAGTTGAGGCAGACCGGCACTGTGGCCGAGTATGTATGACAGTTTGAGGCCTTGTCGTGGTTTGCAGGGCATTTGGTGAGCCTCGATGAGAATAAGGTACATCAGTTTGTACAGGGCCTGAACCCGAATATCTATATGGGCATGCGGATTGCGAGGACCCGAGGCATGCCATACGAGGAGGTGGTAACGAAAGCCCTTGACATTGAGGAGGCTCGGGCGAAGCTTCCTAGTTATCGGGAGGTACCTAAGGAGCAGCCTCGGAGATCATTCAGAGAGTCGCTGCCACAGTTGGGCAAGGAGGCGTCCGTGCAGAAAGGCCTGAAGAGGCATAGTGACAGTTCTAGCGTCTAAGGGAGCACCAAGAAGCGGCAGGGGTCAGGACAGTTTTCAGTGTGCCCGAAGTGTCAGAGGAGTCACCCGGGCGAGTGTAGAGTGGGCCCAGTTTGATGTTATAACTGTGGCGAGGTGGGCCACATGGCTAGGGAGTGTCAGAAGCCGCGTCAAAATCGTTGCTTCAACTGCAATGAGGTGGGACACTTTGCCAACAGATGCCCAGCGGCGAGCAAGACGTCGGCCAGAGTTACGCCAATGGTCTTCGCCCTTTTTGAGCTAGATGATGCTGCCCAGCCATCAATGATTGCAGGTAACATTTTTATTTCCAGTGTGGCAGCCTATACTTTGATTGATACGGGCGCTACGCACTCATTTGTGTTGACGGATTTTGTGGTTAAGGCAAACTTGGAGTTCAGTCCCGCCGAATGACATTATGATGTGACCTTGCCATCAGGGGAACAATTGTATTCAGAATAGGTGGTGCGGGGCAATGTGGTGACAGTGGGGGAAAGGCAGTTGTATGCCGAGGTAGTCATACTCCATATGAGTGGTTATGAGGTGATCTTGGGAATGGACTAGCTGTTCAGACATCATGCGAAGATCGATTGCAGGACCAGAGAGGTAATTTTCGGCCCCCGGGCGGGGAGAGCTACACATTTAAAGCAGGTAGAGGTCTTGCCAGGATTTCTGCTATCTTTACTCGTCAGACTCTACGGTTATGTGCAAGGGTTACCAGGGGTTTTTGGCAAGTGTCGGGGATGTGCTTACACAGAGTGATACTCGGTTAAAGGATATTCTTGTGGTGCAGGAGTTCTCGAAGGTGTTTCGTGATGATTTGCCAGGGTTGCTCCCCTGACAGGGAGATTGAATTTGAGATAGATGTTTTCCCAGGTGCCGAGCCGGTGTGCAAGAACCCGTACAGGTTAGCACCTACCGAACTTAAGGAGCTGAAGGCTCAATTGGAGGAACTGACGGATAAGGGCTTTATATGCCGTAGTTTTTCACCTTGGGGTGCGCCAGTTCTATTCGTCAAGAAGAAGGACGGATCTCTACGTATGTGTATTGACTATCGGCAGCTGAATAAGTTGATGGTGAAGAACAGGTATCCATTGCCGATAATTGACGATTTGTTTGATGAACTACAGGGTGCCCGAGTGTTTTCTAAGATCGACTTGAGGTGCGGCTATCATTAGTTGAAGGTGAAGGAAAAGGATGTACCCAAGACGGCCTTCAGAACAAGGTATGGGCATTTTGAGTTCCTGGTTATGTCTTTCGGGTTGACCAATGCCCTGCAGCATTCATGGATCTGATGCACCAAGTGTTCAGGGAGTACCTGGACAAGTTTGTAATCGTGTTTATCGACGACATTCTGATTTATTCGCGGAGTGAGGAGGAACACAGGGAACACTTTAGGACCGTATTGACTATTCTGAGCCAGCATTGACTGTACACTAAGTTCTCGAAATGCGAGTTTTGGTTGGACAGGATTCACTTATTGGGGCATGTTATCTCCTCTGAAGATATTTTAGTTGATCCGGTGAAGGTTCAGGCTGTAAAGGAGTGGCCGTGGCTGACCAGTGCTAGCGAGATATGCAGTTTTCTAGGGCTGGCTGGATATTATCGAAGATTTATTGAGGGGTTCTCTAAGATCTCAGCTCTCTTGACCCGACTGACCAGAAAGAATGCGAAGTACGGATGGACCGGCAAGTGTGAAGACGGCTTTCAGACATTAAAGCAGAGATTGACTACGGCTCCTATACCGACGCTGTCCGTGGAAGGAGAGAAGTTCTGCATTTATTGTGATGCCTCCAGTATTGGTTTGGGGTGTATTTTGATGCAGGGTTGGGGAGTCATTGCCTATGCCTCTAGGCAGTTGAAGACGTACGAGCAGAATTATCCCACTCACGATTTGAAACTGGCGGCTGTTGTGTTTGTACTAAAGATTTGGAGGCATTATCTTTATGGGCAGCAGTGCGAGATTTATTCAGACCATCAGAGCTTGAGGTACATTTTCACGCAGACGGACCTGAATTTGAGACAGAGAAGATGGCTCGAGCAAGTCAAGGATTACGATGTGGAGATCAGGTACCACCCAGGAAAGGCGAATGTGGTGGCAGATGCCTTGAGTCGGGTGACAGCCTCGACTTTTGCCATGACTTCGATAGTGCATGTTGAGTTGATGAGAGAGATGCAGAGTTTTAGCCTAGAGGTGGTTTCTGATCTGGCCGCTACTCTTCCGACCTTGTCGTTGAGGCTGACTATTCTGGACAGGATCAGACAGGGCCAGACGACTGACTCAGAGTGTAGCGAGCTGAAGGCGAGTATGGAGGCCAGGCCTGATTCTGAGTTCAGCTATTCAGAGGATGGGATTCTGAAATTTCAGGATAGGTGGTACGTCCCGAAGGTTGAGGAGCTGAGGAAGGATATATTATCAGAGGCTTATTCATCTTCTTTTTCTGTGCATCCCGGAAGCACTAAGATGTACAGGGATTTGAAGCAGCACTATTGGTGGCTTAATATGAAACGAGCGGTGGTTGAGTATGTTGAGACCTGCGTTGTCTGCCAGCAGGTGAAGGCAGAACATCAGCGACCGTCTGGTGTGCTCTAACCATTGCCAATACCAGAATGGAAGTGGGAGCGGATCACAATAGATTTTGTGGTAGGACTGCCGAGGACTGTCAAGGGCCATGTTGCGATCTGGGTGATTGTGGATAGATTGACAAAGTCGTCACACTTTTTGCCAGTGAGGATGACTTATACCATGGATCAGTTTGCCCAGTTATATATTCAGGAGATAGTCAAACTTTATGGGATTCCGGTGTCGATTGTTTCAGACCGAGACCCCAGGTTCACGTCCAAGTTTTGGAGGAGTCTGCAGAAGGCTATGGGCACCATATTAGATTTCAGCACGGCCTTTCACCCTCAGACCAATGGGCAGTCAGAGCGGACTATACAAATTCTGAAGGATATGCTCAGGGCCTGTGTATTGGAGTTTCAGGTGGCTTGGAGCAAGTTCTTACCGTTAGTAGAATTCTCGTATAATAACAGCTATCAGTCCACCATTGGGATGGTGCCGTACGAGGCCCTCTACAGAAGGAAGTGCAGATCGCCATTGTATTGGGATGAGGCTGGAGAGGCCCGATTGATAAGTCCTGAGATTTTACAGCAGACTGTCGACAAAAGTTTTGTGATACGGAAGAGGATTGAAGCGGCTCAGAGTCGACAGAAGAGTTATGCTGATCAGAGGCGTCGGGAGTTGGAGTTTAATGAGGGTGACGAGGTATTTGTGAAGATCTCCCCGTTCAAGGGAGTGGTGAGGTTCGGGAAGCGAGGGAATCTCAACCCTCAATTTGTGGGACCATTCCCGATTGTCAAGCAGATTGGGAGAACTGCGTACCAGCTTCAGTTGCCTTCATCGATGGATGCCATCCATGATGTTTTCCATGTCTCGATGCTGAGGAAGTGTATGCGCGATCCCTCTCAGGTAGTACCACAACAGGATATAGATATCCAGCCGACGCTGTCCTACGAGGAGAAGCCAGTGAGAATCTTAGGAGCAGCTGTGAAAGTGCTGCGCAACAAGGAGACCCCATTGGTCAAGGTGTTGTGGTGCAACCATTGTGTTGAGGAAACGACTTGGGAGCGGCGTGATGATATGGAGCGGTAGTATCCCAACTTATTTGGTACGTAAATTTTGGGGACAAAATTCTTATAAAGTGTGGGGGATCTAATAACCCAGAAATTTAAGATTTTAAATCTAATTTTTGAAAGTTTTAATTTAATATTAGTTTAAGTTTCGAGAAATATTTTAACTAGTAAATTAAATTATAAAACTCGGAGTCTAGTTTTGAGATAGTTTTCGAAAACTTTAAAGTCAAGAGGGCGGGAATTTAACGAAGTTATGGATGATAAAAACGCGTGAAAGCGTTTAGGTAAATTGTAATTTGTTTAAATTAAATAAATAAATAAAATTAATACAACAACCGAATGGCTTCGGGAAGAAGCTATTTGGCTGTTACAAACGATCCACCCGAGTGATAGAGAGAGCGACAAAGAGCGGAGCGCAATCGTGTTGCTGACGTCCAAGTTTCGATCGGCAGCCGACGAGGGTGAGCATGAAAGGAGAGCTGCAAGCGAGTGCTACTGCTCCGACAAACCGAAGCCATTCGGTTTCGGCAACTCGAGCTTCAGCAGACAGAGAGCCCGAGTGCTTTCTGCCGACGAATTCTGCCACCGACGATTTGGGCGCCTTACTGGAGTCCTTCTCCTTCTCCCACCCGTGTGCAAAACGACATCGCTCGGTAAGTCCCTCTCTCTCTCTCTCTCTCTGCTATCCTACCCTGTTTTGGCCGAGCTTGATTGTCAGCTTTCTTTCGTTTTGTGGACTTGGCCGAAGTGTTGAGTGAATGCAGGGCTGGGAATGCTGGTGTTAGTGGGGGGAGCAATGGATGCTCGGTGAGAGGGAGAGTGACCGAGGG
>CM039525.1:8622496-8687748 GCA_022433055.1 Begonia peltatifolia | reverse complement strand
CCCACCTTATAAGAATTTTGTCCCCAAAATTTACGTACCGAATAAGTTGGGATACTGCCGCTCCATATCATCACGCCGCTCCCAAGTAGTTTCCTCCACACCATGGTTACGCCACATCACCTTGACCAGCAGAATCTCTTTGTTGCGTGGCACCTTCACAGCTGATCCTAAGATCCTCACTGGGTTTTCCTCGTAACACAGCGTCGGTCAGATCTCTATATCCTATTGTGGCACTACCTGAGAGGGATCGCGCATACACTTCCTCAGCATCGAGACATGGAAAACATCATGGATGGCATCTATCGACGCAGGCAATTGAACCTGGTACGTAGTTCTCCCAATCCATTTGACAATTGACAATGGTCCCACACACCGAGGGTTGAGCTTCCTCCGCTTTCTGAACCTTACCACTCCCTTGAACGGCGAAACCTTCAGAAAAATCTCGTCGCCCTAATTAAACTCCAACTCCCGACGCCTCTGATCAGCGTAACTCTTCTGTCGACTATGAGTCGCTTCAATCATCTTCCGTATAACAGAAATCTTGTCAAAAGTCTGCTATAAAATCTCAGGACCTATCAATCGGGCCTCCCCAACCTCATCCCAATATAATGGCGACCTGCACTTCCTTCAATAGAGGACCTCGTATGGCGCCATACCAATGGTGGACTAATAGCTATTATTATACGAGAATTCCACTAGCGTAAGAACTTGCTCCGAGTCGCCTGAAACTCCAACACACAGGCCCTGAGCATATCCTCCAGAATCTGTAGAGTCCGCTCTGACTACCCGTCGGTCTGAGGATGAAAGGCCGTACTAAAATCTAACCTGGTGCCCATAGCCTTATGCAAACTCCTCCAAAACTTAGACGTAAACCTGGGGTCTCGGTCTGAAACAATCGACACTGGAATCCCATGAAGTCTGACTATCTCCTGAATATATAACTGGGCAAACTGATCCATCGTATAAGTCATCCTCACAGGCAAAAAGTGAGACGACTTTGTCAACCTGTCCACAATCACCCAGATCGCGTTATGGCCCTTGGCAGTCCTCGGCAGTCCCACCACAAAATCCATGGTGATTCGTTCCCACTTCCACTCCGGTATAGGCAATGGTTGGAGCATCCTAGACGGTCGCTGATGCTCCGCCTTCACCTGCTGACAGACTACGCAGGTCTCAACATACTCAGTCACTGCTCGTTTCATGTTAGGCCACCAATAGTGCTGCTTTAAACTAAATGTACTCTAATTCTGAAGTTCTTACTATAGTATCCTCAAGTATCTCCTCTATTGAGCAACACTAAATATTTAAGAACTCATTTTCTTATCCTTAATCTTCCACCTTAAGCGGATTATTGACACTCTAAAATTTGTTGTCTAGAATGTGCATCACACTCTTTTATTTATATATATTTTTTAATTTCTTAGATTAAGCATCTCATTATAATTTCAATCATACAAGTTTCGAGATTCTCACCACTTACTGGTTTCGTCACACTACGTTGGTCACAAGTCCTCACATTGATACTCATTTCCTAGAGTAATGGTCCAATCCAATCATTGGGTAGAACTCTATACAAAGTTGTCCTCAATTTCTCATTGATTTGTTAAATCCTTGAAATAACACTTAATATCCCCTCTATGTCTTTGAGTCGTATGTAACCAAATGACGATTAAAATATGGTTCTCAAAGTTCTAAACTAAGTTATACGACATAGTCCTCTATTTTCTCAACTTCTCATTGATCGACTTTATCCACATGTATGGTTCCTCGGTTAAACTCAAACTTCTAACCACCCAACCAATACCCTACACAACCTTTTTAACAGCATACGTCCTGCGGGCAATTGCTATTAGGTACATGAATTTTTTTATTTGCAATAAAATGGGCTATTCATCTGTAATGACTATAGTAGATATCTCGTACTTAAAGGCTAGCAGCTCGTCCCATTAATCCTTGCATTGCACTTTCTTTTTACTCACAACAACCTTAATAATCTTAATATTTTGCTAAAAATCTGGTTTCATATTCTCCCTTGGCTATCTAACTATTACCTTAACCATTTGAATACGAGCTTCTCGTTGAGGTTCCCCAATGCCCATGTACCATTGACATTTCAGTACTAATTGTTCAAAGTCAGTTACTTCCTTTTGTCAGACTACGCTTGTCTAAATTAAATATTCAACTCTAATTCCACACTTAATTCTGTCAACTTAACTCTACAGCGTAAGTTCTAAAAATTAGTCAATTAAGTCTCCTAATTATCACTTCTCCCTGTTGTTCCACAATAAAGGCTACTCTACATGCCACAATGAATATAAACCTTATGCTTACGTCTCACAACCTTAGTTGGATCAACTATACATCATAATTTAACCTTCACATTCTCAAGTCTAAAGAATCTTCCTACTGTATGAACTCCTCATTTCACGACCCTATGACCCTAAAAAGAAGTTGTGATGTAGATCCTTGGGCTTAACCTCCAATAATCTATAACTTGGGATTCAGTCATAACATTCACTCAGTAATGAATATTCTATCCTAGATATCGCAGTTAGAACTATGCATTCTAGTCTTCCAACTTCTATCCTCTAGAAGTTAAACTTTTGAAAAATGACGAATCTAACCATCCCTATTCTTATGGGAACACACGTGCCAGCCACTTAGCCCTATGGTGGTGCTCATCATTAACGTAAATCTGGCACATAGTACTGTTTCCAATTTCCTCTCCACTTCGATCAACTGAGGTACTTGAACTCAAGTTCCTATGATTCTCTCTACTCATATACCTCTCTCAACTTTGGCCGTCAATCGAGCTGGAGCTTGAATTTTCATGTCCTTCTTTTTTCATAGTATTCCTAACTAACGGGACTGTCTGTTCACTAACTCTGTTAATTATCTAATGGTCAATGAATCATCCTTGCTCCTTGAGTTAGCTCCCTCTCCTGACACTCGTAGTCATCCTGGTCGTCTAGACATTTTGGCTAATTTTCTGGACAAAACCAATTACTCTCATAAGTATCTAATAACTACAGTTAAACTTAAACACTTACAATTGTCGAAGTACGTCGTGCAGCAATCGGAGCTATTAGGCAATCATTTGTATCGTTCTACCCATTGACTATAACACTCGTAGCATCCCCTCCTACTAATGATTGACTGTGCCCTCAACTTTTCCCCAAGCGGTGTATGAATTGTTACACACTTTCTTGCCTTCACAATCTCACTCCTCCTCCGAGAAGCCTGACATCCTCGTTGGCCACACTTCCGGTTGGGTAAAGGCTCTAATATCATAACTGTAGTGACCCAAAAACCTTCACGGATCCCGGCATGCTAACTACTACTACTCATTGTTCTGATACCACAACTATAGCGACCCGAAAACCGACTCGCTGATTTTTGGTCCACTTTCCCTCTACTACTACTACCCACACATGAATATGCTAGGAAAATTTGAATAAAAATTTAAAATTTTTGTTACTCAACTTAAAACGACCATTTTAAAAACGTTTGAAAACGTCAGAGCAGAAGAATTCGATTTAAAATCAATTTAAATAAAATTTCAAGTTTTTAAAACATTAAAAGACATTTTCGGTCGACCCCTGTAAGCACTGGTTGACACTTCATTTGCGTCTGTTTTCATCGGTCGACCATAGCGATCGACACCTCTCTGCTTATCACGCTAACAAGTCGACACCTGTTAACACAGGTCGACACTTCAATCTTCTCTGCTCGCATAGGCCAAACCCCGTGGTTGACACTTCTACGCTCATCATAGAGAGCAGTTGATACCTGTATTCACAGGTCGACACCTTCATCCTCTCTATTTTCATTGGGCGAACCTTGCGGCCGACACTTCTACCATCTTACACTAACCGGTCGACACTTCCACACACAGGTCGACACTTGATATGGTTTTGTCTCTGTAAGTCGACCCTCGCAATTTACACTTGCCGGGTTTGGTCGACCACTAAGCCTATTGGTCGACACTTTCTTCCAAGAATTCTGCCTAGAAATCCATAAAACTTCACAAAATCAATCGAATTTCGACTCAACAATAAAAATAACCCAACGTGCACTTTTCCATCAAATCAAAATCATTATTTACATAAAAAAATTACTACAAAAGTTTGAAATTCATTTACTATTAAAAACGACTCAAAATGACTACAACTCGACCCTTAAAGCCGTATCAATGAATATCGTGTTAAAATTTTAGAAATCTGACTAGAAAATGATTTAATAACCGTTTGATTAAAAGATTAAAGTGGCCGGGGGAAAAAGTAATTAGTTTATTATTATTATTGAAAAAAAATAATAAATAACAGAGAGGGAGGAGGATCGTAAATTCTCCCCCTCCTCTCTATTTTTCCCTTCCCCCCCAACTCGCGTGAAGAAGAGAGAACAGAAGGAAAACCCTCCCGTGGCAATCCTTCCTTCCGACGACGTTCAGCCAACGCCGATCTCCGTTTTTCACTCTATTTCAACGATAAAGTAGATTTTTAGTGGTTTATGGTTTAATTTTGGTTAACGGAAGAGTGTGATAAGAAATTTGATGGATAGGAAATTAGAGTTTTAGGGTTGGAGAGTTCGTTGGAGTTATTATCGATCGTTGTAGAATTGTTGATGATAAATATGATAGATTGATGAGGAATGTGCTTAGTTTTGCTGAAAGGCCCAGGAGAGGGGATTTTTTACACTAAGGCCTATTCTTTTTTGGTATGTTAAAATAGTTATTATTGGAGCATTTGGCCACTGAAATCGAGTGATTCTGACAATTGACACAAAAGTTATGTGCGTCGAAAGTTAGGTTGATTTTGAGCCGAGATTGATTAGTGAGTGATTTTGGCGAGTTTGTGAAGTGTTGTGCTAGTATGGTGGTTTTAGTACATGAGTAGAGTAGTTTGATGAGTTTTAACAGGAAAACGATTTTGTTGTAGGTTGAGCAGGTTTCTGGTGAAACGAACACCGCAGAAAGCTAGGATGCTAAGTAAGTAGTGTATGCATGCGTTTTGCTCAGGAAGGCCTACACCGTGGAGCGTTAAGATTTATGTGGTTTGATTGCGATGTGCCTACGTATTGTTTGACATGCATCATGTTTTGAAAAGAGAACGAATGAATTTGAGCATGATTTTATGTGCGAGTGTAAAGTGTGATGTGTGGCGGTACGAACGATGTGTGTGTGGGTAGCTAGGCCCCGTTGCTAGAGGAACTGGGATGGCGGTGACGTGCCAGGGGGTGGTGTTGTAAGTGCGTCCAGCCTCACCCATGTATAGCTGCTGCAGTGTGTGTGTGGTGCTGGGAAACAATGGCTTCATTGCATGAGTAACTGGGACGATGGCGACGTGCCAGGGGTGGTGTGATGAGTTCGTCAAGCATCACCCTGGAATGGTGACGGTGTGTGGAGTGACGCGTGGGTACGGTTTGAGGGCTTCGTTGCTGAAGGAACCAGCACGATGGCAACGTGCCAGGGTGTGAGGTGGCGAGAGAGAGAGTCCAGACTCACCATGGTGCGGCTGTACCTTGCAGCACCGGTTGTGACAACACAAGCTTCAGTGTAGAGACTGCATGTGAAGGATTACATTGTTGGTTTCACACTTCATATCGTACTACTTACTGAGCGTTAGGCTTATGTTGTGTATTCCGTGGTGTAGGTGCAGAGATTTAAGCGGGTGAGTTGTAAGAGCCCAGGCAGGATGAGTAGGCGGTTGGTGGCGTGCTACCGTGTGTCGGCAGCTAAAGTTCGTCAAGGCAACCCGACCCGTGGAGCGTGGCTAGATTGTGGTTCTTTTGGGTTATATTTTGCGAGGTACAAGTCAAGTGTATAGATTTTTGAGGATATATGATTGTTTGGCACGGTTATAGTCAGGATTGATGTAAGGTTGTGTTTTTTAAACTACTTTAGGAAATTCTGTCTTAAAAATACAGGTCTTTACTTCATGCTTTTAATCGTGGAAGTTTTCGTCGTCCGTTTTCTTTTGAACTAGTGTTATTTTTATAATATTGGTGCAAAGTGTCGACTGAAATTCTTAGGTGTCGACCAATCAGTGTAAAATAGAATGTGAGTGTCGACCGCGGGGTTCGACCTGTGCGGGCAGAGAGCAATGAGGTGTCGACTAGCGACTGTGGGTGTCGACCGGTTAGTGTAAAATCAGTGAGAGTGTCGGCAGCAGGGTTCGACCTACGCAGGAAAAGAGCAATGAAGTGTCGACAAGTGACTGTGAGTGTTGACTGGTTAGTGGAGAATCAGTGAGAAGGTCTACCACGGGGTTCGACTTGTGCGGGAAAAGAGGAATGAAGTGTCGATTGGTGACTGTGGGTGTCGACGGGTTGGTAGAGAATCAGTGGGTGTGTCGACCGTGGGGTTCGACCTGAGCGGGCAGAGAGAATTAAGGGTCGATCGGCATTTACAGGTGTCGACCGGTTTCTTTATTTCTATGTTTTAAAAAGTGAAGTTTATTTAAACTTATTTTAATTGAGTTTTTCGCTGCGTCGTTCTTAAATATTTTTTTTCAAGAATGTCATTTTGAGTCGAGAGACCAAAAGTTTTAAATTTTGTAAGAAATTCATCGAGGAAACAAGTAAGTGTACGGTTGGTGACCCAGATCCAGGGACGACTCGGGGGCGTTACAGATGTGGTGTCGGAGCAGTGAACGAACTGGAAACGGCTAGCTTTTCATAGCGTTACAGCTATGGTATCAGAGCTTTTAACCAACCGGAAGTGTGGCCGATGAGTATGTCAGGCCCCTTAGAGAAGGGGTGGGATTGTGAAGGCAATAGGGTCTGTCACAATTCCCACACCGCTTGGGGGAAAATGGTAGGCCACGAGTGTCAGAGCTATGGAGTCGATGTCGCTTGATGGATCTCCTAATACCACCAACCGCTGTATGGGAGTGCTACACCAATTGTAAGTATTTCTTAGAGCCCTCGTAGTTTCGTTTACACTCACTAGATGTTGTGGTTTACAGGTTTAGCGTTATGGTTAGAGAAACGCGTAGAGCTGTAGGCGACATGGATGACGCCGTTAGACAGTTTACCGAGTTGGTCAGCCGCCAGTCACAGCAGCTGGAGCAATTTATGAGTAGGGAGGACCAGGGCCAGTATATTGTCCTTACTTCGACGGATCGTGAGGGTGAAAGGTTGCACAGGCTCAGACCCCCAGTGTTCGATGGATCATCTTTGGACCCACTCAGTGCTGAGGAGTGGATTCGAAGTATGGAAGACATGACGGATTACGCCAAAGTAGACAATCAGGACAGGGTATCATGTCCGGCATTCCACCTAGCCAAGGATGCCCGATTTTGGTGGGATTCGATGAAGGTGACAACTGATGTAAAGACCATGACTTGAGAAGAATTTAAGATGACATTCTTCGGCAAGTATTTCAGCCACTCAGTCAAGACCCTGAAGATGGTGGAATCTGCCAAGTTGATGCAAACAGATACCGTGGTCGAATACGTGAGACCGTTTGAGGCGCTATCTCAGTTTGCTAGCCACCTGGTACCCCGAACGAGAACAAAGTGCTCCAATTTGTACAGGGCCTGAAGCCAGATGTATACATGGGCATTTAGATAGCTGGAACACGAGGGGTGCCTTACAAGGATGTGGTGTCGAAAGCGCTAGACATTGAGGAGGCAAGGACGAAGCTTCCCAGTTGTAGAGAGCTGCCTAAGGAACAGTCCAGTAGGTATTTCAAAGAATTGTTGCCACAATCGAGCGGAGAAGAATCGTCTCAGCGAAAGGGCCTTAAGAGGGCTAGCGACAGCTCTAGCAGCCAGGGGATCAACAAGCGACCCCAAGGACCGGGGCAGTTTTCGGTGTGCCCAAAGTGTTAAAGGAGTCATCTGGCGAGTGCAGGGTAGGTGCAGGGCGATGCTACAACTGTGGCGAGGCGGGCCACATGTCCAGAGATTGTCAGAAGCCGCGACAGAATCGGTGCTTCAACTGTAATGAAATGGGGCATTTTGCTAGGAATTGCCCAAATTTGAGCAAGACCCCAGCGAGAGTGACACCAAGAGTCTTCGCCCTCATTGAACTGGACGATGCCGCCCAACCATCGGTGATTTCAGGTAGTATTCTTATTTTAGGCATGGCGTCTTATACTATTGTCGATACAGGTGCTAATCATTTGTTTGTATTCACTGCCTTCGTGCTCAAGGAAAATCTAGTGATCAGCTATTCTGGGCATTTCTATGATGTATTGTTGCCATCGGGGGAGCGCCTATACTTAGATCAAGTGGTACAAGGTGATATTGTGACAATGGGAGAAAAACGGTTGTACATTGATCTTATCATACTTGACATTAAGGGGTATGAGGCTATTTTATTGATGGATTGGCTGTTTATGCATTATGCCACCACATATTGAATCAGAGAGATCCACTTTCTGCTCCTGAGTGGAGAGAGTTGCTCCTTCAGGGCGAGAAAGGGTTTAGGTAGGATTTTGCCAGTTTCGTCTATGAGAGCCCAATAGTTGTTACGAGGTGGATGTATGGACTTCATGGCTAGTGTCATGGACGCGCAGTTGTACGGCAAAACTCAACTCCAGGACATCCCCATTGTGCAGGATTTTTCGGGGGTATTTCTTGAGTATTTGCCAGGTCTGCCCCTTGACAGGGAAATTGAGTTCGTTATCGACGTGTACCCTGGGGCTGGGCCAGTGTTCAAGAACCCGTACAGACTAGCGCCGACCGAGTTGAAAGAGCTAAGGGCACAATTAGAGGAGTTGACGGATAAGGGCTTCATACGCCCTAGTTTTTCGCCATGGGCAACACTGGTGCTTTTCGTTAAAAAGAAGGACAGATCCCTATACATGTGTGTTGACTACAGTGAACTGAATAAGTTGACAGTGAAGTATAAGTACCCGTTGCCAATGATAGATGACCTGTTTGATCAGCTTCATAGGGGCACGGGTGTTCTCTAAAATATGATTTGAGCTCCGGTTACTATCAGTTGAAGGTTAGGGAGGAATATGTCCCGAAGACAGCTTTCTAGACGCAGTATAGGCACTATGAGTTTTTATTGATGTCGCTCGGACTGACTAACACCCCATACGCCTTTATGTACCTGATGAACCAAGTATTAAGAGAGCAATTGGATTGATTCGTGATAATATTCATTGATGACATCCTAATATACTCTCGGAGTGAAGATGAGCACGGAGAGCACTTGAGAATCGTACTGACGACTCTGGGGCAGCACCGACTATATGCTAAGTTTTCTAAGTGCGAATTTTGCTGGATATGATCAAAGTTTTGGGGCACGTCATCTCTCGTGATGGTATTTCGGTGGACCCGGCAAAGATTCAGTGTGTGAAGGAATGGCCACGGCTGACCAATGCCAGCGAGATACGCAGTTTTCTGGGGCTGGCAGCATATTACCAGAGGTTTATTGAGACATTTTCCAAGATCGCAACCATTTGACTCGATTGACCAGGAAGGACGTGATATATAGTTGGTCTGATGAGTGCGAGGAAAGCTTCCAGGCGTTGAAGCAGAGGTTGACTATAGCCCCTTTGCTAGTACTTCCAGTAGAGGGGGAGAAGTTCAGCATTTATTGCGACGCCTCCAGGGTAGACTTGGGTTGCGTGTTGATGCAGAATGGAATGGTGATTGCCTATGATTCAAGAGAACTGAAGCCCTACGAGCAGAATTATCCCACACATAACTTGGAGTTAGCGGCAGTGGAGACCACTTAAAATCTGGAGGCATTATTGACATCGACCACAATGTGAAATTTTCTAAGACCGCCAAAGTTTGAAGTACATATTCACACAGAAGAAGCTAAACTTGAGACAAAAGAGGTGGATTGAGCTGGTTAAAGACTACGACCTAGAAATCAAGTATCATTCGGGGAAAGCAAACGTGGTAGCAGACGCTTTGAGCTGCGTGTCAACTTCGATGTCTGTTATGATTTTAGTGATGCCTACTGAGCTAAGGACTGAGGTATAAGAGTTCGGCTTAGAAGTGGTTTTTGATTTGGCAGCCACAATGTCGGCGATTTTGTTAATGCCGACCATCCTGTATAGAATTAAGCGGGTACAAGAGACTAACCCCAAGTGCAGTGGAATGAAGGCAGGTATAGAGGTCAATGCTAGCACTGGGCTCAACTATTCGGAGGATGGAATTATGAAGTTTTGAGGTGGTATGTCTCGAAGAATGAGGACCTAAAAGGGAAATATTGTCCGAAGCCCACTTGTCTTCCTTTTCTGTGCATCCCGGAAGCACTAAGATGTACAAAGATTTAAAGCAACATTTTTGGTGGCCTAATATAAAGCGGGAGGTAGCCAAGCACGTTGAGACCTGTGTGGTATGCCAGCAGGTAAAGGCGTAGCATCAGAGATTGTCAGGTACGCTTCAGCCACTACCTATACCAGAGTGGAAATGGGAGCAGGTCACTATGGATTTTGTTGTCGGACTGCCAAATACTGCTAAGGGCCATGATACTATTTGGGCGATTGTAGAAAGACTAACAAAGTCGTCTCACTTTTTACCGGTGAGAGTGGCTTGTTCGATGGATCAGTTTGCTCAATTGTACATGCATGATATAGTCAGACTACATGAGGTCCCGGTGTTGATAGTGTCAGATAGAGACCCCAAGTTTACGTTTACGTTTTGGAGTAATCTGCATAAGGCCATGGGTATCAAGCTGGAATTCAGCACGGCCTTCCACCCTCAGACTGACGGGCAATCTGAGCGAACCACACAGATACTGGAAGACATGCTCATAGCCTGTGTGTTGTAGTTTCAGGTGGCCTGAAGCATGTTCTTGCCGTTGGTCGAATTCTCATATAATAACAGCTACCAGTCTACCATTGGCATGGTGCCGTACGAGAAGAAAATGCAGGTCACTATTGTAATGGGATGAGGTTAGAGAAGCAAGACTTATAGGCCCAGAAATACTACAACAAACGGTCGACAAGATTGCTATTATAAAGAAGAGGGTCGAGGTAGCTTAGAGTCGGCAGAAGAGCTATGTCGATCGGAGGAGGCAAGAACTTGAGTTTGGTGTGGGTGAGGAGGTATTCCTGAAGATCCCCCCGTTCAAGGCAGTGGTAAGCTTTCGGAAGCAAGGAAAGCTCAACCCTCGTTTTGTTGGACTGTTTCCTATTGTGGAGAGGATTGGGCAGACTGCCTACAAGCTTCAGCTGCCCTCCTCAATGAATGCCATATATAATGTCTTCCATGTCTCCATGCTGAGTAAGTGTATGCGTGATCCCTCTCAGGTGGTTGCACAATAGGATATAGAGGTACAACCAACACTATCTTACGAGGAGAAGCCAGTGGGCATATTGAGATCAGCTGTGAAACTGTTGCGTAACAAGAAGATATCCTTGGTCAAAGTTTTGTGGCGCAATTACAACGTGGAGAACACCACATGGGAAAGAAGGCAGGACATTGAGCAGTAGTATCTAGTGTTGTTCAGTACATAAATTTTGGGGACAAAATTATTTTAAGAGGAGGAGGATGTAACACCCCGTATTTTCGTGGTATCGATTTTCAGGTTGTCGAGGTGATGAGCGGCAGGGTTCGGGTTGGAATGGAGAGCGAAAAATTTGTAAGATTAGGTGGGGGATTATTTTGAAACTAATGCAGAGAAGAAAATTTTAGTAATATGACTGGAAACGGATTTAATAGCTGTTTGATTAAAAAATTAAAGTGGTAGGGCGAAAAAGTAATTAGTTTTATATTATAATTAAAAAAAAATAACAGAGGGGGAGGAGGATCGTAAATCCTCTCCCTCCTCTCTGTTTTTTCCTTTCCCCCCCAACCCGCGTGAAGAAGAAGAGAACGGAAGGAAAACCCTCCCTTGGCGATCCCTTCTTGCGACGACGTTCAGCCAACGCCGATCTCCGTTTTCTGCTCTGTTTCAACAGTAAGGTAGATTTTTAGTAGTTTATGGTTTATTTTTGGTTAACAGAAGAGTGTGATGAGAAATTTGATGGATAGGTAATTAGAGTTTTAGGGTTGGAGAGTTCGTTGAAGTTATTATCGATCGCTGTAGAATTGTTGACGATAAATGTGATAGATTGATGATGAATGTGCTAAGTTTTACTGAAAGGCCCAGGAGGGGGGATATTTGACCCTAAGGGCTATTCTTGTATGTTAAACTAGGTTATGATTGGAGCGTTTGCCCACTACAATCGAATGATTCTGACAACCGACGTAAAAGTTATGCGCGTCAGAAGTTAAGTTGATTTTGAGCTGAGATAGGTTAGTGAGCGATTTTGGCGAGTTCGTGAAGTGTTGTGCTAGTAAGGTAGTTTTAGTGCGTGACTAGAGTAGTGGGATGAGTTTTGACGGGAAAACGATTTTGATGTAGGTTGAGCAGATTTCTGGTGAAATGAGAACCACGGAAAGCTAGGACTCCAGGTAAGTAGTGTATGCATACGTTTTGCCCAGGAGGGCCTACGCCGTGAATTGTTAGGATTTATGTGGTTTGATTGTGATGTGTGTGCGTATTGTTTGACATGCTGATGTGCCCCAAAGTGGTATCACTCGATCACAAACCAAGTCACGAACTTTATTAAACCAGTTCACTAATAAGTTCAATTCTTTTGCAAGAATTACGGGTGTCAAGTGCCTCTTCACGGACTTGGAATGGGACCCGAGCACAAAGGACAAAGATCAAGCCTTGTGCTTGCTATCGTGGGAGCTAAAGGTGCAAGCACATGAATAAGAGATTTGTACCTCTCGAAATTAATTTGTAATTTAATTTTATTTGGCGAACATTCGTCCTTATGTTTTTGTTCGCAAACATTCGCCTTCCTGTAATGTTTTATAGTTGCATGCATACTTAGGCATTAGGATTATATGTATGTTAAGTTAGATGGTGGTTAGAATCCACAATTGGGCAGGAGTTTAGCAGCACATTGATATAACAAATGGGCCTAAGCTTGAAGAGTGATCTGGTGTGCAAGTGACCAAGAATGGCCAACCATGTGGCCCATTTTGAAGCCCAAGTTCATTCTAACCTTCAGCCACCCTAAGTCTACAAATATATGGCCATTGGTGTGTGTAAAGGTTGTTGAATCTATGAGAATAGCCTCTTTTGTGTATAGCTGAATTAGCTTGAAGTTTGGTGAACGGTAAGGCTCGGTTCAGTCAAGAACCGAGGAAGAGTGCCTCGCCTTCGAGCTTTCAAGCACGAGGTTTCTTGAATAGTTGTCGTTTCACTCTTCTTCTCTGTCTTTTCCAGAAAAGGATACACGAAAATAGTGGCCAGAAACCGGTTCCTTTTGCTGTCATCTTCTTTCGTAATATTGTTATGCCGATAGCCTAAAAGGTTGCTAATTGGACAGCATTTGGGTTTTCTTCTCCTTTTTGTTTTTTGTTTCGTTTGTGGGTAAAACACGACTCATTCGAGGTGGAATCGTGTCATATGGTGTCAGAGCCATGGATAACTTCCCCTGAATGTCAGCAAACGAGTGGATTGATCCTTGTTACGCATTTTGTTTGCTGTAAAAATTTTCATTTCTTCTCTGGTTCATTTGTTTTGGAAACAAAGCAGAAATTGGTTCTGTTATTTTTGTGTCTAACATTTAAAGATATGTTTAAGCTTGAACACTACCTTTGATACGTTATTACTAGACAAAAATTTAAGACCGGAAACTCAAAATTGTTTATTCTTTAAAGCTTGGAACTTATGTTTGATTTGTTAGATGTTCATATTCGTATTTTTGTTTTCCGTACAAGATTTACTCAACTGATTGGCTGCTGTTTTAGGGGAGGTGCAGGTGAAAACATAGCACACCCTACAGTTTAGCTACTATTTGACGGTAGGTGCAGGTGGTAGGTGTTTGTTGCGGGACCACTAGTATTGTACGTTTGTGTTACTATGCATGTGGTGTGATATGTAGCAGCTAATGTTATTACCTTATTCGGAAAAACCATTCTGTTGCCGCTCTGTACTTGGTGATTTAATTCTGTTTTGTACTGATATTGTTGTCTGCTGTATCATTCCACTCCTGGTAACATCTTGACATATCTACTTTGGTAGAACACTATGTTGATCTCTATTTTACTTGCATAATCGGATATCTTATATGATTTGCACACAAACTATTCACTGTGATTATATTATTGTATCCTTATCACATGATTTTAATGATATGTGCATTAAAATGAAATTCATGCTTATCGGAATGGGTTAATGCCCTGTAAGTCTTTATGCCCTGTAAAACTTTATGTCGAGTTCACTAGTTGTTTATGTAGATTTGACCCTTTGAAATTAAAACGCTCCTAACTTTTGCTACGGGTGTCAGATTTTTGCCCGTAAGATATTGAATCAAAGCTCTCTTAGAGCTCTACGATGGTGTTACACGCTTTGCTTGTGACTATTACGTTCCATCCCAAAAAAGGCCGTTTAAGCCCTCAAATTTGCTCTCGAAGTTTTAGGCACCTGAGATCCACTACTTTTTCCCTCCTTCCTAACACTCAGGGTCGATTTGGCGTAAGAACACATGTCTACCCTACAATCTTAGGAAGTCACATGAAGATTAAAAGTGGACTCAACTGAGATTTAAAACCCGATACTATGACTCAAGAACCAAACCGGGGTAAAGACGTGCCCCATCCCGAGACTCGTACCACCAAGAGTGAGAGTCCAGCCTTCAAGGACAATTAAATTGCCTAAATGGAGAAGTTAGTAATCTAGGCCAACAACTCAAATACTTAACCCTTGGTATGAAATTAATAATGGATAACCTCAACAATATTAACTCCAGAGAGCCCTCTCGAGATGACCTCCCTAGGATGAGACCTGAGAACACTAGGAGAACTGAATACCCTCACAAGAGATTCCCCGACCAGGATCATTCCCCGAGGAGTGAGAGGCCACCTAACCCAAGAAGCAGGTTCCAAGACTTTGACTATCATAATGAGGATGAGTGGACCCTAGACGAAAAAGAAAATTTTTGGTCCAGCGGTCGAAAGGACTTAGACGATCTTAGGAACATTAAGTTGCATGTTCCGTCATTCAATGGCACATGCGATGGTAACACCTTTATAGATTGGATAGATAAAGTGGAGAAAGTCTTTGATTACTATGAATATTCGGATAAAGTTAAAACACAACTAGTTTTGGTCGAGCTCATGGGATACGCGGCCCTCGGGTGGACCAACATTAAATCCCAAAGACATAATATAGGAGACAACCCTGTCACCACTTGTAGAGTGATAAAGTCCCTCATGAACAAGAGATTCATACCTAGCCAATACCGACAATAGCTCTTCTTGCAAATTCAAAACCTGAGACAAGTAGGTCGATCTGTTGAAGAGTACCTTACTGAGTTTGAGACCTTTAGGATTTGTGGAGATATAGACGAACCTGAAGAGCAATTGCTTGCACGATTTATTCGAGGATTGCACCAAGATATAGGAGACACTGTTGAGCTACATCCCCTAGAATCCCTTGACGCAGTAGTACATATGGATATGAAGGTAGAGCGCCAACTTAGTAGGAAGAGAAAAGCAAGTTTCACCTAGAAATTTCCGCTCAAGACTACTCCTAAGATCACCCCTCCGTAACAAGAACCAAACCAAACTTTCACCAAAGTTGAGGAAAAGAAACTGTTTCCACGTAGTTGGACATCCAAAGAATCAAGTAATAAATCCCTAGTAGAAAGTGGCAATCCCCCTAGATCGCGAAATCTCAAATACTTTAAGTGTCATGGCTTGGGTCATTTCATGGCTCAGTGTCCTAACAGATGATCCTCCAGGAGGACACTGGAGAGTTTACAAGCGAAGAAAATAGAGAAGGTGTAAACGATGATGAGAAGGAGAGTGACTACAAAGAGGAAGTTTTCCACGCCCCTGAAGGACTAATGTTTATGGTCAGAAGACGTGTTCTCGTAACTAAGAATTCTGGAGAAGACTGTCAGCGTGAGAGCATCTTCCATAGTAAGTATTTCATCAAGGAGAAGTTATGTTCTCTGATTATAGATGGAGGTAGTTGTGCTAACGTTGCCTCCACAGAGTTAGTGACCAAGTTAGGCATAGAGACCAACACTCACCCCTACCCCTACAAGCTACGTTAGCTAGATGATAGGGATGATGTCATGGTTACCAAGCAAGTGAAAGTTGAATTTGTCCTCGGGAAGTACAAGGACACGGTCCTCTGCGATGTTGTGCCTATGAGTGCAAGTCATTTACTACTAGGCCGACCCTGGCAGTTTGGCTGAAGGGCAAACCACGACGGATACACTAACTACTTTTTACTTAAGTTTGAAGTAAACACCTTTAAGTTTGCTCCCATGACCCCCAAACAAATATCTAAATATGACGATGCAAGAAAGGAAGCCAAGGATAAGGCTACTTTACTTATGACTAAGAAGGAGATAGAAACATCCGTGCGTAGAGGAGATCCCGTAATTTTGGTATTTTTTGAGATAGGGTTATGGAGCTAGGAGTTATTCCTCAAACCGTTAAAGGTCTACCACCCTTGAGTGGCATTGAACAACTAATTGATCTACTACCTGTAGCCGTACTGCCTAATAGACCTGCATACCAAATGAACCCCAAAGAAACCAAGAAACTGCATTACCAAGTACAATAACTTTTGGATAAATGTTACATAACAGAGTCCATGAGCCCCTGTGTAGTACCCTCTTTATTAGTTACCAAGAAAGACGGCACCATGAGGATGTATGCCGATACCTGAGCCGTGAACCAAATTACTGTCAAGTATAGATTTTCCATCCCCAGGTTCGAGGACATGTTGGATGAGCTCAGTGGAGCCTCCATTTTCTCTAAAATAGATCTTAATAGCGGCTACCATCAGATCAGGATGATGGAAGGCAACGAATGGAAGACAGATTTTAAGACAAAATATGGATTATTGGAATGGATGGTAATGCCTTTCGGTTTATCTAACGCACCAAGTACGTTCATGAGACTCATGCACCATGTGCTTAATGAGTACTTAGGAAAATTTATCGTGATATATTTCGATGACATTTTAGTGTATAGTGTGGATCTCACTCAACACCTCTCCCACCTTAACTTACATTTCCAGACCCTTAGAAAGGCTAAACTATTTGGTAACTTAGGAAAGTGCTCTTTCACACAGGACAAGGCGTACTTTCTGGGATTTGTCATCTCAAAAGACGAGATGAAAGCGGACGAAGAAAAGATAAACGCCTTCAAGGATTGACCTATACCGAATTCTGTCACAGAAATACGCAGCTTTCACAGACTAGCCTCATTTTATAGGAGATTCATCAAAGATTTTAGTTCGATAGTTGCTCTGCTTACCGATTGCACTAAGAAAGGGAAAGAGTTCTCTTGGACCCCGGCGTGTCAAAAGAGCTTTGACCTCATCAAAGACAGATTATATCATTCCCTTGTACTTACCCTCCTGGATTTCAACAAGGTCTTTGAGGTCAAAAGCGATGCATCTGGAGTCGGCATAAGAGCAGTACTTATGCAAGATGGCAAACCCATGACATATTTTAGTGAAAAGTTAAAAGGACCCATACTAAATTATTCTACCTACGACAAAGAATTCTACGCAGTTATACGTGCTTTTGAACATTGGCTGCATTACCTCCTACCTCGAGAATTTGTTATCAACACTGATCACCAGGCCCTAAGACATATCAAGAGTTAGCACAAGATGAACAAGAGACATGCTAAGTGGGTGGAGTTTTTATAAAGGTTTCCATACACCCTTAACTATTTGAAAGGAGAGAATAATGTTGTGGCCGATGCACCCTCTAGAAAGCGCATTTTACTCACCGAATTAGGGGTTATATTCTTTGGCTTTGAATTGATTAAGGAGATCTATGAAACCGACCTTGATTTTGGACCTTATTACATCAAGTGCATGGACAAGGCCGAAGGTAAATATCGCCTCATGGATGGCTATTTACTTAAAGTGGGAAAGTTGTGCATTCCCTAAGTAAGCTTAAGACGATGCCTAGTAAAAGAAATTCATTGTGGAGGCCTAGCAAGTCACTTCGGAGAGAAAAAGACCGTAGAATCGATTAAGGAACACTTATATTGGCCTTGCATGATGAAAGATATGGATCGCATGGTGAAGACATGTGTGATTTGCAAAAAAGCTAAGAGTAAAGTTCTACCTCAAGGTTTATACATGCCCTTACCCGTCCCATCACACCCTTGGGCATAGGTTATTATGGACTTTGTTTTAGGACTACCACGGACCGCCCGGAATAAAGACTCTATCATGGTGGTCGTGGATTGGTTCTTTAAGATGACACATTTCCTTCCTTGTGCCACGACTGATGATTCTATCTTAATAGCTAACCTGTATTTTAAAAAGATTGTTCGCTTGCAAGGTATACCACGTTCTATAGTGTCGGACAGAGACACTAAATTTCTGTGCACCTTTTGGACCACTTTGTGGAAAAACTTGGGGAATAGGTTGTGTTTCAGCACATCCTTTCATCCCCAAATCGATGGTTAAACAGAAGTGGTCAATAGAACTCTAGGTGCCCTCTTATGAACTGTTGTAGTTAAAAAACAGTCTAACTGGGATATAGTACTCCCAGGCTTGGAGTTTGCCTACAACCGCACCCTTCATTACACTACTCAACAATCGCCCTTTAAGGTTGCCTATGGGTTTAATCCATATACACTGTTAAATCTTGTTCTCTTACCTTTTACAGACTTAGCTAATCTATCAGTAGCGGACAAAGCTGAACGAATTAAGAAATTGCATGAGACTGTACGAAAAGCCATCAAGAATAGCAACGAAAAGGTCGCCAAACACGCTAATAAAGGACGACGAGAAGTTATCTTTAATGAAGGAGACTTAGTTTGGTTGCACTTAAGGAAAGAAATATTTCTCGCTAAAAGGATATCCAAGTTAATGCCTAGAGTAGAAGGACCGTTCAAGGTGTTAGAAAGAATCAACAATAACGCCTATAAGATAGAGCTACCCGGCGACTACAAAATTTCCTCCACCTTTAATGTCCAAGATCTCTCTTCATACAAAGGAGACGATGATGACATCGAAGCGACTCCATTAACGGATTTGAGGTCAAATCCTCAATCACCTGGGGAGGATTATGTGCCCTAGAGGGCCATCACTTGATCACAAACCAAGGCCCAAGCTTTATCAAACCTGTTCACTAATAAGTTCAATTCTTTTGGAATTACAAGTGTCGAATGCCTATTCGAGGACTTGGAATGGGAAGCAAGCACAAATGACAAAGATCAACCCTTGCACTTGCTATCGTGGGAGCTAAAGGTGTAAGCACATGAAGAAGGGATTTGTCTCTCTCGGAATTAATTTGTAATTGAATTTTATTTGGCAAACATTCGCCTTATGTTTTTGTTAGCAAACATTCGTCTTACTGTAATGTTTTATAGTTGCATGCATCTTTAGGCATTAGGATTAGATGTATGTTAAGTTAGATGGTGGTTAGAAGTCACAATTGTGGCGTAGCACATTGATGCAACAAATGGGTCAAAGCTAGAAAAGTGAACTGGCGTGCAAGTAAACCAAGAATGGCCAACCATGTGGCCCATTTTGAATCCCAAGCCCATTCTAACATTCAGCAGCCCTAGGTCATTTAATAAATGGCTATTGGTGAATGTAAAGGTTGTTGAATCTATGAGAATAACCCCTTTTGTGTTCAGCCGAAGTCGCTTGAAGCTTGGTGAACGGTAAGGCTCGATTCGGTCAAGAACCGAGAAAGAGTGCATCTCCTTCGAGCTTTCAAGCCCAAGGTTGCTTGAATAGCTGTCGTTCTACTCTTGTTCCCTCTATTTTCCAGAGAAGGATACATGAAGTGAGTGACCAGAAACCGGTTCCGTTTGCTGCCATCTTCCTTAGAAAGATCATTATGCGGAGAGCCTAAAAGGTTGCTCATCAGACAACATTCAATTTTTATGCTCCTTTTTGTTTTCTGTTTCGTTTATGGGTAAAACAGGACTCATTTGAGGTGGAATCATGTCACATACATCATGTTTTAAAAAGGGAACGAAAATGAATTTGAGCATGGTTTTATGTGCGAGTGTGAAGTGTGATGTGCGGCAGTGAGAACGATTTGTGTGTGGGCAACTAGGCCCCGTTGCTAGAGTAACCAAGACGATGGCGACGTGCTAGGGGGTTGTGTGGCGAGTGCATCTAGCCTCACCCTGGGATGGATGCTGCGGTGTGTGTGTGGTGTGGTGGGCAACAATGGCCTCGTTACTGCAGGAACCGGGACGATGGCGGCATGCTAAGGGGTGGTGTGGCGAGTGCGTCTAGCATTACCCTGTAATGGTTGCAGTGTCTGGAGTGACGTGTGGGTACGGTTTAAGGGCCTCGTTGCTAGAGAAACGTGGACGATCACGACGTGCCAGGGTGTGAGGTGGCGAAAGAGAGAGTTCACCCTCACCATGGTGCGGCTGTACCACGCAGCACCAGTTGTGACAACATGAACTTGAGTGTAGAGACTGCATGTAATAGGATTACATTGTTGGTTTTACGTTTCATATTGCACTACTTACTGAGCGTTAGGCATATGTTGTGTGTTCCGTGGCGTAGGTACAGAGATTATAGCGGCTGAGTTGCGAGAGCCCAGGCAGGATGAGTAAGCGGTTGGCAGCGTGATATTGTGTGCCGGCAGGTGGAGTTTGTCAGGGCAACCCGACCCATGGAGCGAGGTTATTGGTGGTTATTTTGGGTTGTATTTTGCAAAGTATAAGTCAAGTGTATAGATTTTTGAGATATAGGTTTTTTATGCACGATTATGGTAGGGATTGGTGTAAGGTTGTGTTTTTGAAACTACTTGGGAAAATTATATCTTAAAAATACAGGTGTTTACTTCATGGTTTTAATCATGGAAGTTTTCGTCGTCCGTTTTCTTTCGAACTGGTGTTATTTTTATACTACTGGTGCAAAGTGTCGACCGAACTCCATATGTGTCAATCGGTCAGTGTAAAATGGAATGTGAGTGTCGACCGTGGGGTTTAAAAGATTCGTAACAACTCGAAAACTTTAGACACGCCCACTCTAGTCAAAACGCCCTAACAACCGGCCGAATCGTCCACGAGCGCACTACTCCAACTGTATCCTACTGCTGGGCACGGTATGAGTACTTACTAGTAATCCCTTCATCACTGAACTTATCTATTAAACTAATACTAAGTAAGTAATACACATCAAACATAAACACTGAAAAACGCATATCCTAACATATGCAGTTTTTACTATTTTGTCTCTACTTTCGTTTTTCTCTATTTCTTACATCTTCTTTATCTTCTTACTATTGTGTTCTTCTTTACATGCTAGATCAAGGTGACACACCTCGCAGTCCACCTCACGGGACAATGCCAACCTTGATCTAGTAAAGTGACACGCCTAGCAGTTCACCTTTCAGGATAAGGCCACCACGTAAAGCGGGGGAAGAAGTGATACACCTCGCAGTCAACCTCATGTGACAAGTCCACTTAACCACACCTTCATTATATTCTTTACGTACATTTTCATTTCATTCATCACATCCTACTGTTTCATTTCGTAAAAACATAGAAATTCATTTTCATTTTGTTCTCGTAGTTTAAAAATAAGATGCATAATCACTAAATCGTAACATAAAATAAACGTACATGCAACCTACCGAACTGTGATGTTGGCCTGAAGGAAAAAATACATATGTACACTACTTACCTGGCATCCTTAGCAACTCGTTCGTAACTTCGTACGCTAACTGGAAAACCTACAAATCCAGACATCGATTAATTCCACTTCGCCCAACTTATAAAATTCTAACATGGAAGTCATAAACTCTTACTAAACCGCTACTTCTAGCTAAATCCAAAATCCTACACAATTTCTAACCTAATTCAGAAATGCATAACTTATCTAATACTCGTCCGATTTGGACCATTCAAAATGCTACGGACTCCTGGGGACGTGTAATTCCTAACGGTCTAATCCAATTCCTAATCCAACACTTACCGCTTGACCATATGTGGCCGAACGGAAACCATTCTGTAACCCGAGTATCCACCTATCCAAACACTCAATCTTTTCCATGAAAACCTATAATCTACTGTCAGCTTCAACACCAATACACTGATAAAAATCAAATATAAATCTCAAAATTCGTATCCCCCTCCTAGGGTTTTACCAAACTATGCAATACTCTCTCTAACTTCATTTTTACTGCTCAAACCACTAAAGGACTAACGTTCTACTCAAAAAATAATTAAAACTTACCTTAAACTTGAAGATTGGCAAAGAAATGGGGAGGATCAGTCGGCTAGAAGAAGAATCGCAGAAGAAGAAGGAGAGGAAGGTTTTGGTGCGGAGGAAGAAGAACTGAAGGAGGTTCTGCGTTTTGTTTTTTTTTAAATATAATAATAATAATAATCTAATTACTAAACTACCATCAACCTTTAACCGTTTACTCAAACTGTCATTTGGTCCGTTTTCGATCGAAATCTTATAATTTTCAATTGTCCATTAGTATTAAAATAATCTTTACCTAACTGGCTAAATTTTCCACCCTTAGTTCCAACTATAATTCCACCGTTTACAAATACGTAATTTCCAAATTATTCAACAAAAGTTATAGGTGTTACAATTTAAGTTCTATTGTTATTGAATTGTATATGTTAGATTGTGTATGATTTATGATTGGAGCTAAGGGTAAGGATATTGAATTTTAAAATTTATGTGTTATAGGTTTCAAGTACTAGGATTTAAGTATGCAAGTTGAATTTAATTGCTAAGGGCTTGAGGTAAGTATGCTATGGATGTGTTTTGCCGGTAAGCCTACATCATGAAATGCTAGGTTTTATGTTTATGTCTTATGCTTGAATCTCATGTCATGCATCATGTTTTTAGTAAACGCACGAAAATGATTTATGCATAAGATCTTCATGAAAAGTCATGTACGTACGAACGAACAAAATGAACAATCATGCATGCTTCGGAGGAAGTAATTCGCCCTTCGTCGATTATGAAACTTTATGCTTTGGAAGTATTGATCCCCCCTCCATCGGCACTTGGATTACAACATTGGTTAGGTTCTAGTCACCCATTGTATGTGTAAAAGCCCCGGGAAATCCCCACGTTCCCAGAGCGCTACAGTACGTCTACACACTATGACATACACTAAAACTTGACATAACTCATCCAGTTTAATACCACTCTCGTTTTCAAATCATTTTCATAAAACATTTTGAGTATGAAAAATTTTCGACTCGATTCGAAAACGACTCGCGTCCCGAAGAGAGAACACGAAATTCTCAATATAAAAACTACGCAGCGAAAAAGAAAACCATTTAAAATAGTTTTAAAATAAACTGTCAAGACTCAAAATCCTAGGAAAGAATCCAACACCCCTCGAAATACACAAATCCTGTGTCGCGCACCAACGTCCCCCACTCCGACGCTCTGCGCACACCCTCACGGTGCCGCACACACCAACTCAACATCACCGCGTCCCCCACGCACCCTGCCTCTGTACAGCACGCCCGCACGCACGGCCTCACCCGGCACTGCACAACCCGTGAGCACCCGCAGGGCCGCGTGCCCCGCACACCTGCGATCACGCCGCACTCCCACGCTCATCTACACTTCTCTAGCACTCGCTGTACACATCCCGACCTATTCCATATCCTTTTGACTCCCAACCCCTCTCCCGAAATTTCGGTAGAGTAACGCCTAAAAACTGGCTATCCCAAAAATTTAAAACCCTGCACACAGTTTAACAAAAACTAACAGTATTTATCTATCAACCATCCAGAGAATCTCCAATACAAAATCAGAGTTTAAAGACAATGGCAATCCCTCAAATACAAATGAAGCAAGTCCACAGTATAGAGCAATATCATACTTAACATATAAAAATATGTACGCGTCCCCAAAACACTACAACCACTCTATACAATCTTGTACAACCGACGTTTATACAAACTTCTTTATTAGCATAATACCCGACATAAAATAACGACCCAATGCATCTCACCATTACCTATCACCACCATGGGTCGGGTCGACCTAACAAAATCCATCCTACGGTGCATCGGTTGCATGCTACCAACCATCCTATGTCTCAAGACTAGGCTCTGGAGGCTATTTAGCAATATCGTCAGCACCTACACTACAGAACACACAACATAAGCTTAACGCTCAGTAAGTAATGCGATATGAAAGTAAAAGCCGACAATGCAATCCTATCACATGCAGTCTCTACACTCACACTCATTTTGTCACATCTGTCACACGTAGTAGAGCCGCACCAGGGTAAGGAGGAACCTAACACCACCATATACCTTGACACGTCGCCACCGTCCCGGACTCCCCATCAACGAGGCCCACAAGCAACTCACACGCATCACCACACGGCAACCACATCAGGGTAAGGGTGTACCTCGCGCCACACTACACCCTGACATGTCGCCCCAGTACTAGCCTCTCCAGCACGGGGCCACAGTTGCCACACACACGCGTTTCGCGACAGCCCAGTCTGTTCACTCCTTGAGCAGAATCCGCGACTGGTGTTGCACTGGCCCACACACTAGTAGAATCCGCGGTACCACTGCCCATCACCCTCACTGTCAACACATTCACGCCGTGTGACAGCCCAGCCAGCCCACTCCTTGAGCGGAATCCTCGACTGGTGAAGCACCGACCCGCACACTAGCAGGATCCATGGTACCACTGTCACGCGTCTCGTCACCTACTAAAAATATGCTTAAAACTATTTACGTTCCCGTTTTGAAAAAAATGATGCATGTCAAACAATACCCACGCACACTACAATCAACAACATAAAATCATAAAGTTCTACGGTGTAGGCGCACTTGGGCAAAACACATGCATGCACTACTTACCTGGCGTCCTGGGCTCGCTCGACGCACAGCTTCGCCAAAAAAAAGCCTCAACCTAAAACACAACCAGTCCCTCATCATTATTTATCTCAAAATTCACCAAATAGCTAAGAATAACATTCCTTAACTATACTCATGAAATTTCAACTAAAACGGGTCATTGGTTTGGTTCGGCCGAAAACCAGCCTAAAGTTCAAACGCGCATAATTTTTGCGTCCGTTAACGGAATCAAACGATTCAAGTGGCTAAACGTCCTCTTAGGAACCTAGTTTAACATACTAAGATGGATTTTAAAACGGTATGCCACAGATAGGTGAAAAACACTAAAAACAGAATATGCCATTTTTATCCAATTTCACATTTTCGTTCCCTTCAACCAAAACTCACTCAAAATTTGCTTTACGCATTCAAAACAGCCATGCTACTATCACACGTCACAATGCTATGAAAAATGCTCACTAATTTGATTTGGACCAAAATCCGACATAAACTTCCGACGCGCATAACTTTTGCGTCGGATATCGGAATCGAACGATTCCAACGGCCATACGTCCCTCTAACAACCTAATTTAATCCACAAAGACAGAATTGTATATGATTAACCGAAGCTAGGCGAAAAGACCAAAAACAGAACCTGTTCTTTCTAAAAAAAACATCCGTTTTTGATTTCCATTCAAGTTCCAAAAATTTCTATGTACAGACAACAACATTCACATCAATTTAGCATAATCTAAACTAAAATCAGAAAAATTTGAGCTTGAATCTGAATTCCGACTCAACCCCTCCTCGGCCCTATCTCCTCCCCTCTGTGTTACAGCCAAGCCCCTGCTCAGTCATTAAAATGCATGAAAGGATCGGTTAGGCCCTCGGATCTCGGCCAAGCCGAGAAACCCTTGAGAAAAAAAACAAAATGAACGACCAAATGTCCTTGAAATGAAATGAAATTTGGTGTGAGATTAGTGGAGTGAGTGAGGTGTGTGATGGTGGTGGTCGTTGTCCAGGTTGATTGGAAATGACAAACTTGTACAAGCAAACCCGCAAGTCGGCCGAAGAGACAATGTTATGTTCTCGGCAATCACAACCTTTCCATGGAAATGTTCTCAACTTGGGGAACCAGTTTTGGCCACTTCCTTCTTGTTTCCTTCCCTTGAAAGGGAGGAGAGAAAAGTGGAACACAAGCTCGAGCAACAACCTTGAGTTGCCAAGCTAGGAGGCTACTCCTAATCGGTTCATGGAACCGAGCACTTACCTTGGAAAGGTGGTGGAAAACTGTCTCGGTTTCCTCTTAGAAAATATGCCGATGCTCATTAACTTTGCCAACCGAAATACACACACCAATGCTATGCTTATATAGGCCTAGGATGGAGGGTTTTAGGGCTGTGCTTTGGTCTTCAAAACATGATGCAAAAAAGCTTGTAACCGTCTCCAAAGTGTTGTAGTGTGCAGCCGAGATGATGGCAGCCAAGTGGTCGATCAATGGCTTGCTGAATGTCATGTCATCGATCCATGTTTCTTCCACAAAAGGTAAAGGGGACAAGCATCTCAAATGGCAGCCCAATGGTGTGGCCAAATCGGGTAAAGTTGGCCACCACTTGCGGCACTTCCTTCTTGGCGCATTTGCGGCCGAGAGTGGCATGTCTTGCATGCCCGATTACTTCTTCAATTTAAGCCAATCCCGAAACCCTTTCCATCATCTATCATAACCATTAAATCTAATCCAAAATGCCTAATGCATACACATAATAATAAGTTAAACAAGAAGGCCAATGTTTGCCCAATAAGTTCAAACTAAAACATTACATAAAAGTTGGCTCGGGAAGACAAATTCCCTTAAGAGCTTCATAATCTTCAAAGGTGGCTTCCCATGCAAGGATGTGTCTCGGTTGCTCCATGTCTTGAGCCTCCACTTCCCACCTTAAGCTTGCAACTTCCGGCTCCATTGAATCATAACCTGCACAAGAATCAAATGTGTGAGAAGGTAGGTTAATTAAAGTGTGTGCTTGGACTTGAGATCGTGTGACGGGCCTATGGGGCACATCATCCTCCCCAGGTGACTGTGGATTTGACCTCAAATTCGATAAGTTCGGGTCCTAGAACTGATCTTCATCGCCTTTATAGGGTGATAAATCTTGGACGTTAAAAGTTGCGGATACTCCATATTCACCCGGCAATTCGATTTTGTAGGCATTATCATTGATCCTCTCAAGTACTTTAAATGGGCCATCCGCACGAGGTAGAAGTTTAGACTTTCTCTTATCCGGAAATCTTTCCTTCCGGAGGTGCAACCATACTAAGTCTCCTGCACGGAAAATGACTTCTTTTCGACCTTTGTTCACGTGCCTAGCCACACTCTCATTTCTCTTTTCAATGGCCTTTCGCACAGTTTCGTGCAACGTCTTAATTTGTTCGGCCTTATTTGCACCTGATGGATTGGCTAAGTCCTTAGTAGATAAAGGGACAAGGTCCAACGGTGTAAATGGATTAAACCCATAAGCAACCTCAAAGGGCGTTTTCTGAGTAGTGGAATGAAGGGTGCGGTTGTAGGAAAATTCCAAGCCTGGAAGTATGATGTCCCAGTTAGACAATTTCTTGCCTACAACACTGCGTAAGAGGGAGCCTAGAGTCCTATTAACAACTTCCGTTTGCCCATCAGTTTGGGGATGAAAAGAAGTGCTGAAGCACAACTTAGTCCCCAACCTTCTCCATAAAGTGGTCCAGAAGGCGCTTAAAAACTTAGTGTCTCTATCTGACACTATTGAGTGTGGAATGCCATGCAGGCGAACAATCTCCTTGAAAAATAGGTCGGCGGTTAAAATAGAGTCATCTGTCTTGGCACAAGGAATAAAGTGTGCCATTTTGGAAAATCTATCCACGACCACCATGATGGAATCCTTAGCTCGGGCGGTCCGTGGTAGTCCTAAGACAAAGTCCATACTGACTGCAATCCAGGGGTGTGCAGGGACGGGTAAGGGTATGTACAAGCCTTGGGGTAGAACTCTACTCTTGGCTTTCTTGCAAACTATGCACGTCTCTACCAGGCGATGTACATCTTTCATCATGTGAGGCCAAAAGAAATGTTTCTTTAACATATCGAGGGTCTTCTTTTCCCCGAAATGATTGGCTAAGCCCCCACAATGAGCTTCTTTCACAAGGCACCGTCGTAAGCTTCCTTGAGGGATGCAAAATTTGCCTATTTTGACCAAATAACCATCCATGAGGCAATAATCTCCTTCAACCTTGTCTAGGCATCGGGCGTAATGAGGTCCAAAGTCGGGGTCAGAGGCGTAGCTATCCTTAATCCATTCGAATCCAAAAAATCTTACTGCTAGCTCGGTGAAAACGATTCGCTTCCTAGATAGGGCGTCTGCTACTACATTATTCTCTCCTTTGAGATACTTAAGGGTATAGGGAAACCTCTCTAAAAATTCTACCCATTTTGCATGCCTCTTGTTCAGCTTATGTTGGCTCTTAATGTGTCGTAAGGCTTGATGATCAGTGTTGATAACGAATTCCCTCGATAAGAGATAATGTTGCCAGTGCTCTAATGCTCGTATAACTGCGTAAAACTCTTTACCATACGTAGAATAATTGAGCACGGCTCCTTTCATCTTTTCATTGAAATAGGCGATGGGTCGTTGGTCTTGCATAAGTACTGCTCCTATTCCAACTCCTGACGCATCACTTTTGACTTCGAATACCTTGCTGAAATCAGGAAGAGCAAGTACGGGGGAATGACATAACTTCTCCTTAATTAACGCAAAGCTTCTTTGGCAATTCGGGGTCCAAGTAAACTCTTTCCCTTTCTTAGTGCAGTCTGTAAGGGGTGCAGCTATTGAACTAAAATTCTGGATAAATCTTCTATAAAAGGAGGCTAGCCCATGGAAACTTCGCACTTTCGATATAGAATTGGGTGTGGGCCACTCCTTAATGGCTTTGATTTTATCTTCGTCGGCTTCCATGCCATTTTTGGAGATAATAAAGCCTAAGAAATAAACCTTGTCCTGGGCAAAGGAGCATTTGCTAAGGTTCCCAAATAATTTGGCTTTCCTAAGGGTATGGAAAAGGGTGCTAAGGTGGTTAAGGTGTTGTGGAAGGTCCGTGCTATACACTAGTATGTCGTCAAAGTAGACAACAATGAACTTACCAAGGTATTCTTTGAGTCCATGGTGCATGAGTCGCATGAACGTGCTTGGGGCGTTAGAAAGCCCGAAGGGCATGACCATTCATTCAAACAAGCCATACTTGGTTTTAAACGCTGTCTTCCACTCATCTCCTTCCTTCATGCGTATCTGATGATAACCACTCTTAAGGTCTACTTTGGAAAAGATTGAGGCTCCACTGAGCTCATTTAATATGTCCTCGAGCCTAGGGATGAGAAATCTATATTTGACTGTGATGTGGTTTACGGCTCGGCTATCGACACACATCCTCATGGTGCCATCTTTCTTAGGGACTAATAGTGAGGGAACTGCACAGGGGCTCATGGACTCTCTTATGTAGCCCTTATCCAAAAATTCTCGCACCTGTTCTTGCAGTTTTTTGGCCTCTTCAGAGTTCATTCGATAGGCTGGTCGATTAGGTAGGGCAGATCCAGGTTGGAGATCAATTTGGTGTTCTATGCCACGTAAGGGTGGCAATCCTTTAGGTAAATCTTCGGGAAACACGTCTTGGAACTGATGTAGTAGGGTTTTAACGAGGGGGGGGGGGGGTGCGTATGTCTCCTAACTCCATCACTCTATCTCAGTATAATATCAAAATCATGGGATCCCCTCTAAGTACGGATGCTTCTACGTCAGCCTTAGTCATGAAAAGATTTACTTTGTTATTTTCTTCTCTTTTAATAGCTTCATCCTTAGCTATCTGCTCAGGGGTTATAGGTGCTAATTTAAAAACTTTACCTTCGAATTTGAGGGAATAATAGTTGGAATGTCCATCGTGGTTCACTTTTCTGTCAAATTGCCAAGGTCGGCCTAAAAGTAGATGACTTGCACTCATAGGCACGACATACCACAGAACTGAGTCCTTGTATTTGCCTAAACCAAACTCAACTCTTACTTGCTTAGTAACTTTAACATCCTCTCTATCATCTAACCATTTAAGCTTATAGGGGTGGGGGTGAGCACTAGTCTCTAACCCTAACTTCGTCACCAGGTCTTTGGAAGCTACGTTCGCACAACTTCCTCCATCAATAATGAGAGAACATAACTTATCCTTGATGAGGCATTTACTATGGAAGATGTTCTCACGCTGGCAATCCTCTCCAGAACTCTTGGTTATAAGAACTCGTCTTCTCACCATAAGTAAAGGGCCATTGAGGGCATGAATAACTTCTTCTACCGAATCACTCTCGTCCTCATCATCTTCTACTTCTTCTACTTCCTCTTCGCACTCATCTTCACTTACAAACTCACCGGTGTCTTCCTTGATGATCATGACACGTCGGTTCGGGCATTGGGCCATAAAATGACCTACGCCGTGACACTTGTAACACTTGAGGTCGCGTGCTCTTTGTCCAGTGGGGTTGTCTCTTGTATGCTTGGCCTCTGGTCCTTTAGGTTTATTGGTTTACTAGTTGATTCTTTGGGAGGCCAATGTCTTTGAAAAGGCTTTTTCCAATCAGCCTTGGTCACGGGTTTGTTAGCCTCAGGTGGCTTAGGGGTGTACTTGGGGAGTTGGTTAATCTTAAATGATTGGGTGGCTTTCCCTTTCCTTTTGAGTTGGCGTTCGACTTTCAGGGCCATCTGAACTACTATGTCCATAGAGTCTATGGGATGCAATTCTACGGCGTCAGCAATGTCATAATTCAAGCCATGGATAAACCTAGCTATGGTTAGTTCTTCGGGTTCTTCTAGTTCTCCTCGAATTTTGAGAGTCTCGAACTCTGTAAGGTACTCTTCTACGGTTAGACTTCCTTGCTTGAGGTTATGTATTTGCATAATCAATTCTTGTTTGTAATGACTAGGGACAAATCTCTTCGTCATGATGGATTTCATCTTTCTCCAAGTATCAATAAAGTGAAATCCAGTTTGCGCTCTTTGTGTCCTTACATTAGACCACCAGAGTAAGGCATAGCCGGTAAACTCTACAGAAACCAACTGAATCTTGACTTTGTCGGAGTAGTTATAACAATCAAAAATTCTCTCAACCTTCTCTAACCATTCTAGAAAAGTTGTCCCGTCGCATGTTCCATTAAAGGAGGGTATTTGGATCTTAATGTTTCGGAGGTCGTCACCGTCCCTATGTCGGTCTTGTCTAAACTCATCTTGATTCCTACGAATTGGTGGGCGAAAGTTTTCTTCTTCATCCAAAGTCCACTCATCATCCTCATCATAGTCATAGTTAGGGTGTCTATCCCTAGAATGTTCAATCTTAACTTCATCATCTAAGGGATCTGGGTCTCTAACTCGTCTCCTAAGATTGTCATATCGTCTCCTATGTATAGTGTCTTGGGAGGAATCTCTACGGTGGGTAGGATGACGTCCACTCATAACTTGTTCAAATTTTAGGTTCATATCATGAAGTTGTTTACTTAGGGTTCCAACCATTCCATTTAAACCATTTAGTTGACCTTGCATACTTGACTCTCCCTCTTGTTGGGTGTGAGTCTCCTTTTGGAGAATGTCCTTGCCTCGGCTTGGTGGATTGGGTTCTGGGGTCATATTTGAGTTAGGGCCAATTTGGATTCCACTTCTTGTTTTCATGTTTAAGTTTTAGGAAAGGAAACTTCAATCATATTTGAACCTTAGGTCTTAAAACATTAGGAACGGTAACCTAACTAGGGTAATTGATATATTCTCCTTTAGGTTTGTTTCCAACGTTTGTTTTGTTTTGTTTTGTTATTTAGTGTGTTGTTTTTTTTTTTTTGTATGAAAAACTAGTAAAGCAAGATAAATACTATAAGCAAAAAAGAAAGGAAATCATGCAATTTAGATTAATTTGTTAAGATAAAACATGGTTTACTAATTCTCGGGTGTGTGACAATTCACTAAAAAAAAATGAGACACTAGTTTATCCTTGGTTTGCTTCACGGATTGTAACAACAATGGAGCAATAATAAAGCATCAAATTAGGTTTAACATGCAGCCAAATTTCGTGCCTTGGAACAATTCTCAGCCATGCACAAAGTGGTCCCAATTATCAACATCAAACTTGCCATTTTTGGACACACAAAACTGTTTTTTTGCAAAGTATGTTTTTCTTTAACCAAAACAGCATCTATTTAAATTTTAAACCACTACAAACCGAAAAAAGGTACATGCTTCAGCTACATAACATGTTAACTTAAGTTTAAAAAGTTATAGGCTCGGTCTTGTGCAAAGAAAACAGATCACAACATCAAGATATAGCATACTATTCTCGGCAATGTCAAAAATAGAAAGTTCATGCTATTGTGTCTCGGATTTTAGGCAAACTTTAACCAAATCGCATGTAACTTTAAACAAGCCTAACATTCATTCTTAGCAGAGGATATAAGCATCAATAAGCATAAAAATGTTCATTTAAATCAAGCTGCAAGTTTCGGTTATTAGTGCACACAAACCGGTTGTCAAAGAAAAGCTAAATTTGAAACATGCGGTTTTCTAACAAAGTGCATTAAACATTTTAAACCAATGCAACCATCAAGCTAATCATATGATTTTAAAGTTAAACATGCATGCGTAAGTACTTAACAAGACATGTGAGGTGCTGAAAATATGAAAACACAGCAAGAAAAAGTGTTGCACCCGAAATAGCAAAGAAGACAACAAGTACTAAAGTGGTTAGCATTTGTTTAACCAAAAGGGGAAGGAAATTGCAGCCACGAAAATGGAGTCTAAGGGCTGATATTTCTTCATGCTTAGATGTTTAACAACTCAAGAAACATGCTGGAGATGATTTAGCTCAAAAGAAATCGGAAATAAAACAAAGAAACCGCAAGCACATCAATAACCCGAATAGGTGAGCAATGAAACCCGGTTTTAGGTCTTAAGGTGCAGCCATCCAAATGAGTATAGAAAACCAAACTAACTTAATTTCTAGCACTCCACGGGGCCCTCCTATGCTCTAATACCAAATGTTACAGCCAAGCCCCTGCTCGGTCACTAAAATACATGAAAGGATCGGTTAGGCCCTCGGATCTCGGCCAAGCCGAGAAACCCTTGAGAAAAACAACAAAATGAACGACCAAATATGCTTGAAATGAAATGAAATTTGGTGTGAGATTAGTGGAGTGAGTGAGGTGTGTGATGGTGGTGGTCGTGGTCCAGGTTGATTAGAAATGACAAACTTGTGCAAGCAAACCCGCAAGTCGGCCGAAGAGACAATGTTATGTTCTCGGCAATCACAACCTTTCCATGGAAAGGTTCTCAACTTGGGGAACTGGTTTTGGCCTGTAATAACCCGAGAATTTCGAATTTTATTTTTAATTTCTGGAATTTTTAGTTTAATCCCGGTCAGAGTTTTGAGAAATATTTTAACGGGAAAGATTTAAATTATAAGACTCGGAGCCTACTTTTACGATGTTTTTTTGGAATTTAAAGTCGGGAAGTCGAGAAAGTTACAAAATTTCAGACGATTGAAGCACGTGAGGGCAATTTGGTAATTTGTATTTATTTTAAAATTTAAAAAAAACAAATATTGTCAAACAACCGAATGGCTTCGCGAGGAAGCCATTCGGTTGTTTCCTCTGTGCACCCGAGAGAGAGCCGAGAGAGAAGACGACCGGGAGCAGGGCGATCGTGTGCTGGAGTCGGAGCTGCGACAGCCGATGAGCGCGAGTGTGAGGTGTGAGTTGCGAGCAGGGGCTGCTATTCCGACGAACCGAAGCCGTTCCGTTCCAGCAACTCGAGTTCCCGAAGTGAAAGCCGAGTGTTGGGCCGACGACCCCGACGGGTTGGTTTCCGGCCAATTCTGCCGCCAACGACCAGACTTGTTGCTGGAGTCCTTCTCCCACCCGAGTGCCGGACGCCACCACTTGGTAAGTCCTCTCACTCTGCTGTCCTGTCCGTATGAACCGAGACTGAGGTTCAGCTCCTCTTCATTTTTTTCTCTCTTTGAATTTGGCTGCAAATGTGAGGGGATTGAGAGGGTGAGTGTGTAGGTTAGCAAGTGGACAGCAGGAGACCGGTGAGAGGGAGGGAGGCTGAGGGTGAAAGTTGAGCCAAAATTCAGACTTTGTGCTTGAATTTCTGATTTTTGGGTTAGATTGTGCTTAATAGGTGAAATGTGAGTGTTCGGTGCAGAGAACTTGCGGGATTTGCCCGAAGTTGAGATTTCGGCTATTTTTCGTATAAAAACAGCTTCTGTTTTTGGCTGTTTTGGCTAGGCTTAAGTTGATCATTTCAAATTCTGTCTTTGTGGGTTAAAATAGGTTGTTAGAAGAACGTGTGGCCACTGGAATCGTTTGATTCCGATGTCCGACGCAAAAGTTATGCGCGTCGGAAGTTTATGCGGGATTTTGGTTTAAGTCAAATTAGTGACCGTTTTTCGTGGAAATTCGACGTGTGAGAGTAGCATAGCCATTTTGATGCATATAACTAGTTGAGAGTGAGTTTTGGTTGAAGGGAAGTGAAAATGTGAAATTTTAATAAAAATGGCAGATTCGGTTATTGGCATTTTTTGCCTATCTGCGGCCTACCGATTTAAAATCTGTCTTGGGATGTTAAACTAGGTTCCTAAGGGAACGTTTAGCCACTTGAATCGCTCGATTCCGTTAGCGGACGCAAAAGTTATGCACATCCGAACGTTGGGCTGGTTTTCAGCCAAACCGAACCAATGAACCGTTTTAGTTGAAATTTCGTGAGTGAAGTTAGAGAAGGTTGTTTTTAGCTAGTTGGTAAATGTTGGGATAAATACTGATGAGAAATTGGTTGTGTTTTAGGTTGAGGCTTTCTGTTGGCAAAGTTGTGCATCGAGCGAGCTTAGGACACCAGGTAAGTAGTGCATGCATGTGTTTTGCCCAAGTGGGCCTACACTGTAGAACTTTAGTGTTGATGTGATGGATTGCGGTGTGTGTACGTATTGTGTGACATGCATCATATTTTTTTAAAATGGGAACGAAAATGATTTTTAGCATGCTTTGATGTATGAGGTGAGACGTGTGGCGGTGGTACCGCGGATCCCGCTAGTGTGCGGGCCGGTGCTTCACCAGTTGTGGATCCTACTCGAGGGGTGGGCCGGTTGGGCCGTCATGCGGCGTGAATGTGTTGACGGTGAGGATATGGGCAGTGGTACCGCGGATCCCACTAGTGTGGGCTGGTGCAACACCAGTCGCAGATCCTACTCGAGGGGTGGGCCAGCTGGGCTGTCGCGAAACGTGTGTGTGTGGCAACTGTGGCCCCGTGCTGGGGAGGCTGGGACGGGGGCGACGTGTCAGGGTGTAGAGTGACGCGAGGTACACCCTTACCCTGATGTGGTTGCCGTGTGGTGATGCGTGGATGTAGCTTGTGGGCCTCGTTGCTGGGGAGTTTGGGACGGTGGCGACGTGTCAGGGTGTAGGGTGGCGTGAGGTTCCTCCTTACCCTGGTGCAGCTGCACTACGCGTCACATATGTGACAACATGAGTGTGAGTGTAGAGACTGCATGTGATAGGAATGCAATGTCGGCTTTTACTTTCATATCGCATTACTTACTGAGCGTTAGGCTTATGTTGTGTGTTCTATGGTGTAGGTGCTGACGATACCGCTGGTGAGACTCGAGTGCCTAGTCCTGAGGCGTAGGATGGTTGGCGGCGTGCGACTGCGGCACCGGATGACGGACTTTTGTTAGGGCGACCCGACCCGTTGAGATGGTAGGTTGTGGCCTGGTCGGTTTGTGGGTTTTCTTTCTTTTGCGGTGATTATGTACGGGGGATGGGATTGGTTGTTGTATATGCGTCAGCGTATAGGTATATGGAGTGCGTGTGATTTTGGTAACGTACGTAGATATTTTTCATGTTAGAGAATGATATTACTCTATACTGGAGACTTTCTTCATTTGTATTTGATGGATTTTCGTCGTCTTCTTACTCTGATTTGGTTATGGTGATTTCTCTGGATGATGGATAGATAAACATTGTTTGATTATGGTGAATTGTGTGCAGGGTTTAAATTTTTGGGATAGTCAGTTTTTAGCCGTTACTCTGCCGAAATTTCGGGAGAGAGGCTGGGAGTCGAGGAGATAAGAAATAGGTTGAGGTGTGTGAACAGTAAATGGTAGAAAAAGGTAGATGAGTGTAGAAGTGCGGCATGATCGCAGGTGCGAGGGGCACGCGGCCCTGCGGGTGCACACGGGTCATGCGGCGCCGGGTGAGGGCGTGCGCGCAGACGTGGTGTACAGAGGCAGGGTGCGTGGGGCACGCGGCGCTGTGAGCGTGCGCGAGATACAGTGACGTTGGGTTGGCACGTGCGGCACCGCGAGGGTGTACGCGGGGTGTCAGAGTGGGGACGTGAGTGCTTGGGACCAGACTGTTTAGTTTGTGGGGTGCGTGGGATTTTTTTTCTAGGATTTCAAGTTTTATCGTTTTATCTCAAATGGTTTTAAATGGTTTTCTTTACCGCTCCGTAGTTTTATGTTGAGGACTTCGTGTTTCCTCTTCGGGACACGAGTTGTTTTTTTTGAAATCGAGTCGAAAAATTTTCATACTCACAAATGTTCTTTTGAAAATGATTTGAAAACGAAAGGGGTATTGAATTGAGTTAGTTAGGTCAAGTGTTAGTGTGTGTGTGTAGTGTGTAGATGCACTGTAGCGCACCGGGAACGTGTGGGTTCTCGAGGTGTTACATGGCCACTTCCTTCTTGTTTCCTTACCTTGAAAGGGAGGAGAGAAAAGTGGAACACAAGCTCGAGCAACAACCTTGAGTTGCCAAGCTAGAAGGCTACTCCTAATCGGTTCATGGAACCGAGCACTTACCTTGGAAAGGTGGTGGAAAACTCTTTCAGTTTCCTCTTAGAAAATATGCCGATGCTCATTAACTTTGCCAACCGAAATACACACACCAATGCTATGCTTATATAGGCCTAGGATGGAGGGTTTTAGGGCTGTGCTTTGGTCTTCAAAACTTGGTGCAAAGAAGCTTGTAACCGGCTCCAAAGTGTTGTAGTGTGCGGCCGAGATGATGGCAGCCAAGTGGTCGATTAATGGCTTGCTGAATGCCATGTCATGGATCCATGTTTCTTCCACAAAAGGTAAAGGGGACAAGCATCTCAAATGGCAGCCCAATGGTGTGGCCAAATCGGGTAAAGTTGGCCACCACTTACGGCACTTCCTTCTTGGCGCATTTGCGGCCGAGAGTGGCATGTCTTGCATGCCCGACTGCTTCTTCAATTTAAGCCAATCCTGAAACCCTTTCCATCATCTATCCTAACCATTCAATCTAATCCTAAATGCCTAATGCATGCACGTAATAATAAGTTAAACAAGAAGGCCAATGTTTGCCCAATAAGTTCAAAATAAAACATTACATAAAAGTTGGCTCGGGAAGACAAATTCCCTTAAGACCTTCATGATCTTCAAAGGTGGCTTCCTATGCAAGGATGTGTCTCGGTTGCTCCATGTCTTGAGCCTCCACTTCCCACCTTAAGCTTGCAACTTCCAGCTCCATTGAATCATAACCTGCACAAGAATCAAATGTGTGAGAATGTAGGTTAATTAGAGTGTGTGCTTAGATTTGAGATCGTGTGACGGGCCTATGGGGCACATCACTCTGTCTTCCTCCCCCCCACCAAGCATCCACTCCAACATTGCAGCTAAATTCACCGCAAAAATGAAAGGAAACCGAGCACTAAGCTGGCCAATACAGAAAACCCGAAACAGAGCTTACCTTCGGATTTTTGGAGCTTAGAGAATCAGGCCACGTTTGAAATGGGTTTTTGCCGGACAGGTCTGGCTCACCAGCAAGGGCTTCTCCATGCTGGCCGCTGGTTATTGGTAGTTCGGCTCGATTTCTCACACGCCCTCGATCGCTCTCTCGCTTGCGCCTCTCCTCTAGGGCATTCGGGTCGCAGAACACCGAAATGGAATGGCTTCTTCGTGAAGCCATTCCACTTAACAGATTTATTTATTTTTTATTTTTTTAGTTTTTAAATAATAAAATTTACCAAAACGCCCTCACGTTTCTTAACCGCTCGTAATTTTGTTAAATTCTCATATTCCTGATTTTAAATCTCGAAAACCATCACTGAAACTAGGTTATGAGTTTTATGACTTAATTTCCCCGTTAAAATATTTTGTCGAAACTCTAATCGAGATTAAATTAAAAATTTCAAAAATTAGATTTAAAAATCAAAAATTTTCTGAGTTATTACAGTATGCATTGGAGAAACTAATATGCCCTCCATTGGTACAAGGATTATCATGTATGCTTTGTAGGATTTGGTCGTCCCTCCATCGTCATTAGACCGTAGCTTTGGGGTTAGCTAGAATCTTATAATCATGTACGATAATGCAACGAATGATTATGTTTAGAAACCAAACATGTTAGGAATGCCTAAAAAAGGTTTTAAATTCATATAAGCATACTTATTGAGTATTAGATTGATAGTTGGAATTTCGTGATGTAAATGAAGAGTTAAAAGATGAGTTTCACGCAATAGTTAAAGATGAAGGAAGCGATTGATGAATGGTCTCCAACGGTGGAACGTGGGTGGGCACGAGTATGTTCTTGGGTCATCATGCACGTATTGTAGGAAGGTCTTTTGGTATGCATGATTTAGGAAAATATTTAGTGTAAATGAATTGTGAATTTAAGGGTTTTCATTTTACTATGTTTTAAGTCATGAGAAATGTTTGGAGTTAGTAAGTACAAGTTCTGTAATAACCCGAAAATTTTAGATTTTTAAATTTTATTCCCGAAACTTTTAATTTAAGTTCAGTTGGAGTTTCGGAAGATATTTTAACGGGAAACTTAAATTATAAGACTTGGAGTTTGGTTTTGTGCTGGGTATCGAGATTTTTAAAGTCGGGAGTACCCGAAATTAACGAATTTACGGAAGATTAAAACACGTGAGGGCATTTTAGTAATTTGTAATTAAATTAAAAGTTTAATAATTTTAATTAATTATAAGGTGGAATGGCTTCGTGTGATGACCCGGATGAGTATGTATGAGGTTGACTGTGGGGCAAACCTCGAGGGACGGCGTGACGTAACGCCTCGAATGTAAGCCGGGTCGTAGAGAGGGGGGTCGTCCCAGTCCCACGTTACTTGGGGAAGGTCTATGGAAATAAAACATATGTAAGGAAATCCTCCCAACATAGTAAGACGCGTTTTGGAGCACAATTGACAACGGATCTCATAAGAACTCCGAGATTAAGAGTGCTCTGGTGAGAGCAGTACCAGGTTGGGTGACCGACTGCGAAGTCATCGCCAAACAAATTTGTGAGGGGAGGATATTGGGTTACTGCACAATCCCCAAAGCGGACAGTATCTTACTGGGAAAAGGGGTCGTTACACTTCGGGTGAAAGCCATTCCGCTGTGTTATCGCGCGGCGGAGAGAAAAGAGACATGAGAGAGAGAGCGCGAGAGGGAGGGAAAGAAACCGGTGGTCTGTCGACGCCGACGACGGTGAAGAACCGAACGCTAGTTAGCCAAGAGGACTGTGGTGGGGGACGTGTTCTGTTTCCCGAGATGAATACTGAAGGTATGCTTCCTCCTCTGCTCTGATTTTGTTCGTCAAATTTGATGGTCGTTTTCCTTCAATCCTTCTGAATGTTAAGCTGAGTGTTGGGTTGGTTTATACTGTGTGTATGTGCCGCGTGACCATGGGCAGCTGAGCACAGAGCGGAGAGCTCAGCGCCCCCCCCCCCTCCCCGTTTTTTTTTCTATTCTGTTGGTCGAGGTGGAGAGTGTGTGATGCTGCTCTCCTTTTCGATCGATCAATGGTGGGAATTGTTGATACTTGTTGGGTTAAGAGATTGTGGTGGGGAGCATCGAGTGCTGAAAAAAAAAGAATTAATCGAGGGGCTGGGATTTTCAAATTAAGTTTTCTGAATTGGAAACCTTCAATTATAGTTAGTTCATATTTAATAGATTAGAATATGATTGATTGGCGGAGAAATTGGTGAAAAATCGGGTTAAGGTTGAATTTCGGATTTTCGTACAAAAACATATTCTATTTTTGGCCGTTTCGGCCTGGCTTTGATTGATCGTTTCAAATCCTTTTTTTGTGGGTTAAAATAGGTTGTTAGAGGGACGTATGGCCACTGGAATCGTTCAATTCTGATATCCGACGCAAAAGTTACGCGCGTCAAATTAGTGAGCATTTTTCATAGAATTTCGACGTGTGATAGTGACATGACTGTTTTTGGTACGTAAAGTTAAATTGAGTAAGTTTTGTTGAAGAAAAACAAAAATGTAAAATTTGATAAAAAGGGGTAGATTTGGTTTCATGGTTTTTCCACCTAGCTGCAGCTTACCATTTTAAAATCCGTCCTAGTATGCTAAACTAGGTTCCTAAGGGAACGTTTAGCCACTTGAATCGTTCGATTCTGTTAACGGACGTAAAAGTTATGCGCGTATGAACTTTGGGCTGGTTTTCAGACGAACCACATTGGTGATCTGTTTTAACTGAAATTTTCATGGATTTGGTTAAGCAATGTCATTTTAAATTGTTTGGTGAGTTTTGAAGTAAAGATTTACGAGTGAATCGTTTGCATTTTAGGTTGAGACACTTTTTGGCGAAGATGTGCATCGAGCGAGCTTAGGACGCCAAGTAAGTAGTGTATGCATGTGTTTTGCCCAAGTGGGCCTACACTGTAGAACTTTAGGGTTATATGATTGATTGTGGTGTGCGTGCGTATTGTTTGACATGCATCATATTTATAAAAAAAACGTGAACGAAAATGGTTTTGAGGATCCTTTGAGTATGTGGTGAGACGTGTGGCGGTGGTACCGCGGATCCTGCTAGTGTGCGGGCCGGTGCTTCACCAGTTGCGGATTTCACTTGAGGAGTGGGCCGGCTGGGCCGTCATGTGGTGTGAATATGTTGACGGTGAGGGTGATGGACAGTGGTACCGCAGATCCTACTAGCGTGTGGGCCGGTGCCACACTAGTCGCTGATTCCGCTAGAGGAGTGGGCCGGCTGGGCTATCGCGAAACGCGTGTGTGTGGCAACTGTGGCCCTGTGCTGTGGAGTCTGGGACGGGGGTGACGTGTCAGGGTGTAATGTGGCGCGAGGTACACCCTTACCCTGATGTGGTTTCCGTGTGGTGATGCGTGTGCGTAGCTTGTAGGCCTCGTTGCTGGGGAGTCCGGTACGGTGGTGACGTGTCAAGGTGTAGGGTGGCATTACGTTCCTCCTTACCCTGGTACGGCTCCACTATGCATCACAGATGTGACAACATGATTGTGAGTGTAGAGACTGCATGTGATAGGATTGCATTGTTGGCTTTTACTTTCATATCGCATTACTTACTGAGCGTTCGGTTTATGTTGTATGTTCTGTGGTGTAGGTGCTGACGACCTTGCTGGTGAGCCTCAATAGCCTAGTCCTGAGGCATAGGTCGGTTGGCGGCGTGCAACCGAGGCATCGGATGACGAATTTTGTTAGGGCAACCCGACCCGTGGTGGTGGTAGGTGACTGTGAGATGCATTGGGTTGTTATTTTTGTCGGGTATTTTTGCAGATAGAGGAGTTTGTATAGACGTCGGTTGTACAGGATTGTATAGGGTGGTTGTAGTGTTTATGGGACGCGTATGTATTTTTATATGTTAGAATATAGTATTGCTCTATAATGTGAATTTTCCTCATTTGCATTTGATGGATTTTCGTTGTCTTCAAACTTTGATTTTGTTTTGGTTATTTCTCTGGATGATGGATAGATAAATATTGTTAGTTTTTGGTAAACTGTGTGCAGTGTTTTAAATTTTTGGGATAGCCAATTTTTAGGCATTACTCTGCCGAAATTTCGGAAAAGGGGTTGGGAGTCGAGAGGATACGGAATAGGTTGAGGTGCGTACAGTGAATGCTAGAGAAGTGTAGATGAGTGTGGGAGTGCGGCGTGATCGCAGGTGCGCGGGGCACGCGGCCATACGGGTACTCACAGGTCATGCGACGCTGGGTGAGGGCGTGCGCGCGGACGTCCTGTACAGTAGCACGGTGCTTGGGGCACGGGGCGCTGTGAGCGTACGCGAGACACAGTGACGTCAAGTTGGCACGTGCGGCACTGCGAGGTTGCGCGCGGGGTGTCGAAGTGGGGACGTGAGTGCACGGCACCAGATTGTGTGGTTCGAGGGGTGCGTTGGATTCTTTCCTAGGATTTCAACTCTTACCGTTTTATCTTAAACTATTTTAAATGGTTTTCTTTTCCGCTGCGTAGTTTTTATGATGAGGATTTCGTGTTTGCTCTTCGGGACGCGAGTTGTTTTCGAATCTAGTTGAAAATTTTTCATACTCACAAATGTTCTTTTGAAAATGATTTGAAAACGAAAGGGGTATTAAATTGAGTGAGTTATATCAAGTGTTAGTGTGAGTAGTGTGTAGATGCAATGTAGCGCACCGGGAAAGTGGGGTTTTTTTTCTCGGGGTGCTATAGTTATGGTATCAGAGCCACGGGGTCGACGTCGTTCAGAGGATTACGTAACACCGCCAGCCGCTGCACGAGAGCACTCCACCAACTGTAAGTGTTTAGATTTGAATTTATTGTAGTACTAATGTGAGATTTGTATATGTTAAAGGTAGAAAGTGTCAAGAGAGGCGAGATGTAGAGGTAGAGGGCGGCCACGACAAGAGGCTCCTCCTCGAGCTTTGGGCGACATGAATGATACCGTCTGGCAGCTTACCGAGTTGGTCCACCGTCAGTCTCAGCAGTTGGAGAGGTTTATGAGCAGGGACGACCAGGGTCAGTCTAGCGCCCAGGGTTCGTCTGACAGAGGGGGTGACAGGCTGCATAGACTTAGACCCCCAACTTTTGACGGATCATTTCCGGATCCTCTCAGTGCTGAGGAGTGGATACGGAGCATGGAGAGGATGATGAGTTTTGCCAAGGTAGAGGAGCAGGATAGAGTTTCTAGTGCAGCATTCTATCTTGCCAAGGATGCAAGCCATTGGTGGGATACTGTGGCGGCCACGAGAGATGTGGAGACCATGACCTGGGAGGAGTTACGGTCGGGGTTTTTCGGCAAGTATTTCAGTCATTCTATCAGGACACAGAAGATGGTGGAGTTTGCACAGTTGAAGCAGACCGGCACTGTGGCCGAGTATGTACGGCATTTTGAGGCCTTGTCGCGGTTTGCAGGACATTTGATGAGCCTCGATGAGAATAAGGTACATCAGTTCGTGCAAGGCCTGAAGCCAGATATTTATATGGGCATGCGGATTGCGGGGACCCGAGGCATGCCGAACGAGGAGGTGGTGGCGAAGGCCCTTGACATTGAGGAGGCTCGGGTGAAGCTTCCTAATTATCGGGAGGTACCCAGAGAGCAGCCTCGCAGATCATTCAGAGAGTCGCTGCCACAGGCCACCGGGGAGGTGTCCGTTCAGAGCGGGCTGAAGAGGCCTAGTGACAGTTTTAGCAGCCAGGGGAGCACTAAGAGGCCGCAGGGGTCGGGGCAGTTTCCTGTGTGCCCGAAATGTCAGAGGAGTCATCCGGGCGAGTGCAGGCTGGGCCAACAGATGTCCAGCTGCGAGGAAGACGTCAGCCAGAGTTACACCGAGGGTCTTTGCCCTTTTTGAGCCAGATGATGCTGCCTAGCCATCAGTGATAGCAGGTAACATTTTTGTTTCTGGTGTGGCAGCTTATACTTTGATTGATACGGGCGCTACGCACTCGTTTGTGTCGACAGGCTTTGTGGTTAAGGCCAACTTGGAGTTCAGTCCCGCCGAGCGACATTATGATGTGACCTTGCCATCCGGGGAGCATTTGTATTCAGAATAGGTGGTGCGGGGCAATGTTGTGACAGTGGAGAGCAAGCAGTTATATGTCGAGCTAGTCATACTCCATATGAGTGGTTATGAGGTGATATTGGGAATGAACTGGCTGTTCAGACATCATGCGGAGATTGACTGCAGGACTAGAGAGGTTCATTTCCGGCCTCTGGGCGGGGAGAGCTATACATTTAAACCAGGTAAAAGTCTTGCCAGGATTTCTGCTATCTTTTCTTGTCAGGCTCCACGGTTGTTGGGCAAGGGTTGCCAGGGGTTTTTGGTAAGTGTCGGGGATGCGCAGTCATAGGGTGATACTCGGATACAGGATATTCTTGTTGTGCAGGAGTTCCCAGAGGTATTTCGTGATGATTTGCCAGGGTTGCCCCCTGACAGAGAGATCGAGTTCAAGATAGATGTTTTCCTAGGTGCCGAGCCGGTGTGCAAGAACTCGTGCAGATTAGGACCTACTGAACTTAAGGAGCTGAAGGCTCAGTTGGAGGAATTGACGGATAAGGGCTTTATACGCCCTAGTTTTTCACCCTTGGGAGCGCCAGTTCTATTTGTCAAGAAGAAGGACGGATCCCTACGTATGTGTATTGACTACCGGGAGCTAAATAAGTTGGGGGTGAAGAACAGGTATCCATTGTCGAGGATTGACGATTTGTTTGATCACCTGCAGGGTGCCCGAGTGTTTTCTAAGATCGACCTGAGGTCCTGCTATCATCAGTTAAAGGTGAAGGAGAAAGATGTACCGAAGACGACCTTTAGGACGAGGTATGGACACTTCGAGTTTCTAGTTATGTCTTTCGGGTTGCCTAATGCCCCTGCAGCATTCATGAACCTTATGCACAGAGTGTTCAGGGAGTACCTGTACGAGTTTGTGATTGTGTTTATCGATGACATCCTGATCTACTCGCGGAGTGAGGAGGAGCACAGGGAGCACCAGAGGATTGTATTGACTATTTTGAGCCAGCATCAGCTGTATGCTAAGTTCTCAAAGTGCGAGTTTTGGTTGGACATGATTCATTTCTTAGGGCATGTTATCTCCTCTGAGGCTATTTCAGTTGATCTGGTGAAGGTTCAGGCTGTAAAGGAGTGGCCGCGGCCGACCAGTGCTAGCGAGATACGAAGTTTTCTGGGGTTGGCTGGATATTATCGGAGATTCATTGAGGGTTCTCTAAGATCTCGGCCCCCTTGACCCGGCTGACCAGAAAGAATGCAAAGTATGAATGGACCGACAGGTGTGAGGATAGTTTCCAGACATTAAAGAAGAGGTTGACTACAGCTCCTGTACTGACACTGCCCGTGGAAGGAGAGAAGTTTTGCATTTATTGTGATGCCTCCAGGATCGGTTTAGGGTGTGTTTTGATGCAGAGTAGGAGAGTCATTGCCTATGCCTCTGGGCAGTTGGAGGCTTACGAGCAGAATTATCCCACTCACGATTTGGATTTGGCGGCGGTTGTATTTGCACTCAAGATTTGGAGCCATTAACTGTATGGGCAGCAGTGTGAGATTTACTCAGACCATCAGAGCTTGAGGTACATTTTCACACAGAAGGAGCTGAATTTGAGACAGAGAAGATGGCTCGAGCTGATCAAGGACTATGATGTGGAGATCAGGTACCACCCGGGGAAGGCGAATGTGGTGGCGGATGCCTTGAGTAGGGTGACGGCTTTGACTTCTGCCATGACTACGATACTGCAAGTTAAGTTGGTGACAGAGATGCAGAGTTTTGGTCTGGAGCTAGTCTCTAATCTGGCAGCTACTCTTTCCGCCTTGTCGTTGAGGCCGACTATTCTGGACAAGATCAGGCAGACTCAAGAGACTGATTCGGAGTGTAGCGAGTTGAAGGCGAGTATGGAGGCCAGGTCTGATTCTGAGTTCAGCTATTCATAGGATGAGATTCTGAAATTTCGGGATAGGTGGTACGTCCCGAAGGATGACGAGCTGAGGAGGGATATATTATCAGAGGCCCATTCATCTTCTTTCTCTGTGCATCCGAGAAGCACTAAGATGTACAGGAATTTGAAGCAGCACTATTGGTGGCCTAACATGAAACGAACAGTGGCTGAGTATGTTGAGACTTGCGTAGTTTGTCAGCAGGTGAAGGCGGAGCATCAGCGACCGTCTGGGACGCTCCAACCCTTGCCTATACCGGAGTGGAAGGGGGAGCGAATCACCATGGATTTTGTGGTGGGACTGCCGAGGACTGCCAAGGGCCATGACGCGATCTGGGTGATTGTGGACAGCTTGACGAAGTCGTATCACGTTTTGCCTGTGAGGATGACTTATACGATGGATCAGTTTGCCCAGTTGTATATTCAAGAGATAGTCAGAATTCATGGGATTCGGGTGTCGATTGTTTCAGACCGAGACCCTAGGTTCACGTCCAAGTTTTGGAAGAGTCTGCATAAGGCTATGGGCACCAGGTTAGATTTCAGTACGGCCTTTCATCCTCAGACCGACGGGAAGTCAGAGCGGACTATACAGATTCTGGATGATATGCTCAGGGCCTGTGTGTTGGAGTTTCAGGCGACTTGGAGCAAGTTCTTGTCGTTAGTGGAATTCTCGTACAGTAACAGCTATCAGTGCCCCATTGGTATGGCACCATACGAGGTCCTCTACGGAAGGAAATGCAGGTCGCCATTATATTGGGATGAGGTTGGAGAAGCCCGATTGATAAGTCCTGAGATTTTATAGCAGACTGTCGACAAGATTTCTGTGATACGGAATAGGATTGAAGCGGCTCGGAGTCGACAAAAGAGTTATGCTGATCAGAGACGTTGGGAGTTGGAGTTTAAGGAGGGCGACGAGGTATTTCTGAAGATCTCGCCATTCAAGGGAGTGGTGAGGTTCGAAAAACGGGGGAAACTCAACCCTCGATTTGTGGGACTATTCCCGATTGTCAAGCGGATTGGGAGAACTACGTACCAGCTTCAGTTTCTTGTGTCGATGGATGCCATCCATGATGTTTTCCATGTCTCGATGCTGAGGAAGTGTGTGCGCGATCCCTCTCAGGTAGTGCCACAACAGGATATAGAGATCCAGTCGACGCTGTCCTACGAGGAAAAGCTAGTAAGGATCTTAGGATCAGCTGTGAAAGTGCTGCGCAACAAGGAGATTATGCTGGTCAAGGTGATGTGGCGCAACCATGGTGTGGAGGAAACTACTTGGGAGCGGCGTGATGAAATGGAGATGCAGTATCCCAACTTATTCGATACGTAAATTTTGGGGACAAAATTCTTATAAGGTGGGGGGATGTAATAACCCGAAAATTTTGGATTTTTAAATTTTATTCCCGAAACTTTTAATTTAAGTTCAGTTGGAGTTTCAAAAAATATTTTAACGGGAAACTTAAATTGTAAAACTTAGAGTTTGGTTTTGTGGTGGGTTTTGAGATTTTTAAAGTCGGGAGTACCCGAAATTAACGAATTTACAGACGATTAAAACACGTGAGAGCATTTTTGTAATTTGTAATTAAATTAAAAGTTTAATAATTTTAATTAATTATAAGGTGGAATGGCTTCGGGTGGAAGCCATTCCACTGTGTTGTCGCTCGGCCGAGAGAAGAGAGACTCAGAGAGAGAGAGCGAGAAGCCGGGAGAGGGAGGGAGAGAAGCCGGTGGTCTGTCGACGCTGACGACGGTGAAGAACCGAACGCCAGTTAGCCGAGAGCACTGTGGTGGGGGACGTGTTCTGTTTCCCGAGTTGAATACTGAAGGTATGCTTCCTCCCCTGCTCTGGTTTTGTTCATCAAATTTGATGGCCGTCTTCCTTCAATCCTTCTGAATGTCAAGCTGAGTGTTGGGTTGGTTTATACTGTGTGTATGTGCCGCGTGACCGTGGGCAGCAAAGGATAGAGCAGAGAGCTCGGAGTCCCCCCCTGTTTTTTTTTTCTATTCTGTTGGTCGAGGTGGAGAGTGCATGATGCTGCTCTCCTTTTTGATCGATCGATGGTGGGAATTATCGATAATTGTTGGGTTAAGAGATTGTGGTGGGGAGCATCGGTTGCTGAAAGAAAAATAATAAACCGAGGGGCGGGGATTTTCAAATTAAGTTTTATGAATTGAAAACCTTCAATTATGGTTAGTTCATATTTAATAGATTAGAATGTGATTGATTGGCGGAGAAATTGGTGAAAAATCGGGTTAAGGTTGAATTTCAAATTTTCGTATAAAAAATAGATTCTATTTTTGGCCATTTCAGCCTGGCTTCGGTTGATCGTTTCAAATCCTGTTTTGGCGGATTAAAATAGGTTGTTAGAGGGACGTATGGCCACTAGAATCGTTTGATTCTGATATCCGACGCAGAAGTTACGCGCGTCGGATGTTTATGTCGGATTTTGGTCCAAATTAAATTAGTGAGCATTTTTTGTAGAATTTCGACGTGTGATAGTGGCATGTCTGTTTTCGGTACGTAAAGTTAAATTGAGTGAGTTTTGGTTGAAGAAAAACAAAAATGTGAAATTTGATAAAAAGGGGCAGATTCGGTTTCGTGGTTTTTCCACCTAGCTGCGGCTTACCGTTTAAAAATCCGTCTTAGTATGTTAAACTATGTTCCTAAGGGGACGTCTAGCCACTTGAATCGTTCGATTCCGTTAACGGACGTAAAAGTTATGCGCATCTGAACTTTGGATTGGTTTTCGGACGAACCACATTGGTGATCCGTTTTAACTGAAATTTTCATGGATTTGGTTAAGGAATGTCATTTTAAATTGTTTGGTGAGTTTTGAAGTAAAGATTGACGAGTGAATTGTTTGCATTTTAGGTTGAGACACTTTTTGGCGAAGCTGTGCATCAAGCGAGCCTAAGACACCAGGTAAGTAGTGTATGCATGCGTTTTGCCCAAGTGGACCTACACAGTAGAACTTTAGGGTTATGTGATTGATTGTGGTGTGGATGCGTATTGTTTGACATGCATCATATTTAAGAAAAAAAACTGTGAACGAAAATGGTTTTGGAGCATGTTTTTACTATGTGGTGAGACGTGTGACGGTGGTACCGCAGATCCTGCTAATGTGCGGGCCGGTGCTTCACCAGTCGCGGATTCAGCTTGAGGAGTGGGCCAGCTGGGCCGTCATGGGGCGTGAATGTGTTGACGGTGAGGGTGATAGACAGTGGTACCGCGGATCCTACTAGTGTGTGGGCCAGTGCAACACCAGTCGCGGATTCCGCTAGAGGAGTGCGCCGGCTAGGCTGTCGCGAAACGCGTGTGTGTGGCAACTGTCGCCCAGTGCTGGGGAGGATGGGATGGGGGCGACGTGTTAGGGTGTAGTGTGGCGCGAGGTACACCCTTACCCTGATGTGGCTGCCGTGTGGTGATGCGTGTGTGTAGCTTGTGGGCCTCGTTACTGGGAAGTCCGGCACAGTGGCGACGTGTTAGGTTGTAGGGTGGCGTTAGGTTCCTCCTTACCCTGGTACGGCTACACTACGCGTCACAGATGTGACAACATGAGTGTGAGTGTAGAGACTGCGTGTGATAGGATTGCATTGTCGGTTTTTACTTTCATATCGCATTACTTACTGAGCGTTAGGCTTATGTTGTGTGTTCTGTGGTATAGGTGCTTACGACCTTGCTGGTGAGCCTCGAGAGCCTAGTCCTAAGGCATAGGATGGTTGGCGGCGTGCGACCGAGGCACCGGATGACGGATTTTGTTAGGGCGACCTGACCCGTGATGGTGGTAGGTGACGGTTAGATGCATTGGCTTGTTATTTTTTATAGGTATTTATGCAAATAGAGGAGTTTGTATGGACGTCAGTTGTACAAGATTGTATAGGGTGGTTGTAGTGTTTTGGGAACGCGTATATATTTTTATATGTTAAAGTATAGTATTGCTCTATACTGTGAATTTTCTTCATTTGCATTTGATGTATTTTCATTGTCTTCATACTCTGATTTTGTTATGGTGATTTCTCTTGATGATGGATAGATAAATATTGTTAATTTTTGGTGAACTGTGTGCAGGGTTTTAAATTTTTGGGATAGACAATTTTTAGGCGTTACTCTGCCAAAATTTCGGGAGAGGGGTTGGGAGTCGAGAGGATACGGAATAGGTTAAGGTGTGTACAGTGAATGCTAGAGAAGTGTAGATGAGCGTTGGAGTGTGGCGTTATCGCAGGTGCGCGGGGCACGCGGCCCTGCAGGTACTCACAGGTCGTGCGGTGCCGGGTGAGGGCGTGCGCGGAGACGTGCTGTGCAGCGGCAGGGTGCGTGGGGCTCGCGACGCTGTGAGCGTGCGCGAGACACAGTGACGTTTAGTTGGCACGTGCGGCACCGTGAGGGGGCACGCGGGGTGTCGAAGTGGGGACGTAAGTGCGCGGCACTAGATTGTGTGGTTCAAGGGGTGCGTTGGATTCTTTCCTAGGATTTTAACTCTTACCGTTTTATCTTAAACTATTTTAAATGGTTTTCTTTTCTGCTGCGTAGTTTTTATGTTGAGGATTTCGTGTTCCCTCTTCGGGACGCCAGTTGTTTTTGAATCGAGTCGAAAATTTTTCATACTCACAAATGTTCTTTTGAAAATGAAAGGGGTATTAAATTGAGTGAGTTATGTCAAGTGTTAGTGCGTGTAGTGTGTAGATGCACTGTAGCGCACCGGGAACACGAGGTTGTTTTTCTCGGGGTGCTACATGTTCTAGATATGCAAATGGTTGGCTTGAATAGTTTTCATTCAAGTGTTAAGTTTTGAAGGTTATGAATGATTTAAAAAATATTTTGAAGTTTGATGTTTTGAGGTGCTTGGAGTAAAAATGGTTAGTTTGGAAGTATAGAGTTGTTTTTTGATAAATTTGAATGGAAATGATATGTTTCGAAAGTTTAGAAAATGGTTTGGTAATGTTTTGAGTTGCTTTTAAACGAAGGTTTTCCACGACCAACTAAGTCTTTTGCTACGCCATTTAGACGTTTTAAATGATAGTAAGAAAATTTCAAATTTTTTTTGAAAATTTTCAAGAACGAAAACAAGGGTCGTTACAATGGATCATTCACCTAACTGACACTTAAGGATTATATCAGTGGTATTTATTTTATAGTCTTGCCTAAGCCCACTACAAATACTAGTATCATCGACTATAGGATAAACTAACTTCTTCAAAAATCTTCTAGAAAGGACGGAAAACTCCTTAACTGGATTCTCCACAAATTAGTGTGAGGCTGAGTTGGCTCTTCCAACACATGGGATGGAATAAGATGGACCAATGATCAAGCTACCAATCCCACAGATACTCTCTTCACTAAAATCGTTCTTTTGGGTCAAAGGATCCCTATGGGTCAAGCTTGTGGGTAGGAAGTTCATCTTTTATCCTCAAAATATAATCCTGCTTTTCTTTATATGACTTGAGTAGGTCTAGGACTGAAATGAGAATATCAATTAGTTTCACGATCCCGCCTCTAAACAGTACCAAATTAAGGGGTTCTTCTTTGCTCACAGATGACCTCATATTTTGTTTAGATAAGATAAGACTTTCCTTGTTCTTCCTTTCTTTTCTAACCTCATCCTTTTGAGCCACTTGTTCAGGGTCATAGGTACCAAGTTGATTGTTTTTCTAGTAAAGTAGTTTAGGGATCCGTTATGGTTTACTTGTCAATCGTACTGCCATGGTCGCCCTAATAAAAGATCACTGCATTCATCGGCACTATATCGGAAATGATAGAATCCTTATACTTACCTATGGTGAAATCAATGGCTACTTGTTTAGTCACCTTTATATCATACCTATCATCCAACAATAATAATTTATAGGATTTACGGTTTATAATAGTTTTTAACCTTAACTTATCGATCATCTCCTAAGAAGTGACATTGACACAGCTTCCACCATCAATAATTACTTAACACACTTTATCCTTGAATACACAGTGACTATGGAAAATGTTTTACCATTGATAGTCTTCTTTTGTGTTCTTGTAGATGAGGGCTCGTCTAATAACCATAAGTACAGAGCCTTCTTGGGCCTGACATACATTCTCGTTAGTGTCACTCTTCTCTACTGTCTATTCTTCTTCTTCCATATCATATTATTCTTGACCATCCTCACTTTCCCACTCTCCGGTGGACTCCTGAATAACCATCACATGTCGGTTAGGGCATTCCCTTACCTAAGCACTTGTATCACTGGACGTCACGTGCCTTTTGTATGTTGGCATTCTTTCCTGGGGGTTTACTTCCTCGCATGGTTTTGCTACTCACTTCTTTGGGAGGCCAATTGCGGTTAACAGGCTTCTTTCATTCAATTCTAGCAGTAGTCTTGTTGTAATCTTGGGGTGTAGGTGTAAACTTGGAAGGGTAGTTAACCTTTCTTTTCCTCTTGAGTTGTCTCTTAACGGTGATAACCAATTGTACCACCATGTCCATGGTCTCCAACTGTTGCAACTACACAGTATCACCAATATCCTGGTTTAACCCTCGTATAAACCTAGCCACATCCTGTTCCTCAGGTTCTTCTAATCCGCCACGCATTTTAAGCATTTCAAATTCAGTGAGGTACTCGTCTATAGATTGATTATTTTGTTGGAGGTTGTGTATTTGTTGCAATAATTCGTGCTTGTAATGTTTGGGTACGAATCTTCTTTACATAAGAGTTTTCATTGCTCTCTAGGTAGTGATGGGGTATCTTACTTCCCGCATCTGTTGGGCCTTTAGGTTGGCCCATCATAGTGCAGCATGGTCTGATAATTTGAGAGATACCAATTGTATTTTAACCTTCTTGACCTTATCTACCCAATTTAGGAATGTGTTTCCATCACAAGTTCTAGCAAAATGGGAAATAAACAACTCGGTATTCCGAAGATCATCGTTATCTTTACGACGGTTTGGACAAAAAATTTCTTCTTTGTCTAAGGTCCATTTGTCATCTTTCGAGTAATCTTAGTCTCAGAACCTTCTTCTAGGGTGTTCGATCCATTTGTCATTCTCTTAGGGTCCTTGGTTATGAATTCTTTCCTTATGGTGTTCCGTCGTTCTCCTTGATGAAGTCTGTTAGGAGGTGTCTCTAAAGTTGTTTCCTCTACAAGGATTTTGATTCATTTGTTCCCAAAATTAATTTAATTCTCGAGCCATGTCCAAACCATTGATTTGTCCTTGCATGCTTGACTCGCCCTCATGAAGAGCATAGGGTTCGATTGTAGGCAAGTCCTTACCTTTGTTTGGTTCTTGATTTTGTGGTGGTTCTTTTGTGATTCCACTCTTAATCTTCATTACTAAACATTAGGGACGTTCTTTAGTTTAAAGGCTTTGATTCTTAAAGTTTAGGTTGGTTTGTAATCGAAAATTTGTTAAGTTTTAGAACGAGGTGAAATGAAGGTTAGTTAAGTTTAAGATAATTGTTGTTGTTAACTATTAATTTATTAGGAAAATTTAATGCGCCTAAGTGTAACTCAAAATATAACATAAGGTGAATTTGAGAACGAAAGGTGAATGGAGGATGAACACCCCCACCAAGGGTTTTTTTATTCGTTTTTGATATTTTAAGGTTTTTTTTAGTATAAATGTACTTTGAGGATTTTTTTTTAACTTTGACCAAACTCCGAGAGTTAAAATGCATTTAACCCTTTAAATAATCGTCAAAGAAAGATTATAATCATGATATTCAAAAATCCATTAAACACTAATATATAAGTAACCTACTATCCATCCAATCGAAAATACCAAACAAGTAGATTATTAGATGCCACATATTTGGTTGCCGAGGTTCTTCCCATTCTTTTGGTTATTTCATTACCACTCAAAGGACTCTTTCCCTTCTCAAGCCATGAAGATATTATTGAAAAATAATCCTTGTCCAAAACATAAGAAATAGTTTTGGTTTGGTAAGAAAAATTATCATAATAACTTCCATGTTCAAAACATTGTACTTTGGTTAACATGTTAAAATCTATAATCCATAAAGTCAAAGGTTTGACACATATGCAAAACCAACATAATAAATTCTTTCTTTCAAAATAGATGGTTTTGAAACATATAATTCTAACTCTAAGAACTAGATTCATACCACTAAAAAATAAAACTAATTCTATGGACTACTAAGATAATTGTAACGCCCCGAAAACCTACCCGTTTTCGGTACGTTCATTGCTCTGATACCACATCTTTGACACCGCCGATTCATCCCTAAACCCGGTTCGCCAACCGTACGGTCGCTTCTCACCCCGACAAAATTCATATAAAATTTAAAACTTTTGGTTTTTCGACTCAAAACGACGCCTTCAAAAATCATTTATGAAAAACTGCAGTGGAAAACTCGTTTAAAATCAGTTTAAATAAAATTCACCTCTTAAAACCTGGAAATAAAGGGACAGGTCGACACCTGGGTCGTCTCGTGTTTCCATCGGTTGACACTGGCGAACGCCGATCGACACTGCGTTCCCCACGGGTCCTCACGTTGGTCGACACCAGAAATCACCGGTCGAAACTTCTATGCTCAGCTAAGAGAGTGGTCGACACTTGCGTTCGTAGGTCGACACTTTGACCCCCTCTGCCCGCGCAGGTCTACCCCTGCGGTCGACACTCTCGCTAAATGCACTAACTGGTTGACACCTGCGGTCGCCAGTTGACACCTAGTTCCTCTCTGCCTGCGTCGGTAGAGTCCTGCGGTCGACACTTCCCCTCCCATTTACACTGACCGGTCGACACCTATGGACTTCGGTCGACACTTCACACCAGCAACCATAAAATAAAAGCTGTTCCAAAAGAAAACGGACTCGAAAACTTTCTCAAATTAAAACTACCGATTTGAAACTTGAATCGTACATTTAAACTCTTTCAAATAGTTCAAAAATGCACCTATACATCAATCCTGATTACGGACACCCAAACCCATATATGCATCAAAACCTATACACTCGACATAGACTCCATAAAACTCACTACAAAGGAACCCGTCTCATCTTGCCCCATGGGTCGATTCGCCTTGACAAACTCTACCTGCCGGCACACGGTAGTACGTTACCAACTGCCTACTCGTCTTATCTAGGATCCAGTAACTCACCTTCAGGGATCTCTGCACCTACACCAAGGAACACACAACATAAGCGTAACGTTCAGTAAGCAGTGCAATATGAAACGTAAAACAACAATGCAATCCTATGACATGCAATTTCTACGTTCTCGCTCATGTTGTCACAACCCGTGCCGCGTGGTACGGCCGCACCTAATGAGGCTGCACTCTCTCACCGCCTCACACCCTGGCACGTCGCCATCTTCCCGGTTTCTGCAGCAACGAGGCCCGCAATCCGTACCCACACGTCACTCTACGCATCGTAACCATTCCAAGGTTAGACTCTACGCAGTCGCCACACCACCCCCTGGCACGTCGCCATCGTCCCAGTTTCTCCAGCAACGAGGCCATAGTTGCACACCACCCCATGCACACCGCATCAACCATCATAGGGTGATGCTAGACGCACTCGCCACACCACGCCCTGGCAAGTCGCCACCGTCCTGGTTTCTCTAGCAACAGGGCCTAGCGGCCCACACACACATCATCCTCACCACCACACATCGCACTTTACACTCGCACATAAAACCATGCTCAAATTCATTTTCGTTCTCATTTCAAAAACATGATGCATGTCAAACAAAACACATGCACATCACAATCAACCAACTCAAATCAATCGTTCCTCGGTGTAGCCCAACCTAGGCAAAACACATGCATACACTACTTATTACCTAGCGTCCTAGCTTTTCGTGGTGTTCGGTTTCACCCAAAACCTGGTAACCTACAACAAAAACCATCTTCCTGTCAAAACTCATCCTACTACTCTACTTACGCACTAAAATCACCATACTAGCTCCACTCTTCACGGACTCACCAAAATTGCTTACTAACCTATCTCGGCTCGAAATTCAACTTAACTTCTGACGCGCATAACTTTTGCGTCGGTTATCGGAATCACACGATTCCAGTGGCTAAACGCTCCACTTGTAACCTAGTTCGACACATAAAAAGGGTTTCTAAAACGAACGTCTGTAGTTAGGTTGAAAATTCATTGTCGTTCCATTCTAAGGCTTAAAATTTCTATATTCTCAGTTTCTCGCTCAAATTCGCTCAATTCCTCACCCATCTATCGCGTTTACCCTCAATAACACACAACAATCAACATTACACTCAATAAACACTCTAATCCCAAAAATCCTAAATCTCTTATCCGTCAAATTTCTCCTCAACTCCAAAACCAAAACAAAATCAACAATAACTACAAAAACTTACTTGGAACAGGAGAAAGATCGGAGGGTACTATCAGTTGGATGAACGATCGTCGAAGAAAAGCTCGCCCACAGGAAGGAGAGAAACCGCACGGTGGGAGAGGGAGAAACAACAGAGAAGGTGGGGTGGGGGTTGCTTCTGCTGATCCTCTCCCCTGATAACATATTTTATTTTATAAAATAAATAATAATAATAATAAAACTAATTACTATTTCGCCCTACCACTTTAATTCTTTTATCAAATGACCATTCAACCTGTTTCTGGTCGGATTGCTAAAATTCTCTCTCCACCATTAGTGCCGAAATAATCTTTTATCTAATAGTACAAACTCTCCGTTCTCGATTACGACCGAAACTCCGTCGTCTTTCGTCCTGACAACCCAAAAGTCGATACCGCGAAAATACGGGATGTTACAAGAATGCCATGAATTGGTAATACAATAAAATTCTATGGCCTTAAAGTTCATCAAAGTATCACACAATAAAGATCCTATCATTTCTCTAAACATTAGCTTCACCATAAAATAAATTTTATATTCATCACAAACATTTATAATGGAGTAATAAGAAAAATCATAAAAAGATGTGACGACATAATTTTCTTCAAATAGAGAATAATTAACAACATGCTCAATAAGATTATGCCATCATAAAAATCTAATACAAATTAAAGTAGAATCTATATTCCACCCGATTCTAAAAAAATAAGAAATTAAATTATTTGGCAGGATAAATATTGGCATTATGTCCCTCAAAAATTTTCTAGACCATTCATACTTAAAGTTTGGTTTTAAAATGCTATGAGGTTTTAAAGACCTACAAAAATTTCTTTCCTTCTTAGTTCATGAAAGAATAATGAGAAAATCATTTATTTATAATACATAAACTTTACTCTCGGTTTGGATTAAAAAAAGAGCAAGATAAAAGGTTTCCAATATAGCATAGGTTGACTAAACAAAGTACCCAACTAAAATTATTCCTAGGGTAAATATAAAAAGGATCATGCATTAATACATCCTCAAAAGTTTTTAAAATTTGGTAATGGGTTTCTTCTTCTTTGGGTTCAAGGGTTCTAATGGATTCTACCATTGGTTTACTTTCTTCATCAAGAAGAGATTACTTAAATAGTTCCATGATTCTAAAATCCTCCATGAAATCGGTTTGGCTAAGGGGTTCTATAATGTTATCTCTAGATTTTCCCCTTGTTAATCATCCTTTTGTTCATAGGAGTTAAAATTCATTTCAAGTGATGGTTCCTCCTCGGGATAGATGATCTTTTCTTCATCATCCTCACTCGAAACACCTTCTCTATCTATAAATTCAACCTCCTCCTCACTCAAGGTTTTTTTAATAAGGTTTCACTTGAATTTGAGCTAGGGGAAGTGGTGGCTCAAATGCGATTGCGGTTTTTGAGGTAAGCCAAGTGTTGTACTCCTTTTGGTAGTGACTTGGGTTAGTCGGTTTATACTAAGGTTCATGGTCTTGTTCTTGTGGCATAGGTGCAAATTTCTTTTCCATTAGCATTTTCGTCAATTTCCAAGTGGTGATTTCATTTACACCATATCTCTCTCTTTTTACCAAAAGATTATTCCATCGATAGCAAGTATAATCAACTAACTTCTTGGAGCCTATCTTTATCTTTCCATTTTGTGAATAATCTCCATAAGCAAAATATTTGTCAACTCTTAGATGCTATCCAAAAGAAATATTCATTCCTATCTAAGGTTCCTCTAAAATAAGGTATGGATACATCACATGGTTGCTCAAATTTAAGACGGCTTTTGGAAATTCTATCGTTTGGCCTTCTTAGAGGTTCAGACTTTCTCTTAAGCATAGATTCCTGGGGTTCTCTAGGCTTGTCTAGTCTCAACTCATCCATAACACTACTCGCATTTAGGCTTATGTCCTTAAGTTGTTGGCCTAAATTATTAACCACTCCAGTCAAACCATTAATTTGCTATTCAAAACTAGGTTTGACTCTTTTTGGTTTTGATGAGGTCCAACCTATAATGGCCTCATTTAAACCTACAAAAATCGATCAGCCACTAGGGGCTTAGCCAATCCGAGTTCACTCAAAAGTAGGCTAAAACTTGAAGGAGTAAATGAATTTCAAAATTTAATGGATACTTTTCATATGAGTGAGGTGTATGACTGTGAAGTTTTAAGTTACAATAATACCAAAAGTGAAAGTTATGCAAACAAATCCGAATGTTGTCCGATGAGCAATGTTTTATAAACTCTCGGCATTCAATCTTCCAAGGAAGATTGGCAGAAAAAGGGAACTGGTTTTGCCCCACTTACTACTTGTTTCCAACCCTTGATAGGATGGAGAGGAAAGTCGAATGACCACTCTTCAAGCAACCTTGAGTTTGAGAGCTTGGAGGAGGCGCAACTCCTTTCAGTTTCACAACCAAAGCTCATCTTGAGGTTTCTTCAAACCACTCAGGTTTTGGCTAAGGAAAACATGTTATTTCTCATTCATTCAACAACCATTACACACACTAATAACTATGCATTTATAGACCTAAGTGGCTGTGATTTTGGTATTCATGGGCTCAAAGAACCGTTGGAAAGGAAGGCATGGGCAGCCATGATGAGAGCTTTAATGAGTGGCCGAGATCTCCTACTCAAGTCTTCAGCAAATGGCTTCATAAGGCCATGACATCATTACTTGGAACCTCTCCTATTGCCAAATAAGCTTAGTCATATGTTAGAGTGGTCCCCTTCTCCTTTTGGGAATTAGCCAAGTACAAGTGGTCCCCCCCCCCCCCCCCCCTTTTCCCCCCACTGGTTTGGAGTGTGAACTTTCTCTTTGCAAGTACTCTTCTTTTACTTTGAAAAATCTAAACAAGAAGCTTCTTTGCCATGTCACCATGCTAGGACACGCTTCCTTGAAGTTTTCCATGTGGCCCAATGATCATTCCATGCTTTGGATGAGCATGACATAGTTTTGGTGCCTTTAGCACTTTCGTGGTGTGAGCAAGTGTTGGGCTTTTCTGCCATTCTTGCACAACCAATCCAAGCCACCATCTAATACTAACCACATAATCTAACCCTAGTTGTAACACATAGAAATTTTCACTAAAAATGTTTTTAGAGTTTTGTATTGGAAATTGGCAGAGTTTTAGTCGCAATCGAGGACGAAGAATTTGTGTTAGTAGGTAAAGAATTATTTCGAGGCTAATGGAGTAAACAAATTTATGAAAATCCAACCAGAAATGGATGGAATGACTGTTTGGTTAAAAGATTTACGAGTGAGGGATATGTAGTAATTTGAATTATTATTATTTTGTTTTTATAAAAAGAAAAAGAAACTAGAAACACTTCAGTGGTGTTTTCCTTTCTCCCCTTTACTGCGCGAAACCCTCCCTGCGTTCTCCTTTTCAGCGACGTCCAACAGCGACAATCCTCTCCGATTGTCCATCAATCATCAGATTTTTGGTAAGTTTTAGTTAGTTATTAGTAGATAGTAAGTTTCTTAGTTGTTTTGAGTGTTAAAATTAAAGTTAGAGGGAGTATGAGATAATTTTGGTAACCATAGGAGAGAGATACGAGATTTAGAAGTTAAATTGATTTTTTGTTCGTGTATTGGTGTTTAATCTGGAAGTAGGAGTAGATTACGAGTTTTGATGGAGAAAATTGAGCTTTTGGATAACCGAATACTCGGGTTACAAAATGGTTTCCGTTCAGGCACAATCGGGCAAATTGTAAGTGTTGGGCTAGGAATTGGATTAGACTGTTAAGAATTAGACATCCTCAGAAGTCCAAAGCATTTTGAATCGTCCAAATCGGACGAGTATTGGAAAAATTATGAATTCACAAAGGTTGGTTGAAAATTGAGTTGGAACTCGGGTTTAGATAGATTAGATGTTAAATTGTTATTTACTTTAAAGTTTTATGAGTTAGAAGGAAAGTATAATTGATGATGTGTAGTTTTTTAGGTTCCTCGGTTTAGCAAGCGAACTATGAATTTCGAGATACGAATTGCTAAGTATGACGATCAGACAGCTGACTGAGCTGGTAAACAAACAGTCTGAGCAATTAGGAGTTTTGCTGAATCGAGAAGTTCAATGAAGTGCAGGCTCTATCTCTAGCCAGTACCAGTCATGTGTTAGATTTTGGAGGTTACAACCATCGACGTTTGAAGCGCAGTCATCGAATCCGCCAGCTGCAATAGGAGTGGGTCTGCACCATGGAAAGTATATTTAAGTATGCAAAAGTGAAGAAGAGGATAAGGCCTCGTTAGCCATATTTCATCTAGAGAAGTAGGCCAGATTTTGGTGGGAGTCTGTGAAGACCACCACTAAAGTACAAAACATGACATGGGAGAAGTTTAACAAGCTGCTTTATGACAAGTATTTCAACAGTACGGTGCTGGCAGCTAAAAGAATGTAGTTCTTACAGTTTAAGCACACTGGGTCGGTAACTGAGTAGAACAGGCAGTTTGAGTTTCTATCCTGATTTGCCAGCAATTTGGTGAACCGGAACGAGGATAAGGTGTTTCAGTTCGTACAGGGGTTGAAGTTGGAAATATACAAAGAAGTAAAAATACCCAGAACTCGGGAGGTGCCCTATTCAACGGTGGTGGCTAAGGTGCTAGAAGTGTGTTAAGCAAAAAGAAGCTTCTAAGAGATTGCCCGACAACAAAGTAGAGGTGCCCCTCAGCAGCAACAGCAGAGAGGCACTTAGAGGTTCAGCGAGAGTTCGAGTAGCCAGGGCAGTAGCAAAAGGCTTTAAGGGACAGTGCAGTATCCTCAGTGCCTTAAGTGTTTGAAGTATCACCCAAGAGAATGCAGACTGAACTCGGGAAAGTGCTACAATTGCAACGAAGTTGAACACTTAGCTAGAGATTGCCCGAAGGCCAGAGTGACTTGGTGTTTCAACTGCAACGAAGTGGGCCATGTCAGTAGAGATTACCCAGCTCTGAAGAAGAGTCCGACGCGTACAACACTGAGGATATTCGCCACAATTGAGTCAGGCAATAATGACCAGCCAGTCGTAGTGTCAGGTACTATATTGGTAAATTCTTTACCTGCTTATACCTTGATTGACTTCGGTGCGACACACTCGTTTATTACAACTACGTTCGTGGTCAAGTTAGAAGTCGTAGTGTCAGGTACTATGACGAAGAAAATTGCATTGTCGGTTTTACCTTTATATCGTACTAGTTGCCAAGCATAAGCTTATGTTGTGCGTTCTATGGTGTAGGTGCAGAGGTTTGCACTAGTAAGATTCGAGAGCCCAGTCATAAGCATTAGGCCAGTTGGCGACGTGCGACTGGTGCACCGGACGTTGAACTGTTAGGGCGACCTGACCCGTGGAGGTGGTGAGTTTTTGGGACTGTTCTATTTTACATGTTTTATAGTGTATAGATGTAGTTTTTTTTCTGGTTATTTGGATATTTTTGACGACGCCTGTATATATTATATGTATGAGCGTGGTGTTGCCTATACTGTGAACTTTCTTCACCGATAGTTGTCAGATTTATTGCTCCCCCTCAGTTTTTCCTTCGGTGATTTCTGGATGAATTTGGATGGTGTAGTTTGGGAATTTATATGGTGTATTGATTGCAGGTTGGGATCAGGTTGCCAAATTTTCAAGAGAAAGGCAGGGCGTCGGAAAGTCAAACTGAGCATGTGGGGCGTGCCGGTAGGTCGATTGGGCACGCGGAAAGCGCTGCCCAAGTTGAGGCTACATGCGGGAGCGCGACACTGCTACAGCGCATGTGGTACGTGGCACTACTAGTGCACGCGGGTTATGCGGCGCCGAGAGTGGGTGTGTGCGCGGACGTGTGGCGCGGAGGTAGGGTGCGCCAGGCACGCGATGCTGAAGCCATGGGCATGATGCGCATGGAGCTGAGAGGGCGTACGCGCCATGCCGAAGCAGATGTATGTGCGCGTGGGGCCGATCAGGGCGTGCACGAGGGTCCCCCGATGCCATGTCGAGGGGGCGCAGGGCGTGCGGCACCGTTGTTGCGGTGCCCGCGGGGTACAATTGGCCGCACAACGCCGGGGGGCGTAGTACCTATCCTCGGGCGCGCGGTGTGGGGCCTCGGGCGAGCGGCGCCTAACCCGATAGGAGCGCGTGGAGCATGTCGGGCTCCTTTCTTGAAATTTTAAGTATTTTCATTTTTTTAAAACCCCTTAAATTATTCTTTTACGCTGCGTATTTTATATTGAGTATTTACATGTTCCCTCTTCATGGCGTGAGTCGTTTTCAAATCAAGTTGAAAAATTTTATATTTATAAATATTTTTTTGAATATGATTTGAAAATGAAAGTGGTGTTAAATTGAGTGAGTTCACGTTGAGTTTCTAGATGTCATAGTGTGAGATGTTTCGTGTCGAGGTGCGACAGATTGTGGTATCTGAGCAGTGTGTAATAGTAGTGAGCGTATCGGGAACGTTTGGATTCTCGAGCTGTTACATTAGATGTATGGCTTGTAGCAACAGACTGCAGCTATGAAGTGATGTTGCCTTCTTGTGGACGTATGCACTCAAATGAAGTCGTATGGGATAGTGTGGTGTCAGTGGAAAGTAAAAATTTGTTAACCGGCCTCATTATTATGGCAATAACTAGATATGATGTGATATTGAGAATGGATTGCTTGTTCAAGCACTATATCAACTGCAGGACAGCACCAATGAATTTTCAACCCCTAGATGGTGAGAAACACACCTTTCAGACCGCGAGGAATGCCAGGAAGATATCCGTCATGCCGCCTGTCAGTGCTCGCCAAGTTTTAATTGGTGAGTCTTTTGATTTTCTCGCCAATGTTATTGATGTGCAAGTTTCTAGCGAGTCAAAGTCTCAGGATATTTTAGTTGTTCAAGACTTCCTAGAAGTTTTCATAGATGATTAACCCGGTTTGCTTCCAGACCTAGAAATCGAGTTTGCTATAGATGTATACTTAGTAGCTGAGCCGATGTCGAAGAATACTTATAGATTAGCACCAACGGAACTAAAAGAATTAATGAAGCAATAGGAGGAGTTTGTGAAAGAAGGATTTATACGCCTTAGTTTTTTACCGTGGAGCGCACCAATCCTTTTTGTCAAAAAGAAGTATGGATCTTTACAGATTTGCATCGACTACAGGGAGTTGAATAAGCTGACAATCAAGAACAAGTATCCCCTGCAAGGGATGGGCGATCTATTTGATCAACTTCAGGGTGCACGAGTTTTTTAAAAAATTGACCTGAGATCAGGTTATTATCAGCTGAAGGTCAAGTTAGAAGATATTCCGAAGACGGCCTTTCGGACAAGATATAGACATTACGAGTTCCTGATGATGTCCTTCAGATAGACGAATACCCCAACCGCCTTCATGGATCTAATGAAATGATTATTCCATGATTATCTCGATAAATTCGTCATAGTGTTTATCGACGATATATTGGTGTTCTCTCGTAGTTAGGAGGATCATAAAGAGCACTTAAGGCTGGTATTGGAGACTTTGAAGCGGCACTAACTTTATGCCAAGTTTTCTAAGTGCGAGTTTTAGCTAGATAGGATTCGTTTTCTTGGTCATGTCATCTCAAGTGATGGTATATCTGTTGATCCAGTAAAAATTTAAGCAGTTAAAGAATGGCCACAATCAAAGAATGTTACTTAGATACGAAGTTTTCTCGGGTTAGCAGGTTATTCTAGGAGATTTATTGAAGGATCTTTGAAGATTGTAACACCTCTAACCCATTTGACGACGAAAAATGTGAAGTACTTTTGGTCCGAAGATTGCAAGCATAGTTTCCAGACTTTGAAGCAAAGATTGACCACTACTACTATATTGATGCTCCCTGTTGAAAACGGAAAATTCAGCATTTACTGTGATGCTTCCAAGATAGGTCTTGGGTGTTTGTTGATGCAGGAAGGGAAAGTAATAGCGTATGCCTCTAGGCAACTGAAAAGATATGAGCAGAATTATCCGACACACGACCTGGATTTAGCCGCGGTAATTTTATCGCTAAAGATTTGGAGCCATTATTTGTGTGGACAACCGTGTGAAATATATTCACTTCACAAAAGTCTGAAGTATATTTTCACTCACAAGGAGTTGAACATAAGGCAATGGTGGTGGTTAGAATTCGTAAAGGACTATGATTTTGAGATTAAATACCACCCTGGCAAGGCAAATGTAGTGGCTGATGTGTTGAGCAGAGTGAGGACATCAACTTCAGCTATGACTTGAAGTATGCCATTAGCTTTGGATGTAGAGTTTCAGAAATTCAACTTGAAAGTGGTGTCGAATGTGTCAGTTATGTTATCAGCCATGTCTTTGCAGCCCACTATTCTCGAGAAGATTAAGCAAGCCTAGAAGGACAATGCTAAATGTGATGAATTAAATTGAGCATGACTTCTAATAGCAGGTCGAAGTTTAGTTATTTTGATGACGGGGTTCTTAAGTTTCAGAATCGATGGTTTGTTCCAACTAATGAAGAACTACAAAGGGAGATATTGTTTGAAGAACTCTTCTAGGTTTTCTGTGCATCCAGGGAGCACGAAGATGTACAGAGACCTTAAGCAACATTACTAGTGGCCTGATATAAAGAGGATCATGGCAAAATACGTTGAGACGTGTTTGATTTGCCAGCAGATTAAGGCTGAACATCAAATGCCTGCAGGAAAGCTACAGTCATTGCCTATTCCTTAGTGGAAATGGGTCCAGATATCGATGTACTTTGTTGTCGGACTGCCTCGGACAACAAAGGGTTATGATTGTGATAACCCAGAAATTTTAGATTTTTTAAAATTAATTTCTGGAACTTTTAATTTAATTTCGTTTGGAGTTTCGGAAAAAAATATTTTAATGGAAAAATTAAATTATGAGACTCGGAGTCTAGTTTTGTGGCGGTTTTCGGGATTTCAAGTCGGGAGGACGAGAATTTTTTGAATTTACAGATGGCGAAAACACGTAAGGGTGTTTTGGTAAATTTAATTATTTAAATTAAGTTAAAAAAAAAAATTGTTTAAGTGGAATGGCTTCACGTGGAAGCCATTCCACTTCGGTGACTGGTAGAGCAGCCACCCGAGGGAGTGAACGGCCGAGAAAGAGAGCAAGAGAGGTCGGGGAAGGGAAACTACCGACGACCGACCGCCGAGGGTGAGACGCCGGTGCCCAGAGTACTCCGGGGAGCTGAAGAGATAAGCAGTTTTGCCTTCCCGCGCTGAAAAACCGAAGGTAAGTTCTCCCCTGTTTCGGTTTCTGTCGACCGAACTTGGAAGCTCAATCATTCTTGAAACTTTCGTCGATTAGAGCTCGTTCTGTGGGGTGTTTTAGGATCTAATGAGCGTGTGTGTGCGGCTCGGCCTTCCCGCGACAGAACCGAATGAGAGACAGGGAATTCTCTCATTCGGTCTTGCCCTGTCTTGATGGCCGAGCGTGGAGCTGTTTTACCCTCTGCATTTCAGGGGACTTTGTGATAAAATTTAGAAGGAATGGG
>CM039525.1:8566799-8622096 GCA_022433055.1 Begonia peltatifolia | reverse complement strand
CTATTTTCTAATTAGGAACCGCCAATTTGTTAAGGTATGCATTGGTAGACTAAAATGTGGATGTTCGGTGAAGAAGTTGGCGAAATTGGACCAAGTTGAGAGTTCGGATATTTTTCGTATAAGATCAGTTCTGTTTTTGGGGATTTTGATGGGGTTACGGTTAATTATTTTAAATTCTGTTTTTGTGAGTTAAAATAGGTCGTTCGATTCCGATATCCGACGCAAAAGTTATGCGCGTCGGAAGTTTATGTCGGATTTTGGTTCGAGTCAAATTAGTGAACGTTTTTCGTGGAATTTAGACGTGTGATAGTGACATGTCTGTTTTTGGTGCGTAAAGCTAAACTGAGTGAGTTTTGGTTGAAAAAAAACAAAAGTTGAAATTTTATAAAAAGGGGGGCAGATTCGGTTTCGGGGTTTTTCCACCTAGCTGTGGCTTACCGGTTTAAAACTCGTCTTAGTAGGTTAAACTTAGTTCCTAAGGGGACGTTTAGCCACTTGAATCGTTCGATTCCGTTGACAAATGCAAAAGATATGCGCGTCCGAATTTTAGGCTGGTTTTTGGACGAATCCATTTTAGTGACCCGTTTTAACTGGAACTTCATAGGTTTAGTTAAGAAATATTATTTTAGCTCATTTGGTTAATTTTTAGACGGAAATTGATGGGTGATTATTTGTGTTTTAGGTTGAGACACTTTTCGGCGAAGCTGTGCGTCGAGCGAGCTTAGGACGCCAGGTAAGTAGTGCATGCATCCGTTTTGCCTAAGTGGGCCTACAACGTAGAACTTTAGGGTTTATGTGATTTGATTGTGGTGTGCGTGCGTATTGTTTGACATGCATTATATTTTAAAAACGTGAACAAAAATGATTTTGAGCATGTTTTGAGTATGTGATGAGACGTGTGGTGTGGTACCGCGGATCCCGCTAGTGTGCGGGCCGGTGCTTCACCAGTCTCGGATTTCGCTCGAGGAGTGGGCCGGCTGGGCTGTCATGCGGCGTGAATGTGTTGACGGTGAGGGTGATGGGCAATGGTACTATGGATCCTACTAGTGTGTGGGCCGGTGCAACACCAGTCACGGATTCTGCTCGAGGAGTGGGCCGGCTGGGCTGTCGCGAAACGTGTGCGTGTGGCAACTGTGGCCCCGTGCTTGGGAGGATGGGACAGGGGCGAAGTGTCAGGGTGTACTGTAGCGCGAGGTATACCCTTACCCTTATGTAGTTGTCGTGTGGTGATGCGTGTCTGTAGCTTGTGGGCCTTGTTGCTGGGGAATCCGGGACGGTGGCGACGTGTCAGGGTGTAGGATGGCGTGAGGTTCCTCCTTATTCCGGTGCGGCTGCACTACGCGTCACAGATGTGACAACATGAGTGTGAGTAAAGAGACTGCATGTGATAGGATTGCATTGTTGGCTTTTACTTTCATATCGCATTACTTACTGAGCGTTAAGCTTATGTTGTGTGTTCTGTGGTGTAAGTGCTGACGACCTTGCTGGTGAGCCTCGAGAGCCTAGTCTTGAGGCATAGGATGGTTGGCGGCGTGCAACCGTGGCACCGGATGGCGGATTTTGTTAGGGCGACCCGACCCGGGGTGGTGGTAGGTGACGGTGAGATGCATTGGGTTGTTATTTTTGTCGGGTATTTATGCAGATAGAGGAGTTTGTATAGACGTCGGTTGTACAGGATTGTATAGAGTGGTTGTAGTGTTTTGGGGACGCGTATGTATTTTTATATGTTAGAGTATAGTATTGCTCTATCCTGTGAATTTTTTTCATTTGCATTTGATGGATTTTCGTTGTCTTCATACTCTGATTTGGTTATGGTGATTTCTCTGGATGATGGATAGATAAATACTGTTAGTTTTTAGTGAACTGTATGCAGGGTTTTAAATTTTTAGGATAGCCAGTTTTTAGGCGTTACTCTACCAAAATTTTGGGAGAGGGGTTGGGAGTCGAAAGGATATGGAATAGGTTGAAATGTGTACAGTGAATGCTAGGGAAGTGTAGATGAGCGTGGGAGTGGGGCGTGATCGCAGGTGAGCGGGGCACGTGGCCCTACGGGTACTCACGGGTCGTGCGGCACCGGGTGAGGGCGTGCACGCGGACGTGCTTTACAGCGGCAGGGTGCGTGGGGCACATGGCGCTGTGTGCGGGCGCGAGACACAGTGACGTTGAGTTGGCACGTGCAGTACCGTGAGGGTGCGCGCGGGGTGTCAAAGTGGGGACGTGAGTGCGCGACACTGGATTGTGTAGTTCGAGGGGTGCATTGGATTCTTTCCATGGATTTCGAGTCTTACTGTTTTATCATAAATTGTTTTAAATGGTTTTCTTTTCCGCTGCGTAGTTTTTATGTTAAATACTTCGTGTTTCCTCTTCGGGATGCGAGTTGTTTTCGAATCGATTCGAAAATTTTTCATACTCACAAATGCTCTTTTGAAAATGATTTGAAAACGAAAGGAGTATTAAATTGAGTGAGTTATGTCAAGTGTTAGTGTGTGTAGTGTGTAGACGTACTGTAGCGCACCGGGAACGTGTGGGTTCTCGGGGTGTTACAATGATGGTATATGGGTGATTGTGGATCGATTGAACAAGTCAGCCAATTTTCTGCTAGTGAAGATTACGTAATCTATGGGTCAATTTGCCGAACTGTATATTCAAGAGATCGTACAGTTGCATGGAATTCTGACTTCGATTGTGTCAAACAGAGACCCAAGATTTACATCGAAGTTTTGGAAGAGTCTGCACAAGACTATGGGTACGCAACTCAATTTCAATATGGCATTTCATCTTCAGACGAACAGACAATCTAAGAGGACTATTCAAACGTTGGAGGATATGATCAGAGATTTCGTATTGGAATTTTAAGGTTTTTGGAGCAAATACTTATCGCTAGTGGAGTTTTCTTATAATAACAGCTTTCAGGCTACAATAGTTATGACTCCTTACGAGTCTCTATACGGGAGAAATTGCAGATCTCCGTTGTATTGTAACGAAGTCGGAGAGGCACGAATGATTGGTCCAGACATCTTGCAACAAACAGCAGAAAAGATTGCTTTTATTCGGCAACGGATCTTGACAGCTCAAAGCCAACAAAAGAATTATGCAGATTGGCGGAGAAGGCAGTTGGAATTTGAGGTAAATGATGAGGTTTTCCTCAATATTTCTCCATTCAAGGGAGTTGTAAGATTCAAAAATAGAGGCAAACTGAACCCTACATACTTGGGACCATTTCCTATTACGAGGAGAATAGAAAAGGCAGCTTATCAGTTACAACTACCAGCCTCGATGGATGCGATTCACAATGTATTCCACGTATCCATGTTGAAGAGGTGTATGAGAGATCCTTCTCACGTCGTAGAGCAATAAAACATAGAGATACAGCAAATGTTAACCTATGAAGAACAACTAGTGAAAATTTTGGATTATGCAGTAAATATTTTACGCAACAAAGATTCCACTGGTGAAGGTATTATGGTGAAACCACAATGTGGAAGAGGCAATCTTCGAGCGATAGCAGTACATGATGAACCGATATTTAGAGTTGTTCAGTTAACAAATTTTGAGTACAAATTTCTTTTTAACCAGTGTGGAATGTAACAACCAGAAGTTTTTGCTAAAATAATTTTTGGAGTTTTGTATTGGTAATCGGCGGAGTTTAGTCGGAATCAAGGGCGGAGAATTTGTATTAGTAGGTAAAGGATTATTTCGAGGCTAATATAGAAAAGAAATTTATGAAAATCCAACCAAAAATGGACCGAACGACCGTTTGGTTAAAAGATTTAAGGTTAAAGGGGATATAGTAATTATAATAATAATAATTATTATTTTTTATAAAAAGAAAAAGAAACTAGAAACACCTCAGTGGTGTTTTCCTTTCTCCCCTCTCCTACGTGAAACCCTCCCTTCGTTCTCCCTTCCAACGACGTCCAACAGTGACGATGCTCTCTAATTCTCCATCAATCTTCAGATTTTCAGTAAGTTTTATTTAGTTCTTAGTATATAGTTAGTTTTTAGCTTTTTTGAGTGTTAAAATTAAAGTTATAGGGAGTATGGGATAGTTTTGGTAACCGTAGGAGGGAAATATGAGATTTAGAATTTAAATTCGATTTTTTGTTCGGGTATTGGTGTTTAAGCTTGAAGTAGAAGTAGATTGTGGGGTTTTATGGAGAATATTGAGCATTTGGATAACCAAGTACTCAGGTTATAGAACGGTTTTTGTTTGGCCACATTTAGCCAAGCTGTAAGTGTTGGGATAGAAATTGGATTAGACTGTTAAAAATTAGACATCTTCATGAATTCGAAGTATTTCGAATCGTCCAAATCGAACAAGTATTGGATAAGTTATGCATTTCTGAAAGTTGGTCAAACATTGAGTTAGAACTCGAGTTTAGATAGATTAGATGTTAAATTGTTATTTACTTTAGAGTTTTACGAGTTGGAAGGAAAGTAGAATTGATGATGTGTGGTTTTATAGGTTCCCTGATTTAGCGAGCGAACTACGAATTTCGAGATACGAGTTGCTAAGGACGCTAGATAAGTAGTGTAGTAGGTGTTTTTGCCTTCAGGCCTACATCACAGTTCGGTGGGTTGCATGGATGTTTATTTTATGTTATGTTTTAGTTGATTATGCATTCATGGTTTTAAAGTACTAGAACGAAACAAAAATGAATTTACATGTTTTTACAAAATGAAATAGTAGGATGTGATCAACTAAACAAGAATGTACGTAAGAAGATAACGAAGGTGGGGTTAAGTGGTCTTTTCTCGTGAGGTGGACCACGAGATGTATCACTTCTTTCACCGCTTTACGTGATGATCTTGTCCCGAGAGTTGGATCGCAAGGTGTGTCACTTTACTAGATTGAAGTTGATTTTGTCCCGTGAGATGGACCCCGAGGTGTGTCACCTTGATCTACCACGTAAAGAAAAACCCAGTAGTAAGATAAAGAAGATATAAGAAAAAGACGGAAATGAAAGTATAGACGAAACTGACGAAACTGTATGTAATAGGATATGTTTTGTTTTCAGTGTTTATATTTTTATGCATTACTTACCTAGCAATAGGCTAATAGGTGAGTTCTACGATGTACGTGACAAGGCAGTAGCTGGTGAGTATTCAGAGTGTACCCAGGACTAGAAGGCAGTTGGAGTAGTGCGCTCATGGGTGATCCAGCTGGCTGTTAGAGTGTTATGACCATGGTTGACGTATGTACGAATTTTGGGTTTTTCGGAGTTATTTTGAATTGTTTTGAGTCATTTGGATGTATAAACGGATTTCAAACTTTTAGTAGTCATTTTGAATGATAAAGTTGATTTGGAATCGATTGGAAGTGGGTTGTTTCGTTATTTTTAACGTTGAGTTGAAATTCGACTTGTTTTGAAGGATTTAAGGTTTTATGCAAAATTTGGGAAGTAAGTGTGGACTGATATGCTTAGTGGTCGACCGAACTTGGCAAATGTCGACTGCGAGGGTGTACCTGCAAAGGTAGAGCCGAACTAAATGTCGACGTGCGTATGTAGGTGTCGACCGGTTAGTGTAAATATAATAGAGGTGTCGGCCGCAAGGTTCGACCGGGCCGTACAAAGAGGATTAATATGTCGACCTAGGCATACATGTATCGACCGATTAGCGTGATGAGCAGGGAGTAGTCGACCGCTAGGGTCGACCGATGCAAATAGAGGCATCCGAGGTGCCGACCTGAATATGTGGCTGTCGAACCTTTGGTGTAGTACGAGTCAAGTGTCGACCTGTGCCCATAGGGGTCGACCGAAATTCCCTTTTATGTTTTGCAAAACTTGAAATTTTATTTAAACTTATTTTAGTGAAAGTTTTCCACTGCATCGTTTTAAGTCGAAGTTGGGAAAAATAAAGTCTTAAATTTTTACTAATTTTGTCAGATTTCACGAGTAAGGGTGTGGTTAACGACCTAGGTACGGAGGTGACTCGGAGGCGCTGTAGAGTTGGTATCAGAGCAGAGAGAGCAGATAGGAAACGGGCGAGTTGTTTTTCGGGTGGCTACAGTTATGATATCAGAGCAGAGAGCGAGTCGGAAGCCGGTGGATTTTCGGGTCGCTACACTACCATTCATTTAATGCATGCATGAAAATATAAGGCTAATGTTTGTCATTTACAAAAAGGCAAGAGTTCGCCAACAAAATACAAAATTATGAAAAACATGGTTACATTAATTTGTCCATTGGGAAGACACATTCCCTTGTGATATTTGAGTATCTTTATCCATGCTTTCCATGCAAAGTTGAGCCATGTCTTGTGCTAGTTTTCCATTCAAGTCATTGATGACATCATCTCCTACAAAAGATGGAAACATGTAAGTGAAATGTATAGACATAGTTTGGCCATTCGTTGAGTAATCGGCCTACGGAGAACATTAGGTTTTGGTACTCTAGGTGGTTGAGAGAAAGGTTCTTGATAAGTGTCATTAGATCTACATTTTGTAAACATTTTAACCAAAAAAAAAATCAACACAAACTAACACAATTTATCAAACAAAATGTTCATCGGATTTAAACCAATTTCTTCGCTTGGAGACTCCAAATTCAGCAAGAAAACCAGTAACACCCCGAGAAACCCCCCGTTCTTGGTGCGCTACAGTGCATCTACACACTACACACACTAACACTTGACATAACTAACTCAATTTAATACTCGTTTCGTTTTCAAATCATTTTCAAAAGAACATTTGTGAGAATGAAAAATTTTCGACTCGATTCGAAAACAATTCGCGTCCCGAAGAGGGAACACAAAATCCTCAACATAAAAACTACGCAGCGGAAAAGAAAACCATTTAAAATAGTTTAAGATAAAATAGTAAGACTCGAAATTCTAGGAAAGAATCCAACGCACCCCTCGAATCACACAATCCGGTGCCGAGCACTCACATCCCCACTTCGACCCCCGCGCGCACCCTCGTGGTGCCGTATGCGCCAACTCAACGTCACTGCGTCTCGCGCACGCTCACGGCATTCGCGTGCCCCACGCTCCCTGCCGCTGTACAGCACGTCCGCGCGGACGCCTTCACCGGGCGTGCACGACCCGTGAGTACCCGCAGGGCCACATGCCCCGCGCACCTGCGATCACGCCGCACTCCCACGCTCATCTACACTTCTCTAGCATTCACTGTACGCATCTCAACCTATTCCATATCCTTTTGACTCCCAACCCCTCTCTCGAAATTTCGGCAGAGTAACGCCTAAAAACTGGCTATCCCAAAAATTTAAACCCTGCACACAGTTCACCAAACACCAACAGTAAATATCTATCAACCATCCAGAGAAATCACCATAACAAAATCAGAGTATGAAGGCGACGAAAATCCATCAAATGCAAATGAAGAAAATTCACAGTATAGAGCAATTCCATTCTCCTACATGTAAAATATATATGTACGTCGCCAAAATCACACGCACTCCATATACACCTACACACTGACGCGTATACAATTCATCTCATCGACTGTACATCAACACAGCAAAAGAAAAATACCCGCAAACTATCCCAGCCACCACCTACCATCCCCACGGGTCGGGTCGCCCTAAAAAAATCCACCATCCGGTACTCGGTCGCACGCCGCCAACCATCCTATGCCTCAGGACTAGGCTCTCGAGGCTCACTAGCAAGGTCATCAGCACCTACACCAGAGAACACACATCATAAACCTAACGCTCAGTAAGTAATGCAATATGAAAGTAAAAGCCGTCAATGCAATCCTATCACATGCAGTCTCTACACTCACACTTATGTTGTCACAACTGTGACGCGTAGTGTAGCCGCACCAGGGTAAGGAGGAATCTAACGCCACCGTACACCCTGACACGTCGCCACCTTCCTGGACTCCCCAGCAACGAGGCCCACAAGCTACACACACGCATCACCACACGACAACCACATCAAGATCAGGGTGTACCTCGCGCCACACTACACCCTGACACGTCGCCCCCAGCCCAGCCTCCCCAACACGGGGCCACAGTTGCCACACACACACGTTTCGCGACATCTCAGCCGGCCCACTCCTCGAGTGAAATCCGCGGCTGGTGTTGCACCGGCCTACACACTAGTAGGATCCGCGGTACCACTGCCCATCACCCTCACCGTCAACACATTCACGCCACATGACGGCCCAACCGGTCCACTCCTCGAGCAGAATCCGCGACTGGTGAAGCACCGGCCCGCACAATAGCGGGATTCGCGGTACCACCGCCACACGTCTCACCACATATTCAAAACATGCTCAAAACCATTTTCGTTCACGTTTTTAAAATATGATGCATGTCAAACAATACGCACGCACACCACAATCAATCACATAAACCCTAAAGTTCTATGGTGTAGGCCCACTTGGGCAAAACGCATATATGCACTACTTACCTGGCGTCCTTAGCTATTCGATCCAACCCGATCGATTCTGTTTTCCTGAAATTCTAAAACATAAAGTTATAAGTTATCATTCACGATTTACAATTCTAATTCACAACCACCACATATAACCAAATCTATAAATTTCTATTTTTAAACACTAAATAAACAACCACAAGATCATCAAGTGTAACTCTATGCACTTAACTTCCAAATCAACAACTAAGCTAACTTATTCTCTTAACATCCATCAACCAACATGAACACCACCTAATATCCAATATCCAAACATAATAGAACTCAAAATATGTGCATAAAACCTCCATCTCCAAACACCCATATTCTATAATGCACAATCTAAAAAATTGAAATCCAATTCAAATACTTATCTCAAGGGTAGGTCATCATCCACACAACCTCAATCAACCACCCTAACAATTTAACACTTCAATCAATTTCAACCAAATAACTCAATATCAAGGAATTAAAATTGAAAATATCACAACTCAACTTTCAAAATTTGTCATAAATCTTGTCCAACTTCAAAAATTCACAACAAATTGAATATAAGTCCGAATTCAATGATTTAAAATGTTAAGGGCTCCTAAACGAGTTTATTTCAACATGGTGAAATCCATTTGTTAAAAATCAAACTCAATTAATAGCAGAAAATCTAAAACTGAATCTGCCCGGAAATCATTTCACAGCTTTTCATTCAACTTTGAAAATTCATATCAAATCGTATATTTAGCCGCATTCGATGATTGGACATGTTTTGGAAACCTTATAAGGTCTAGTTTATGCTGATGAAATCCATTTTTCAAAATCAAAGCATAATCAATGGCAGAAAAATCAAAACCGAACTGCCCACTGAAATTTTCAGTTTTTGCACAATAACTTCTAAAATTCATAACTCATTCAATTCTTGCCCGATTTCAACGATTCAAGATGCTACGTAACCCTAATTATGTACACTTTGACGTGGTTTCATCCATTTTCCAAGACCCAGACACGATAAATAGCATAAATTCGAAAACCGGAGCTGCCCGAAACCTCTTCACAGATTTTTTTTTCAAACTTTGGAAATTCGTAACAAATCGTATATTTATCCAAATTTGATGATTCAAAGTGCTATATAACCCTAAGGATGTCTACTATGACCTGGCTAAATTCACCTTCAAAAAGGCAAGCTCATTAGATAGCAGAAAACTCAAAAACAGAATCTGTCTTAACTCACTTAACAGATTTTTTTTCATCAAGGTTTGAAAATTCATAACTTCCTTTACGATTATCGAAACGCCTTGATTCCAAAGCCAAAGGTTTCTTTAAAGTATTTGATTCAACCAGCTATAACGGTTTTTAAAATGAACAACCGGAACTTAGGCTAAAAATGCCAAAACCGATCTGCCCTGTAAAAAAAAATCCCTCCATTTTTTTCCAAATTTCAGCAAACTCACTTTATTTTCACCAATCTATTACATTCTAACTCATTTGAGGACAATCTAACATAATTTGAGTATTGCCCAATCCGAAACCCTAGATCTTCTTGGGCAAAACTAGAAAAGGAAGAGAACATTTACCGAAATCGAAGAGAAGGCCGTGTTCCACGCGGGACAGAGAAGAAAGACGAAGAGGAGAGGGAGCTGCGTTCTTCGGCGGAGGAAAAATGGATGATCGGGTGGGAGGGGATGCATCAGCAGAGGGGAGTTTTTATTTTTTAATTTTTTAATTTATTTTATAATATAAATAACAATAATAATAATAAAACTTAATTACTAAATCGCCCTCAACCTCTAATTTTTTTGTTAAACGGTCAATCAGTTCGCTTCTGTTTGGAATTTTATAATTTTCTTTTTTCCATTAGGTTCAAAATAATCTTTTATTTAACAGTATAAATTTTTCTCTCTTGATTCTGACTAAATCTCCGCCCCAAAAATCATTTTAACGAAAAATTTCAGGGTGTCACAAAACCTATCACAATTTATGTCCAAAATATAATATGCAAGATAAGAATAAAGGATATAAACTATGATGCAAGCTAGATTCAAAACAGTGAACATGCAAACAAAGAAAAAGAAAACAAAAATCAAAATAGTGAACTAAAATCACAAGTTATCACAAGATGAATAATCTTAATTCTAAACAGAGCAAGTATCAACACAAAATACACAATAAAAACCAAGAAAAATAGATTTGCTTATCAAAATAGAATCATGCTGTCATAGAAGGGATTTATGCCTTGAAAAAATAGAAAACACGTTGATGCTTGAAAAATAACAAGACAGACAACTAAAAACAACATAAAAATGCGCTATTAAACTAAATAGAAACGTGACACTCAAACATAAAAACAAGACTATCAGCTAAGTACAAATAGATTAACAAGAATAGAATTTTATGCTTTAAAGACACAGCAAACCTTTTAAAAAATAAACAAAAACACACACCTAAGTCTAAATTAAACAACCTAACTTAACTAAACAAGAAAAATAAAACATGAAAACAAAAATGAAAAAAACATGAAAAGAACAGATTACTAAAACATTTTGAACACAACAAACACTACACACAGACCTCGCAAAAAAAGAAAAACACAACACTAAACATGTTGACAATAAGACACTAACTAAACATAACAAAAATTGTGATTAAACATGATGTTCTGGTGGGTGGAACAGAAATAAAACACATGAGAGAAACAAAAAAATACAGAGAAATAGAGTAGAACATAAGAGCACTTCTTCTCTAATAGCAAATGATAGGAAAACGGTCCTAAAAATGGGGTGCAACGCATGCAAAAGACTATAAATTAGAGCAAAAGGATCAATGCTCAAAGAACACCCCAAACAGATGCATAAAATAATAAAAAGCATCCAGAATGGAACATGAAATGGTGGCAAAATGGGGGCTTGTTTTACTAGGCAGAATTACCTATAAATACCTCAGATAAACATCGTTGGATCAAATGGGATCCTTGCTTGTTCACAGGTGTTGCGGCCTAGCCCTTCCACGGCACTAGAACACTCAAAGATTGATTAGGCTCTTGGATCTCGGCCAAGCCGAGAAACCCTCAAGAAAAATGGAAAAATAAACAGCCAAATGTGCTTGCAATGAAATGAAATTTGGTGAGAGATTAGTGGAGTGAGTGAGGTGTGTGATGGTGGTGGTCGTGTTCCAAGTTGATTAAAAATAAAAAACTTATACACAAAACCCGCAAGTTGACCGATAAGTAAAGATGATGCTTTCGGCAATAACAATCTTTCCATAGAAAGATTCTCAACTTGGGGAACCGATTTTGGACACTCTCTTCTTGTTTCCTTCCCTTGAAAGGGAGGAGAGAAAAGTGGAACATAAGCTTGAGCAACAACTTTGAGTTGTCAAGCTAGGAGGCTTCTCCTAATCGGTTTCAAGAAACCGAGCACATACCTTGATGGTGGTGGAAAACTCCTTCGATTTTCTCTAGAGAAACATGCCGATGCTCATTCAATTTGCCAACCAAAATACAAACAACAATGCTATGTTTATATAGACCAAGGATGGAGTGGTTTAGGGCTGAACTTTTGGTTTTCAAAACTTGGAGGGAGGTGGTGTGTAACCGGCTCAAAGTTGGAGTATTGTGCGGCCGAGATGATGGAAGCCAAAATGGAATCAATGGCTAGTTGAATGCGAAGTCATGTATCAATGTTTCTTCCCATAAAGGTAAAGGGGACAAGTATCTCCAAGGGCAGCCAAAGGTGTGGCCAAATCGGGTAAGATTGGGCTTCATCGTGCGACTCTCCTCCTTGGCGTGCATGCGGCTGAGAATTGCATGCCATGTTTGTGCTTCCAAATAAGCCAACCCCATAACATTTCCGTCATCTAATATAGCCATTCAATCTAGTCCCAAATGCCGAATGCATGCTACAATAATAAGTTTAACAAGAATGCCAATGTTTGCTCAATAAGTTCAAAATAAAACATTACATAGAATTTTGCTCGGGAAGACAAATTCCCTTAAGAACATCATGGTCTCCGATGGTGGCTTCCCAAGCAAGGACATACCTTGGTTTCTCTATGTCTTGAGTCTCCACTTACCACTTTAATCTTTCCAATATACAAGTGTGTTAAAATGTAAGTTAGTTAAAGTGTGTGCACAGACTTTAGATCGTTTGACGGCCCTATGGGGCACATCATCCTCTACAGGTGACTGTGGATTTGCCCTCAATTCTAATAAGTTTGGCTCCTGGAACTGATATTCATCGCCTTTATAAGGTGACAAGTCTTGGACATTGAAAGTCACTGATACTCCATATTAAACCGGTAATTCCATTTTGTAGGCATTGTCATTGATCCTCTCAAGTACTTTAAATGGTCCATCCGCACGACGTAGAAGCTTAGACTTTCTTTCGTCAGGAAATCTTTCCTTCCGTAGGTGCAACCATACCAAGTCTTCTTCTCAAAAAATGACTTCTTCGCGACCTTGTTTACATGCTTAGCCACACTCTCATTTCTCTTTTCAATAGTCTTTCGCACTGTTTCATGCAATTTCTTAATTTGTTCGGGCTAATTTACACCTGATGTGTTGGCTAAGTCCTTAGTGGGTAAAGGAACAAGGTCTAATGGTATAAATTGATTAAACCCATAGGCAACCTCAAAGGGCGATTTCCGAGTAGTGGAATGAAGGGTGCGGTTGTAGGCAAATTCTAAACCTGGAAGTATTATGTCCCAGTTAGACAATTTCTTACCTACAACACTGTGTAAGAGGGAGCCTCGAGTCTTGTTAATGACTTCCATTTGCCCATTAGTTTGGGGATGGAAAAAACTGCTAAAGCACAACTTAGTCCGCAACCTTCTTCATAAGGTGGTCCAGAAGGCGTTCAAAAACTTAGTGTCTATGTCTGACGCTATTGAGTGTGGAATGCCATGTAGGCAAACAATCTCTTTGAAAAATAGGTCGGCGGTTAAAGTAAAGTCATCAATCTTGACACAAGTAATAAAGTGTGTCATCTTGGCAAACCTATCTACGATCACCATGATTGAATCATTAACTCAAGCGGTCTGTGGTAGTCCTAATACAAAGTCCATACTGACTACAACTCAGGGGTGAGAAGGAACAGGTAAGGGCATGTATAAGTCTTGAGGTCTAACTTTGCTTTTGGCTTTCTTGCAAACTATAGACGTCTCTACTAGGCGATGGACATCTTTAATCATGTGAGGCCAGAAAAAGTGTTCCTTGAGCATATCAAAGGTCTTATTTTCCCCAAAATGATTGGCTAAGCCACCATAATGAGCTTCTTTTATAAGGCACCGTATTAAGCTTCTTTGAGGGATGCACAGTTTTCCTGTTTTGACCAAATAACCATCCATAAGGCAATAATCTCCTTCAGCCTTGTCTAGGCTGTAACACCCCGAGAACCCACACGTTCCCGGTGCGCTACAGTACGTCTACACACTACACACACACTAACACTTGACATAACTCGCTCAATTTATTACCCCTTTCATTTTCAAAAGAACATTTGTGAGTATGAAAAATTTTCGACTCGATTAGAAAACAACTCGCGTCCCGAAGAGGGAACACGAAGTCCTTAATATAAAAATATGCAGCGAAAAAGAAAAACCATTTAAAACAGTTTAAGATAAAACGGTAAGACTTGGAATCTTAGGAAAGAATCCAACACCCCCCCCCCCCCTCGAACTACACAATCCGGTACCGCGTATTCACGTCCACACTTCGACACCCCGCGCGCACTCTCGCAGTGCCGCACGTGCCAACTACACGTCACTATGTCTCACGCACGCCCACAGCGCGCGTGCCCCACGCACCCTGCCACTATACAGCACGTCTGCGCGCACGCCCGCACTCAGTGCCGCACGACCCGTGAGCACCCGCAGGGCCGTGTGCCCAGCGCACCTGCGATCACGCCGCACTCCCACGCTCATCTACCCTTCTTTAGGATTCACTACTGACATCTCAACCCATTCCATATTCCCTCGACTCCCTACCTCTCTCCTAAAATTTCGGTAAAGTAACGGCTAAAAACTGACTATCCCAAAATTTAAAAAGCCTGCACACAGCTCACCAAACTAACAGTGTTTATCTATCCATCATCCAGAGAAATCACCATAGTCAAATCAGAGTATGAAGACAACGAAAATCCATCAAATGCAAATAAAGAAAGTCCCCAGTATAGAGTAATATCATACTCTAACATGAAAAATATCTGTGTACGTCACCAAAATCACACGCACTCCATATACCTATACACTGACACATATACACCTCATCTCATGGACTGTACATAATCATCACAAAAGAAGAAAACCTCCAAAACCAACCATGCCACAACCTACCAACTCCACGGGTCGGGTCGCCCTAACAAAACTCTGCCATCCGGTGCTGCAGTCGCACGCCGCCAACCATCCTACGCCTCTGGACTAGGCACTCGAGGCTCACTAGCAGTATCGTCAGCACCTACACCATAGAACACACAACATAAGCCTAACGCTCAGTAAGTGATGCGATATGAAAGTAAAAGCCGACAATGCAATCCTATCACATGCAGTCTCTACACTCACAATCATGTGGTCACATCTATGACGCGTAGTGCAGCCGCACCAGGGTAAGGAGGTACCTCACTCCACGCTACACCCTGGCACGTTGCCACCGTCCTGGACTCCCCAGCAACGAGGCCCAGAAGCTACACACACGCATCACTACACGGCAACCACATCAGGGTAAGGGTGTACCTCGCACCACTCTACACCCTGACACGTCGCCCCCGTCCCAGCCTCCCCAGCACGGGACCACAGTTGCCACACACACACGTTTCGCGACAGCCCAGCCGGCCCACCCCTCGAGTAGGATCCGCAGTACCACTGCCCACATCCTCACCGTCAACACATTCACGCCGCATGACGGCCCAACCGGCCCACCACTCGAGTAGGATCCGCGACTGGTGAAGCACCGGCCTACACACTAGCGGGATCCACAGTACCACCGCCACACGTCTCACTCATACATCAAAACATGCTAAAAATCATTTTCATTCCAGTTTTTAAAAATATGATGCATGTCAAACAATACGCACGCACACCACAATTAATCACATAAACCCTAAAGTTCTACAGCGTAGGCCCACTTAGGCAAAACACATGCATGCACTACTTACCTGGCGTCCTAAGCTCGCTCGATGCACAGCTTCGCCAAACAGTGTCTCAACCTAAAACACAACCAACCTCTCGTCAGTATTTATCTCAATATTCACCAAATAGCTAAAAATAACCTTCCTTAACTACACTCATGAAATTTCAACTGAAATGGGTCATTGGTTTGGTCTGGCCGAAAACTAGCTTAAAGTTCGGACGCGCATAACTTTTGTATCCATTAACGGAATCAAATGATTCAAGTGGCTAAGCGTCCCCTTAGGGGCCTAGTTTAACAAGACGGATTTTAAAATGGTAAGCCACAGACAGGCGAAGAATGCCAAAAACCGAATCTGCCACCTTTATTAAAATTTCACATTTTCACTTCCCTTCAACCAAAACTCACTCCCAACTAGTTATATGCATCAAAAAGGCTATGCTACTCTCACACATCGAATTTCCACGAAAAAGGGTCACTAATTTGACTTAAACAAAAATTCCGCATAAACTTCCGACGCGCATAACGTTTGCGTCGGATATCGGAATCGAACGATTCCAGCAGCCATACGTCCCTCTAACAGCCTAATTTATCCCACAAAAACAGAATTTAAAACGATTAGCCAAAACTAGGCCAAAATAGTTAAAAAAAACCGAACTGCCCCTGCACAAACAATGGTTGATTTTTTATTTCAAACTTCAATTTACAAACTTCCACACACAACTAGCCCTATTTTGTCCATATCTATCGGCCAAGCTCACTGTAAATGCAAGGAGGCCGAGCACTAAGCTCGGCCGAAACAGGAAACCGACAGAGCTCACCTTCGGTTTCCTTAAACTCGCGGCATCACCCTCGCGCTACACGACCACTTGCGGCCAAATTCCATCAATGCCGGAAGCAGGCCGAGCACTAAGCTCGGCTAAACCAAAAAATAATGGGACGGCCAGCAAAAGGAAAGGACTTACCGTTGCATTGCTGTGCGCTCGGTCGAACGGAGGGCAATGCACAGCCAAACACTCAGTCCCGGCGGTCTCCCCCACGCTCACTCGCGTCGGCCGAAGAGTCGGAGCTCGAGGATTTTCCTCCCCTCTCCCGCGTCTCTCTCTCGGCTCTCTCGAGAACTCGAGCTGCTGAAACCGAATGGCTTCGGTTCGTCGGGACAGCAGCACCTGTTCGTAACTCGCACCTCACACCCACGCTCGTCGGCCGTCGATCACAGCTCCGCACACGATCGCCTCCTCACAGCACTCGGGTGCTCTGGAGAAATCGGCCGAATGGCTTCTTCCCGAAGCCATTCGGGCGATTTCATATATATATATTTTTTTATAAATTACAAAATTACAAAACCGCCCTCACGTGTTTTAATCTTCCGTGATTTCATTAATTTCTCGACCTCCCGACTTTAAATTCTGAAAACCATCGCAAAAGTAGGCTCCGCGTCATATAATCTAAATTTTCCCGTTGAAATATTTTCTCAAAACTCCGACCAAGATTAAACTAAAAATTCCATAAATTAAAATTAAAATTCAAAATTTCCGGGTTATTACATAGGCATCGGGCATAGTGAGGTCCAAAGTCAGAGTCAGAGGCATAGCTATCCTTAATCCATTCAAATCCAAAAAATCTCATTCGTAGCTCGGTGAAAAGGATACGCTTCCTAGATAGTGCGTCTACTACTACATTATTTTCTCTCTTGAAATACTTTAGGGTATATGCAAACCTCTCTAGAAATTCTACCCATTTTGCATGCCTTTTGTTCAGGTTATGTTGACTCTTAATATGCCATGAGGTTTGATGATCAGTGTTAATAACAAATTCTCTCGACAATAGACAGTGTTGCAGTGCTCTAATGCTCGTATGACTGCGTAATACTCCTTATCATAAGTAGAATAATTGAGCACGGCTCCTTTCATCTTCTCACTGAAATATGCGATGGGTCGATGGTCTCGCATAATTACTGCTCCTATCCCAACTCCTGACGCATCACTTTTAACTTCGAATACTTTGTTGAAGTCAGGAAGAGCAAGTACGGGGGAGTGACATAACTTTTCCTTAATTAACGCAAAGCTTTTTTGACAAATCGTGGTCTTTGTAAACTCTTTCTCTTTCTTGGTGCAGTCTATAAGGGGTGTAGCTATTGAGCTAAAGTTCTGGATAAATCTCCTATAAAATGAGGCTAACCCGTGAAAACTCCGTACTTCCGATATGGAATTGGGTGTAGGCCAATCCTTAATGGCTTTGATTTTATCCTCGTCAGTTTCCATACTATTTTTGGAGATTATAAAGCCTAAGAAATAAACTTTGTCCTGTGCGAAGCAGCACTTGCTAAGGTTCCCAAATAACTTAGCTTTACTAAGGGTATGGAGAAGGGTTGTAAGGTGGTTAAGGTGTTGTGGAAGGTCCATGCTATACACTAATATGTCATCAAAGTAGACAACAATGAACTTACCGAGGTAATCTTTAAGTACATGGTGCATGAGTCACATAAACGTACTTGGGGGTTAGAAAGCCCGTAGGGCATGACTATCCTTTCAAATAAACCATACTTGGTTTTAAACGCTGTCTTCCATTCATCTCCTTCCTTCATGCGTATCTGATGATAATCACTGTTAAGATCCATTTTGGAAAATATTGAAGCTCCCCTGATCTCGTCTAACATGTCCTCGAGCCTAGGGATGGAAAATTTATATTTGACTGTGATGTGGTCCGCGGCTCGGCTATTGACATACATACTCATGGTGCCATCTTTCTTAGTGACTAATAATGAGGGAATTGCACAGGGGCTCATGGACTCTTTTATGTAGCCCTTGTCCAATAATACTTGCAACTGATCTTGCAGTTTCTTGGTCTCTTCGGGGTTCATTTAATAGGCTGGTCGATTGAGTAATGCATCCCCGGGTTGGAGATCAATTTGGTGTTCTATGCCACGTAGGGGTGGCAAACCTTTAGGTATATCTTCGAGAAAGACGTCTTGGAACTGATAGAGTAGGTTCTTAATGGGGTGGGTATGTCCCCTAGTTCCATCACTCTATCATGGAAGAGTATCATAATCATGGGATTCCCTCTAAGCACAGATGCTTCTAGTTCAGCCTTAGTCATGAAGAGACTCGCTTTATTTTTTTCTTCTATCTTAATAGCTTCGTCCTTAGCTATTCCTATTTTCTCAGGGGTCATGGGTGCCAACTTAAAAGCTTTGCCTTCAAATTTGATAGAATAGTAGTTGGAATGTCCGTCGTGGTTCACTTTTTGATCAAATTGCCAAGGTCGGCATAAAAGCAAATGACTTGCACTCATAGGCATAACATCGCAAAGAACCGAATCCTTATACTTGCGTAAAGCAAACTCGACCCTTATTTGTTTAGTAATCTGAACATCATCTATATCATCTAACCATTTAAGCTTATATGGGTGGGGGTGAGCACTATTCTCTAAGCCTAACTTAATTACTAAGTCATTGGAGGTCACGTTCACACAACTTCCTCCATCAATAATGAGATAACACAACTTATCCTTGATGAGACGTTTACTGTGTAAGATGTTTTCACGCTGACAATCTTCTCTTGAACTCTTGGTTATGAAAACTCATCTTCTCACCATAAGCAAACGTCCGTCAAGGGCATGAATAACTTCTTCTACTGAGTCACTTTTGCACTCATCCTCTTCAAACTCGTCTTCATTTACGAACTCACCGGTGTCTTCCTTAATGATCATGACACAATGGTTCGGGCATTAGGCCATGAAATGACCTATGTCGTGACACTTGTAGCACTTGAGGTCGCGTGCTCTCTATCCAGTGGGGTTGTCTTTCGTAGTCTTGACCTCTGATCCTTTAGGTTTATTGGTTTACTACTTATTTCTTTGGGAGGCCAATGTCTCTAGAAAGGCTTCTTCCATTCAGCCTTGGTCACTAATTTGTTAGCCTCAGGTGGCTTAGGGCCGTGTATTTGAGGAATTGGTTAGTCTTAAATGATTGGTTGGCTGTCCTCTTCCTCTTGAGTTGGCGCTCGACTTTCAGGGCCATCTGGACTACCATGTTCATGGATTGTAATAGGGTGCAAATCTACGGTATCAGCAATGTCATAATTCCGGCCATAAATGAACCTATCTATGGTTTGCTCTTCAGATTCTTCTAGTTCTCGAATTTTGAGAGTCTCAAACTCCATGATATACTCCTCAACAGTTAGACTTACTTGTTTGAGGCTATGTATTTGCATGATTATCTCTTGTTTGTAATGACTAGGGACAAATCTCTTTGTCATGATAGATTTCATCTTTCTCCAAGTATCAACAGAGTTAAATACAGTCTGCGCTCTTTGCATCCTCACATTAGACCACCAGAGTAATGCTTAGCCTGTAAACTTTACAAAAACCAACTGTATCTTGACTTTGTCGGAGTAGTTATAACAATCAAAAATCCTCTCAACCTTCTCTAACCATTCTAAAAATGTTGTCTCGTCGCATGTTCTGTTAAATGAGGGAATTTGTATCTTGACATTTCGAAGGTCATCACAGTCTCTATGTCGGTCTCGTCTAAGCTCATCATGATTCCTATGGCTTGGTGGATGGAAATTTTCTTCTTCATCCAAGGTCCACTTATCATCCTCATCGTAATCATAGTTAGGGTGCCTATCCCTAGAATACTCAATCTCAGTTTCATCATCTAAGGCCTCTTGGTCTCTAACTCGTCTCCTTAGGTTGTCATTTAGTCTCCTGGAGAAATCTCTACGGTGGTTATGACGTCGTCCACTCATAACTTGTTCAAACTTTAGGTTCTTGTCATGAAGTTGTTTACTTAGTGTTCCATCCATTCCGCTTAAACCATTTAGTTGACCTTGCATATTTGACTCTCCCTCTTGATGAGTGTGAGTCTCGTTTTGAGGAACGTCCTTGCCCCGGTTTGGTTGATTGGATTCTTGGGACAAATTTGGGTTTGGGGCAATTTGGTTTCCACTTCTTGTTTTCATGTTCAAGTCTTAGGAAAAAGGGCTTTAATTATGTTTAAACCTTAAGTCTTAGAGCATTATGAATGGTGACCTAACTAAGGTAATTGACTTAATCTCCCATTAAGCTTTCGTTTCTTTCTTTTTTTTTTTTTTAACAATACTAGTAAAGCAAAACAACTACTAATGAGCAAAAGGAAGAGAATTTATTCCTTTTAGACTCTTGGGACATGCAATTAGATTAAACTATCAAGGATAAAACAATGCTCACTAACTCTCGGGTTTGTGGAAAGTTCATTAAAAATTGGCAATAGTGGTAACCTCGGTTTGCTCCAAGTAATTTAGCAATAAATGAGCAACATAAATCATCGAATTAGGATTAATATTCAGCAAAAATTTCGTGCCTTGGAACAACTTTCAGCCATGCATAAAGTGGTCCCCAACTATCAACATCAACCTTGCCATATTTGTGCACACAAAACTGTTTTCTTTTCAAAAACTTGTTTTCCTTAACAAAAACAGCAACTATTTGAATTTTAAACCAAATCAATCCAAAAAGAACACATGCTTCAGCTACTTAATATGTTAACTTAATTAAGTCTAATGAGTTATAGACTCGGACTTATGCAGAAAATCAGCTAACAACAACTCAAATTATTAAGCTATTCTCGGCAATGTCAAAAACAAAAATTTTGATGTTTTGTGTCCGGGTTTTGGGGCAAACTCTAAACCAAATCACATGCAACATTTGACAACCCCAGCACTAATTTTTAACAGTTAATATAAGCAGCAATATAAAGAAAAATATTCACTTAAATCAAGCTGCATGTTTCGAATTTGAGTGCAGACAAACCGGCCATCAAAAGAAGCAACAAACTTTAGGTTATGCAGTTTTCAATCAAAGAGCACTAAACATATTAAACCGATGAAACCATCAAGCTAACCATACAATTTTAAAACTAAACATTCATGCTTAGGTACTTAACAAACCATGCGAGGTGCTGGAAGTGTTAATAAACAGCAAGAAAATGTGTTGTTACCCGTAATAGCAAGGGGACAATAAGTACAAAAGTAGCTAGCAATTGTTTAACAAAAAGGGGAAGGAATTTGCAGCCACGAAAATGGAATCTATGGGCTGATATTTCTTCATGCTTAGATGATTAACTACTCAAGAACATGCTGGAGATGATTTTAGCTTAAAAGAAATCGGAAATAAAATAAAGAAACCGCAAGCAAACAACAAACCAAATAGGTGAGCAATGAAAACTTGATTGTAACCTTTAAGGTGCAGCCATCCAAATGAGTTTGGAAAACCAAACTAACTCGGTTTCTAGCACTCCAAGGGGCCTTCCTATGCTTTCATACCAAATGTTGCGGCCTAGCCCTTCCACGGTCACTAGAACACTCAAAGATTGATTAGGCCCTTAGATCTCAGCCAAGCCGAGAAACCCTCAAGAAAAATGAAAAAATGAACAGCCAAATGTACTTGGAATGAAACAAAATTTGGTGAGAGATTAGTGTAGTGAGTGAGGTGTGTGATGGTGGTGGTCGTGGTCCAAGTTGATTAAAAATGAAAAACGTATGTACAAAACCCGCAAGTTGGCCGATAAGTCAAGATGATGCTTTCAGCAATAACAATATTTCCATGGAACGATTTTTAACTTGAGGAACCGGTTTTGGCCACTCTCTCCTTGTTTCCTTCCCTTGAAAGGGAGGAGTGAAAAGTGGAACACAAGCTTGAGCAACAACCTTGAGTTGTCAAGCTAGGAGTCTTCTCCTAATCGGTTTCAAGAAACCGAGCACATACCTTGATGGTGGTGGAAAACTCCTTCGGTTTTCTCTAGAGAAACATGCCGATCCTCATTCAATTTGCCATCAAAAATACAAACACCAATGCTATGTTTATATAGACCTAGGATGGAGTGGTTTAGGGCCGAACTTTTGGTCTTCAAAACTTGGAGAGAGGTGGTGTGTAACCAGCTCAAAGATGGAGGATTGTGCGGTCGAGATGGTGGAAGCCAAAATGGAATCAATGGTTAGCTGAATGCAAAGTCATGGATCCATGTTTCTTCCCAAAAAGGTAAAGGGGACAAGCATCTCCAAGGGCAGCCAAATGTGTGGCCAAATTGGGTAAGAAATGGGCTTCATCGTCGGCTCTCCTCCTTGGCGTGCGCGCGCATGCTAGGTTTGTGCTTCCAAATAAGCCAACAAACCTTTCCATCAAACGTAGCCATTCAATCTAATCCTAAATGCCTAATACATGTATACAATAATAAGTTTAATAATATGTCAATGTTTACCTAATAAATTCAAAATAAAACATTATATAGAATTTTACTCGGGAAGACAAATTCCCTTAAGAGCATCATGGTCTTCGATAGTTGCTTCCCAATCAAGGACATGCCTTGGTTGCTCCATGTCTCGAGTCTCCACTTCCCACTAGCTTTCAATTTCAAGCTCTATCCATTCTCATGAATCATTACCTGCATAAGAGACAAGTGTGTGAGAATGTAAGTTAGTTAAAGTGTGTGCTCGGACTTGAGATCGTGTGACCGCCCTACGGGCCACATCAACAGGGTGTCAATAGCGCTGCCGATGTAAGGAAGCTGCTTCACGGACATAGTGAACTTCCAGCAAAGGAGAATGGCCCTTGCACTTGCTGCTTTTACTTCAGAAGAGGCCGACGATGAGAGTGGAGTGTGAGGGATACCCGTGGTTGGCCTAAGAACAACTCGGTGCTTTGGGTGAGAAAGTCTTCATTGCCGAAGACGTCACAACATAAGGGATGGTGTTCCACCTCACTGCCACTTTTCAATCTTGAGAGGGATATTGAGTGAAAGATGTTAGGTAAGAGAACCTCTAAGTCACCAGACACTTGGAAGATCAATCGATGTTTATCGGGTTTTCCCTCTGACGGTGTTCACCAAGACTGTCGCGACGAAGGAGCCACCTCTGGGTTCCTGAGCCACCGACAAGGCTAACCTGCTTTGTTATCCATTTTACCCAAAATCTTATTTGAAAACATTTTAAAATGGAATGATAAAACTGTCGCGTGAAAATCGAGCGTGAAAGTGAATATGTAACACCCCGAAAACCCACACGTTCCCGGTGCGCTACAGTGCATCTACACACACACACTAACACTTAACATAATTCACTCAATTTAATACCCTTTTGTTTCCAATTTACTCTCCTCTTTTTTTCTTTTTGACTCGATTCGAAAAACAACTCGCGTCTCCCCTTCGACACCTCACGAACACTCTCACGGTGCCGTACATACCACTCAACGTTACTATGTTTCGCGCACGCTCACAGCGCCGCGTGCCCCACGCACCCTGCCGCTGTACAGCACGTCCGCGCGCACACCCTCACCCGGTGTCGCACGACCCGTGGGTACCCAACAGGGCCGCATGCCCTGCGCACCTGCGATCACGCCGCACATCCACACTCATCTAAACTCCTCTAGCATTCATCATACACACACCTTGACCTATTTCGTATCCTCTCGAATCTCAACCCCTCTCCCGAAATTTCGGCAGAGTACCGCCTAAAAACTGGCTACCCCAAAATTTAACCCTGCACACAATTCACCAGAATCCAACAATATTTACCTATCCATCATCCAGAGAAATCATCCCAACCCAAATCAGAGTAAGAAGACGACGAAAATCCATCAAATACAAATGAAGAAAGTCTCCAGTATAGAGAAATAACATACTCTAACATGGAAAATATCCGCGTACGTCACCAAAATCACACGCACTCCATATACACCTATACACTGACGCATATACAACAATCAATCCCATCCTCCGTACATAATCACCGCAAAAGAAAGAAAACCCACAAACCGACCAGGCCACAACCTACCATATCCACGGGTCGGGTCGCCCTAACAAAAGTCCGCCATCCGGTGCCGCAGTCGCACGCCGCCAACCATCCTACGCCTTTGGACTAGGCACTCGAGGCTCGCCAGCAGTATCGTCAGCACCTACACCACAGAACACACAACATAAGCCTAACGCTGAGTAAGTAATGCGATATGAAAGTAAAAGCCGACAATGCAATCCTATAACATGCAGTCTCTACACTCACACTCATGTTGTCACATCTGTGACGCGTAGTGCAGCCGCACCAGGGTAAGGAGGAACCTCATGCCACCCTACACCCTGACACGTCGCCACCGTCCCGGACTCCCCAGCAACGAGCCCCACAAGCTACACCCACGCATCACCACACGGCAACCACATCAGGGTAAGGGTGTACCTCGCGCCACTCTACACCCGGACACGTCGCCCCTGTCCCAACCTCCCCAGCACGGGGCCACAGTTGCAACACACACACGTTTCGCGACAGCCCAGTCGGCCCACCCCTCGAGTAGGATCCGCGACTGGTGTTGCACCGGCCCACACACTAGTGGGATCCGCGATACCACTGCCCATATTCTCACCGTCAACACATTCACGCCGCATGACGGCCCAGCCGGCCCACCCCTCGAGTAGGATCCGCGACTGGTGAAGCACCGGCCCGCACACTAGCGGGATCCGCGGTACCACCGCCACACGTCTCACCTCATACATCAAAGTATGCTAAAAATTATTTTCGTTCCCGTTTTAAAAAAAATATGATGCATGTCACACAATACGCACATACACCGCAATCAATCACATAAACACTAAAGTTCTACAGTGTAGGCCCACTTGGGCAAAACACATGCATGCACTACTTACCTGGCGTCCTAAGCTCGCTCGACGCACAGCTTCGCCAAAAGAAAGCCTCAACCTAAAATACAACAAATTTCTCATCAGTATTTATTTCAACATTCACCAATTAGCTAAAAATAACCTTATCTAACTACACTCATTAAATTCCAACTAAAACGGTCCATTGGTTTGGTTTGGCCGAATACCAGTTCAACGTTCGGATGCGCATAACTTTTGCGTCCGTCAATGGAATCAAACGATTCAAGTGGCTAAACGTCCCCTTAGGAACCTAGTTTAACATACTACGACGGATTTTAAAACGATAAACCGCAGACAGGCGAAAAACGCTAAAACCGAATCTGTCATTTTTTATAAAATTCCAACCTGTGTTTTTCTTCAACCAAAACTCACTCGATTCAGCCTTTTCGCACCAAAAATAAACGTGTCACTATCACACGTCGAAATTCCCAGAAAAACGGTCACTAATTTGAATTGGACCAAAATCTGACATAAACTTCCGACGCGCATAACTTTTGCGTCGGATATCAGAATCGAACGATTCCAGTGGCCACACGTTCTTCTAACAACCTATTTTAACCCACAAAGACAGAATTTGAAACGATCAACAGAAACTAGGCCGAAACGGCCAAAAACAGAATTTGCTTCTAACCTAAAATAGCCGAAAATTTAACTTCGATCGAACTTCGCAAATTCCTTCACCAAGCAGCCACATTACAGTCCATTATGCATAACTCATAACAATTTCGAAGCTTCTTGATCAGAAAGCTCGAATGGCAGCAAAACGTCCCTGGTTTTCCTCTCGAAACCAGGGCACTACCGGCTCTCCCCTCCCCCACCCTTTATCCTTGCTGCAATTCCTCCATACCATGGCACAACAAGCCGAGGCAGGAACACAGGTAGCCTACATCTTCGGCCACCACGATTAGAGGAGGAACAGGGGACATTCCCACCTCTCCTCGGCCGGGTTTGGGGCGGAAATGCCGAGCCCCTAGCGCGCCCATCCTAGCCTCCTCACACCAGGAACCGAGCTCAAACCAGGCGAGAGTTCGGAAGTAACCGAACTTCCCACTTGCTGGCGGAAAAACGAAAAAAAAAGTAGGGCAGTTTACCTTGGGTCTTCGGCACGGGAATGGCTGGGCTACAAGTCGTTCCCGGTTTGTCGGAGCCCTTTATCCACGTCAACTGTCGAAATCCTTCTCCTCCGGTCGTCGGCCGTCGTCGGAGCTCGAATGTCTCCCCTCTCCCGCGTCTCTTTCTCGGCTCTCTCTCGGGTGCGTGGTGAAGACATCCGAATGGCTTCTTCCCGAAGCCATTCGGGTGTTTTAAAATTTTTTTTTTTCATTTCTGTTTTCTTTTTTTTTTTATTCCAAATTACCAAAACTACCCTCACGTGTTTAAATCTTCCATAATTTCGTAAATTTCTCGACCTCCCGACTTTAAATTCCGAAAACCATCGCAAAAGTAGGCCCCGAGTCTTATAATTTAAATCCTTCCGTTGAAATATTTTCTCAAAACTCCGACCAGGATTAAATTAAAAATTCCAGAAATTAAAAATAAAAATTCGAAATTCCCGGGTTATTACAGAATACTAATTTTTATTTTTATTTTTCATCTTTTAAAGAAACCACCGCCACTTGCTATCAGCCAAACGGCTCAGCTGTCGGTGTCGGTGCTGATGTCGGGCCCCGACGCCAGGTGTTGGAGCCAACCATTGGGGCCGCGCACACAACTGGTTGCTCGTGCACTCACCGGGTCACGCTCATCAGGCTACGCGTACTAATAATGCGCCCTACGTAACGCCCCGCGCGTGCCCCACACTAGACGCCGAGCGCCCTACAAGCGTTATACACGATACCGCGCGCGCCTTACACAACACCGCGCGACCCACACGATGCCGCACGCCACCATCAACTCCCCGCGCCACGTGCGCGACCCACTCGAAGCCAAGGCGTTTTCCCGAAATTTTGGCAGAGTAACGCCTATAAATGTTAACTCCAAACCTAAAAATTCAAATCCAAAAACAACAGAGTATCTCCCAACAAAATCCATCAATATAATCCTCGACCAAAATCCAAACCTATTAATCCATGTTCTAATCTATATCACCAAATAAAAACTCAGTTTTTTTTTAATAAAGCAAATCCATCAAACTGTTGACATCAGAACTCAACTATAAAACGAAAAATCTATACATGAAATCTATCAAGAAAGATCGTTCCAAAAATACAAAAGACCATTAAAAGCAGCCTCTCATAACCCCTACCATACCATACCACTATCCAGGGGTCGGGTTGCCCTAACAAAGTCCACCAAACGAATGTCCTGGTCATGCGCCGCCAACTCCCAACTGGCCCTTACTCGGCTCTCGAAACTAACCGGCTGTATTCACAATACCTGAACCACAGGACACAAAACGTAAGTGTAATGCTCAATATGTAATGCAATATGAAATGTAAAACGGTTAATGCAATCCTATCATGTGCAATCTCTACTTTCTCACATATGTTGCTGTTTTCTATCATCACTCATACAATCCTACTACAGAGTTGGGAAATGGATCACTTTTCCCAAGTCGATTATCTTACTGCATTGAAGGGCTAATCACTTCCTTTGAGTCCACGTCGTACAACCGCCCCAGGTAGTTCATCCTTACGCCCCACCGCCCCTGACACGTCACCACCGTCCCAGCGTAACCAGCGACAGAGCCCAAGAGCTGCACGCAAATCTCGTATCAATGATACTCCTATAGAGTTTGGAAGCAAATTAGGTTTACAAAGTCGATTCTCTGTCTGCGTCGAAGGGCGGATCACTTCATTCGAGGCTTGCGTAACTTTTATACTCACCGTTCACATATCACACTTCACATTCGTACGTGAAAATATGCTCAAAATTCATTTTCGTTACACTTTTCAAAAATGATGCATAATTGAAACAAAATATACGAAACATGTAGTACATGCAAATCATCCCTACCATCCTATGGTGCAAGCCCATTAGGGCAACGCACATACAAACACTACTTACTTTGCTTCATTAGCTTCTGTGGTGTTCAAATCTCACTCTGTTACCGTGCTCAACCTATAACAGGATAATCTCACATAAATCTCTATAACTCACATTCATTGTAAAGCTACTAACCCTTAACCCAAAACAATACATTTCATCAAACTACACATTAATAACAAACACTTCAAAAATTTGCTTTTGAACCAATTCCAATCAAACAATTCAGTAATAAACCAAAACAACTCGGCTTTATAGTCGAACATTGAGCAAATTTCAAAAGTCCATAACAAATCATATTATTAACCGAATCAGATGACTCAAAATGCTATGGAATTCTTAAAGGGTTTAGTTTCACATGGTATATTCCATTTATCAAAAGTAAAGCCTCACAGTTGGCAGAAAGACCGAAATCAAACTGCCCAGTTAGTTTTCTTTTAGTTTCTTCCTAAACTTTGAAAATTTGTAACTTTTTCTATAGTTATCGGAACAACTTGATTTCAATGGCTAAATGCTCCTCACAGAATCTATTTTAATATACTTGATCAGTTTTTAAAACGAACAATCGGAGCTTACACGAAAAACATCAAAACCAAACTGCTCTTCACCCAAAATTTACACCCTCTCAATTTTTTAACAAAACCCAACCAATTTCTCAACTATTCAGCTACATTTTAATCCATTTAACACATTCTAACACGAATTTGGGGTTTTTGATTCAGAACAAACAAAAACACAGCCTTAATATTCACGGGCTTTCACTATCTACGAGACACTGCCTTATAATCAGATTAAAAATCTGATGATTTGTTTTTCTTTTGTTTTTTTGTTTTTATTTATTTTATTAAATTACCGTTACGTCTTTATTTGTTTAATCCTCAGAAATTCTATCAAATTACATTCTTTTGCTTTTGGATTTGGAAAATTTCCTACTCACGATATTTATTTGATAACTTTCTTTAAAATTTCCTCCGTACACTTTATGCAGAAATTTAAGTTATTCAGAAAAAATTTTTCTTTTAAATTTCATTTGGTTAGAATAGGAATTTAATTTGTCTAAAAATTCTGACGTGTTACAAGAACACCCATGGATTACGTTTCTCAAACAAAGTGTGACGACCCAAAATCACAAATACTTATTCTTTGAAAATCTTGTAAAAATATTTTAAAATACTTTGACCTTCATTTTGGCTCTCAAATCATATAAACTTACTTTATAAAAGTTCATAGAAACTTGAAAGAAAAAGTGAAATTTTTTTTTGGTGAATAGTACCATGAACAGTATTTGGCTGACCGATCAGCACCCATTCAGTTTTTTACTCTAATTTCACGAAAAGGAGCGATCGATCGACAAAATCAATCGATCGATCGGCACTTGATCTGTTTTCTCACCCCTTTCTCTCCATTTTTCAACCCTTTTCACTCATTTCCATTTTTCCATTCACCAACCATCCATTTCTACACATTTCATTAAAAAAAACGTGATAACTTAATATATTTTCTTCATACATTCTACAAAGTCCTAGTCATTAGAAAAAACGATTGAAATACATAGCAGAGGTGTTAAAGTAAAACGTGGAAAACATATGCACATATCAAACAGTATTTTAATCCAAACAGTTCCAGTAGTTGACAAAACATTTAATACCTATCTCCACCTAAGATTTTCAATCTAGAAAACGTGTACCAAAACATTTCGGAGCATCACTCATGGGTCAAATTCGCCTTGCCAAGCACAAAATGCCTGCCACGAGCACCATCTGTGACGCCCCAAAAGCCTGCTCGTTTTCGGTTCGTTTATTGCTCTGATACCAACTCTGTGACGCCTCGGTCTACCTTGGGCCCGGTTTGCTACTTACTCACTATTTCACTCGTATCGTAATATTTCAAATAAAATTTAAAACTTTTATTCTTCGACTTAAAACGAATGTTTTGAAAATATTTTAAATGAAATCACAGCAGAAAAAATCAGTTTAAATAAACTTCACTTTTTAAAACATAAAAATAAAGAAACCGGTCGACACCTGTAAGCATCGGTCGACACTTGTGTTGTCTCGGGTTTTTCATCGGTCGACACTGGCAAACGCCAGACGACACTACATTTCTCTCGGGTCTTTTTGTCAGTTGACACTGAGAACACCGGTCGACACTTCTATGCTCATCAAAGAGAGCAGTCAACACCTGCATTCATAGGTCGATACCTTGATCTTCTTTGTCCGTGCAGGTCAAACCCCGTGGTCGACACTCTCATTGATTTTACACTAACCGGTTGACACCTACGGTTGCCTGTCGACACCTCATTTCTCTCTGTCCGCACAGGTCAAACCCCGCGCTCGACACTGGCTTTTCATTTTACACTTACCAGTTGACACCTATAGACTTCGGTCAACACTTTGCACCAGAAGTATAAAAATAACACCAGTTTGAAAAGAAAATGGATGACGAAAATTTCCACGATTAAAACCATCAAGTAACGACCTGTATTTTTTTTTTGAAGACATAACCTTCTCAAGTATTTCAAAAAAACATTATTACACCAATCCCGACAATAATTGTGCCACACAAACCTATAACCTCAAAATCTATACACAGGTGTTCAACACAAAATGATTACAAATTCCCACAACCTATCACACCATAGTCGTGTCGCCCCAACAAGCTACCTACATCGGCATATAGCATACGTCACCAATAGCCATCCTAGTCATGTCTGTCGTCAAACAACTCACCGTAGAGCTCGACATCACCTACACCATGGAACACAAAACATAAGTATAATGCTTAGCATGTATGGAATATGAAACGCAAAACTGACAATGCAATCCACAATTCAACCCCTAACACATGCAGTTTCTACGCTATGTTTCGTTTTCGTTATTATCATCTTTCACTTTCACGTATCAGTCAAGTAGGCACTCATCCTATCACACTCAGGACGACCAAACCATGACCCACAGAGCGAGACCATAGGCACTCATCATGTTCACGCACAGGACGGCCACACAAAATCTTCTCCAAACATTGATCATAGAACCTTCTAGTGCTTTCTCACTAGCACGTTAACGACGAGGCATTATCAAACCGTGTCATCTTTTGTACTTTCATCAATGGGAACACTCTAGTGCTTTCTCATTAGCACATTAACGACGAGGCGTTCCCATACGTGGCACCAATTCTTATCTGATTACATTTCATCCATACAATTCAAAATATGCGTAAAACTCGTTGTTTCGTAATTCCAAACTATGGAACACAAAACATAAGTATAATGCTTAGCATGTATGGAATATGAAACGTAAAACTGACAATGCAATCCACAATTAAACCCCTAACTCATGCAGTTTCTACGCTATGTTTTGTTTTCGTTATTATCATCTTTCACTTTCACGTATCAGTCAAGTAGGCACTCATCCTATCACACTCAGGACGACCAAACCATGACCCACAGAGCGAGACTATAGGCACTCATCATGTTCACGCATGGGACGGCCACACAAAATCTTCTCTAAACATTGATTATAGAACCCTCTAGTGCTTTCTCATTAGCACATTAACGACGAGGCATTCTCAAACCGTGTCATCTTTCGTACTTTCATCAATGGGAACCCTCTAGTGCTTTCTCACTAGCACATTAACAACGAGGCGTTCCCATACGTGGCACCTATTCTTATCTGATTACATTTCAAACGTACAATTCAAAATATGCGCAAAACTCGTTGTTTCGTAATTCCAAACCATGATGCATGACAACACATATGCGCAATAAACTGACCAACCAACAAAATAAACAGTCAAAACATACAAGCAATCATACCGTTCCATGGCGTAGGCCCGAAGGCAAAACACATACAATCCATTACTTACCTGGCGTCCTAGAAATTTCTCACATTTCGCAAATTCATACGCTACTGGGAATACCTATAAAATCATACATTCATCAATTCTACCTCGTTCAATTTATAAATTTCTATTTTGAAAGTCATAACCCATACAAAACCAAAACTCTCTACTAAAACCGAAATCCAACTTAATTTCCAACCAACTTCGTGAATTCATAACTTCTTCAATCCTCGTCCGAATTGGACGATACAAAGTGCCACACACTCAACAGGATGTCTAGTTTCTAATGGTCTCATCCATTTCCTAATTCAACACCTAAAGATTGGCCGGACGTGGCCGAGCAGAACCGTTCCACAATTTGAGCACTCGGCTATCCAACCGCTCAATTCTTCTCATAAAATCTCGTAATCTACTCCTACTTCTAGCTTAACAACTAACATACAGATTAAAGTCAACTCTAAATTCAATTTCCCATATCTTCCTTCTAGGTTTTCACCAAATCACCCAACACCCTCACTAACTTCATTTTGGTCGCTAAAAACAACTAGCACACTAACTATCGACTAAGAACTAACTAAAACTTACTGTAGCTTTGAAAATTGTTGGAAGTTCGAAGAAGAACCGTGGCTTGAAAGAGGGTCGCCGAGCTTCGCACGGGAGAGGGGAGAAGAAACAATAGGAGGGGGGTTTGCACTAGGGAGGGATAACACCGATGGTGTTCTCTTCAGTCTCTTTTTTTTAATAATAACTTAATTACTAAATCGCCCCCAACCCTTAACCGTTTAATCAAACTGCTATTCATTCTGTGTACGGTTGGATTCTTAAAATTATTTTTTCTCTATTAGCGTCAAAACAATCTTTTACTTAGGGGTACAATTTCTCCACTTACAATTCCGACAAAAACTCCGCCGATTATAATCACGAATTCTGAAATTCATTTAACGAAAAATCAGGTTGTTACACCATCCACCAACCGTGACTACTCATCAGCCTTGTTGAACGTCCTTATCTTCAAATACGTCACCTACATCACATGATTTAACTATAAGCTTAATGCTTAGTAAGAGATATACTAATGCACAAATCTCATGAAATGCATGATACTTAAAAAAAAACATGTCTATTTACTTTACGTTTACTTTCACTGAACATGTGGTTAGGGGAACATTTGTGGGGAGCAGACAAATAGATTATACATGAACATGGTCTACCGAAGTAGACAAACATAAGCCACCGAAGTGGGAAAAGTGACCATACTCACCCTACCCACTGAACCAATTGATTTTATACGTGACTTATTACTTTTACGCATAACATGCATGTAAAAACATGATGCATGGGGGAACATTAAACATACAAATAACGTACTTGAGCATCATCATTGAAACCCTCAACGTATACAAATATAAACTACATAAAAGGGGTAAGCCACACCATATCACTATACACTATCAAATTTCTACTCCTCTCACCCAAAAACCCTTCTAATAATGCATCGTAATTCATCCACAATCTTAGTACCCATGTGAGGTAGGGCCTTAAAGGTCAAACACTTAATATCCACTTACCTCGTGCCTTGAGCGAGTTTCGTTCACCTCCTCGTTGAAATGTTGAACCTAAAACATCAAATTCCGGCATTAAAATTCATTCCGAATATCGATAAAACTTAGGGACCTATTTGGTCTCCACACCTATCCACTAATTCCTTTAAAATATCCCAAGGCATTTCTAACAAAATTTTACCATAATCTCCCCATAAATCAACTTTTCCCCCCAATTCATCAAACGTCATCACCATCCTAAACAATTCAAACATTTCACAATTTATCCCCACATAAATCAAAACCAAATTTTACTTCCAAATAAATTCACAATAGAATCCATGATGTTCCAAACGCGTAATTATCTCCTCATTCTAAATCCAATAAACGTCCATTAAGTGAACACCTAGTTTACTCCATCATAACCACCTACAACTTAAATACATAACCAACACTTCATTCTCCATTTACCAACTAAATTTACTTCAATGTCCAACAATTTAAAATAACTAGTCAACCATCAAAACACCATTTTCATGCATCACCCTTTTTAGGCCATCAAATTCATACTTTCCTCAACATCCCATCAATTAAATACTTACCTTCAACCCTAAAATGCTTACATACATAAAGAGGAGTGGTTTCCTTAAAGCTCCAAGAAAGGGGAATGATTTTTGGCCACCAAAAGAGATAGGGAGAAGATCGAAAAACCTAACACAGAACCCATGAAAAATCTATCCATTAAACCTATATACTTGGACCCCAACTAAAATTCATTAATAAACACTAGCTCTTTTGTTAAAACTTCACAAATGAAGGAGATAAATCTTGAGGAGGGAGGCATGAAAGGAAGGAGAACCGTGAAGTGAGAGGGAAGAAGGGAGAGAGTGGTACGTCAGAGAGTGAGTGAGGAATGAGGGTATTTTGATTAGAATAATCCATAGGAAGTTTCCTTTGGAAGATTGGGCACATGTCACCTCCTTATTGGCCAATGTTCAACTACCATTTTTCATCCCAAATGTACCCTTCACTTCATTCCTAACTATTGGTTACTCCTTGGTTTCCCTTTGGTTACCTTTTCCATAAACCCTACTTTCACCACCCTAAACTCTTTCTAATTTAAGTTGATATTTTCCTTTAATAATATTTTAGGTTACGCTAAATTTAGAATTTCCCAACTATCTCACCTTGATTATCGAGTACTAAAATTTTAAAGTCGTTAAGAAATTATGGGTGTTTTACACAAAGTTGAAACTTCAACTCGATTTCAAATTGGGCAAAGACCCTTTACAAGAGCTCCATAATGAGATTAAATAGAAGCTAAAGTGTTTTGTGAAGCTGGGTTTCATAAAAGAAAAAGGTGGCTGAAGAAGAAGTTGTTGGAAGACTAGTCGTTGACGTGTACAGTCGGCCACGTGTGCGGTGCTGGTTTTTGGCACACGCAGGCCATGATGACTCTGTGCCGCATCTGGTGAAGCTCGTGCACACCCATGGTTATGCCTGATGTGCGCTCTGTCGTGTGGCCAAGTTGTACTTCCTTGCGTGCACCCTTGTGTTTGGTCAAGCAACTTCCTCACGCATGCTTCGCTGCTGATACTGCGTGTACCTGGACCTGTTGCTACTGCTACTCGAATGCTTCTCCCATGTACGCATTGTTGTTTTTGGCTGGCTCTCTCCCGCACGCTCTTGCCTTCTTGGATACGCACGTTGCTTGTTGCTCACGCTCTTCTGCTCGTGCCCACTCCTTGGTGTTGTGCACCCAGCCCCTCTTTGTTGTTTGGTCAATATGACTTGTGTGCTTAATTCTCGATCTTCCATAGATCTCAAGCTCTGCAAAGTTACATTATTCAAAGATAAATGGCAACATTTTACTGCAAAAATAAACAAAAAATAAAAGCCAATGTTTGCCTAGAAATAAACACAAATTGAAAGGAAAATGCTTGGTCCAAAGCTTTGATTGCGGGAAGAAAAATTCCCTCTTTAACACTACAAAAAATACTTATACCTGCAAGATGAACAAAAATTGGTTACCATATACGTTCATAGGTGCACTTATCTTGGAATGAGGTCGGGCCACTAGATCGATGCACATCATAGAGACACTAAGTTTTTAAGTGCTTTTTGGACAACATTATGGAAACAATTGGCGACTAAGTTATGTTTTAGTACGTCATTCCATCCCTAAATTGACGGACAAACCGAAGTGTTAATAAGACCTAAGGTACATGATGTGCCATGCATCAAGTGGCTCGACCACAATACCAAGGTACATGCACTTATGAACATTTGTGCTAACTAATTTGCTCGTCTTGTAAGTATAAGCATTTTGGGAGCAATAAAAGGGAATTTCTCTTCCCGTAATCAAGCTTTGTAACAAAGAGGAGTTGGGCGCAAAGCACCAAGGAGTGAGCGCGTGTAGGAGACCATGTGCAGCAAGCAACACACGCATCCGAGAAGGTAACAGCGCCCACGCGAGAGGGTTAGTCAAAACTAGTAGCGCATGCATGGAAGAAGCATTTGAGCTATAGCAACACATGCATGCATGGAGAAAAACTTCCCGAGAGTTGGTCGCACTTAGCAGCATGCATATGGGTGCGAAGAGTAGCACACGTGCGCAAGCGAGCATGCAGCAGTGCACCGTGACCAAGGGTACACGCCAACAACTAGTTTTCCAATGGCCATTTATTCATTAGCCACCTTTTTTTTTTACGAAACTCAGGTTTACCAAATAGTTAGCTTCTATTTAAGCTCATTATGGAGCTATTGTAAAGTGTCTTTTGCCAATTTTTAAATCAAGTTGATGTTTGAACTTTGTTTCTTAAACATAATCCGTAGGTGTTTTAGTGAACACCATCAGAGGGAAAACCCGATGAACCCCAATTGATTTTTCCAAGTGTATGGCGACTTGGAGGTTTTCTTAACTCACATCTCTCTCTCCATATCCCTCTGAGGAGGAAAGCGGCAGAGAGGTGGAACACCTTCCCTTATGCTGTGAACACTTTCGGCAACGAAAGCTTTCTAACCCAAAGCACTGAATTACTTTTAGGCCAGCCTTGGGCATTCATCACACTCTATTCTCAGCGTCGGTCTCTTCTAAGGAAGAAGCAGTGAGTGCAAGGGTCATTTTCCTTTGCTGGAGCTCTCTTTCTCTGCAAAGCAGAATCCTTCCATTGGCCCTGTTGACATTTAGTGGCCCGAAAAGGAATCCCTTCAATCTAGCGATGTGCCTCGAAAGTAATTACAGGTAATTTTACCCAATAATACCAAGCACCCATTTACCACCATTCATGTTTCATTCTCTGTTTTTACTGTTTTATCTATTCTATTTAAGGTGTTCTTAGATCATCGACCCTCTATTTAAATCTACAATCTTTTGCATGTGTTGCACCCCATTTTCAGAACCGTTTTGTCATTATTTTGTATCAGAGTGAGAATAGAAATAACTCATGTTGCATGAGCTATTATTTTTCTTAGTTAAACAAGATGCATGGTTGTTTTTGTTTATTGTGTGATGTTTCTATTTTGTGTTATGGTTTTGTCTAAGCGAGAGAAAATATCCCATATATTTGTCATGTTAATCTATTTAGATTTATTAGGTTGTTTAAGTGAGTCTTAACATGTAGGTTATGTTTTTAATTCTCAAGAATTTTTCTTGAATGTTTGAAGCATGAATCCATCATGTTGCTGTTATGTTTTTGTGTCATATGTTCACTTATGTTTAACCCACTAGTATTGCATAATTAAGTATGTTTCAATTCTTTTTAGTTAGTGTCTTATTGTCAGCATACCTACTTTGTGCTTTTGTTTTATTTTCTCTATTTTCATTTTGTTAAGAATTCAGAATATTCATCTTGTGCTAACTTGTGATTTGTGTTCACTGTTATGATTAGTTTTAGTATTGCATAATTTGTGTTTTCTTTTTGCTATTTTGTGGCTTGCTTAGGAGTAAAAGTCATCTTTAGTTACCACTTTTGATGGCATTGTTTGTTGTGTTTTGGTGTAAGTTTCTATTCTGAATTTGGAGTCTCCTTCTACCAAGAAATTGGTGTAAATTCGAGGAGTATTGCTTGATTAGTTTATGTTGATTGTTTTTCGTTAAAATGTTTACATGAGGTAGCTCTAGCGACCCTTATCAAGAACCATTCTCTCAACCATCTACAGTACCAAAACTAAAAGGAGTTAATGGGATTGCTATAGAAGTCAATCAATGGAGCAGCCAAATTAATGAGATTAACCGAGATGTTGTCACCTTAGTGACCAAGTTGAGACAAGACAATGATAGGAAACCTCAAGAAACTATGCTTAAAAAAAGGTTTGAACCAACTAGGAGGAGTCATCAAAATTACCACTCCAACCAATATGAGTCCTATGACCAAGCCAATATTTATGAGAGAGCCAAACCTCCAAAGAAGAGCGAGCTGTAGAACTTCCAATAGCCACCTTAAATTTGAGAAACCTTGTGATATATCCATACCTTATTTTAGGGGTACCTTGGATAGGAATGAATATTTCTCTTTGATAGAAGGAGTTGAAGAATATTTTCCTCTGAGAGATTGTTAAGAAAAAGGAAAAGCTATTGGTGGAATAATCTCTTAGCAAAAAGAGAGAAATGTGTGGCGTCCCGAAGACCCACTGCTTTTCGGTTAGCTCTGATACCATAACTGTGGCATTCTAACTCTCTATTATACAAACTATACTTAAAACTAAATGGTTTGAAAACATTTTATAAAAGGTTTATGCAGCAGAAACTAACCAAGGGCGTTTTAAAAAAAAAAACAGGCAATAAGACCATCGCGTAAAAATCTAAAACTTAAAGAGGGCTAAATTTTTTTGAAATTTCAGTAGAGTACCGCGTAGAAATGGCTATCCCCAAAAAAAACTAAACCTACATATGACATGTCCAAACTACGATTTCATTTCCATTGCAGACTAAATCATCGATCCATCAATCCAAACTCATTCGAAATCACCCAAAGAAAACAAAGTTGAAAGAAAACGAATCCATCAACAAACATTAAAGAACATCCACATAGGATAATGAAATACTCGTAAGTATAAATATATGTGTAACACCTTGAATTTTTTTGTTAAAATAATCTTTGGATTTACGTATTGGTAGACGGCGGAGTTTTAGTCGGAATCAAGAGAGGAAAATTTATACTGTTAAGTAAAAAATTATTTTGAAACTAATGGAAAAGAGAAAATTATAAAATTCTAACTAGAAGCGAACTGATTGACCGTTTAACAAAAAAATTAGAGGTTAAGGGCGATTTAGTAATTAAATTTTATTATTATTATTATTATTTATATTATAAAAAAAAAACCCTGTTGATACATTTCTCTTTCCCCCTCCTCCTCGCAGCATTCCCTCTCTCCCCTCTCTCTTTCTTGTTTCTTCTCTCCCCCACGTGAGTTCTCTTTATTTTATTTTTCCTCCCCCTTTCTTTTTTTCATTTTCCTCTTAGTCTTGCACAAAAGAAGAACTAGCTTATAAATTTTTCCTCCGCCGAAGAACGCAGCTTCCTCTCCTTTTCATCTTTCTTCTCCGTCCCACGTGGAAAACGGCCCTCTCTTCGATTTCGGTAAGTGTTCTCTTTCTTTCTTGGTTTTGGCCAATAAAAGTCTAGGGTTTCGGATTGGGCAACTCGGTTTTGGTATTTTTCACCTGAGCTCCGGTTGTTCATTTTAAAAACTGTTATAGTATGTTGAATTAGATACTTTAAGGAAACTTTTGGCTTTGGAATCGAGTTGTTTGGATGATCGTAAAGGAAGACATGATTTTTCTAAGTTTGATAAAAAATCTATGAAGAGGTTTTGGGCAGCTGCTGTTTTTCGAATTTCTACTATTCATCGAGTCTGGTTTTTGGCAAATAGATGAAACTACGTCAAAGTGGAAATAATTAGGGTTACGTAGCATCTTGAATCATTGAAATCGGGTAAGGATTGAATGAGTTATGAATTTTAGAAGTTATTGTGCAAAAACTGGAAAATTTCAGCTGACAGTTCGGTTTTGATTTTTCTGCCATTGATTATGCATTGATTTTGGAAAATGGATTTCACCAGCATAAACTAGACCTTATAAGGTTCCTAAAACATGTCGAATCATCGAATTTGGCCAAATATACGATTTGATATGAATTTTCAAAGTGGAATGAAAAACTGTGAAACGATTTCCAGGCAGATTCGATTTTTGATTTTCTGCTATTAATTGAGTTCGGTTTCTGACAAATGAATTTTACCATGTTGAAATAGACTCGTTTAGGAGCCCTTAGCATTTTAAATCATTGAATTCGAACTTATATTCAATTTGTTGTGAATATTTGAAGTTGGACACGATTTATTACAAATTTTGAAAGTTGAGTTGTGATAGTTTCAATTTTAGTTCTTTGATATTGAGTTATTTGGTTGAAATTGATTGAAGTGTTAAATTGTTAGGGTGGTTGATTGAGGTTGTGTGGATGATGACCTATCCTTGGGATAATTATTTGAATTGGATTTCAATTTTTTTAGATTGTGCATTATAGAATGATGGGTGTTTGGAGATAGAGGTTATATGCACATGTTTTGAGTTCTATTATGTTTGGATATTAGATATTATGTGGTGTTCTTATTGGTTGATGGATTTTAAGAGAATAGGTTAGCTTAGTTGTTGATTTGGAAGTTAAGTGCATAGAGTTACACTTGATGATCTTGTAGTTGTTTATTTAATGTTTAAAAATAGAAATTTGTGGATTTGGTTATATGTGGTGGTTGTGAATTAGAATTGTAAATCGTGAATGATAACTTATAACTTTATGTTTAGAATTTCAGGAAAACAGAATCGATCGGGTTGAATCGAATAGCTAAGGACGCCAGGTAAGTAGTGCATGCATGTGTTTTGCCCAAGTGGGCCTACACTGTAGAACTTTAGGGTTTATGCGATTGATTGTGGTGTGCGTGCGTATTGTTTGAAATGCATCATATTTTTAAAAACGGAAACGAAAATGATTTTTAGCATGTTTTGATGTATGAGGTGAGACGTGTGGCGGTGGTACCGCGGATCTCGCTAGTGTGCTGGCCGGTGATTCACCAGTCGCGGATCCTACTCGAGGGGTGGGCCGGCTGGGCCGTCATGTGGCGTGAATGTGTTGACGGTGAGGATGTGGGCAGTGGTACCGCGGATCCTAGTAGTGTGTGGGCCGGTGCAACACCAGTCGCAGATCCTACTCGAGGGGTGGGCCGGCTGAGCTATCGCGAAACGTGTGTGTGTGGCAACTGTGGCCCCGTGCTGGAGAGGCTGGGACGGGGGCGACGTGTCAGGGTGTAGAGTGGCGCGAGGTACACCCTTACCCTGATGTGGTTGCCGTGTGGTGATGCGTGTGTGTAGCTTGTGGGCCTCGTTGCTGGGGAGTCCGGGACGGTGGCGACGTGTCAGGGTGTAGAGTGGCGCGAGGTACACCCGTACCCTGATGTGGTTGCCGTGTGGTGATGCGTGTGTGTAGCTTGTAGGCCTCGTTGCTGGGGAGTCCGGGACGGTGACGACGTGTCAGGGTGTAGGGTGGCGTGAGGTTCCTCCTTACCCTGGTGCGGCTGCACTACGCGTCACAGATGTGAACACATGAGTGTGAGTGTAGAGACTGCATGTGATAGGATTGCATTGCAGCTTTTACTTTCATATCGCATTACTTACTGAGCGTTAGGCTTATGTTGTGTGTTCTATGGTGTAGGTGCTGACGATAGTGCTGGTGAGCCTCGAGTGCCTAGTCCAGAGGCGTAGGATGGTTGGCGGCGTTCGACCGCAGCACCGGATGACGAATTTTTGTTAGGGCGACCCGACCCGTGGAGTTGGTAGGTTGTGGCATGGTTGGTTTTGGAGGTTTTCTTCTTTTGTGATGATTATGTACAGTCGATGAGATGAGGTGTATATGTGTTAGTGTATAGGTATATGGAGTGCGTTTGATTTTGGTGACGTACGCAGATATTTTTCATGTTAGAGTATGATATTACTCTATACTGGGGACTTTATTCATTTGTATTTGATGGATTTTCGTTGTCTTCATACTCTGATTTGACTATGGTGATTTCTCTGAATGATGGATAGATAAACACTGTTAGTTTGGTGAGCTGTGTGCAGGGTTTTAAATTTTGGGATAGTCAGTTTTTAGCCGTTACTCTGTCAAAATTTCGGGAGAGAGGTAGGGAGTCGAGGGAATATGGAATGGGTTGAGATGTGCGTAGTGAATCCTAAAGAAGGGTAGATGAGCGTGGGAGTGTGGCATGATCACAGGTGTGCGGGGCACACGGCCCTGCGAGTGCTCACGGGTTGTGCGGCGCCGAGTGAGGGCGTGCGTGCGGACGTGCTGTACAGTGGCAGGGTGCGTGGGGCACGCGGCGCTGCGAGCGTGCGCGAGACATAGTGACATGTAGTTGGCACGTGCGGCAATGCAAGAGTGCGCGCGGGGTGTCGAAGTGGGGACGTGAGTGCGCGGTACCGGATTGTGTAGTTCGAGGGGGGGGTGTTGGTTTCTTTCCTAAGATTCCAAGTCTTGCCGTTTTATCTTAAACTATTTTAAATTGTTTTTTTCTTTTTCGCTGCGTATTTTTATATTAAGGACTTCGTGTTCGCTCTTCGGGACGCAAGTTGTTTTCGAATCGAGTCGAAAATTTTTCATACTCACAAATGTTCTCTTGAAAATGATTTTAAAATGAAAGGGGTAATAAATTGAGTGAGTTATGTCAAGTGTTAGTGTGTGTGTAGTGTGTAGTTGCACTGTAACGCACCGGGAACGCGGGGTTTTTCCTGGGGTGTTACATTTGATGCTTTTATTATTGCTCGATTGTTGTTAAAATTCGTGGAGCAAACCGAGGATAAAACTAGTGCCTCATTTTTAGTGAATTGTCCCACATCCGAGAGCAGCTAGCATTGTTTTATCTTTGACAATTTAATCTCGATTGCATGACCCAAAAGTGATGAATTCTTTTCCTTTTTGCTCATAGTATTTGTTTTGCTTTACTAGTTTTTCATACAAAAAAAAAAAAAAAACAAAATAAGAAAACAAAAGAGAGAAACAAACTTAAAGGAGATTACATCAATTAGCTTAGTTAGGTTACCAATCCTAATGCTTTAAGACTTAAGGTTTAAATATGATTGAAGTCCCATTTCCTAAGACTTAAACATGAAAACAAGAAGTGGATTCCAAATTGGCCCTAAACTAAATATGACCCCAGAACCCAATCCATCGAGCCGGGGCAAGGACATTCCCCAAAAGGAGGCTCACACCCATCAAGAGGGAGAGTCAAGTATGCAAGGTCAACTAAACGGTTTAAGTGGAATGGTTGGAACCCTAAGTAAACAACTTCATGATATGAACCTAAAATTTGAACAAGTTATGAGTGGACGTCATCCTACCCACCGTAGAGATTCCTCCCAAGACACTATTCCTATGAGACGAACTGACAATCTTAGGAGACGAGTTAGAGACCAATAGCCCTTAGATGATGAATTTGAGATTGAGCATTCTAGGGATAGACACCCTAACTATGACTACAATGAGGATGATGAGTGGACCTTGGATGAAGAAGAAAACTTTCGCCCACCAATTCATAGGAATCATGATGAGTTTAGACGAGATCGACATAGAGACCGTGATGACCTCCGAAACGTTAAGATACAAATACCCTCCTTTAATGGAACATGCGACGGGACAATATTTTTAGAATGGTTAGAGAAGGTTGAGAGAATTTTTGATTGTTATAACTACTCCGACAAAGTCAAGATTCAGTTGGTTTCTGTAGAGTTTACCGGCTATGCCTTACTCTGGTGGTCTAATGTAAGGACACAAAGAGCACGGATTGGATTTAACTCTATTGATACTTGGAGAAAGATGAAATCTATCACGACGAAGAGATTTTTCCCTAGTCATTACAAACAAGAATTGATCATGCAAATACATAACCTCAAGCAAGGAAGTCTACCTTACATAGTTCGAGACTCTCAAAATTTGAGGAGAACTAGAAGAACCCAAAGAGCAAACCATAGCTAGGTTTATCCATGGCTTGAATTATGATATTGCTGCGCCGTAGAATTGCATCCCATAAACTCTATGGACATAGTAGTTCAGATGGCCCTAAAAGTCGAACGCCAACTCAAAAGGAAGAGGAAAGCCACCCAATCATTTAAGATTAACCAACTCCCCAAATACACCCCTAAGCCACCTGAGGCTAACAAACCAGTGACTAAGGCTGATTGGAAAAAGCCTTTTCAAAGACATTGGCCTCCCAAAGAATCAACTAGTAAACCAATCAACCCTAAAGGACCAGAGGCCAAGCCTACAAGAGACAACCCCACTAGACAGAGAGCACGCGACCTCAAGTGCTACAAGTGTCACGGCGTAGGTCATTTCATGGCCCAATGCCCGAACCATCGTGTCATGATCATTAAGGAAGACACCGGCGAGTTCGTGAGTGAAGATGAGTTTGAGGAGGAAGTAGAAGAAGTAGGAGAGGATGAGGACGAGAGTGATTTGGTAGAAGAAGTTATTCATGCCCCCGATGGCCCTTTACTTATGGTGAGAAGACGAGTTCTTATAACCAAGAGTTCAGGAGAGGATTGTCAGCATGAGAACATCTTCCATAGTAAATGCCTCATCAACGATAAGTTGTGTTCTCTCATTATTGATGGAGGAAGTTGTGCGAACGTAGCCTCCAAAGACTTAGTGACTAAGTTAGGGTTAGAGAATAGTGCTCACCCCCACCCCTATAAGCTTAAATGGTTAGATAATAGAGACGTTGTTAAAGTTACTAAGCAAGTAAGAGTTGAGTTTGCTTTAGGCAAGTACAAGGACTCGATTCTATGCGATGTTATGCCTATGAGTGCGAGTCATTTGCTTTTATGCCGACCTTGGCAATTTGACCGAAAAGTGAACCACGATGGACATTCCAACTACTATTTCCTCAAATTCGAAGGTAAAGCTTTTAAGTTAGCACCTATGACCCCTGAGCAGATAACTAAGGATGAAGCTATTAAAAGAGAAGAAAAGAATAAAGTCAGTCTCTTCATGACTAAGGCTGAATTAGAAGCATCCGTACTTAGAAGGGACCCCATGATTTTGATACTATACTGGGATAGAGTGATGGAGTTAGGAGACATACCTCACCCCGTTAAAACCCTACTACATCAGTTCCAAGACGTGTTTCCTGAAGATTTACCTAAGGATTGCGACCCCTACGTGGTATAGAACACCAAATTGATCTCCAACTAGGAGCTGCCCTACCTAATCGACCAGCCTATCGAATGAACCCTGAAGAGACCAAAAAACTGCAAGATTAGGTGCAAGAATTATTGGATAAGGGCTACATAAGAGAGTCCATAAGCCCCTGTGCAGTTTCCTCACTATTAGTCCCTAAGAAAGACGGCACCATGAGGATGTGTGTTGATACCCGAGCCGCAAACCACATCACAGTCAAATATAGATTTCCCATCCCTAGGCTCGATGACATGTTAGATGAGCTCGGTGGAGCCTCAATCTTTTCCAAAGTGGACCTTAAGAGTGGTTATCATCATATACGCATGAAGGAAGGAGATGAGTGGAAGACAGTGTTTAAAACCAAGTATGGCTTGTTTGAATGGATGGTCATGCCCTTCGGGCTTTCTAACGCCCCAAGCACGTTCATGCAACTTATGCACCATGTACTCAAAGAATACCTTGGTAAGTTCATTGTTGTCTACTTTGACGACATATTACAAGCATGGACCTTCCACAACACCTTAACCACCTTAGTACCCTTTTCCATACCCTTAGGAAAGCTAAATTATTTGGGAACCTTCACAAGTGCTCCTTTGCCCAGGACAAGGTTTATTTCTTGGGCTTTATAATCTCCAAAAATGGTATGGAAGCTGACGAGGATAAAATCAAAGCCATTAAGGACTGGCCAACACCCAATTCTATATCGAAAGTACGAAGTTTCCACGGGCTAGCCTCTTCTTATAGAAGATTTATCCAGAACTTTAGCTCAATAGCTGCACCCCTTACCGATTGTACCAAAAAAGGGAAAGAGTTTACTTGGAGCCCGATTTGCGAAAAACGTTTTGAATTAATTAAGGAAAAGTTATGTCATTCCCTCGTACTTGCTCTTCCTGACTTCAACAAGGTATTCAAAGTCAAAAGTGATGCGTCAAGAGTTGGAATAGGAGCAGTACTTATGCAAGACCAACGACCCATCGCATATTTCAGTGCAAAGATGAAAGGAGCCGTGCTCAATTATTCTACTTATGATAAAGAGTTTTACGCAGTTATACGAGCATTAGAGCACTGGCAACATTATCTCTTATTGAGGAAATTCGTTATCAACACTGATCATCAAGCCTTAGGGTACATTAAGAGCCAACATAAGCTGAACAAAAGGCATGCAAAATGGGTAGAATTTTTAGAGAGGTTTCCATATACCCTAAAGTATCTCAAGGGAGAAAATAATGTAGTAGCAGACGCCCTATCTAGGAAGCGCATCCTTTTCACTGAGCTAGCAATGAGATTTTTTGGATTCGAATGGATTAAGGATAGCTATGCCTCTGACCCCGACTTTGGACCTCATTACGCCCGATGCCTAGACAAGGTTGAAGGAGATTATTACCTCATGGATGGTTATTTGGTCAAAACAGGCAAATTGTGCATCCCTCAAGGAAGCTTACGACGATGCCTTGTGAAAGAAGCTCATTGTGGGGGCTTAGCCAATCATTTCGGGGAAAAGAAGACCCTCGATATGTTGAAGGAACATTTATTTTGGCCTCACATGATGAAAGATGTGCATCGCCTAGTAGAGACGTGCATAGTCTGCAAGAAAGCCAAAAGTAGAGTTCTACCCCAAGGCTTGTACATGCCCTTGCCCGTCCCTGCACAGCCCTGGATTGCAGTCAGTATGGACTTTGTCTTACGACTACCACGGACCGCCCGAGCTAAGGATTGCATCATGGTGGTCGTGGATAGATTTTCTAAAATGGCACACTATATTCCTTGTGCCAAGACAGATGACTCTACTTTAACCGCCGACCTATTTTTCAAGGAGATTGTTTGCCTGCATGACATCCCACACTCAATAGTGTCAGATAGAGACACTAAGTTTTTAAGCGCCTTCTGGACCACTTTATGGAGAAGGTTGGGGACTAATTTGTGCTTCAGCACTTCTTTTCATCCCCAAACTGATGGGCAAACAGAAGTTGTCAATAGCACTCTAGGCTCCCTCTTACGCAGTGTTGTATGTAATAAATTATCTAACTAGGACATCATACTTCCAGGGTTGGAATTTTCCTACAACCACACCCTTCATTCCACTACTCAGAAATCGCCCTTTGAGGTTGCCTATGGGTTTAATCCATTTACACCGTTGGACCTTGTCCCTTGACCTACTAAGGACTTAGCCAACCCATCAGGTGCAAATAAGGCCGAACAAATTAAGAAGTTGCACGAAACAGTGCGAAAGGCCATTGAAAAGACAAATGAGAGTGTGGCTAAACACGTGAACAAAGGTCGCAAAGAAGTCATTTTCCGAGCAGGAGACTTAGTATGGTTGCACCTCCGGAAGGAAAGATTTCCTGATAAGAGAAAGTTTAAACTTCTACCTCGTGCGGATGGACCGTTTAAAGTACTTGAGAGGATCAATAATAACGCCTACAAAATCGAATTGCCGGGTGAATATGGAGTATCCGCGACTTTTAATGTCCAAGATTTATCACCCTATAAAGGGGATGAAGATCAGTTCCAGGACCCGAACTTATTAGATTTGTGGTCAAATCCACAGTCACCTAGTGATGTGCCCCAGAGGGCCGTCACGCGATCACAAACCAAGGCACAAATTTTATCCAACCTGTTAACTAACAACTTCAATTCTTTTGCAGGAATTACAAGTGTCGAATGCCTCTTTGCAGATTTGGAATGGGACCCGAGCACAAATGACAAGATGGAAGCACATGAAGAAGAGATTTGTCTCCCTCGAAATTAATTTGTAATTGAATTTTATTCGGTAAACATTCGCCTTCCTGTAATGTTTTATAGTTGCATGCATCCTTAGACATTAGAATTAGATGCATGTTAAGTTAGATGGTGGTTAGAAGCAACAATTGGGCCGGAGTTTAGCAGCCCACTGATGCAACAAATGGGCCAAAGCTTGAAGAGTGATCTGGTGTGCAAGTGGACTAAGAATGGCCAACTATATGTCCCATTTTGAAGCCCAAGCCCATTCTAACGTTCAGCCACCCTAGGTCTATAAATATATGGCTATTGGTGTGTGTAAAGGTTGTTGAATATATGAGAAATAGCCCTTTTGTGTTCAGCCGAAGTAGTTGAAGCTTGGTGAACGGTAGGGCTCGGTTCGGTCAAGAACCGAGAAGGAGTTCATCTCCTTGAGCTTTCAAACCCGAGGTTGCTTGAATAGCCATCGTTCCACTTGTCTTCCCTCTCTTTTCCAGAGAAGGATACACGAAGAGAGTGGCCAGAAACCGGTCCTGTTTGCTGCCGTCTTCCTTTGGAAGATCGTTATGCCGAGAGCCTAAAAGGTTGCTCATCGGACAGCATTTGGTTTTCTGCTTATATTTTGTTTTTCTGTTTCGTTTGTAGGTAAAACACGACTCATTCGAGGTGGAATCGTGTCACCATCCCAATGTGAGGCTAGACGCACTCGTTACATCCCACCCTGGCACGTCGCCACCATCCCGGTTTCTCTAGCAACCTGGCCTAGCTGCCCAGACACAAATTGTCCTCGCCACCACACCTCGCACTTCACACTCGCGCACAAAACCATGCTCAAATTCATTTTTGTGCCCGTTTTCAAAAACATGATGCATGTCAAACAATACACACGCACACCACAAATCATCCAACACAACCTACGTTCCTCGGTGTAGGCGAACCTGGGCAAAACACATGCATGCACCACTTACCTGGCGTCCTAGCTTTCCGTGGTGCTCGTTTCATCCAAAACTTGCTCAACCTACAACAAAATTATTTTCCCGTCAAAACTCATTCCACTACTCTACTTATGCCCTAAAATCACCCTACTAGCTCAACCCTTCACGAACTCACCAAAATCGCTCACTAACCTATCTCGACTCCAAATTTAACCTAACTTTCGACGTGCAACTTTTGCGTCGGTTATCGAAATCACCCGATTTCGATAGCCAAATGCTCCAATCATAATCTAGTTTAACTTACCAAAACAAAATTTACAACCATTAACCGTAACTAAGGCGGAATTCTGAAAACAGAGTAGACCTTGGGGTCAAAATCCCCCTTCCTCGGCGTTTGAGCAAAACTCAACAAACTTCTCACCAATCCATCACATTTATCGTCAACAATGTTACAACAAACCATAACCAATCCACTAAACGCTCCAACTCTAAAATCCTAAATCTCTATCCATAAATTTCTCCTCAAGCAGTAACACCAAACCAAAATTAACCCATAACTACATAAACTTGCCTTGAACCATTGAAACGGAGGAGGAAACCACAAACAAATCACCGACGGAATTGTCGCGGGAAGGAGACAAACCAAAGGGGAAATCACGGCTAGGGGAGAAGGATAACAGAGAGGGGAGAGGGTTTCCTGTGAATCCCTCTCCTCTCTATTAACATAAAAAAATAAAAAAAATAATAATAACTAATTACTATTTCGCCCTCATATTTTAATCTTTTAATCTGACGGCCATCCAAACCGCTTCCGGTTGGATTCCTAAAAATTTCTCCCCACCATTAGCCTCGAAATAATTCCCCATCTAACCTTACAAATTTTTCACTCTCCATTCCGACCCAAATCCCGCCGTTATTATCGTCCCGACAACCCAAAAATTGGTACCGCAAAAATACAGGGTGCTACACGAGTGAAAAATCACTTTCAAAACAAAATTTGAGTTTTATGAGTGGTTAGTCATGCCTTTTAGATTATTAAATGCGCCTAACACATTTATGAGGTTAATGAATCACGTATTACGACCAGTTATTAGAAAATTTTTTGTGGTTTATTTTGATGATATATTAGTTTATAGCAAAGAATTAGAGCAATACGTGGAACATTTAAAATATATTTTTAATGGTTTTCCGAATAAACCATTATATACTAATATCAAAAAGTGCACTTTTTGCATGGACTTTGTAGTGTTTCTTGGTTTTGTAGAAAGCTCGAGTGGAGTATCGGTGGATAAGAAAAAGATGAAGGCGAAGGAGTGGCCGAAACCTAAGAATGCTAACGATATAAAGCCGGTTGCTTACTTTAGTAAAAAGCTTAATGGCGTAGTTTTAAACTATCCAACATACGACAAGAAGTTGTATGCCCTAGTGAGAATATTGCAAACGTAGCAACACTACTTGTGGCCTGAAGACTTCATCATCCATGTTGACCATAAAAGCCTAAAACACTTAAAGACATAAGGAAAGTTGCACAAGACACATGCAAAGTGGATGAAGTTCATAAAGACCTTTCCTTATGTTATTCGTTATAAAAAAGGTAAGGAGAATGTGGTTGCCAATGAATTGTCAAGAAGGTACGTATTTACTTTACAATATAAGTTGTTAGGATTTGATTTAATACGAACTTACATGAATCGGACTTAGATTTCGATCTCGTTTGGAAAGGATGTGAGAAACATGCATGTAATGACTGATATAAACATGAGCGATTTTTATTTAAAAAGGATAAACTTTGTATCCCTAAATGTTCTTTAAGAGAGTTACTTGTTAAAGAGACTCATGGATGAAGGTTAATGGGAGACTTTGGAGTTAATAAAATGTTTAGTGAACATTTAAGACACATGTTCTTTAAGAGAGTTACTTGTTAAGAGAGTTACTTGTTAAAGACACATGTTTTGTGAACATTTTTATTGGTCGAAAATGAAGCATGATGTTCAAACCATTTCTGATAAGTGCATTGAGTGTAGGAAGGCCAAATCAAAGATTAGAGCTTATGGAAAGTACACTCCTCTACCTATTCCTAACTAACCTTGGGTGGACATATCGATGAATTTTGTAATTGGTTTACCAAGAACACAAGGAGGGAATGATACCATATTTGTGGTAGTGGATAGGTTTAGTAAGATGACTCACTTTATAGCATGCTCAAAGACAAATATGATGTGAATCTCACATCGGTTAGGTAGGGTGGTATATATATGGGTTCGCAAACCTCCCCCCTTGAGCTAGCTTTTGAGGTGGAGTTAGACAGGTTCATATCATATAGCATCAGAGCTAGGTTGGCGTGGGCCCATAACCCATAGATCCTAGGTTCGAGTTCGTAAGGTTCTATCTATTCCTATCTGTTTTGTCTTTTGTTTCATAATTTTGGTTCTTGAGTCTTGAAATCTATTTCAATTTATTTCGATCATTCTCAAATCAAATAAGCCTCAAACAAAAAATTTGTCTTCTTGTACATTATAAAACAGCGTGTTAGCTTTCCGATTTCCGATTTGTATTGAAATACAAAAATCAGATCTTTTTAACCTTTTCAAATTTAAATTCTCGTAACTGTCGCCGATTTTGATCTTTTTTACCTATTCAAATTTAAATTCTCATAACTGTCGCCGATTTTGTTCTTTCGTAACAACATCTGGTTCAAAATATTTTAATCATTCAAAGGCAATATAAACCTCAAACGAAATTGTCGCTCTCTTATGATTTTTGGATTTTGGTTTTATCAAATTAGAGAGAAATTCATTTCAAAAATACACTTAAAGAAGATTAAGTTCTAATCCAAGAACTTAAAAAAAAGAATTATAAGGATATCAGCTCAAAGCAAAAATCTTCATAAAAAAATAATCAATTCATTCCAAAAAGTCTCTTAAATCTATTACAAACCTCCCTTAAATAGGCAAATGTATAAATTTAATAAGGTAATAACATAATTTAGATACTAATAAAATATCCTAATTAGATAATAGGAAAGTTTCTAAAAACAAAAAAAGGAAAATTAATAGTTGGAAAGTGGTGCAAGTGGATGATGACCGTGGAAATTAGGTTTAAGTAGCATGAGTCTCGAGTTTAATTCAGCTTGTGGGCCTAGCCCAATAGTGTAACACTTGTAAGAACTTTGAAGTTAAAGAACTTGTGCTAAAGTAATGCCATATTGGCTGACCATGTGGGAAGTCTTTATTTTTGAGACATCTCTTACGTTTTGGGCTTTGTTCTGGGCTTCTTTTCCAAACCTTGCTTCTTCATCAACACTTAGTAATGTTATGGTTCGTTGCACATTTTGTGACGATTCTTTTTCTTGGATGTCTTTGATTAAAATTTAGTTTTTGGTTTATTTTTTTTTTTTTTTTGATCTCGTCATTGGTCCTACTATGTTCATCAATGGATCTTAGCTCCCTATTATTTCTTGATTGTCCTTGGTTGCTCCTTTGACTACATCAACTACAGTTCTATTGAATTCTTCGATTGTGGTCTTAGTTTCTTCTTTATTCTTGAATTGGAAAGGTGTTCCTTTGAACTATTTGGCGTTGTTGTCGAGTCCCGAGTCCTTTCGATCCGAGGTTTGCATCATAACTTAAGAGGAACAAACAGGCAACCCACCTACAACAAGTCTAACCCTAAGTCCTAGGATGCTAACAAGTCGCAGAATGAGGAAGAGAAGATAATCAATAAAGCTGAAGGAAAGAAGTCTTTCATTTCAAGTTGGCTAGCTAAAGGAGGAAATAGTAAGACCACCACAGCCAATGCTGGTCGACCAAAGATGAGAAAGGTGCTTTAAGTCCCTTGGCTTAGAATACATGGTAGCTCAATGCCCTAACAAACATATGATGGCAGTAAGAGAAGTCACTGGCGAAGTGGAGAGCGAGGATGAACCAATCTAAGTGGTTGAAGAGGAAAATGAGTCACGTGATGAAGTGGTTTATGCACCAGAAGGACCCTTATGGTTATTCGACGAACCCTCGAAACTAAGAACACTTAACAAGACTGTCAACAGGATAATATTTTTCACAGTCGTTGCGTGATAAAAAATCGAGTATGTTCATTGATTATTAATGGAGGTAGTTACGCCAATGTAGCTTCACGAGATATTGGTTGAAAAGCTAGGATTAGAAACCCATGCACACCCACACCCTTACAAGTTAAGATGGTTAAATGGCAAGGATGATGTGAGGGTTTCCAAGCAAGTGATTGAGTTCATCTTGGCGAAGTACAATGATTCAGTCCATTGTGATATTTTACCCATGAATGCCAACCATCTACTTTTGGGTAAACCTTGGCAGTATGATCGTAAGGTGTCGCACAATGGGTATACAAACTATTATTCATTCAAGTTTGAAAGAAAGACCATCAAAATTACACCCCTAACACTCCTAAGGATGAAGCGACTCGAAAGAAAAAAAATAGACAAAGCCAACCTTCTGAAATCAAAGAAGGAGTTGGAAACATCCTTATGTAAGGGAGAACCCGCTATTTTGATGCTATTCAGAGACAGGGTGAAGGAGTTATGAGATATTCCTATTGCAATCCAGAGCCTTCTCAGAGTTCTGTAGTTGTTTGTTGACTGACGTTGTAACACCCTGGGAAAAACCCCGTGTTCTCGATGCGCTACAGTGCAACTACACACTAACACTTGACATAACTCACTCAATTTATTACCCCTTTCATTTTCAAAAGAACATTTGTGAGTATGAAAAATTTTCGACTCGATTCGAAAACAACTCGCGTCCCGAAGAGGTAACACGAAGTCCTTAATATAAAAATACGCAGCGCAAAAGAAAAAAAAACATTTAAAATAGTTTAAGATAAAACGGTAAGACTTGGAATCTTAGAAAAGAATCCAACGCCCTCCTCAACTACAAAACCCAGTACCACGCACTCACATCCCCACTTCAAAACCCCGTGCGCACCCTCGCGGTGCCGCACGTGCCAACTCAACGTCACCGTGTCACGCGCACGCTCACAGCGCCGCGTGCCCCACGCACCCTGCCGCTATACAGCACGTCCACGCGCACGCCCTCACCCGGCGTCGCCCGACCCGTGAGTACCCGCAGGGTCGTGTGCCCCGCGCACCTGCGATCACGCCGCACTTCCACGCTCATCTACACTTCTCTAGGATTCACTACTCACATCTCAACCCATTCCATATTCCCTCGACTCCCTACCTCTCTCCCGAAATTTCGACAGAGTAACGGCTAAAAACTGACTATCCCAAAATTTAAAAACTCTGCACACAGCTCACCAAACTAATAGTGTTTATCTATCCATCATCCAGAGAAATCACCATAATCAAATCAGAGTATGAAGACAATGAAAATCCATCAAATACAAATGAAGAAAGTCCCCAGTATAGAGTAATACTATACTCTAACATGTAAAATATATGCGTACGTCGCCAAAATCACACGCACTCCATATACACCTATACACTGACACATATACACCTCATCTCATCGAATGTACATAATCATCACAAAAGAAGAAAACCTCCAAAACCAACCATGCCACAACCTACCAACTCTACGGGTCGGGTCGCCCTAACAAAAATTCGCCATCCGGTGCTGCGGTCGCACGCCGCCAACTATCCTACGCCTCTAGACTAGGCACTCGAGGCTCACCAGCAGTATCGTCAGCACCTACACCACAGAACACACAACATAAGCCTAACGCTCAGTAAGTAATGCAATATGAAAGTAAAAGTCGACAATGTAATCCTATCACATGCAGTCTCTACACTCACACTCATGTTGTCACATCTGTGACGCGTAGTACAGCCGCACCAGGGTAAGGAGGAATCTCACGCCACCCTACACCCTGACGCGTCGCCACCGTCCTGGACTCCTCAGCAACGAGACCCACAAGCTACACACATGCATCATCACACGGCAACCACATTACGGTAAGGGTGTACCTCGCGCCACTCTACACCGTGACACGTCGCCCCCGTCCCAGCCTCCCCAACACGGGGCCACAGTTGCCATACACACACATTTGGCGACAGCCCAGCCGACCTACCCCTCGAGTAGGATCCGCGACTGGTGTTGCACCGGCCCACACACTAGTAGGATCCGCGGTACCACTGCCAATATACTTACCGTCAACACATTCACGCCGCATGACGGCCCAACCGGCGTACCTCTCGAGTAGGATCCGCGACTAGTGAAGCACCAGGCCTCACACTAGCGGGATCCGCGGTACCACCGCCACACGTCTCACCTCATACATCAAAACATGCTAAAAATCTTTCGTTCACGTTTTTAAAAATATGATGCATGTCAAACAATACGCACGCACACCACAATCAATCACATAAACCCTAAAGTTCTACAGTGTAGGCCCACTTGGGCAAAACACACACATGCACTACTTAGGAACCTAGTTTAACATCCTAAGACAGATTTTAAAACGGTAAGCCGCAGACAGGCAAAAAATACCAAAAACCGAATCTGCCATTTTTTTTAAAAAATTTCAACCTTCGTTTTCCTTCAACCAAAACTCACTCGATTCAGCTTTTACGCACCAAAACAGACATGCCCCTACCACACGTCGAAATTCCACGAAAAATGGTCTCAAATTCGACTTGGACCAAAATCTGGCCTAAACTTTCGACGCCCATAACTTTTGCGTCGGATATCGGAATCGAGCGATTCCAGAGGCCACACGTTCCTCTAACAACCTATTTTTAACCCACAAAATATAATTTAAAATGATCAACTTAACCCTAGCCAAAACAGCCAAAAATAGAAGTTGTTTTTATACGAAAATCTGAAATTCAACCTTAACCCGAACATTTCCAAATTTCTCCGCCAATCCATCACATTCTAATCTATTAAACA
>CM039525.1:8536234-8566399 GCA_022433055.1 Begonia peltatifolia | reverse complement strand
CACTCTTTTACCCCACAATTATAGACAATTCCCGCCATCGATTGGTTGAACAGGAGAGCAGCATCACGCTCTCTTCCCCTCAACCAACAGAATAGACAGAAGAAAAAAAAACAGTGGGAGGCTCCGAGTTCTCGGCCCGCTGCCTTGCTGCCCCCCGATCATGCGGCACATACATGCCGCGTACACCAACCCAACGTTCGGCTTAGCCTTCAGAAAGATAGTGGGAAGGCGGCCATATATTCTATCGAACAAAATCAGAACAAGGAAGAGAAATGTACCTTTAGTATTAAGCTCGAGAAACCGAACACGACCTCCTCCCACCGCAGTCCTCTCAGCGAACTAGCGTTCGATTCTTCTCCGTCGTCGGTGTCGACAGACCACCGGCTCTCTCTCTCTCTCTCTCGGTTACTCGCGCTCCCCCTCTCGGTTTTGCTCTCTCTCGACCGCGCACAACACAGGGTGGAATGGCTTCCACCCGAAGCCATTCCACCTTATTATGTTACATTATTTTTTTTTTTAATTTCTAATTTAATTACAAATTATTAAATTGCCCTCACGTACTTCAATCGTCCAAAATTTTGTTAATTTCTCGACCTCCCGACTTTAAATTCCAAAAAACAATCGCAAAAGTAGGCTCCGAGCCTTATAATTCAAATATTTCCCGTTGAAATATTCTCAAAACTCCGACCGGGATTAAACTAAAAATTCTGGAAAATTAAAAATTAAAAATTGAAATTCCCAGGTTATTACAGACGCGCCCTGGGTTCTGCGAATCTCTCGCTAAAAAGATCAAGAAGCATGGTTTGGTGCTCTCTCGATTGAAGCCGAAGAAACACCCCAAATAGTATGTAATGGCAGCAAAAAACAGAACAAATGCAATGGAAAATGGAACACGATGATGTGAAATGAATATGTGATTACCTAGAGAATGAGGAGATAACAAACCTGTAATATCCTCAGAGGATGGCGATGGAGTGAATGGATCAAACGAGGGAACAACTGTCGATCCTAAGGGTGGTCACAGCACCTATCGGATGCAGATGCTTTAAAAAACATAGGAGAGCTCCACCAAATGAACAAGACCCTGTCTATGCTGGCAATGGACAACCCACCTGAAGATTCTTCCTCAGAAGAGGTCGAAGGAATGGTGGAAACCGAACAAACGTTCATGCTGGCTCAGGAGGCAACTTAGCGCACCTCCTCAGGAAAGAGTCCTCCATGAACGAAAGACGCTCTGACAGCGAACCAGGAATCTTGCACCCTTCTACTGCTTCCCAACCTTTGAAGGATTTGGAGAGAAGGATGTCAAATAGACCAACCAAGTGATCCAGAAACTTGATAGGCAATGTAGGACTTCTAAGATATTACATACTGAGAAACAAAGAGGGCTCTGATGAGCACTTCTAAAAATGAAGATAACTTCAACTATTTTCCATTGATCGAAAGACCCATTACAATCGTCGGAAAAAAGGCTCTTATATAGCCTTTGAAAATTGGAGTTTACGGAAGAGAAAACCAGAATGGAAATAACGAAACGAGAAGGGAAATAAATAGCAATTGGAGTGTGGCCACGCGTGCGTGCTACTTCGTTGCTTGGCGACGCGCATTTCTCATGACCCTTTGCTGTGATGACCCGAATGTATACATATGAGCACGACTGCGACGCAAACCTCGGGACCTAAGCTGAGTGTAGGCAAATCTCGGAATCGAGTATAGACAAATCTGAATAGTAAAAAAGGGGTTGTCAAAATCCCACATTGCTTGGAGAGGTATATGGAAATTAAACATACGTAAAAAAAACCCTCACAAGATAGTAAGATGCGTTTTGGAGTACAATTGGCAACGGATCCTATAAGAACTCCAAAATTAAAAGTGTTCCAACGAGGGCAGTACCAAGTTGGGTGATCGACTGGAAAGTCCTCATCAAACTAATCCATGAGGGGAGGATATTGGGTTATGGCCCAATTCCTATAGCAGACAATATCTTACTAGGAGAAGAGGTCGTTATAAATAGTATCAGAGCTTGTACCCAACTAGAAACGTGGCCAACGAGATTGTTGGGCTCTCGAGGGGGTGATTATGATGACCCGAATGTGTACGTTTAAGCACAACTGCGAGGCAAATCTTGGGTTGCGGGGCAAATCTCGGGACCTAAGCCGAGTGTAGATAAATCCTAGAGTCATAAAAAGGGAGTCGCTATAATCCCACATCTTGGGGAGGTATATGGAAATGAAATATATGTAAAGAAACCTTCCCAAGACAGTATGATGCGTTTCGGAGGACAATTAACAACGGATCCTATAAGACTCCGAGGTATAAGTGGTTGGCAAGAGCAGTACTATGTTGGTTGATCGACTAGGAAGTCCTTGCCAAACAAATCCGTGAGGAGAGGATATTGAAGTACAGGCCAATCCTCAGAGCAGACAATATCTTACTGGGAAAAGAGGTTGTTATATCTGCGCATCACTGATGCGTGGCCCGATGCTTCTTCCTTGCGCCAGTCGCTGTTGGTTGGGTCCTCTTCCGCGCAAGCGCTACTGGCTGGTGACATATCCCGGTGCACGCCCTCTATCTTCGGCTGGGCCTCCTCATGCACCCATTACTGCTGCTCAGAAGATCATCTCGCGCGTGCGTTGCTGGTTGCCTCCTCCGCGGGTGCCCGGTGATGTCCTCGCCCAATCGTCTCCTTGTGCGTGCCTGGTGACGTACCAGCCCAACTACTCTTCTCGGAGCGTGCCTGCCGACCTCCCTGCCCAAATGCTCTCCTCCGTGTGCTCCTACTGACTTCTTCGCATGCGCCAGCGGCTGCCTTGCCTGGTCCTTACTGTGCTCACATGCTCTGCTGGTGGTCTCATCCCATTTGTGCCTCCCTTCAAGTTGTGCACCATTCCTCTAATCTGAGCGCACCATTATCATGAGTTCCTTTCTTGAGTGCTCCGCCCCAATTAATTAGCAAATCAAAAATAAAATATGCTAAACAAAAGGCTATAAAATGTTTTGCCTTATAAAAATGTCTAGATAATGAAAAAGACAAAATTGGTTACAATTGTTTGTCTTAGGGAAGAACAATTCCCCCTTTAAGTTACCAAAATTGTCTTTACCTATAAAATAAGCAAACGTGTTAGAGAAAAGACTAGATAGATTACGTCCTGAGCTCTAGCTTGAGCCACCGGCCTCTGAGGCATATCATCCTTCTCGATTGAGTGAGGAATTGTCCTCAAATCTCAAGATTTTATTAGTTATTTTACCTTTATTTTTATTTTTTTATTTAATTTAATTTAATTTTAATGTGTAACCTATTTAATGGCAAGATCATTTCGATTTAGAGGAGGAATTTAGAATTAAAAATTTGATTTTTTTAAAGAGAATTTCTCTTTGATTCTTTGTGAAGAACAACGATCTTCTTCAAGTGACTTGAAGAATCTCACTTGATAGCTTTGGTTCTTTCAAATGAGTTTAGTCTAGGTCAAGCTCTTATTTTGATAGCATCGGTTTGGCCAACAAGTGTGGCTCGGGTCAAGCTCCTGTTTTGATAATTACAGTTCAATTGAATTCTTCGATTAGGGTCTTAGTTCCTTCTTTATTCTTGAATTGAAAATGTGTTCCTTTAAATTATTCTGCGTTGTTGTCGGATCTCGAGTCCTTTCGATTCGAGGTTCGCATCAGTGAGTATCAAAGCTTTGGTTCTGCCGATTCAAGATGCTATCTTTAAATTTTATTTTCAATCTTTTCTTCATGTTATTCTATTTCGTCCTAGTACTAAAAAAACACAAAAAAAATTCATTTTTTTAGCATCCTTATTATCAAGTTAATTTTTATCTTCAATTGTTTCTTCAGGCGAATTTCTCTTCTTGAAATTTGAAAAGTACAGAAAAATCTATTTTTTTCAAATTTCGACAAAGGTCTAAAAAAAATTGTCAATAGTAAAAAAAAAAAAAAGTTGTGAGAAGTGAAAAAAAAACAAAAAAAATAAAAATTTTGTTCTAGAGATTTCGAAAAAGGATAAGCAGCTTTGTTTTTTAGTTCGAGATTGAAGCTCTTTCTAAGTAAGTTAAAATTTGGGTGGTTGACCCATTTGAAGTGATAGAAGTTTATCCTTATAGCACCTTGGAATTAAGACATGAAAAAACTGGCCAAAACTTTAAGGTCAATGGCCAAATAGTAAAGTTATATCTTGGAGAAAAAGTGACATAAATTTCGTCAATGTCTTTTAAGGACAGAACAACAACATCAAGTATAGAAAAGTCAGGCTGATGACTTAAAATCAAGCGATTATTGGGAGGCAACCCAATTTCTGATATTATTTTGTTTTTCAATTTTTCTAAAAATAATCTTAATGCTACAATGATTGATGCAGCGTCACAAAAATAAAAATAAAAAAAGTGGAATAAATAGAATTAAATAATTAGTTTTATTTATTATGCATTTTATTTTATTTTATTTTACCGCTCTTTCTAGAATTTTTTTAGCTGAAATTTCATCAAAAATTTAAAATTTGTCTTTCAAATTCGAAATTCTCTCTTTTTCTCTTTATAAACGCTACAGCAACCCTAGAAACACTCTCCCCTGACGATTGTTTCCCTTTGTAGTTTATCAGATACAATGATGAGACTCAAGAGCTCTGGAAAAAAAAATTGCTTTGTCTCCTTAGCCAGAATTCATCTCCGAAGTCGCAAAACTTCAATATGAGCAGGGGATGAAAACGGGGACCTTTGCGGTGGAGAAAGACTTTGTAATTACTGATGGCAATTATATAGGTTATCCGAGCTATGTCTCTTCGATCATTCAAGAGTGCAACTACACAAGGTTATGTGCTCTTCCAGAAGAAATAATAATGACTCTGGTTTGCGAATTTTATGCCAACTTCGAAAGTGAGCTACCCCAAACAGTAAGGGTTAGGAAACGAAAGGTGAAGATTTCACCTGCAGCCATAAATTCTTTTTACAATTTAAAGGAAGTGTAGGATAAATTTTATGCTCATACGAACAATCATTCACCACTGTACCTGAAGGCTGTGTTGAAAGAGCTTGCTGAACTCGACACTAAATGAGTTATCTCTAAAACAGGATCCTTCTCACTCCCTCGGATTGCACTCCTGCTGAAGGCAAGAGTATGGTATCATTTTATTAAAAGTCGCTTATTATCTTCTTCACACGGACAACTTATGACTAAGGCTAGAGCTATTATACTTTACTGTATTCTGATTGGAAACACATTAACATTGGAATGATTATCTATAGAAATTTATGTGCTAATGCGTTGTGGCCAAAGGGGCAATTTCTCTTTCCCTCTATAGTAACAAGCTTATGTGAACATGCTGGAGTAATTTATGAAAATCATGATGAAAAACTTGCCCCAACATCTGGTATTACTAATTTAGCAGTAAAGAGAATAGCAATGAGCAAACCAAGGGAAGAAGAAGCTGAATGAAGATGATGTAATAACCCGAGAAATTTCGAATATTATATTTAATTTCTGAAATTTAAATTAAGTCTCGGTTGGAATTTTCGAGAAGCTTTTGGCGGGAAATTTATTTTTCGAAACTCGGGATTTAATTTCTAGAACCATTATGAAATTTTTAAAGTCGGGAGGATGCAAATTTAACGAAGATGCGGACGATTAAAACACGTGAGGGCATTTTGGTAAATTTTAATTATTTAAATTAAATTTTATTAAAAAAATTTATGAAAAAACCGAATGGCTTCATGAAGAAGCCACTCGATTTTCTCATCTGCCCGCAAACGCCCGAGAGAGAGCGACCGTGTGAGGCGAGAGAAATCGGGAGAGGGTAATTGGCTGGCGAGCGACGGAAGAGAGAGACGTAGTGTTCGGGTTTCTCCGATGAGCTAAGGCAAAGTGCGGCTCGGTGTTTCCTGTGCTGAAGATTGAAGGTAAACTGACCTCCTTCATTTCGATTTCTGCCAGCCAATTGGGGAGTTGGGTTGCTTCCAAACTCCCACTTTATTGAGCCCGATTCTTGATATGTTTAGAGACTAGAGTGGGTGCGCTGGGGGCTCGGCATTTTCACGCCAAACCCGACCAAGAACGGGTGGGGATGTCTCCGGCTGCTTCTCTGTTTTGGTGGCCGAGGGTGTAGTATTGCCTGTGTTCCGGCCTTGGCTAGTTCTGCCAAAATGTGGAGGGATTAGCAACGGGGGAAAGGGGTGATCATCGGTGGGTTGTGGTGTTTTGGTTTTGAGAAAAAAATCGTGAAGAATTGTGCTGCCATTCAAACTATCTAAGTGAGAAGCTTTAAATTGTTGTTAGTTTACACATAATTAATTGGAATGTGCCTGTTTGGTGAAGAAATTTGTGGAAATCGAGTTGAAGTTGAATTCAGATTTTTTTTTGTGTAAAAATAGGTTCTGTTTTTGGCCGTTTCGGCCTAGTTTGGTTATTCGTTTTAAATTCTGTTTTAGTGGGTGAAATTAGGTTGTTAGGGAACATTTAGCCTCTGAATTGCTCGATTCCGATAACGGACGCAAAAGTTATGCGCGTCCGAAGTTTAGGCTAGTTTTCGGCCGAACCGAATTAGTGACTCGTTTTAGTTGGGATTTCATGGGTTTAGTTAAGGAATATGATTTTTAGCGTATTTAGTGTGTAACACCCCGCGAAACCCCACGTTCCCAGTGCGCTACAGTACATCTACACACTACACACACTAACACTTGACATAACTCACTCAATTTAATACCCCTTTCATTTTCAAATTATTTTCAAAAGAACATTTGTGAGTATGAAAAATTTTCGACTCGATTCGAAAACAATTCGCGTCCCGAATAGGGTACACGAAGTCCTCAACATAAAAACTACACAGCGGGAAAAGAAAACCATTTAAAACAATTCAAGATAAAACGGTAAGACTTGAAATCCTAGAGAAGAATCCAACGCACTCCTCGAACTACACATTCTGGTACCGCGCACTCACGTCCCCACTTCGACACCCCGCGTGCACCCTCGCGGTGACGCACGTGCCAACTCAACGTCACTGTGTCTCGCGCACGCTCACAGTGCCGCGTGCCCCACGCACCCTTGCCGCTGTACAACACGTCCGCGCTCACGCCCTCACCCGTCGTCGCACGACCCTTGAGTACCCGCAGGGCCACGTGCCCCGCGCGCCTGCGATCACGCCGCACTTCCATGCTCATCTACACTTCTCTAGCATTCACTGTACGTACCTCAACCTATTTCATATCCTCTCGACTCCCAACCCCTCTCCCGAAATTTCTGCAGAGTAACGCCTAAAAACTGGCTATCCCAAAAATTAAAAACCCTGCACACATTTCACCAAAATTAACAGTATCTATCTATCCATCATCCAGAGAAAACACCACAACCAAATCAGAGTATAAAGACAACAAAAATCCATCAAATACAACTGACGAAAGTTCACAATATAGAGCAATACTATACTCTAACATGTAAAATATATGCGTACGTCGCAAAAATCACATGCACTCCATATACACCTATACACTGACGCATATACAACTCATCTCATCGACTGTACATAATCACCACAAAAGAAAGAAAAACCCCCAAACCAACCAGGCCACAACCTACCATCTCCACGGGTCGGGTCGCCCTAACAAAAATCCGCCATCCCGTGCCGCGGTCACACGCCCCCAACCATCCTACACCTCTGGACTAGGCTCTCGATGCTCACCAGCAGTATCGTCAGCACCTACACCACAGAACACACGACATAAGCCTAACGCTCAATAAGTAATGCGATATGAAAGTAAAAGCCGACAATGCAATCCTATCACATGCAGTCTCTACAATCATGCTGTCACATCTGTGACGCGTAGTGCAGCCGCACCAAGGTAAGGAGGAACCTCACGCTGCCCTACACCCTGACACGTCGCCACCGTCCCAGAGTCCCCAGCAACGAGGCCCACAAGCTACACACACGCATCACCACACGACAACCACATCAGGGTAAGGGTGTACCTCGCGCCACTCTACACCCTGACACGTCGCCCTCGTCCCAGCCTCCCCAGCACGGGGCCACAGTTGCCACACACACACGTTTCGCGACAACTCAGCCGGCTCACCCCTCGAGTAGGATCCGCGACTGGTGTTGCACCGGCCCACACACTAGTAGGATCCGCGGTACCACTGCCCATATCATCACCGTCAATACATTCACGCCGCATGACGGCCCACCCCTTGAATGGAATCCGCGACTAGTGAAGCACCGACCCTCACACTAGCGGGATCCGCGGTACCACCGTCACACGTCTCACCACATACTCAAAACATGCTCAAAACCATTTTTGTTCACGTTTTTAAAATATGATGCATGACAAACAATCCGCACGCACACCACAATCAATCACATAAACCCTAAAGTTCTACAGTGTAGGCCCACTTAGGTAAAACACATGGATGCACTACTTACCTGGCGTCCTAAGCTCACTTGACGCGCAGGTTCGCCAAAAGAAAGCTTCAACCTAAAACACAACCAAATCTCAAAATCAGTATTTATCTCGAAATTCACCAAATAGATAAAAATAACCTTCCTTAACTCCACTCATGAAATTTCAACTAAAACGGCTCATCGGTTTGGTCCGGCCGAAAACCAGGTTAAAGTTCGGACGCGCATAACTTTTGCGTCCGTCAACGGAATCGAACGATTCAAGTGGCTAAACGTCTTCTTAGGAACCTAGTTTAATATACTAAGACGGATTTTAAAACGATAAGCCGCAGACAGGCGAAGAATGCTAAAAACTGAATCTGCCACTTTTATCAAATTTCACATTTTCACTTTTCTAAAACCAAAACTCACCCGCAACTAGTTATATGCATCAAAAATGGCTATGCTACTCTCACACATCGAATGTCCACTAAAAACGCTTGCTAATTTGACTTGGACCAAAATTCGGCATAAACTTCCGACGCGTATAACCTTTCAGTCGGATATCAGAATCGAACGATTTCAGCGGCCATACGTCTCTTTAATAACCTATTTTATCCCACAAAAATAGAATGGGAAACGATCAACCAAAGCAAGGCCAAAATGGCTAAAAAAGGAATTGTCCCTGCACGAACAATGGTTGATTTTTTATTTCAAACTTCAATTTAAGAACCTCTACACACAACTAGCCCTATTTCGTTTATATCTCTCAGCCAAGCTCACCGCAAATGCAATGAGGCTGAGCAATAAGCTCGGCCAAAACAAGAAACCGACAGGACTCACCTTCGGTTTCCTTAGACTCGCGGCATCTCCCTCGTGGTACACTACAACCTTGCGGCCAATTCCATCAATGAGTGTTCAGCCAAACCAAAAATAACGAGACGGGTAGCAAGAGGGGAAAGTCTTACCGCGGAGTTGCTGTGCGCTAGGTCGAAGGGAGAGCAATGCACAGCCGAACACTCAGTCACTGGCGGTCTCCCCCACGCTCACTCGCGTCGGCCAAAGAATCGGAGTTCAAGAATTTTCCCCCCTCTCCCGCGTCTCCCTCTCGGTTTCGCTCTCTCGGCCGCGTACAGCACAAGGTGGAATGGCTTCCACCCGAAACCATTCCACCTTTTTTTTTTAATTTTAATTTAATTACAAATTACCAAAATGCCCTCACGTGTTTCAATCGTCCGTAATTTCGTTAATTTCCCAACCTCCCTACTTTAAATTTCGAAAACATCGCAACAGTAGGCTGCGAGTCTTAAAATTTAAATTTTCCCGTTGAAACATTTCTAAAACTTGGGCCGAGATTAAATTAAAATTTCGGAAATCAAAATAATAATAATAAAAATATCCAAAATTTTTGGGTTATTACATAGTGAATTTTGATGCGAAGATTAATGGGCGATTCTTATGTTTTAGGTTGAGGCGTTTTGGCAAAGCTGTGCGTCGAGTAAGTTTAGGACGCCAGGTAAGTAGTGCATGCATGTGTTTTGCCTAGGTGGGCCTACACCGTGGAACTTTAAGATTTATCTTGTTGATTGTAGTGTGCGTGTGTATTGTTTGACATGCATCATGTTTTTTTTAAAAAGGGAACAAAAATGGTTTTGAATATATTTTGAGTAAGTGGTGAGATGCGTGGTGGTGGTACCACGGATCATGCTAGTGTGTGGGCCGGATTTCGCTCGAAGAGTGGCCGGTTGGACCATCACGCGGCGTGTATGTGTCGACGGTGAGGATGATGGACAGTGGTACTGCGGATCCTGCTAGTGTGTGAGCCCGTGCAATACCAGTCGCGGATTCTACTCGGGGAGTGGGCCAGCTTGGCTGTCACGAAATATGTGTGTGTGGCAATTGTGGCCCTGTTGCTGGGGAGGCTGGGACGGGGGCGACGTGTCAAGGTGTAGTGTGGCGTGAGGTACATCTTCACCCTGATGTGGTTGCTGTGTGGTAATGCGTGTGTGTAGCTTGTGAGTCTCATTGCTGGGGAGTCCGGAACGGTGGCGATTCCCTCGTTTTGTTGGGTCATTCCCTATTGTGGAAAGGATTGGGAAGACCGCTTACAAGATTCAGCAGCCTTCCTCGATGTATGCCATACATAATGTCTCCATGCTGAGGAAGTGAATGCGTGATCCTTCTCAGGTGGTTACACAACAGGATATAGAGGTACAACTGACGCTATCTTACAAGGAGAAGCAGTGGCCATACTAGGATCAGCGGTGAAAATGTTACAGAACAAGCAGATTCCCTTGGTCAAAGTTTTACGGCGCAATCACAATGTTTAGGAGATCACTTGGGAGAGGCGGCAGGACATGGAACAACAGTACCCCGAGCTATTCGGTACGTAAAATTTTGGGGACAAAATTCTTTTAAGGAGAGGAGGATGTAACACCCTATAATTTTGTCGTATCGATTTTTGGATTCTCGAGACGATAAACGAGGGGGTTCGGGTCGGAATGGAGAGCAAAAAATTTGTAAGGTTAGGTGGAGAATTATTTCGGGGTTAATGGTGGGGAAAGAATTGTAAGAATTCAGCCAAAAACGGATTGATTAGCCGTTTGGTTGAAAAATTTAAGTGTGAGGGCAAAAAGGTAATTAGTATATTATTATTTTATTTAATATTTATTTAAATGTTAATAGAGAAGGGGTGGGATTCGCAGAAACTCTCTCCCCTTCTCTGTTGTTTTCTCCCTCACCCACTGCATAACCTTTCGGCTTCTCTCCTTCCCGTGATCGCTCAGCCGGCGATTTCTTATGGTTTTCTCCTCCATTTCAACGCTTCAAGGTAAGTTTAAGTAGTTTATGGTACAATGTTCGTTTAGTGTTGGAGTTTAGGAGAAATTTGGTGGATAGAGATTTGGGGTTTTAGGGTTATAGTGTTATTGGGGGTAATGTTGATTGCTGTGGGTTATTGAAGATAAATGTGATGGATAAGTGAGGAAGTGAGCGAATTTGAGCGAGGGACCGAGAACGTAGGATTTTAAGCACTAATACGCAATGTTTAAAACATTTAAAAGTTTTTTAAATGTCGCAGCCAACGCGTTTGGCATAAAATCATTTTTATGACAATTTGACATTATAACAGCTAAAAACGGGTCTAACCCAAAATCCTACAATCAAAACCATACAATCTAGACTAATTTCTCCCAAATAACTTCCAAAGAGTATTCAAATATTAAAAACAACCTTTTATATTTAAACAAAAATCTTAATCATTCGTCAAAATGGCTCGTACGATTTAAAAACACTTTATATACATCAAAATACCAATTCACAATTATACACAGGTGTTCAACACAAAAATACTTACAAAATCCCACAACCTATCACACCATGGTCGTGTTGCCCAAACAAGGCGCCCACACCGACATACAGCATACATCACCAACCGCCATCCTAGTCAGGCCCGAGCTCAAACAACTCACTAGAGAGCTCGCCATCACCTACACCAAGGAACACAAAACATAAACCTAATGCTTAGCAAGTATGAAATATGAACTGACAATCAATACATAACCCAACCCCTAACACAAGCAGTTTCCATGCTCTGTTTCGTTTTCATTACTATCATCTTCTACTTTCGCGTGTGATTCAAGTAGGCACCCATCCTATCACACTCAGAACGGCCAAACCATGACCCATAGAGCGAGATTAGAGGCACACATCGTGTTCACGCACGAGACGGCCATACAAAATCTCCTCCCAACATCGATCATAGAACCCTCTAGTGCTTTCTCACTAGCACGTTAAGAACGAGGCGTTCACAACCATGTCATCTTAAGTACTTTCATCAATGTGAACCTTCTAGTGCTTTCTTTCTAGCACGTTAACGACGAAGCGTTTCCATACGTGACATCTTTTCTTATCTGATTACATTTCATACGCACAATTCAAAACATGCTCAAAACTCGTTCTTTCGTAATTCAAAATCATGATGCATGTCAATACATATGCGCAATCAACTGACCAATCAACAAAACAAACAGTCAAAACAAACAAACAACCCTACCATTCCATGGCGTAGGCCCGAGGGCAAATCACAAACAATCCATTACTTAACTTGCACTCTACGCTCACGTTTAGCTCTAACACGATATCCAATTCTGTTCAATTCCAAACCAAAAGTCAAATCACCACATTAAACCTTACATAATCCTTAACTTACTCTAGCTAACTTTTTTATACAATAAATTCATGATTCTAACAGAAATTTTTTCAAACACCAAAATCACCCTCGGATTTTCACTTTAAATTTTAGTTCAATTTCAAAAAGTCATAATTAATTCATCCTAACTCCAATTTGTGTGATTCAAGATGCTTTGGAATCCTTAACTAGTCTACTTTCTAATGCAAGGTCAATTTATCCAAGAACAATTTAACCTTAAATCAGATTTCAGTAATCACCCGCTGGCCTGATTTTTGCTCTTTTTGACCATTTCAACTTCTACCTCTTTTTTTCCTCTAAACCCATCAACCAATCCCTTTTTATCCCGCCATCATACTTTAGAATATGAGAAATAGGAGGGCATCACAAACTTAGAATTCACCCTCCTCTAGGGTTTCCACAAACGCTAATCAAAACCCATAAAAATACCTTCAAAAGAAAGCTCTTCCTTCAAACAATAAAACCCTAAAATAATTTAACCACTAACCTTGAATCCTTGTATCTCTTGGAGTTTGAAATTCCAGGAAAAGGGGAGGGGAATTTGGGCTGAAAATCGTGGAGAGAGACAGTGTGGAAAAGATAAATGGAAGTGTTTTAACTTTTCACCATTAAACCATTTAATTTTTCCTTAATCCCTTTCTACTCACAACTCCTTCACTAATTTAACTTCCACCCCTACACTCACTTTTTATTTACTTTCCACCATATGCTAAAATCCTCATTAAGTCTTCATCCATTTACATGCATAACATTTTCCTCCTTAGTCAATGTTATGTGACATGTCACATAACCAGACACATGACATTTCTAATTATCACTTTTGTTCACAATTGTTTCTAATGTTATATTTAACTTCTCTTTGACTCTAAAATTACTCAAAATATATATTTGAGTCTCTCATCCCCTATCTAACTCCATTAAGACTAAAACGTAATTAAGGAGAGAAAATTCCTGGGTGTTACACAATAATTAGATCAAGAATCAAGAAAATGCATGTAGCCTTATATGGGTTGATTCTAGAAATCCAGGAGAAAGATTCTTTTCAACACAACCTAAAATTAATAAATTTGTTAATTATTAAAGAGAATGTTTAGAAGGAAAGAAAAGCCGAAGATACTTGAAGATTTAGTGGTCAAAGTTTTCTTTTATTTGATTATGTAATTTTTCTTTGTTTCCTTCTATTAATTTGTTAAGTTTTCTAATCTTTAGGTGTAACGCCGCCAAAACCTACTTATTTTTGGTCTGTTCACTGCTCCGACACCATATCTTTAACGCCCTGCGTCGTCCCTAGACCCAGATCATCAACCGTACACCCGCTTCTCACTTCGACAGAATTCGTATAAAAATTTGAAACTTTTGGTTCTTCGACTCAAAACGACTTCCAAAAGAAATACATATGAACGCCGTAGCGGAAAACTCAATCTAAAAACGGTTTAACTAACTTCACCTTTGTAAAACATAGGAATGAAGAGACCGGTCGACACCTGCAAACACCAGTCGACACTTAAGTTGTCTTGGGTTTCTCATTGGTCGACATTGGCGGACACCGGTCGACACCACGTTCCTCCCGGGTCTTCACGTCGGTCGACACTAGAAATCACTGGTCGACACTTCTACATTTATTTCAGAGAGTGGTCGACACCTGCTTTCAAAGGTCAACACTTTGATCCCTCTGCCCGCGCAGGTCGAACCCCGCGATCGACACTCTCACTGATTTTACACTAACCGGTTGACACCCACGGTCGCTGGTCAACACCTCATTTCTCTCTGCTCGCACAGGTCGACCCCCGCGGTTGACACTCACCTTCCAATTCACACTGACCGGTCGACACCTATGGATTTCGGTCGACACTTTACACCAGCAGCCCCAAAATAATAAAACCTGAATCATTCATTTAAACTTTTTCAAATAGTTTAACAATGTACCTATACATCAATCCCGACTATCCACATCCACACCCATCTATGCCTCAAAACCTAGACACGCGACATAGATCTCTCAAAAACGCGACTCCCAGAAACCTACCTCCTAGCTTCACTCCACGGGTCGGGCCACCGCGACAAGCTCCACCTGCTGGCACACGGTAGTACGTCGCCAACCGTCTACTCATCCTGTCTAGGTTCTGGCAAGTTACCCGCTTGAAACTCTGCGCCTACACCACGAAACACACAACATAAGCCTAATGCTCAGTAAGCAGTGCAATATGAAATGTAAAACGACAATGTAATCCTATCACATTGACACGATTCCACCTTGAATGAGTCGGGTTTTACCCACAAATGAAACTGAAAAACAAAAATGAGCAGAAAATCGAATGCTGTCCGATGAGCAACCTTTTCGGCTTTTGGCATAACGATCTTCCGAAGGAAGACGGCAACAAACGGAACCGGTTTCTGGCCACTCTCTTCGTGTATCCTTCTCTGGAAAAGAAAGGGAAGACGAGTAGAACTGTAACACCCTGAGAACCCACACGTCCCCGGTGCGCTACAGTACATCTACACACTATACACACACAATAACACTTGACACAACTAACTCAATTCAATACCCCTTTCGTTTTCAAATCATTTTCGTAAGCACATTTGTGAGTATGAAAATTTTTCGACTCGATTCAAAAAAAACAACTTGCGTCCCGAAGAGGAAACACGAAGTCCTCAACATAAAACTACGCAGCGGAAAAGAAAACCATTTAAAACAATTTGAGTTAAAACGGTAAGACTTGAAATCCTAGGAAAGAACCCCACGCTCCTCACGAACTACCCAGTCCGGTCCCAAGCACTCACGTCCCCACTCCGACACCCCGCGTACACCACCGCAGTGCCACAGGTGCCAACTCAACGTCGCTGTATCTCGCGCACGCTCACAGCGCCGCGTGCCCCACGCACCCTGCCTCTGTACAGCACGTCCGCGCGCACGCCCTCACCCGGCGCCGCATGACCCGTGTGCACCCACAGGGCCGCGTGCCCCGCGCACCTGCGATCACGCCGCACATCCACACTCATATGAACTCCTCTAGCATTCATCATACACACACCTTGACCTATTTCGTATCCTCTCGAACCTCAACCCCTCTCCCGAAATTTCGGCAGAGTACCGCCTAAAAACTAGCTACCCCAAAATTTAACCCTGCACACAATTCACCAAAATCCAACAATATTTACCTATCCATCATCAAGAGAAATCATCCCAACCCAAATCAGAGTAAGAAGACGACGAAAATCCGTCAAATACAAATGAAGAAAGTCTCCAGTATAGAGAAATAACATACTCTAACATGGAAAATATCCGCATACGTTACCAAAATCACACGCACTCCATATACACCTATACACTGACGCATATACAACAATCAATCCCATCCTCCGTACATAACCACCGCAAAAGAAAGAAAACCCACAAACCGACCAGGCCACAACCTACCATATCCACGGGTCGGGTCGCCCTAACAAAAGTCCGCACATCCGGTGCCACAGTCGCACGCCGCCAACCATCCTACGCCTCAGGACTAGGCACTCGAGGCTCACCAGCGGTATCGTCAGCACCTACACCACAGAACACACAACATAAGCCTAACGCTCAGTAAGTAATGCGATATGAAAGTAAAAGCTGACAATGCAATCCTATCACATGCAGTCTCTACACTCACACTCATGTTGTCACATCTGTGACGCGTAGTGCAGCCGCACCAGGGTAAGGAGGAACCTCACGCCACCCTACACCCTAACACGTCGCCACCATCCCGGACTCCCCAGCAACGAGGCCCACAAGCTACACCCACGCATCACCACACGGCAACCACATCAGGGTAAGGGTGTACCTCGCGCCACTCTACACCCTGACACGTCGCCCCCGTCCTAGCCTCCCCGGCACGGGGCCACAGTTGCCACACACACACGTTTCGCGAGAGCCCAGCCGGCCCACCCCTCGAGTAGGATCCGCGACTGGTGTTGCACCGGCCCACACACTAGTAGGATCCGCGGTACCACTGCCCATATCCTCACCGTCAACACTTTCACGCCGCATGACGGCCCAGCCGGCCCACCCCTCGAGTAGGATCCGCGACTGGTGAAGCACCGGCCCGCACACTAGCGGGATCCGCGGTACCACCGCCACACGTCTCACCTCATACATCAAAGCATGCTAAAAATCATTTTCGTTCCCGTTTTAAAAAAATATGATGGATGTCACACAATACGCACACACACCGCAATCAATCACATAAACAATAAAGTTCTACAGTGTAGGCCCACTTGGGCAAAACACATGCATGCACTACTTACCTGGCGTCCTAAGCTCGCTCGATACACAGCTTCGCCAACAGGAAGCCTCAACCTAAAACACAACCAATTTCTCATCAGTATTTCTCCCAACATTTTTCAATTAGCTAAAAATAACCTTATCTAACTACACTCATTAAATTCCAACTAAAACGGTCCATTGGTTTGGTTTGGCCGAATACCAGCTCAACGTTCGGATGCGCATAACTTTTGCGTCCGTCAACGGAATCAAACAATTCAAGTGGCTAAACGTTCCCTTAGGAACCTAGTTTAACATCCCAAGACGGATTTAAAATCGGTAGGCCGCAGATAGGCAAAAAACGCCAATAACCGAATCTGCCATTTTCATTAAAATTTCACATTTTCACTTCCCTTCAACCGAAACTCACTCTCAACTAGTTATATGCATCAAAATGGCTATGCTACTCTCACACGTCGAATTTCCACGAAAAAGGGTCACTAATTTGACTTAAACCAAAATCTCGCATAAACTTCCGACGCGCATAACTTTTGCGTCGGATATCGGAATCGAACGATTCCAGCATCCATACGTCCCTCGAACAGCCTAATCCATCCCACAAGAACAGAACTTAAAACAATTAACCAAAACTAGGCCAAATTAGCTAAAAACCGAACTGCCCCTGCACAAAAATGGTTAAATTTTTTATTTCAAACTTCAATTTACAAACTTCCACACACAACTAGCCCCATCTCGTCCATAACTCTCGGCCAAGCTCACTGCAAAGGCAAGAAGACCAAGCACTAAGCTCGGCCGAAACAGGAAACCGATAGGGCTCACCTTCGGTTTTCCTTAAACTCGCAGCATCACATTCGCGCTACCCTACCACTTGCGGCCAATTTCATCAATGCCGAAAGCAGGCCGAGCACTAAGCTCGGCCAAGCCAAAAAAAATGGGGCGGCAGAACAAGTAAAAAGCTTACCGTTGCGTTACTGTGCCCTCGGTCGAATGGAGGGCAATGCACAGCCGAACACCCAGTCCCGGCAGTCTCCCCAATGCCCACTCGCGTCTGCCGAAGAATCGAAACTCGAGGATTTTCCTCCCCTCTCCCGCGTCTCACTCTCGGCTCTCTCGGGAATTCGAGCTGCTGAAACCGAATGGCTTCGGTTCGTCAGGACAGCAGCACCTGTTTGCAACCCGCACCTTGCACCCACGCTCGCCGGCCGTCGATCACAGCTCCGCACACGACCACTCTCCCCTGCGTGCTAGCTCTCGGCGCTCTCGGTTGCTCGCAGAAAACCAGCCGAATGGCTTCTTCCCGAAGCCATTCGGGTGGTTTGTATATTTTTTTTTTTTAAAATAAAAAATATACAAATTACCAAATAGCCCTCACGCGCTTCAATCGTCCGAAATTTCGTAACTTTCTCGACTTTCCGACTTTAAATTCCGAAAAACTTCGCAAAAGTAGGCTCCGAGTCTTACAATTCAAATCTTTCCCGTTGAAATATTTCTCAAAACTCCGACCGGGATTAAACTAAAAATTCCAAAAATAAAAATATAAAATTCGAAATTCCCGGGTTATTACAAGAACGACGGTTATGCAAGCAACCTCGGGCTTGAAAGCTCAAGGAGATGCACTCCTTCTCGGTTCTTGGCCGAACCGAGCCTTACCGTTCACCAAACTTCAAGCTACTTCGGCTAAACACAAAAGGGGCTATTCTCATAGATTCAACAACCTTTACACACACCAATAGCCATGTATTTATAGACCTAGGGTGGCTGAAGGTTACAATGGGCTTGAGCTTCGAAATGGGCCACATGGTTGGCCATTCTTGGTCCACTTGCACATCAGATCACTCTTCAAGCTTTGGCCTATTTGTTGCATCAATGTGTTGCTAAACTCCGGCTCAATTGTTGCTTCTAACCACCATCTAACTTAACATACATCTAATCTTAATGCCTAAGGATGCATGCAATTATAAAACATTACAGGAAGGCGAATGTTTGCCAACAAAAACACAAGGGCGAATGTTTGCCAAATAAAATTCAATAACAAATTAATTCCAAGGGAGACAAATCCCTTCTTCATGTGCTTCCAGCTTTAGCTCCCACGATAGCAAGTGCAAGGGTTGATCTTTGTCCTTTGTGCTCGGGTCCCGTTCCAAGTCTGCGAATAGGTATTCGACACACATAATTCCTGCAAAAGAATTGAACTTGTTAGTGAACAGGTTTGATAAAGCTCATGCCTTGGTTTGTGATCGAGTGATGACCCTCTGGGGCACATTATCCTCCTAGGTGATTGAAGATTTAACCTCAAATTTGTTAATGGGGTCGCTTCGACGTCATCATCGTCTCCTTTGTATGGTGGAGAGAGATCTTGGACATTAAAGATAAAGGAAATTCCATAGTCGCCAGGTAGCTCTATCTCATAAGCATTATTGTTGATTCTTTCTAACACCTTGAATGGTCCTTCTGCTCCTTGCATTAACTTGGATTTCGTTTTAGCGGGCAACCTTTCTTTCCTTAGGTGCAACCAAACTAAGTCTCCTTCATTAAAGATAACTTCTCGTCGTCCTTTATTAGCGTGTTTGCGACCTTTTCGTTGCTCTTCTTGGTGGCTTTACGTACAGTCTTGTGTAATTCCTTAATTCATTCAGTCTTGTCCGCTCCTGATGGATTAGCTAAGTCTATAAATGATAAGGGAACAAGATCTAACGGTGTATATGGATTTAAATCTATAGGCAACCTCAAAGGGCGATTGCTGAGTAGTGGAATGAAGGGTGCAGTTATAGGCAAACTCCAATCCTGGGAGTACTATATCCCAGTTAGACAGTTTCTTACCTACAACAGTGCGTAAGAGGGTACCTAGGGTCCTGTTGACGACTTCCGTTTAACCATCGGTTTGGGGATGAAAGGATGTGCTGAAACACAACCTAGTCCCCAACTTTTTCCACAAAGTGGTCCAAAAGGCACTTAGAAATTTAGTGTATCTGTCCGACACTATAGGACGTGGTATACGATTAAGGCGAACAATTTCTTTAAAATATAGGTTAGCTATTAAGACAGAGTCATCGGTCGCGGCACAAGGAAGGAAATGTGCCATCCTGGAGAACCGATCCACGACCACCATGATAGAGTCTTTATTCCGGGCGGTCCGTGGTAGTCCTAAAATGAAGTCCATACTAACCTCTACCCAACCAAGGGTGTGATGGGACGGGTAAAGGCATGTACACCTTGAGGTAGAACTTGACTCTTAGCCTTCTTGCAAATCACGCATGTCTCCACCATGCGATGCACATCTTTCATCATGCGAGGCCAATAGAAGTGTTCCTTAAGCGATTCTAGGGTCTTTTTCTCCCCAAAGTGACTTTCTAGGCCTCCGCAATGAGCTTCTTTTACTAGGTATCGTCTTAAGCTTCCTTGGGGAATGCACAACTTTCTTGCTTTAAGTAAATAGCCATCCATGAGGTGATATTCTCCTTTGGCCTTGTCCATGCATTTGATGTAATAAGGTCCAAAATCAAGGTCGATTTCATAGATATCCTTGTAGAATCCGCTTTCTAGAGAGTGCATCGGCCACAACACTCTCCTTTCAAATACTTAAGGGTGTATGGAAACATTTCTAAAAACTCCACCCGCTTGGCATGTCTCTTGTTCAGCTTGTGCTGACTGTTAATATGTCTTAGGGCCTGGTGATCAGTGTTGATAACAAATTCTCTAGGTAGGAGGTAATGCTGCCAATGTTCTAAAGCATGTATAACTGCGTAGAATTCTTTGTTGTAGGTGGAATAATTTAGTATGGGTCTTTTCAATTTTTCGCTAAAATATGCCACGGGTTTGCCATCTTGCATAAACACTGCTCCTACGCCGACTCCAGATGTACCGCTTTTGACCTCAAATGCCTTGTTGAAATAATTCTCCGCCTAAGCTTACAAATTTTTCGCTCTCCATTCAGACCCGAATCCCGCTGTTTATCGTCCTGACAACTCGAAAATCGGCACCGCGAAAGTACGGGGTGTTGCATTAGATATTTGCTTATTCTAAACATCAATATTTGCTTTTGAATGTGCTTATTCAAATCTTCTTCGGTGATTGTATCAATTAATTCCAACCTATTGATTCTACTTTATGGAAACTTTGAAGTTCTTGATTAATTTTACATGCTCTCACAATACTCGAGCATCATTCATTATTTTATGAGATATGAAAGTTTCTCTTTCTTCAAAAACTTTCTTTCGTGAAAAGTTTCCTTTCGTAAAAAGTTTCATTTGTTGAAAAGTTTCATTTGTTGAAAAGTTTTCTTTTGTAAAAAGTTTCATTTCATGAAAAGTTCCCTTTTTAGAGTAGTTTCCTTTCCTCAAAAAAGTTTCATTTCTTGCAAAGTTTCATTTCGTGAAAAGTTTCATTTCTAACCAAATTTGAAAATTAGAATTTTGACTTAAAAAGTTTGATCTGACTTGTTTTTGCTTGTTAAATTTTTTTCTTTATTAGGTTTTTACATAAAGAGTTCAAAGAGAAAATTGAGAGGTAAAAAGTAAGATGGTGAAATTATCATATAAAACTCATTATTTGAGGAAAATGCAAACGGAGAGACATAAATTGAGTGTAAACATGTGAGGGAATGAACAAGTTATGTTTACTTACTTATTTTGCGGGAGAGGTCCATCAAACAAAATTTACATTTAACAAGTTTTCTTCTTCTTTACAACAAGCTTAGATTTCGCAAAGCCTCTCACATGCAATACATAAGCCACAAAGAGGTTGAGGAAGAATACTACAGACGAAGGCAAATCCAGTAGGTAAAAACTTCGTTGAGAAAGTTCGCACAACTCCATGACAATGGTTTGTTGGAATACTACAAAGAGTTGATGGAACAAAAGGTAAATAAACAAATGTTGAAGGAACAAGAGGTTAAACAAAAAGCCGAAGAGCCACCAACAAAAGAGCCACTAATCGAAGAACCACTGATAAGAACCACGAGTATATTAAACCCGAGACCCTTCAACAATGCGGAATAGGAACTCAGGAACACCTTTGAAATCTAGTATAAGAAACTTGACTCTAATCGAACCTTGCCGACGGAACACAAGTTATCAAACAAAGAGCTCGACTCGTAACCAAACTTGTGGTTAGAACCAAAACTATCAAGTTGATCTTTCAAAGTTTGAATTGAATAAGATTTAGTTCTTCATAAAAAACTAAAAAGAAAATTCTCACAAAGAGTAAATTCAAAATCGTGTATCTTGATTCTTGTAACATCCCAAGAAACCCCGCGTTCTCGGTGCGCTACAGTGCATCTACACACTACACACACACACTAACACTTGACACAACTAACTCAATTCAATACCCCTTTCGTTTTCAAATCATTTTCAAAAGAACATTTGTGAGTATGAAAATTTTTCGACTCGATTCGAAAAACAACTCGCGTCCCGAAGAGGAAACACGAAATCCTCAACATAAAACTACGCAGCGGAAAAGAAAACCGTTTAAAACAATTTGAGATAAAACGGTAAGACTTGAAATCCTAGGAAAGAATCCCACGCACCCCACGAACTACCCGGTTCGGTCCCAAGCACTCACGTCTCCACTCCGACACCCCGCGTACACCATCGCGGTGCCACAGGTGCCAACCCAACGTCACTGTATCTCGCGCACGCTCACAGCGCCGCGTGCCCCACGCACCCTGCCTCTGTACAGCACGTCCGCGCGCACGCCCTCACCCGGCGCCGCATGACCTGTGTGCACCCGCAGGGCCGCGTGCCCCGCGCACCTGTGATCACGCCGCACTTCCACGCTCATCTACCTTTTTCTAGCATTTACTGTTCACACCTCAACCTATTTCGTATCTCCTCGACTCCCAACCTCTCTCCCGAAATTTCGGCAGAGTAACGGCTAAAAACTGACTATCCCAAAATTTAAACCCTGCACACAATTCACCATAATCCAACAATGTTTATCTATTCATCATGCAGAGAAATCCCATAACCAAATCAGAGTAAGAAGACAACAAGAACCCATCAAATACAAATGAAGAAAGTCCTCCAAAACACTACAACCCCTCTATACAATCTCAAAAGATCAATGTCTATACAACCCCGCTATCTACACAAATACCCAACATGAAATGATAAATCCACTATCACCTACCACCACCACGGGTCGGGTCGCCCTAACAAAAATTCGCCATCCGGTGCCTCGGGTGCACGCCGCCAACCATCCTACGCCTCTAGACTAGGCTCTCGAGGCTCAACAGCAGTATCGTCAGCACCTACACCACAGAACACACAACATAAGCCTAACGCTCAATAAGTAATGCGATATGAAAGTAAAAGCTGACAATGCAATCCTATCACATGCAGTCTCTACACTCACACTCATGTTGTCACAACTGTGACGCGTAGTGTAGCCGCACCAAGGTAAGGAGGAACCTCACGCCAACCTATACCCTTACACGTCGCCACCGTCCCGGACTCCCCAGCAACGAGGCCCACAAGATACACACACGCATCACCACACGGCAACCACATCAGGGTAAGGGTGTACCTCGAGCCACTCTACACCCTGACACGTCGCCTCCGTCCCAGCCTCCCCAGCACGGGGCCACAGTTGTCATACACACACGTTTCGCGACAGCCCAGCCGGCCCACCCCTCGAGTAGGATCCGCGACTGGTGTTGCACCGGCCCACACACTAGTAGGATCCGCGGTACCACTGCCCATATCCTCACCGTCAACACATTCACGCCACATGACAGCCTAGCCGGCCCACCCCTCGAGTAGGATCCGCGACTGGTGAAGCACCGGCCCGCACACTAGCGGGATCCGCGGTACCACCGCCACACGTCTTACCTCATACATCAAAGCATGCTAAAAATCATTTTCGTTCCCGTTTTAAAAAAAAATATATGATGCATGTCACACAATACGCATACACACCGCAATCAAACACATAAACACTAAAGTTCTACAGTGTAGGCCCACTTGGGCAAAACACATGCATGCACTACTTACGTGGTGTCCTTAGCTATTCGATCCAACCCGATCGATTCTGTTTTCCTGAAATTCTGAAATATAAAGTTATAAGTTATCATTCACGATTTACAATTCTAATTCACAACCACCACATAAAACCAAATCCACAAATTTCTATTTTTAAACACTAAATAAACAACCACAAAATCATGAAGTGTAACTCTATGCACTTAACTTCCAAATCAACAAGTAAGCTAACCTATTCTCTTAACATCCATCAACCAGCATGAACACAATCTAATATCCAATATCCAAACATAATAGAACTCAAAAGATGTGCATATAACCCCTATCTCCAAACACCCATCATTCTATAATGCACAATCTAAAAATTGAAGTCCAATTCAAATAATTATCCCAAGGGTAGGTTATTATCCACACAACCTCAATCAACCACCCTAACAATTTAACACTTCAATCAATTTCAACCAAATAACTCAATATCAAGGAATTAAAATTGAAACCATAACAACTCAACTTTCGAAATTTGTCATAAATCTTGTCCAACTTCAAAAATTCACAACAAATTGAATATAAGTCCAAATTCAATGATTTAAAATGGTAAGGGCTTCTAAACGAGTCTATTGCAACATGGTGAAATCCATTTGTCAAAAATCGAACTCAATTAATAGCACAAAATCAAAAACCGAATCTGCCTGGAAATCGTTTCACAGTTTTTTTATTCAACTTTGAAAATTCATATCAAATCGTATATTTGGCCGAATTCGATGATTCAACATGTTTTGGAAACCTTATAAGGTCTAGTTTATGCTGGTGAAATCCATTTTTCAAAATCAAAGCATAATCAACGGCAGAAAAATCAAAACCGAATGTCAGCTGAAATTTTCCAGTTTTTGCACAATAACTTCTAAAATTCATAACTCATTCAATCCTTACCCGATTTCAACGATTCAAGATGCTACGTAACCCTAATTATGTCCACTTCGACGTGGTTTCATCCATATGCCAAAAACCAGACTTGATAAATAGCAGAAATTCGAAAAAAATCGCAGCTGCCCAAAACCTCTTCACAGATTTTTTTATTTTTATTTTTTTATCAAACTTAGAAAAATCATATCTTCCTTTACGATTATCGAAACAACTCAATTTCAAAGCCAACATTTTCCTTAAAGTATCTAATTCAACATACTATAACAGTTTTTAAAATGAACAACCGGAGCTCAGGTGAAAAATACCAAAACCGAGCTGCCCAATCTGAAACCCTAGACTTTTATTGGCCAAAACCAGAAAAGGAGAAAACTTACCGAAATCGAAGAGAGGGCCGTTTTTTTCATGCGGGACAGAGAAGGAAGACGAAGAGGAGAGGGAGCTGCGTTCTTCGGGGGAGGAAAAATGGACGAGCTGGTTCCTCTTTTGTGCAAAACTGAGAAGAAATGAAACAAAAAGAGAGGAGAGGAAAACAAAAACAGAGAGGGAAGGATGCGGAAGAGAAGAAACAGGGAGGGGGAGAGAAGAAGACTGCGGGGAGGGGGTGAGTTGCTAGCAGAATGAGGTTTTTTTTTTTTTTTTTAATAATATTATTAATAATAATAATAATAATAATAAACCTAATTACTAAATCGCCCTCAACCTCTCATTTTTTTGTTAAACGGTCAATCAGTTCGCTTCTATTTAGAATTTTAGAATTTTCTCTTTTCCATTAGCTTCAAAATAATCTTTTACTTAACGGTATAAATTTTCGTCTCTTGATTCCGAGTAAAACTCCGCCGTCTACCGATACGTAAATCCGAAAATCATTTTAACGAAAAATTTCAGGGTGTTACAATTCTAATGCTATAGGGTCTATGCTTTTAAATAAGCTACAAAATATCCTAATGTAAAGATTAAAAAATATCTAAAAATTAAAAACTTAATAAATTAATAAAAGGAAACAAAGGAAAATTATATAACCAAATAAAAGAAAACTTTGACAAATTTGATTGATGATTTTAGCGGCTCACCTTCCTAAAATCGTGCTCCACCTTTCTCTAGAAATTAGGAAATAAGAACCTGCCAAATTTGATAGAGAAGGAAACTATGCATGGATTTTGCATGTGCATGTTTTGTTGTTGTGCTTCCATCCCTTTTTTAGTTATTCTGTGAGCATGTCGGCCACACCTTCTCCAAATCTTCACGTAAATCTTTATCTCTTTCAAAATCGGGTGAATCTTTAGGTCTCTCTTTCTCTCCAATCTTTATAAATCTTTATGTAACTCTCTCCAATTATTTTTTTGGATTCTACTTGTAGTTTTTTAATCAAAAACTTTCTTTTGTAAACTTTCAATGCATCATCTTCCTTCAATGAATCTTTACCCATGTTTGAAAAATCTTTAATTTAAGCTTTGATTTTTGGGCTTCCTTGGTTCATATCATACATTATGTTTTTTCAATAAATCTTTACCTATGTTTGGAAAATCTTTGATTGAAACTTTGATTTTTGGGCTTCATTGGTTCATATCAGGTGTGGTTTGGGTCAAGCTCTTATTTTGATAACTACGGTTACATTGAATTCTTCGATTGGAGTCTTAGTTTCATCTTATTCTTAAATTGGAAAGACGTTTATTTGAACTATTCGGCAACGTTGTCGGGTCCCAGGTCCTTTTGATCCGAGGTTCACATCTGTTAGTATCAAAGTTTTGACTTCGCCAATTTAAGGTGCTATATTTAAATTTTGTTTTCAATCTTTTCTTCATCTTATTCTATTTGTCCTAGTACTCAAAAAGTACAAAAAAAATTATTTTTTTCCGTCTTTATTATCAGTCTTAATTTTAATCTTCAATTGTTTCTTCTTGCAAATTTCTCTTCTTGAAATTCGAAAAGTACGAAAAAAAATCTATTATTTATCAATTTTTTGCAAATTTTGACAAAGCTAACAAAAAAAAAGGAAGTGTTCTCAAAAGCAAAAAAAAGTCGTCAAAAGTAAAAAAAAAAAAAAAGAAAAGTATTGAGAAGTCAAAAAAAAAAAATTCAAAATTTTGTTCTAGAGATTTCAAATATTCTACACTTTTAAATTCAACAATTCTTCTTGAATGCATAGATAATTGTTCTTTGGATATTCAAATTGTTGAATCTTCATTCGGAATATTATCTTTATCCAAATTCATTCTTTGAAAGTTCAAATTGTTGTTGAATCTTCATTTGAAATATTGTCCTCATTCAAAATTTTGTCTTATTTCAATTGTACCCTTGATTTAGTCAACTTTACAAGTTTGAACCTTTTAGCTTTAAAGTTTGATTTTTTGTAGTTTGGCTTGTTGAATTTTTACCACCGATCAAGTTCTTACGTAAAGAACTAAAAGGGAGATCTAGAGGTAAAAGACAAGAATGAGAGATTATTTTATAAAAGTCATATTTTGAGTGAAACACTAATGGAGTGACATTCATAGAGTGTAAACACGTGAGGGAGTGTGTGGGGTCTGTAAAGTTGATTTATTTGTTGATTACTAATATTTTTCTTTGGTTGACTTTTTTTTTACAAAAAACAATTAATGAAGGGCACAACGACATTGATTTAAAATTGTTCATGAGAGGCATGCAATATCAATACATGGCTCTAAATAGAAGAATGAAACGATTGGAAACTCCGACCCCTAACTATGCACAACAAAATAAAGATTTTGATGGAGAATTTGAAGAGTATAGTAGGTACTACTAAAAAGAAAAGAATGAGAGGACAAACCGACAAAAGACAACGATTTACAAAATATCAAGATAAATATTCCACCTTTCTAAGGGAAGAACAACCCCTAGGGATATTTTGATTGGGAACGAAAAGTAGACTTGATATTTGAGTTTCAAAATTATTCGGAGGATAAGAAGTTTAAGTTGATGACCATGAAATTCACGAACTACGTTAGTATTTGGTAGGATCAATTAATTACGAACCGGATCAGGAATGGTGAGACACAAATCCACATATGGGAAGACTAGAATGCCAACATGAAAAAATGGTATGTTCTATCATACTACTAGAGAGAGGTGTATTGGAAACTCCAAAATTTGACACAAGGTTCCAAAAGTGTGGAGGAATATCATAAAGAGATAGAGGTACCATGTTAAGGAGCTAATGTGATAGAAGATAAGAAGCAACCATCGCTTTGTTTATTGGGAGATTAAATCAGAAAATTGCAGACGTGGTGGATCTACAACACTACATCGACATAGAGGAGTTACTACACAAGTCAATCAAAATTAAGCGGCAACTAAATGCTAAGAGAAGTACCAGGGTTAGTACAACATCAACCACAACTTGACAAACAAATTAGAATAATGAAAAGGCAAAACCGAGAGAAGATTCTAAAGGAAAAACTGTGGCCAACAATCAAGTGTTACCACAAAAAGCTAAGGTCGAGACTTCAAATCCAATTAGATCTAGAGAGATTAAGTGTTTTCGGTGCCAATGGTTTAGACACATAGCTATGATTTTGAGGAACAATGGCATTGTGGAGAGTGTAAGTTCGAGTGATGGTGAGATGCCACCACTTAAGGATTGTAGTGACGTTGAGATGAAGGAAACAGTAAAATGAGAACTTTTGGTCACAAGACGAGTATTAAGTGTGCATACAAAGGAAGACGGAAATAGAGGTGTTAAATGGGCTGGCCGACTCACCAGCCTGCCTGCTGCCCCGGTCCAAATAGGCGGGCTGAGCTGAGCCCAGGATTTGGGCTCGCAAGCCCGTGATAAACCGAGCTCAACGAGTTGGCCAACAAGCCAGCTTGCCAGGCTCGGCGTGCTAGGCTCACGAGCCCACTCCATGACCCAGGCCACCAGGCGTCCACACCATCGCCGTCCTAGTGTTGCCAATCGTAGCGCCATCAGCATCTCTAGCGAACAACTCCGAGCCTCCGAGTGAACATCCTGAAGCTTTGCCACTTCCTTTTCTCTCTTTGGAGGTTCCATCGCAGCATCACCATCTCCACCAAACAGATCACAGATCCATCGCAGCATGGCCATGGTGCTATTTCCATCTCCAATCATATCGCCAATCGCCAACTCCTTAGCACCCAATGAGCATCCAGATTGGAGAACCGAAAACCCCAACATCGCCATCGCGTCATCACCGTCGCCAATCGCATCGCCATCGCCATCTCCTCAGCTCTGAGTGAACATCCAGAACGGAGAACTTAGAACCCTTGCATCGCCATCGTGGCATCAGCCAATCGCCATCGCCGAGTGAACAAGTCAGAGAGCAACAGAGGCCCTCTGTTGCAAACACAGGCCAGATAGCAATAGTCTAGACTCAGACTGTTACTCTCTGCCTCTAGAGGTTGAGGCCTTCTGGCCTCTCATTCCCCTCTCTTTGAGCACATGAGCAATAGTCACAGATCATTTCTCACTCTCTCTGTCTATCAACAACGGTCTCAAGAGCGTTGCTTTAATGCTCTCTCTCTAAGCATGAGCAACGGTCACAAGACCGTTGCAGCATGCAGGGGAGTGGGATTGTGGGAGATGTCTGTTGTTGTGGCATCTTCCCCCTCACTCCTTAGGCCTCTCTCCTATAAATTCTCCTCCTCTCTTCCTTGATTTTCACCAAATATTTCTCAATCTCTTTTATTCAATCATTTATAGTGCTTCGTGCTCTCAATCAATTTGTTGTTTTGAGTTAAAATCAATTTTTCTTTTCTTACAATTTACTATTTTCTCTGTTCAATAAGGTATTTTTTAATTTTCTTAAATATATTTACTGTAGCACCCCGAGAACCCACACGTCCCCGGTGCGCTACAGTGCATGCATCTACACACTACACACACACACTAACACTTGACACAACTAACTCAATTCAATACCCCTTTCGTTTTCAAATCATTTTCAAAAGCACATTTGTGAGTATGAAAATTTTTCGACTCGATTAAAAAAAAACAACTCGCGTCCCGAAGAGGAAACACGAAGTCCTCAACATAAAACTACGCAGCGGAAAAGAAAACCATTTAAAACAATTTGAGATAAAACGGTAAGACTTGAAATCCTAGGAAAGAACCCCACGCTCCCCACGAACTACCCAGTCCGGTCCCAAGCACTCACGTCCCCACTCCGACACCCCGCGTACACCACCACGGTGCCACAGGTGCCAACCCAACGTCACTGTATCTCGCGCACGCTCACAGCGCCGCGTGCCCCACGCACCCTGCCTCTGTACAGCACGTCCGCGCGCACGCCCTCACCCGGCGCCGCATGACCCGTGTGCACCCACAGGGCCGCGTGCCCCGCGCACCTGCGATCACGCCGCACATCCACACTCATATGAACTCCTCTAGCATTCATCATACACACACCTTGACCTATTTCGTATCCTCTCGAACCTCAACCCCTCTCCCGAAATTTCG
>CM039525.1:8492106-8536224 GCA_022433055.1 Begonia peltatifolia | reverse complement strand
CTTCCCGAAGCCATTCGGGTGGTTTGTATATATATATATATTTTTTTTAAATAATAAAAATACAAATTACCAAATTGCCCTCACGCGCTTCAATCGTCCGAAATTTCGTAACTTTCTCGATTTCCCGACTTTAAATTCTGAAAAAACTTCGCAAAAGTAGGCTCCGAGTCTTACAATTCAAATCTTTCCCGTTGAAATATTTCTCAAAACTCCGACCGGGATTAAACTAAAAAATTCCAAAAATAAAAATATAAAATTCGAAATTCCCGGGTTATTACATTTACATAACTTTTAATTAGAGTTATACTAACTAAATTTTTTTACATTAATTTTGCGTAGGTTTCGTTTACGTGTATTGATCAATTCACATCATCGACAAGCTTTTGTTAGACATTGGTGTTGCGTTGTGGTATCAATTTATTATTAATCCCAAACCTGAAAATCGAACACAAAAACAACATAGTATCTTCCAACAAAATCCATCAATATAAATTCCCACCCAAAAATCCAAATCTATCAATTCATGTTCCAAACCATATCACCATATAAAAACTTAGTTTTAAAGAAAACACATCTATCAAACTATTGACATCAGAACTCCACTATACAACCAAAAATGTATACAAAATCTATTGAGTAAAAGCCACCCCAAAATACAAAAGATTCCAAAACAAAGTTCCTTACTGCTTCACCATAACCTGCCAATTCCCACAGGTCGGGTCGCCCTAACACTGTCCACCAATCCGATGCCATAGTCATCCGCCGCCAATTGTCCTACTCGCTCTGACAGGACTCTCGGAACTCACCAGCCGTATCCTCAACACCTACAGCACAGAACACAAAACGTAAGTCTAATGCTTAATAAGTAGTGCAATATGAAACGTAAAAACAGTCAATGCAACCCTATCATATGCAATCTCTACACTCTCACTCATGTTACTGTTTTCTTGTCATCGTCTCGTACAATCCTTTATCAGAGTTAGGAAGTGGATTAAGTTTCTCAAGTCAAACGATTCTCTGTCTGCCTCAAAGGGTGAATCACTTTCTTTGAGCCCTGTGATTCTCTGTCAGAGTTAGGAAGCAGATCAGATTTCCCAAGTCACACGATTCTCTGTCTGCGTCGAAGGGCGAATCACTTCTTTCGAGGCAAGTGATCTTCTGTCAGAGTTGGGAAGCAAATCAAGTTTCTGAAATCGACTCTCCGTCTGCGTCGAATAGCGAATCACTTCCTTCAAGGCATGTTTTTACTATCCTCACCGTTTACATGTCACACTATTCGCTCATGCTTAAAACCATGTTCAAATTCATTTTTGTTACACTTTGCAAAACATGATAAATGACTGAAACAAAACTTGCAAATCATCTCTATAGTCCTGTGATGTAGGCCAATAAGGGTAATACACATGCAAACACTGCTTACCTGACATCCTTACCTTCTGTGATGTTCGGTTCTACCAATATTCGGGCTCAACCTAAAACAAAACCATTTCTCACTACGCACTAAAACTACGAATACCAACTCAGCCCATCTCGACCAAAAATCAACCTATACTTCAAACGCGCATAACTTTTCCTACGATTATCAAAATCGCTCAATTCTAGCGGCTAAACGCTCCTCAACGAACCTATTTTAACTTCATCAAAGGGTTTCTAAAACGATTAACCACAGCTATGTAAAAAACACTAAAAACAATTTTTGTTTTTGGCTTAAAATTCCAGAATTTTTGTTTTCAACTCACACCCACCAACTTTTCTCACGATTCAGTCACATTCTAATCTATTAAGCATAATCTAGCAGAATTGGAGGTTTCCAATTTGAAAACCCGAAATGCCCAGCACACCCCTCTCGGTTTTTCTTCCAAATTCGAGCATTCACTGCCCATGGCTCAAACACTCACACTTTCACCTCTAAACTTCTCAGACTTTAGCATAAAATAAACAGAAATTAAACCCAATTTGAACCCTACATTGTAGCGCCCCGGTCCACCTTGGATCCAGTTTGCTACTTACTCACTATTTCTCTCGTATCGTAAGCATTCGCATAAAATTTATAACTTTTATTTCTCTACTTAAAACAACGTTTTTGAAAATATTTTAAATAGCATTACAGCGGAAAACTCGATTAAAATCAGTTTGAATAAAACTTCATTTTATGAAACATAAAACAGAGACACCGGTCGACACCTGTAAGCATCGGTCGACACTTGAGTTGTCTTGGGTTTTACATCGGACGACACTACGTTTCTCTCGGGTCTTCTCGTCGGTCGACACTTCTACACTCATCTCAGAGAGCGGTCGACACCTGCTTTCACAGGTCGACACCTTGATCCTTTCTGCCCGCGCAGGTCGACCATTGTGGTTGACATCGCTGCCATTTTTACACTACTGGTTGAAACTTACAGCCATAGGTCGACATTTACTTCGTCTCTGCCTGCGCAGGTCGACCCTCGCGATCGACACTTGTAGGGTCTTGTTGACCACTAAGCCTATCGGTCGATACTTCCTCCCCAGAGCTCTATTTAAAAACCTTAAAACGTTTAAAAGCCTTTTAAATGTCGCAGAGGAAGAGTTTGGCATAAAATCATTTCGTGAAAATTTGACATTATAACGGATAAAAATGGGTCTAACCTAAAATCCTGCAATCAAAACCATACAATCTAGACTAATTTCTCCCAAATAACTTCCAAAGAGTATTCAATCATTAAAAACAACCTTTTCTGTTAAAAAAAATCTTAATCATTCGTCAAAATGATTCGTACGATTTAAAAACACTTTCTATATATCAAAATACCAATCTACAATTATATACAAGTGTTCAACACAAAAATGCTTACAAAATCCCACAACCTATCACACTATGGTCGTGTGCCCCAACAAGCTGCCTACACCGGCATACAACATACGTCACCAACCGCCATCCTAGTCATGCCCGTGCTCAAACAACTCACCAGAGAGTTCGCCGTCACCTACACCATAGAACACAAAACATAAGCTTAATGCTTAGCAAGTATGAAATATGAACTGTCAATCAATACACAACTCAACCCCTAACACATGCAGTTTCTACACTCTGTTTCGTTTTCATTTCGTTTTCATTATTATCATCTTCCACTTTCACGTGTGAGTCAAATAGGCACTCATCCTATCACACTCAGAACGGCTAAACCAGGACCCACAGAGCGAGATTAGAGACACAGATCGTGTTCACGCACAGGACGGCAATATAAAATCTCCTCCCAACATCGATCATAGAACCATTTAGTCCTTTCTCCCTAGCACGTTAACAACGAGACGTTCACCAACCATGTCATCTTACGTACTTTCATCAATGTGAACCCTCTAGTGCTTTCTTACTAGCACGTAATGACGAGGCGTTCCTATATGTGGCATCTTTTCTTATGTGATTACATTTCATAAGCACAATTCAAAATCATGATGCATGTCAACACATATGCGTAATCAACTGAACAATCAAAAAAACAAACAGTCAAAACAAACAAGCAACCCTACCATTCCATGGCGTAGCCCTGAGGGCAAATCACAAACAATCCACTACTTACCTGGCGTTTTAGAAATTCCTCGCACATCGTAACTTTAAACACTAACAAGGAATACCTATAAAATCACATATTCATCAATTCTACCTCGTTCAATTCATAAATTCCTAACTTGAAAGTCATAACTCGTACAAAACTAAAACTCTCTACTAAACCCGAGTTCCAACTCAATTTCTGACCAACATCGAAAATTCATAACTTCTCCAATACTTATCCGAATTGGACGATCCAAAGTGCTACAAGCTCCATAAGATGTCTAGTTTCTAATGGTCTCATCCATTTCCTAATTGGACATCCACAACAAGTGTGCCCATTCTTCTTGCTTAAACACCAATACACGACTAAGACTTGACTAAATCCTGAAATTTCATATCTCCCAGCTAGGGTTTTACTAAAACTAAAAAATACTCTCTCTAACCTTAGTTTTATTGCTCAAAACGACTAATTATCAACTCAAAACTAACTAAACTTACCGTAAATTGAAAATTGAAAGAGGAAACGGTTGAACGTCGTCGCTGGAGAGGAAAAACTTACCGAGGGAAAACGGCTTCTCTCTTAGAAAAGGGAAAGAAGAGAGAAAGAAGGGGGAGGAGGGGGGGGGGGATTTCGTTCGTCCTCTCTGTTTTATTTATTTATTTATTATTAATAAAATAAATTTTAATTACTATTTCGCTCGCAACTCTAATCTGTTTAGTCAAACTGTTATACGGTCCGATTCTGGTTGGATTCTTAAATTTTTCTCTTCTCCATTAACCACAAAATAATCTTTTACTTAAAGGTAAAAATTCTTCGCTCTCAATTCTGACAAAAACTCCACCAATTATAATTACGTAAATCCGAAATTAGTGTAAACAGAAAATTCTGGATGTTACATACACAATCAGCCATCAGAACAGAGAAAGCAGAGGGGAAAAAGTCATCGAAATTCGTCGGGTTTAGGCACAGGAAAGAGGAAGGAAACCTAGTGGAAGCTCGGTTCGCCGGAGAGGAGGTCGGGAAAAGGACAGAATGTCGCCGAGAGGAGAGAGCTCGTTGTCACCGAGGTTCTGTTCTCGACTCAAGATTGGTCAGCGAGGGCTTCTGTGAAAAGCCGCCCGAGCATCAGATTAAAATCTGATGATTTTTTTTCATAATTATTTATTTTATTAAATTACCGTTATGCCCTTACGTGTTTAATCCTCCGAATTTTCGTCAAATTACGTTCTTTAGCTTTCTAATTCAGAAATTTTCTTTAAAATTTCTCTTAAGTTTGAGCGGGAAATTTAATTTGCCTGGAAATCTTTCTAGATATTACACTTTTGTCTTTTACCACTCGATCTCGCTTTTAGTTCTTTACGTAAGAACTTGATCGATGGTAAAACTTCAACAAGCCAAACTATAAAAAATCAAACTTTAAAGTTTAAAAGTTCAAACTTGTGAGGATGGCTAAATCAAGGGTACAATTGAAATAAGACAAAATTTTGGACGAGAACAATATTTCAAATGAAGATTCAACAACAATTTGAACTTTCAAAGAATAAATTTAGATAAAGACAATATTTCAAATGAAGATTCAACAATTTGAATATTCAAAGAACAATTATCTACGAATTTATGAACGAATTTTTGAATTTAAGAGGATAGAATTTTCGAAATCTCTAAAATAAAATTTTGATTTTTTTTTTGACTTCTCACAACTTTTTTTTTACTTTTGACAACTCTTTTTTTTGGTTATTTTTTGGCAAATTTGACTTTTTTTTTTGTACCTTTGTCAAAATGGGTAAAAAAATTGACAAATTATAGATTTTTTTTCATACTTTTTGAATTTCAAGAAGAGAAATTCGCAAGAAGAAACAATTTAAGATAAAAATTGAGACTTGTTAATAAGGATGGAAAAAAATGATTTTTTTTGTGCGTTTTGAGTAATAAGATAAATAGAATAAGATGAAGACAAGACTGAAAATAAAATTTAAAGATAGCACCTTGAATCAGCAGAGCAAAAGCTCTGGTACCAATTGATGTGAACCTCAGATCGAAAGGACTCGTGACCCAACAACAACGCAGAATAGTTCAAAGGAATGCCTTTTTGATTCAAGAATAAAGAAGGAACTAAGACCCCAATCGAAGAATTCGATGGAACCATAGTTATCAAAATAGCAGCTTGACCCGAGGCACACCTATTGGCTAAATCGAAGCTATCAAAACAGGAGTTTGACCCAGACCAAACACGTTGGTAAAAACCAAAACTATCAAGTGAGATTCTTCAAGCATGACTTGAAGAACATCGTTGTTCTTCACAAAGAACCAAAGAGAAATCACTTCTAAAAAAAACCCAATTTTTAATTCAAACTTCCTTTTCTCAAATTGAAATAGTTTTTCCATTAAATAGGCTACACATTAAAATTAAGATAAATGAAAAACGAAAATGAAGGTAAAATATCTAATAAAATCTTGGGATAAGAATCCTTTACTTGATCGGATGTCATCTCTTGTTTAAATTTTGTTTGAACATGATTTGAGTAGATTCGGCCGGATAAGATATCTCCTACGTGATTTGCATGATTTTGCATGTGCTTTGCATGTGACTTTTTAATCCTCGTGTGAGCATGTGTCCAGCACATCCTTTTCAATTCTTATATGTGCATGTGCATCGCATGTGCCTTTTAATTGTGCATATGCATGTGCATCGCATGTGCCTTTTAATTATTATGTGTGCATGTACACCTCACCCTCTCTAAATTTTCACGTATATCTAGCCTCCTTTGCTTGAACTTGATTATCTTCAATATTTGATACATTCAATAATTTGAGATCAAGTTGTCGCAGCTCCTCTTTTCCTTGGATCTATAAAATCAATCATTGCAACTCTTCAGCCATCTTTTTAGCTTTGTATCATGTCATTAGGCTGCAAATGTCTTCAATTGGATCGTTACTCTTGGGTTTGGCCTCAACTTGGATCACATCATCAACCAACCTACGTGGATCTTTATTTCTTTCCAACCCACGCGAATCTTTATCTCTTTCTAGTTTGCATGAATCTTTACCCTTCTTTCTCCAATCCATGGGGATTTGTGAGGCCTGCTTCCATTATACGAATCTCTTCATTTTCATAGCCTTTTGGTCATGTTGTGATGACTCTTATTCTCGCGTTTCCACGACTAAACCATGTGAAGCTTTGTTCGTTCGACCTCCTTTATCTTCTAATAAATCATGGTCTTTGACTTTGAAATTTATCGCTCCTCAGTTTACATCAGCCGATGCAAGCTACGCACATACTTTTGGGGAGGCCTTGGCAATTTAACCAACACGTCAAGCATAATAGTTACAAGAATGAGTATTCGTTGGTTTATAATGAAAAAATCTTGATCTTTACACCATTAAAGTCTTGGGAGGCAATTGTAGACCAAGAAAGAATTGCAAAAGATATCCAAAAGATTAGGGCCCAAAAAGAAAAAGAAAATGGTGAAAAAAAATTAGTTGAAAATGATCCCGAAAAAGGGAAAGAAAGTGGAGAAAAAAAAGGTTGAAAAGGGTACAAAGATGGATGAAAACCCAGAGAGAAAGAGAGAAATACCGAAGGAAAAGAGAGAAAAATAAAGGGGAAGAGAGAACAAATGTAGCCCTATTTAATGGTAAAATTATTTCTATTTAAAAAAAAAAGGAAGTTTGAATTATAAATTGGGGTTTTTTAAGAAAAGATTTCTCTTTGGTTCTTTGCGAAAAACAACGATCTTCTTCAAGTCACGCTTGAAGAATCTCGCTTAATAGCTTTGGTTCTTACCAACCAGTTTGGTTTAGGTCAAACTCCTGTTTTGATAGCTTCGCTTCAACCAACAAGTGTGGCTCGGGTCAAGCTTCTATTTTGATAACTACGGTTCTATCGAATTCTTCGATTGGGGTCGTAATTCCTTCTTTATTCTTGAATCGAAAATGTGTTCCTTTGAACTATTCTGTGTTGTTGTTTAGTCTTTGATCCTTTCGATCCGAGGTTCGCATTAGGAACGCCCGGCCCGATTGTATACGATGACTGTACCACTGGGGAAGCCACTAAGGGGAACGCCGAGAGGTGGCTAGTCGTTACGTAAAAAGGGGGTCGTCACAATCTCATATCGTTTGAAGAGGTATATGAAAATGAAACGTATGTAAGGAAATCCTCCATAGATAGTAATACGTGTTTTGGAATACAATTGGCAACAGATTTTATAATAACTCTAAAGTTAAAAGTGCTCCGGCGATAGCAGTAGCATGTTGGGTGACCGATTAGAAAGTTCTCGTCAAACAAATCCGTGAGAGGAAGATATTGAGGTATGGTTCAATCCCAAGAGTGGACAATATCTTGCTGGAAAAAATTGTTGTTATAAACAACTGTAACGCCCGTAATTCGGCCGTTACTAACTAACTTTTTATAAAACTTTATAAGAAAGTTTTAGAAAATACTGTACACCTTTAAAAGGCTCAAAACGTGAAAACTACTTTTATAACACAGCGTAGAAATCATTTGTGAAATTTCTTTAAATTGTTTTTTTTTTAGCAAAATCCTTTTTCCTTACACGGAGCCAATTTTCCTCTCCTTCAACCTAAAATTATACATCCAATTCACCGATTCATCATCAAATCAACATTTTATCTTACAAATCATCCAAACATATCACCTCAAGCATGATTAGTCATATCATTTTGAGAAGCAAACAAAACGGTAGCAAACAATTTCATTTACATAAAACGTAGCGGAAGTCTTTAAAACAAGGATAAACCTATTTTTCTACATATATTTAAACCAAAGGCAAAGTTTCAAATAAACCTTTAAAACCACAAATTCGTATTTTCCAAACGTTCTAAACCTATTTGTCCATACACATTACCAAAATAACATACAGACTAGCCCATAGGTCAAAATCACCCTTAGCTGCTACAAGCACACGCCATGGACGTCCTTCATCAACTGTACTGTCAATCATCACGAGGCTCGTAGTCCTCACCTGTGATAGTATCCCCTACATCACAAAATAAACTAATGAGCCTAATGCTCAGCAAGTGATGTAAGATAAAAGACGCGTGTTCATGGATATGCTATGCTGTTCGTAAAAAATGCAGTTGATCTATTCTTTATTTTCTTGCATAACATGAGTGATTGGGGTCCTGATTCTAGAGGGGAGATGACATTATTGTTTGTCCACCTGGCGAGACAACCAACTCGCTCTAGGAGAAGTGGAATAGCACACCGGACGATCTCTCTGACAGAACAGCCAAACTCAATTCCCTACCCACAATGACTATTTATGTACTTTACTTTACTGTATTATTTCTGTTCTGTTTACATGAAAATATATACATAAAACCATTTTTTATGATTTGGAAAACCATGATGCATGAATGCATGTTCCATACATTCCCCAAATGCTATAAGCGTAATATCAAATAAACTGATAAACAAATTCATCAATAAATAATAAAAACTATCACAACGTGACACTATTCAAGCTTCAAAAAAACTTTATATCCAGAGATCGTGTAGCGCACTGAGAACCCACACGTTCCCGGTGCGCTAACTACGTCTACACACTATGACATACAGAGACTTGACGCAAACTCAATTAATTTAATACGACTTTAATTTTCAAATGATATTCAAAATAACATTTGTAAGTATAAAAATTTTCTACTCGATTCGAAAAAAACTCGCGCCCCGAAGAAGGAACACGAAATCCTCAATATAAAATACACAGCGGAAAAGACAATTTAAAGTAGTTTTAAAAATAAAACGACAAGACTCGAAATCTTAGGAAGGTGTCCAACACACGCCTTGCGCTACCCAATACAGTGTCGCACGCTCGAGTAGTGGCGCCGCGCACCCTGGCCTTGCGCCGCGCGCCCACGTCTTCACTTCGGTGCCCCGCACGCACCCTCTTGGCGCCGCACGCGCCCACTCGGTACCGCTACGTAATGCGCACGCCCCCAACGCCGCGTGTCCCACGCATGATATGCCCTAGAGGGCCATCACTCGATCACAAACCAAGGCACGAGCTTTATCAAACTTGTTCACTAACAACTTCAATTCTTTTGCACGAATTACGGGTGTCGAATGCCTATTCGCGGACTTGGAATGGTACCCAAGCACAAAAGACAAAGATCAACCATTGCACTTGCTATCGTGGGAGCTAAAGGTTAAAGCACGTGAAGAAGGAATTTGTCTCCCTCGGAATTAATTTGTAATTGAATTTTATTTGGCAAACATTCGCCTTCCTGTAATGTTTTTTAATTGCATGCATACTTAGGCATTAAAATTAGATATATGTTAAGTTAGATGGTGGTTAGAAGCAACAATTGGGCCGGAGTTTAGCAACACATTGATGCAACAAATGGGCCAAAGCTTAAAGTGTGATCTGGTGTGCAAGTGGACTAAGAATGGCCAACCATGTGGCCCATTTCGAATCTCAAGCTCATTCTAACATTCAGCCACTCTAGGTCCATAAATACATGGCTATTGGTGTATGTAAAGGTTGTTGAATCTATGAGAATAGCCCATTTTGTGTTCAGCCGAAGTAGCTTAAAGCTTGGTGAACGGTAAGGCTCGGTTTGGTCAAGAACCAAGAAGTAGTGCATCTCTATCGATCTTTTAAGCCAGAGGTTGATTGAATAGTCGTCGTTCCACTCTTCTTCCCTCTCTTTTTCCAAAGAAGGATACACGAATAGAGTGGGCAGAAACCGGTTCCGTTTGCTACCATCTTCATTCAGAAGATCGTTATGCCGAGAGCCTAAAAGGTTGCTCATCAGATAGCATTCGGTTTTCTGGTCATTTTGTTTTCTATTTTGTTTGTGGGTAAAACACGACTCATTCGAGGTAGAATCGTGTCATGTGGTATCAGAGCCCTGGATAGCTTCCCCTGAATGTCCACAAACTAGTGGATTGATCTTTGTTACACATTTTGTTTGCTATAAAAATTTTCATTTCTTCTCTGGTTCGTTGGTTTTGGAAACAAAGTAGAAACCGGTTCTGTTATTTTTGTGTCTAACATATAAGGATCTGTTTAAACTTGAACACTACCTTTAATATGTTATTACTGGACAAAAATTTAAAACTGGAAACTTAAACCATTTATTCTTTAAAGCTTGGAACTTATGCTTGATCTGTTAGATGTTCATATTCGTATTTGTGTTTTCTTCACAAGCTTTACTCAACTGATTGGCTGCTGTTTGAGGGGAGTTGCAGGTGAAAACTGAGCACCCCCTACAACTTAGCTGCTGTTTGAGGGTAAGTGCAGGCGGTAGGTGCAGGTGGTAGGTGTTTGTTGTGGGACCATTGGTATTGTACGTTTGTGTTATTATGCATGTGGTGTGATATGCAGCAGCTAATGTTATTACCTTATTTGGAAAAATCATTCTATTACTGCTTTGTACTTGGTTATTTAATTATGTTTTGTGCTGATATTGTTATCTGCTGCATCATTCCATGCCTGCTAACATCTTGACATAACTACTTTGGCAGAACACTATGTTAATCTCTATTTTACTTGTCTAATTGGATATCTTATATGATTTGCACATACACTAATCACTGTGATTATGTTATTGTATCCTTACCACATGATTTTAATGATATGTGCACTAAAATGAAATACATGTTTATCGGAATGTATTAATGTCTGGTAGATTTGACCCTTGAACTTAAAACGATCATAACTTTTGCTACGGGTTTCAAATTTTGGGATATCGAATCGAAGCTCTCTCAGAGCTCTACGATGGTGTCACACTCTTTGCTTGTGACCACCATGTTCCATTCCCAAAAAGGGACGTTTAAGCCCTCAAATTTGCGCTCGAAGTTTTAGGCATCCGAGATCCACTACTTTTTCCCTCCTTTCCTAACACTTAGGGTCGATCTAGCGTAAGAACACATGTCTCCCCTACAACCTTAGAAAGTCACAAGAAGACTAGCAGTGGACTCAACCGAGATTTAAACTCCGATACTATTACTCAAGAACCGAACTGGGGTAAAGACGTGCCCCAACCCGAGACTCGTACCCACCAAGAGAGAGAGTCCAGCCTTCAAGGACAATTAAATGGCCTTAATGGAGAAGTTAGTAATCTAGCCCAACAACTCAAAGACTTAACCCTTGGTATGAAATTCATAACAAGAGATTCCTTCTCGAGATGACCTCCCTAGGATGAGACCTGAGAACCCTAGGAGAACTGAATACCCTCCCAGGAGATTCCCCGACCAGGATCCTTCCCCAAGGAGTGAGAGGCCACCTAACCCAAGAGAGGTTCCAAGACTTTGACTATCATGATGAAGATGAGTGGACCCTAGACGAAGAAGAAAATTTTCGGTCCAGCCGTCGAAAGGACTTAGACGATCTTAGGAACATTAAGTTGCATGTTCTGTCATTCAATGGCACATGCGATAGTAACACCTTTCTAGATTGGATAGATAAAGTGGAGAAAGTCTTTGACTACTATGAATATTCAGATAAAATTAATATCCAACTAGTTTCGGTCGAGCTCACGGGATACACGGCCCTCTGGTGGACCAACATTAAATCTCAAAGACAGAAGATAGGAGACGACCCTGTCACCACTTGGAGAGTGATGAAGTCCCTCATGACCAAGAGATTCATACCTAACCAATACCGACAAGAGCTCTTCTTACAAATCCAAAACCTGAGACAAGAAGGTCGATCTGTTGAAGAGTACCTTACTGAGTTTGAGACCCTTAGGATTCGTGGAGATATGGACGAAGCTGAAGAGCAAGAGCTTGCACGATTTATTTGAGGATTGCTTCAAGATGTAGGAGACACTGTTGAGCTGCATGCCCTACAATCCCTTGACGCGGTAGTACAGATGGCTGTGAAGGTAGAGCACCAACTTAGTAGAAAGAGAAAAGCTAGTTTCATCCAAAAATTTCTGCTCAAGACAACTACTCCTAAGATTACCCCTCCGCAACCAGAACCAAACAAAACTTTCACCAAAGCTGAGAGAAAGAAATCGTTTCCACGTAGTTGGCCACCCAAATAATCAAGTAATAAAACCTTAGTAGAAAGTGCTAATACCCCTAGATCGCGAGATCTCAAATGCTTTAAGTGTCATGGCTCAGTGTCCTAACAGACGACTGATGATCCTCCAGGAGGACACTGGAGAGTTTACAAGCGAAGACGAAAGAGAAGGTGTAAACGAAGATGAGGAGGAGAGTTTCCCAAGAGGAAGTTTTCCATGCCCTTGAAGGGGCCATGCTTATGGTTAGAAGGAGTGTTCTCGTAACTAAGAATTCTGGAGAAGACTGTGAGCGTGAGAATATCTTCCATAGTAGGTGTTTCATGAAGGAGAAGTTATGTTCCCTTATTATATAGAAAGAGGTAGTTGTGGTAACGTTGCCTCCACGGAGTTAGTGACCAAGTTAGGCCTAGAGACCAACACTCACCCCCATCCCTACAAGCTACGTTGGCTAGATTATAGGGATGATGTCAAGGTTACCAAGCAAGTGAAAGTTGAATTTGCCCTCGCGAAGTACAAGGATACGGTCCTCTGTGATATTGTGCCTATGAGTGCAAGTCATTTACTCCTATGCCAACCCTGGCAGTTTGACCTGAAGAAAGTCCCCCAAAACACTACAACCCCCTCTATACAATCTCAAAAGATCAATGTCTATACAACCCCGCTATCTACAAAAATACCCAACATGAAATGATAAATCCACTATCACCTACCACTACCACGAGTTGGGTCACCCTAAAAAAAATCCGCCATCCGGTGCCTCGGATGCACGCCACCAACCATCTTACGCCTCTGGACTAGGCTCTCGAGGCTCACCAGCAGTATCGTCAGCACCTACATCACAGAACACACAACATAACCCTAACGCTCAGTAAGTAATGCGATATGAAAGTGAAAGCCGACAATACAATCCTATCACATGCAGTCTCTACACTCACACTCATGTTGTCGCATCTGTGACGCGTAGTGCAGCCGCACCAGAGTAAGGAGGAACCTTACGCACCTTACACCCTGACACGTCGCCACCGTCTCGGACTCCCCAGCAACGAGGCCCACAAGCTACACACACGCATCACCACACAGCAAACACATCCGGGTAAGGGTGTACATCGCGCCACTCTACACCCTGACACGTCGCCCCCGTCCCAGCCTCCCCAGCACGGGGCCACAGTTCCCACACACACGTTTCGCGACGGCCCAGCTGGCCCACCCCTCGAGTAGGATCCGCGACTGGTGTTGCACCGGCCCACACATTAGTAGGATCCACGGTACTACTGCCCATATCCTCACCGTCAACACATTCACGCCGCATGACGGCCCAGCCGGCCCACCCCTCGAGTAGGATCTGTGACTGGTGAAGCACCGGCCCGCACACTTGCCGGATCCGCTGTACCACCGCCACACGTCTCACCTCATACATCAAAACATGCTAAAAATCATTTTCGTTCCCATTTTTTTAAAAATATGATGCATGTCAAACAATACGCACACACACCACAATCAATCACATAAACCCTAAAGTTATACAGTGTAAGCCCACTTGAGAAAAACACATGCATGCACTACTTACCTGGCGTCCTAAGCTCGCTCGACGCACAGCTTCGCCAAAAGAAAGCCTCAACCTAAAACACAACCAAAACCTCATTAGCATTTATCTCAACATTCACCAATTATATAAAAATAACCTTCTCTAACTACACTCATGAAATTCCAACTAAAACGGTCCATAGGTTTGGTTTGGCCGAAAACCAGCCCAACGTTCGGATGCGCATAAGCAGCCCAACCGTGGAGTTGGTAGGTTGTGGCATGGTTGGTTTTGAAGGTTTTCTTCTTTTGTTATGATTATGTACAGTCGATGAGATAAGGTGTATATGTGTCAGTGTATAGGTATATGGAGTGCGTGTGATTTTGGTGACGTACGATGATATTTTTCATGTTAAAGTATGATATTACTCTATACTAGGGACTTTCTTCATTTGTATTTGATGGATTTTCGTTGTCTTCATACTCTGATTTGACTATGATGATTTCTCTGGATGATGGATAGATAACACTGTTAGTTTGGTGAGCTGTGTGTAGGGTTTTTAAATTTTGGGATAGTCAGTTTTTAGCCGTTACTCTACCAAAATTTCGGGAGAGAGGTAGGGAGTCGAGAGAATATGGAATGGGTTTAGATGTGAGTAGTGAATCCTAAAGAAGGGTAGATGAGCGTGGGAGTGCGGCGTGATCGCAGGTGTGAGGGGTACACGGCCCTGCGGGTGCTCACGGGTCGTGCGGCGCCGAATGGGGGCGTGCGCGCGGACGTGCTGTACAGTGGCAGGGTGCGTGGGGCTCACGGCACTGTGAGCGTGCGCAAGACATAGTGAAGTGTAGTTGGCACGTGCGGCACTACGAGAGTGCACGGGGTGTCGAAGTGGGGACGTGAGTGCGCGGTACCGGATTGTGTAGTTCGAGGAGGGCATTGGATTCTTTCCTAAGATTCCAAGTCTTACCGTTTTATCTTAAACTGTTTTAAATGGTTTTTCTTTTTCGCTGCGTACTTTTATATTAAGGACTTCGTGTTCCCTCTTCGGGACGCGAGTTGTTTTCGAATCGAGTCGAAAATTTTTCATAATCACAAATGTTCTTTTGAAAATGATTTGAAAATGAAAGGGGTAATAAATTGAGTGAGTTATGTCAAGTGTTAGTGTCTGTGTAGTGTGTAGTTGGACTGTAGCGCACTGGGAAACCGGAGTTTTTTTTTCCGGGGTATTACAGTTATGGCATCAGAGCCACGGGGTCGACGTCGTTCAGAGGATTACCTAACACTGCCAGCCGCTGCACGGGAGCACTCCAGCAACTGTAAGTGTTTAGATTTGAATTTATTGTAGTACTAATGTGAACTTTATACTTTTGTTAAAGGTAGAAAATGTCAGGAGAGGCGAGAGGTAGAGGTAGAGGTAGAGGGTGGCCCCGACGAGAGGCGCCTCCTACAGCTGTTGGCGACATGGATGATACCGTCCGGTAGCTTACCGCGTTGGTCCCCCATCAGTCTCAGCAGTTGTAGAGGTTTATGAGCAGGGACGATCAGGGTTAGTCTAGCGCCCAGGGTTCGTCCGATAGAGGGGGTGACAGACTGCACAGACTTAGACCTCCGACCTTTGACGGATCATCTCCGGATCCTCTCAGTGCTGAGGAGTGGATACGGAGTATGGAGAGGATGATGAGTTTTGCCAAGGTAGAGGAGCAGGACAGAATTTCTAGTGCGGCGTTCTATCTTGCCAAGGACGCGAGCCATTGGTGGGATACTGTGGTGGCCACGAGAGATGTGGGGGCCATGACCTGGGAGGAGTTCAGGTAGGTGTTTTTTAGCAAGTATTTCAGTCATTCAGTCAGGTCGCAGAAGATGGTGGAGTGTGCATAGTTGAAGCAGACCGGCATTGTGGCTCAGTATGTGCGGCAGTTCGAGGCCTTGTCGAGGTTTGCAGGACATTTGGTAAGCCTCGATGAGAATAAGGTACATCAGTTCGTGCAGGGCCTGAAACCGGATATTTATATGCGCATGCGGATTGCCGGGACCCGGGGCATGCCGTACGAGGAGGTGGTGGCGATGACCCTTGACATTGAGGAGGCTCGGGCGAAGCTTCCTAGTTATCGGGAGGTACCCAGAGAGCAGCCTCGCAGATCATTCAGAGAGTCGCTGCTACAGGCCAGCGGGGAGGTGTCCGTGCAGAGAGGCCTAAAGAGGCCTAGTGACAGTTCTAGCAGCCAGGGGAGCACTAAGAGGCCGCAGGGGTCGGGGCAGTTTCGAGTGTGCCCGAAATGTCAGAGGAGTCACCCGGGCGAGTGCAGGTCGGGCCCAGTGAGGTGTTACAACTGTGGCAAGGTGGGCCACATGTCCAGAGAGTGTCAGAAGCCACGTCAGAACCGCTATTTCAACTGTAATGAGGTGGGACACTTTGCCAGCAGATGCCCAGTGGCGAGCAGGTCGTCAACCAGGGTTACTCCGAGAGTCTTTGCCCTGTTTGAGCCAGATGATGCTGCCCAGCCATCAGTGATAGCAGGAAACATTTTTGTTTCTGGTGTGGCGGCTTATACTTTGACTGATACGGGCGCTACGCACTCGTTTGTGTCGACGGGCTTTGTGGTGAAGGCCAATTTGGAGTTCAGTCCAACCGAGCGACATTATGATGTCACTTTGCCATCCGGGGAACATTTGTATTCAGAACAGGTGGTGCGAGGCAATGTTGTGACAGTGGGGAGCAAGCAGTTATATGCCGAGCTAGTCATTCTCCATATGAGCGGTTATGAGGTGATCTTGGGAATGGACTGGCTGTTCAGACATCATGCGGAGATTGACTGCAGGACCAGAGAGATTCATTTCCAGCCCCCAGGTGGGGAAAGCTACACATTTAAAGCAGGTAAGGGTCTTGCTAGGATTTCTGCTATATTTTCTCGTCAAACACTACGGGTGTTGGGCATGGATTGTCAGGGATTTTTGACAAGTGTTGGGGAGGCGCAGTCACCGAACGATGCTCGGATACAGGATATTCTTATTGTGCAGGAGTTCCCGGAGGTGTTCTGTGATGAACTGCCGGGGTTGCCCCCTGATAGAGAGATTGAATTCGAGATAGATGTTTTCTCAGGTGCCGAACCAGTGTGCAAGAACCCCTACAGATTAGCACCTACTGAGCTTAAGGAGCTGAAGGCTCAGTTGGAGGAGCTGACACATAAGGGATTTATACGTCCCAGTTTTTCACCCTGGGGAGCGCCAGTTCTATTCGTCAAAAAGAAGGACGGATCTCTACGTATGTGTATTGATTACCAGGAGCTAAATAAGTTGGCAGTAAAGAACAGGTATCCATTGCCAAGGATTGACGATTTGTTTGATCAGCTGCAGGGTGCCCGAGTGTTTTCTAAGATCGACCTGAGGTCCGGTTATCATCAGTTAAAGATGAAGGAGAGAGATGTACCGGAGACGGCCTTCAGGACGAGGTACGGGCATTTTGAGCTCCTGGTTATGTCTTTTGGGCTGACCAATGCCCCTGCAGCATTCATGGATCTGATGCACCGGGTGTTCAGGGAGTACCTGGACAAGTTTGTGATCGTGTTTATCGACGACATTCTGATATACTCGCACAGTGAGGAGGAGCACAGGGAGCACCTGAGGATTGTACTGACTATTTTGAGCCAGCATCAGCTGTATGCTAAGTTCTCAAAGTTCGAGTTTTGGTTGGACAGGATTCACTTCTTGGGGCATGTGATCTCCTCTGAGGGTATTTCAATTGATCCGGGGAAGGTTCAGACTGTAAAGGATTGGCCGAGGCCGACTGGTGCTAGCGAGATACGCAGTTTTCTGGGGTTGGCTGGATATTATCGGAGATTCATTGAGGGGTTCTCTAAGATCTCGGCCCCTTTGACACGGCTGACCAGGAAGAATGCAAAGTATTGAATGGACCGATAGGTGTGAGGACAGCTTCCAGACATTGAAGCAGAGGTTGACTATGGCTCCTGTACTGACGCTGCCCGTGGAAGGAGAGAAGTTATGCATTTATTACGATGCCTCCAGGATCGGTTTGGGGTGTGTTTTGATGCAGAGTGGGAGAGTCATTGCCTATGCTTCTAGGCAGTTGAAGGCTTACGAGCAGAATTATCCCACTCACGACTTGGAAGTGGCGGCGGTTGTATTTGCACTCAAGATTTGGAGGGATTATCTGTATGGGCAGCAGTGCGAGATTTACTCGGACCATCAGAGCTTGAGGTACATTTTCACACAGAAGGAGCTGAATTTGAGACAGAGAAGATGGCTCGAGCTGGTCAAGGACTACGATGTAGAGATCAGGTACCACCCGGGGAAGGCGAATGTGGTGGCAGATGCCTTGAGTAGGGTGACAGCCTCGACTTCTGCCACGATGACGGTACAGCCTGTTTAGTTAGTGACAGAGATGCAGAGTTTTGGTCTGGAGGTAGTTTCTGATCTGGTAGCCACCCTTTCTGCCTTGTCGTTGAGGTCGACCATTCTGGACAGGATCAGGCAGATTCAGGAGGCTGATCCGGAGTGTAGCGAGCTGAAGGTGAGTATGGAGGCCAGGCCTGATTCTGAGTTCAGCTATTTAGAGGATGGGATTCTGAAGTTTCGGGATAGGTGGTACGTCCCGAAGGATGAGGAGCTGAGGAGGGATATATTATCAGAGGCTCATTCATCTTCTTTCTCTGTGCATCCGGGAAGTACTAAGATGTACAGAGATTTGAAACAACACTATTGGTGGCCTAACATGAAACGAGCAGTGGCTGAGTATGTTGAGTCCTGCATAGTCTGCCAGCAGGTGAAGCCGGAGCATCAGCGACCGTCAGGAATGCTCCAACCATTGCCTATACCGGAGTAGAAATGGGAGCGAATCACCATGTATTTTGTGGTGGGACTACCGAGGACTGCCAAGGGCCATGACGCGATCTGGGTAATTGTAGACAGGTTGACGAAGTCGTGTCACTTTTTGCCTGTGGGGATGACTTATACGATGGATCAGTTTGCCCAGTTGTATATTCAGGAGATAGTCAGACTTCATGGGATTCCGGTGCCGATTGTTTCAGACCCAGACCCCAGGTTCACGTCTAAGTTTTGGAGGAGTCTGCATTAGGCTATGGGCACTAGATTGGATTTCAGTACGGCCTTTCATCCTCAGACCGATGGGCAGTCAGAGCGGACTATACAGATTCTGGAGGATATGCTCAGGGCTTGTGTGTTGGAGTTTCAGGCGATTTGGAGCAAGTTTTTACCGCTAGTGGAGTTCTCGTATAATAACAGTTTTCAGTCCACCATTGGTATGGCACCATACGAGGCCCTCTATGGAAGGAAGTGCAAGTCGCCATTATATTGGGATGAGGTTGGGGAGGGCCGATTGATAGGCCCTGAGATTTTGCAGTAGACCGTCGACAAGATTTCTGTGATACGGAAAAAAATTGAAGCGGCCCAGAGTCGACAGAAGAGTTATGCTGATCAGAGACGCCGAGAGTTGGACTTTAATGAGGGCGATGAGGTTTTTCTGAAGGTCTCGCCGTTCAAGGGATTAGGAAGGTTCGGAAAGCGGGGGAAGCTCAACCCTCGGTTTGTGGGACCATTCCCGATTGTCAAGCGGATTGGGAGAACTGCATATCAGCTTCAGTTGCCTGGGTCGATGGATGCCGTCCATAATGCTTTTCATGTCTCGATGCTGAGGAAGTGTATGCGCGATCCCTCTCAGGTAGTGCCACAACAGGATATAGAGATCCAGCCAACGCTGTCGTACGAGGAAAAGCCAGTGAGGTTCTTAAAATCAGCTGTAAAGGTGCTGCGCAACAAGGAGATTCCGCTGGTCAAGGTGATGTGGCGCAACCATGGTGCAGAGGAGACTACTTGGGAGCGGCGTGATGACATGGAGCGGCAGTATCCCGACTTATTCGGTACGTAAATTTTGGGGACAAAATTCTTATAAGGTGGGGCGATGTAATAACCTGGAAATTTTGAATTTTAATTTTGAATTTATGGAATTTTTAGTTTAATTTCGGTCGGAGTTTGAGAAATATTTCAACGGGAAAATTTAGATTATAAGACGCGGAGCCTACTTTTACGATGGTTTTCGGAATTTAAAGTCGGGAGGTCGAGAAATTAACGAAATCACGGAAGATTAAAACACGTGAGGGCGGTTTTGTAATTTATAAAAAAAAAAGAAAGAAAAATTTTAACAAAACAACTGAACGGCTCGTGAAGCCGTTCAGTGTTCTGTTCTTTCGCCAGAGCCGAGAGAAAACGACTGAGGCGAGTGAGGGGCTGAGCGGGAGATTGAGGAACGGAGAACAAGTGGCCAGCGAACGACGGCAGAGTGCGACGCCGGGGGCTCCGACGAGCTGAGTGAAGGTGTCGGTGTACCCTTTCCCGAGCTGAAAGCCAACGGTGAGCTTTCTGTTCAAAAGTGATTCGGCCGAGCCTTAATGCTCGTTTTGTTTTTTTTCTTCTTCTTTTTCTCCGATGTTGATGAAATTGCTGAGTGTTTTGTCGAAGGGAGGGTCTGCGTGTGAGAGAGTGAGTGCTTGATGGGAGGGAGAAAGGCCGAGGGGAGGAGATAGGGCCGGAGGGAGGGGGGGGTGGGTTTAGTCGGAATTCAGGTTCAAGCCCGAATTTTTCTGACTTTAGTTCAGATTATGCTAAATTGAGGTGAATGTGATTGTTTGTACATAGGGATTTTTGGAATTTGAATTGAAATCAAAACAGAGGCTTTTTTTTTAAAGAACAGGTTCTGTTTTTGGCTTATTCGACCTACCTATGGTTAATCATTTTAAACTCACTTTTTGTGGGATAAATATGGTGGTTAGAGGGAACTATGGCCGCTGGAATCGTTCTATTCCGATATCCGACGCAAAAGTTATGCGCGTCGGAAGTTTATGCCAGATTTTGATCCAAGTCAAATTAGCGAGCGTTTTTTGTGGAAATTTGACGTGTGATAGTAGCATAGCCATTTCTGATGCATATAACTAGTTGTGAGTGAATTTTGGTTGAAGAGAAGTGAAAATGTGAAATTTGATAAAAGTGGCAAATTCGGTTTTAGCATTTTTTCGCCTGTCTGCGGCTTATCGTTTTAAAATCCGTCTTAGTATGTTAAACTAGGTTCCTAAGGGGACGTTTCGTCACTTGAATCGTTTGATTTCGTTAACGGACGCAAAAGTTATGTGCATCCGAACGTTGGGCTGGTTTTCGGCCAAACCAAACCAATGGACCGTTTTACTTGGAATTTCAAGAGTGTTGTTAGAGATAAATGCTGATGTGAAATTGGTTGGATTTTAGGTTGAGACATTTTTTTGGCGAAGCTGTGCATCGAGCGAGCTTAGGACGCCAGGTAAGTAGTGCCGGCATGTGTTTCGCCCAAGTGGGCCTACACTGTAGAACTTTAGGGTTTATGTGATTGATTGTGGTGTGCGTGCGTATTGTTTGACATGAATCATATTTAAAAAAAAAAACGAGAACGAAAACGATTTTTAGCATGTTTTGATGTATGAGGTGAGACGTGTGGCGGTGGTACCGCGGATCCCGCTAGTGTGCGGGCCGGTGCTTCATCAGTCGCGGATCCTACTCAAGGGGTGGGCCGGCTGGGCCGTCATGCGACGTGAATGTGTTGACGGTGAGCATATGGGCAGTGATACCGCGGATCCTACTAGTGTGTGGGCCGGTGCAACACCAGACGCGGATCCTACTTGAGGGGTGGGCTTGCTGGGTTGTCGCGAAACGTGTGTGTGAGGCAACTGTGGCTCCGTGCTGGGGAGGCTGGGACAGGGGTGACGTGTCAGGGTATAGAGTGGCGCGAGGTACACCCTTACCCTGACGTGGTTGCCGTGTGGTGATGCGTGTGTGTAGCTTGTGGGCCTCGTTGCTGGGAAGTCCGGGACGGTGGCGACGTGTCAGGGTGTAGGGTGGCGTGAGGTTCCTCCTTACCCTGGTGCAGCTGCACTACGCGTCACAGATGTGACAACATGAGTGTGAGTGTAGAGACTGCATGTGATAGGATTGCATTGTCGGCTTTTACTTTCATATCGCATTACTTACTGAGCGTTAGGTTTATGTTGTGTGTTCTATGGTGTAGGTGCTGACGATACTGCAAGTGAGCCTCGAGTGCCTAGTCCAAAGGCGAAGGATGGTTGGCGGCGTGCGACCGCAGCACTGAATGGCGGATTTTTGTTAGGGTGACCCGACCCGTGGATTTGGTAGGTTGTGGCATGGTTGGTTTTGGAGGTTTTCTTCTTTTGTGATGATTATGTACAGTCGATGAGATGAGGTGTATATGTGTCAGTGTATAGGAATATGGAGTGCGTGTGATTTTGGTGACGTACGCAGATATTTTTCATGTTAGAGTATGATATTACTTTATACTGGGGACTTTCTTCATTTGTATTTGATGAATTTTCGTTGTCTTCATACTCTGATTTGACTATGGTGATTTCTCTGGATGATGGATAGGTAAACACTGTTAGTTTGGTGAGCTGTGTGCAGGGTTTTTAAATTTTGGGATAGTCAGTTTTTAGCCGTTACTCTGCCGAAATTTCGGGAGAGAGGTAGGGAGTCAAGGGAATATGGAATGGGTTGAGATGTGAGTAGTGAATCCTAAAGAAGGGTAGATGAGCATGGGAGTGCGGCGTGATCGCAGGTGCGCGGGGCACACGGCCCTACCGGTGCTCACGGGTCTTGCGGCGCCGAGTGAGGGCGTGCGCGCGGACGTGCTGTACAGTGGCAGGGTGCGTGGGGCACGCGGCGCTGTGAGCGTGCGCTAGACATAGTGACGTGTAGTTGGCACGTGCGGCATTGCGAGAGTGCACGCGGGGTGTCGAAGTGGGGACGTGAGTGCGCGGTACCGGATTGTGTAGTTCGAGGGGGGGGCGTTGGATTCTTTCTTAAGATTCCAAGTCTTACCGTTTTATCTTAAACTGTTTTAAATAGTTTTTCTTTTTCGCTGCGTATTTTTATATTAAGGACTTCGTGTTCCCTCTTCGGGACGCGAGTTGTTTTCGAATCGAGTCGAAAATTTTTCATACTCACAAATGTTCTTTTGAAAATGATTTGAAAATGAAAGGGGTGATAAATTGAGTGAGTTATGTCAAGTGTTAGTGTGTGTGTAGTGTGTAGTTGCACTGTAGCGCACTGGGAACGCGGGGGTTTTTTTTTTTCGGGGTGTTACAAAAAGAGTTCCCCCGCTTAGGGGAATCGAGCATCAAATCGATTTCATCCCCGGAACAATGATCCCAAACCGACCTACGTACCGAGCAAATCCATAGGAAACCAAGGAAATTCAAAGGCAAGTAGATGAGTTGGTAGAGAAAGGCCTAGTGAAGGAGAGTCTTAGCCCATGCTCAGTTCCGGTCATATTGGTTCCAAAAAAGGACGGCACCTGGAGAATGTGCGTCGATTGTTGAGCAGTAAATAAAATTACGGTAAAGTATCGACACCCTATTCCTCGACTTGATGATATGCTTGATGAATTGTATGGTGCATGTATGTTTTCTAAAATTGACTGAAAGAACGAATATTATCAAATTCGCATGAAACAAGGAGATGAATGGAAAACAGCTTTTAAAACAAAATTTGGTCTTTATGAATGGTTGGTTATGCTTTTTGGACTATCTAACGCACCGAGTACGTTTATGAGATTAATGATTCATGTTTTAAGGCAATTTATTGGAAAATTTGTTGTGGTCTACTTTGATGATATTTTAGTGTATAGTAAGTCACTAGACGAACATGTTAACCATTTGAGATCTGTATTTAGTGTGTTAAAATCGAATATATTGTATGCTAATCTTAAAAAGTGTACCTTTTGCAGGGAATCAGTATTTTTTCTCGGTTTTGTAGTTAGCTCAAAGGGAGTATCCGTGGACAAAGAAAAGGTAAGAGCAATCAAGGAATGGCCCACACCAAGAAACGTAAATGAGGTACGTAGCTTTCACGGCTTGGCTAGCTTTTATAAGAGATTTGTGAGAGACTTTAGCACTATTGCGGCACCTATGAATGAATTAGTTAAAAAGAATGTTGAATTTAATTGGACCAAAATACATGAAAAAACGTTTAATTTGTTAAAAAAGAAACTAACTAATGCTTCCCTTCTAGTCTTACCAAATTTTGATAAAACATTTGAAATGTGACGCGTTGGGAAAAGGAATTGGAGGTGTCTTGAAGCAAGAAATGAAGCCGATTGCTTACTTTAGTGAAAAACTTAGTGGAGCGACATTAAATTATCCAACATACGACAAGGAACTCTACGCTTTGGTAAGAACGTTACCAACATGGCAACACTACTTATGGCCTAAAGAGTTCATCATTCATTCCGATCACGAAAGTTTGAAGCACCTAAAGTCGCAAGGAAAATTGCACAAGAGCACGACAAGTAGATGGAGTTCATCGAGACCTTTCCATATGTCATCCATTTCAAAAAAGGTAAGGACAACGTGGTTGCTGATGCGTTGTCAAGGACGTACGTTTTAATCAATTCTCTACAAACGAAATTGTTAGGCTTTGAATTTATAAAGTATTAGTATGAATCCGACGTAGATTTTTGTCATGCATGATGAAATTGTGAGAAAGTTGCATGTGCTGATTATTATAGACACGATGGGTATTTATTTCGAAAAGATAAACTTTGTATACCTAAATGTTCATTACGTGAACTGGTTGTTAAAGAAACACATGGTGGAGGATTAATGGGACACTTTGGAATTGACAAAACTTTGCATATCTTGATAGAACATTTCTTTTGCCCAAAAATGAAGCATGATGTTATAACTATTTGTGAAAGATGCATTGAATGTAGGTAGGAAAAATCAAAGGACAAACCATATGGATTGTATAGTCCTTTAACCGTGCCCGAGCACCCTTAGACGGATATTTCCATGGACTTTGTGATAGGTTTACCAAGAACACAAGGGAGTAAAGATAGTATCTTTATTGTTGTGGATTGATTTAGTAAAATGGCACACTTTATAGCATGTTCTAAAACTAATGATGCTACACATATAGCAAATTTATTTTTTAAAGAAATTGTGCGTTTACATGAATTACCTAGAACAATTGTTAGTGATATGGATGTGAAGTTTCTAAGTCACTTCTGGAGAACTTTATGGAATAAGTTAGGTACAAAATTGTTGTTTTCCACTGTAGCACACCCCCAAACCGATGGACAAACTGAGCTAGTGAATCAAACCTTATATACTTTGTTGAGAGCAATAATTTCTAAGAATTTAAAACAATGAGAAAATTACTTGCCACATGTTGAGTTCGCTTACAATAGAACTGTTCATTCTATTACTTCTTACTCACCATTTGAAATTGTATATGGCTTTAACCCTCTTACACCGCTGGATTTATTACTGTTACCTTCTAATGAATTGGTTGATTTACATGGAAAAAGAAAAGCTGAATTTGTAAGAGAATTTCACGCGAAGGTTCGGAAAAACATCAGACAGAAGAACGAGCACTATGCGCGACAAGCCAACAAGAGTAGAAAAGAATTCATCTTTGAACCCAGAGATTGGGTTTGGGTGCATCTACGAAAGGAGAGATTTATGGAGCGGAGAAAGAATAAGTTACAACCGCGAGGAGACGAACCCTTCCAAGTGTTGGAACGCATTAACGACAATGCTTACAAGATTGACTTACTGAGCGAATATGGTAATGTAAGCGCTACTTTAAATGTTAGTGACTTATCTTTGTTTGATGCAGATTCGAGGACGAATCTTCTTGAAGAAAGAGGGAATGATGTTGTCAAAGGAGCAACCAACGATAATCAAGAAACAATAGAGAGCCAAGATCCATTGATGAACATAGAAGGACCAATGACGAGATCCAGAAAAAAGAAGATAAACAAAAGATTACAAATTTTAATCAAAGACATCTAAGAAAAGGAATCATCACAAGATGTGCAACGAGCCATAATATTACTAAGTGTTGATGAAGAAGCAATGAGTGGAAAAGAAGCCCAAAGCGTAAGAGATGTCTAAAAAAAAATAAAGACTTCCCACATAATCACTCAATATGAGACTACTCTAGACCAAGTTCTTTAACTTCAAAGTTCTTACAATTATCACACCATTGGGGTCAACCCACAAGTTGAGTTAACCTCGAGACGTGCGGTAGTTAAACCTAATTTCTGCGGCCACCATCCACTTGCACCACCTTCCAAATATAAATTTTTCTTTTCTTATTTTTCAGCAACTTTCCTATTATCTAATTAGGGTATTTTATTAGTTTCTAAATTATGTTACTTCCTTATTAAATTTATACCTTTATCTATTTAAAGGAAGCTTGTAATAGATTTAAGACACTTTTGATAATGAATTGATTTTTTTTATGAAGATTTTTGGTTTTTAGGTGAGATCCTTATAATTCTCTTATTAAGTTCTTGGATTAGAACTTGATCTTCTTCAAGTGCATTCTTGAAAAGATCAAACTTGATAGTTTAGGTTCAACCAACGAGTTTGGTTCAGGTCTAGCTACTCTTCTAATAACTTCGGTTCCATCGCTAACTTTCGTTTGGGGTCAAGTTCCTTATTCTTGTTCTATCGAATCAATAAAGGCATAATTCCCTTTGATTTCTATATTACGTATTGGGTCTAAGATTTCTAATATCTTAAGTATTTTGCATATTCAACAATCTTTTATATTTTAATTTAAAAAGTGTTCTTGATGAAAAATGTAGCTAACATCTCAAGTTTTGTAGAATGTGGTGGCCCATGAACATAGGACATTATTAAGAGAGGCCAAATTTCAAGCCTAGTTCAACCCCCTTCTAGAAGATTTTTGGTACTTTTAATTTTTATAAGTATAGGATTGTTTGAATCTTTAGTGTTGTTGCATTTCCCTCCCTTTTGTTTTAAGAGCTGCTTTGCTATTTTTGAAGAGTTAAGGTCAATGTCTATATGGCAGCATCTAGAGTACAACACTTTTTGGTCTAGCTGAGTGTCTTTTTCCAATTTGGGTAATGTACTTGTAATGCTCTTTTTTTGGGTGAAAACTCTAATTTCTTATAGTGGTATTTATATCTTCCTTAAGGGATGTCCTTTGGAGAAAATGGTGAATAGAATGAAGTGAATTTTTGAAATCTTGGGCTTTCAAACCTAAAGTGGTCGCACCTCCCTCGTTGAGTTATATCTAATTGAGTGTGTGTGTGTGTTGTCTTCCTGGATTCCATCTTTGTGAGTGTGAGTGAACTCCATCGTCCTACATCCCTTTTCCATACTCTTCCTTTAAAGGCGAAATGTTCAACGAAAGTGTAAAAAACTCTCATTGAAGAAAGACTGGAGAGCTTCCTTATCAATTGGTGCAGCTATAACAACCCGGGAAAAACCCCGCGTTCTCGGTGCGCTACAGTGCATCTACACACTACACACACACACTAACACTTGACATAAGTAACTCAATTCAATACCCCTTTCGTTTTCTAATCATTTTCAAAAGAACATTTGTGAGTATGAAAATTTTTCGACTCGATTAAAAAAAAACAACTCGCGTCCCGAAGAGGAAACACGAAGTCCTCAACATAAAACTACCCAGCGGAAAAGAAAACCATTTAAAATAATTTGAGATAAAACAGTAAGACTTGAAATTCTAAGAAAGAATCCCACGCACCCCACGAACTACCTAGTCTGGTCCCAAGCACTCACGTCGCCACTCCGACACCCCGCGTACACCCTCGCGGTGCCGCACGTGCCAACCCAACGTCACTGTATCTCGCGCACGCTCACAGCGCAGCGTGCCCCACGCACCCTGCCTCTGTACAGCACGTCCACGCGCACGCCCTCACCCGGCGCCGCATGACCCGTCTGCACCCGCAGGGCCGCGTGCCCCGCGCACCTGCGATCACGCCGCACTTCCACGCTCATCTACCTTTTTCTAGCATTTACTGTTCACACCTGAACCTATCTCGTATCTCCTCGACTCCCAACCTCTCTCCCGAAATTTTGGCAGAGTAACGACTAAAAACTGGCTATCCCAAAATTTAAACCCTGCACACAATTCACCATAATCCAACAATGTTTATCTATCTATCATTCAGAGAAATCACAATAACCCAATCAGAGTAAGAAGACAACAAGAACCCATCAAATACAAATGAAGGAAGTCCCCCAAAACACTACAACCCCTCTATACAATCTCAAAAGATCAATGTCTATACAAGCCCGCTATCTACATAAATACCCAACATGAAATGATAAATCTACTATCACCACCCACCACCACGGGTCGGGTCGCCATAACAAAAATCCGCCATCCGATGACTCGGGTGCATGCCGCCAACCATCCTACGCCTCTGGACTAGGCTCTCGAAGCTCACCAGCAGTATCGTCAGCACCTACACCACAGAACACACAACATAAACCTAACGCTCAGTAAGTAATGCGATATGAAAGTAAAAGCCGACAATGCAATCCTATCACATGCAGTCTCTACACTCACACTCATGTTGTCACATCTGTGACACGTAGTGCAGCCGCACCAGTGTAAGGAGGAACCTCACGCCACCCTACACCCTGACACGTCGCCACCGTCCCGGACTCCCCAGCAACGAGGCCCACAAGTTACACGTACACATCACCACACGGCAACAAAATCAGGGTAAGGGTGTACCTCGCGCCATTCTATACCCTGACACGTCGCCCCCGTCCCAGCCTCCACAGCACGGGGCCACAATTTCCACACACACACGTTTCGCGACAGCTCAGCCAGCCCACCCCCTCGAGTAGGATCCGCGACTGGTGTTGCACCGGCCCACACACTAGTAGGATCCGCGGTACCACTGCCCATATCCTCACCGTCAACACATGCACGCCGCATGACGGCCCAGTCGGCCCACCCCTCGAGTAGATCCGCAACTGGTGAAGCACCGGCCCGCACACTAGTGGGCCACATGTCTCACCTCATACATAAAAAACATGCTAAAAATCATTTTCGTTCCCGTTTTTAAAAATATGATGCATGTCAAACAATACGCACGCACACGACAATTAATCACATAAACTCTAAAGTTCTACAGTGTGGGCCCACTTAGGCAAAACACATGCATGCACTACTTACCTGGCGTCCTAAGCTCGCTCAACGCACAGCTTTGCCCAAAGAAAGCCTCAACCTAAAACACAACCAATTTCTCATCAGCATTTATCTCAACATTCACCAATTAGCTAAAAAAAAATAACCTTCTCTAACTACACTCATGAAATTTCAACTAAAACGGTCCATTGGTTTGGTTTGGCCGAAAACTAGCCCAAAGTTCGGATACGCATAACTTTTACGTCCGTTAACGGAATCGAGTGATTCAAGTGACTAAACGTCCCCTTAGGAACCTAGTTTAATATCCCAAGACGGACTTTAAAACGGTAGGCTGCAGACAGGCAAAGAACGCCAAAAACCGAATCTGTCACCTTTATTAAAATTTCACATTTTCACTTCCCTTCAACCAAAACTCACTCCCCACTAGTTATATGCATCAAAAATGGCTATGCTACACTCACACGTCGAATTTTCACGAAAAACGGCACTAATTTGACTTAAACCAAAATCTGGCTTAAACTTTCGACGCGCATAACTTTTGCGTCGGATATCGGAATCGAACGATTCCAGCGGCCATAGGTTCCCCTAACCACCTAATTTATCCCTCAAAAATAGAATTTAAAACGATCAGACGAACGTAGGCCGAAACGGCCAAAAACAGAAACTCTCTCCAAACAAAAAAAACGTCTGATTCTTGATTTAAATTCGAATTTCACAACTCCTATACAGAATTAGTTGTATCCCACTTATATATTCCGGCCAAGCTTGCCGGAATTGAAAGATGGCCGAGCACCAAGCTCGGCCAACAACAGGGAAACCGACTGGGCTCGCCTTCGGTTTCCCCCCTCCAAATTCCCGGCACTCCCTCCTCAACACTTCAGCCAAAATCACCGAAAATGGAGGGGAGGGCGAGCCTTACACTCGGCCAAACCGGACAGAACAGACAGAGGGAGGAAGAGAGGCTTACCGAGCAAATGGAGTTCTGCGCACAACGGAAAAGAAGCAATATTCCAGTAAGGCGCCCAAATCGTCGGTGGCAGAGTTGGTCAGCAACCCGCCCTTCGTGGTCGTTGACAGAACACGCTCGGGCTCGCTACCTTCGGAAATTCGAGCTACAGCAACCAAACGACTCCGAATCGCCGGAGAAGAACCACTCAACTGCGGTTTCGCTCACACCCTCGAGCTCGACGTCCATCGATCGAAGATCACACCTCCACTCCCGATCACCCTCTCTCCCTCGCGTCTCTCCCCTGCTTCCCTCGGGTGGCAAGTGAAAACAGCCGAATGGCTTCTTCCCGAAGCCATTCGGTTGTTATTATGTGTTGTTTTTTTTTTTTTAAATACCAAATTACAAAACTGCCCTCACGTGTTTAAATCTTCAGTAATTTCGTTAATTTCTCGACCTCCTGACTTTAAATTTCGAAAACCATCGCAAAAGTAGGCTCCGAGTCTTATAATTTAAATCTTTTCCGTTGAAATATTTCTCAAAACTCCGACCGGGATTAAACTAAAAATTCCATCAATTAAAAATTAAAATTCGAAATTCCCGGGTTATTACAGCAGCCGTATCTCCTATTCAACAAATTGCACTATCTCGACCATAATTGTAACAGTTAGGGTTTTTAATTAAAAAAAAATTATAAATTCAATATTCAAATTTTAAAATCAAGATTTCAAAATCAAAACTAATCTGGAAATTCAAATTCAAATTTTTTAAATCATAACCCAAAATTTTAAAAAACAAATCCAATGAACCTAGCCTAAAAATCATCTCGGTACAAAAGAAGATTGGATTTCCATTAAGATAATATCTTTGGAAATCCAATTTAGGGATCTGATTGCTGATTTCCAGCAATAAATCCATAATGAACCTAGACGTTATGAAGGAAGTATTCAGGATCTAACTAAATAACCACTCAACCAAAATTCCAATGCCAATCAGAACAGCCGGGAAATCCGAGTGAAATCCGAAAATCTTGGAGAAGCGGGGTGCAAACCTCTCCTATGAATAGAGGTACTCATGAAAGAGGAAAGCACATCAGCTCTCCCTCCCGAGTCTTTCAAGAAGAGAAGGAGTACTTACCTAGGCCTCCGATGCTGCAAGCCTCTCCTACACGGCAAAACTCCTCTCGATTGAGCTTCACTTCACGACAGCAGAGAGGACCTTTCGATCAAGCAATGTCCCTCAACAGCGTAAGCTCTCCCTCGCTTTGTCCTTTTCGGTTTCGCTCTCGCTCACTCTCGATCTCTCACTCTCTCACTCTCTCTCTCTCTCTCTCTCTCTCTCTCTCTCTCTCTCTCTCTCTCTTTCGGCAGAACAGGAAAAAGAAAGGAGTTGGTTTTATTTAAAAACCAGAACCAGTTTTGTCAGAAGGACCAGCGGATTCAAACCGAGTCGGGCTAGTTTACCCGGATCAGCCTAGTTGACCCAGACCGGCCCAGTTGACCCAAACCGGCCCAGTTGACCCACATCGACCCAGTTGACCCAGATTGGCCCAGTTAACCCGGACCGGCCCATGACTCAAACCGGCATTCTTCACTCGAACCAAACCCAAACCAAATTTTGACCTGAATCTGACCAAACCAATCCAAGATTAAACCGGTAAGAATTTTCTGTCCAAATTCTTTTAAGTTGGAATTAATTAAGTTGAATTTTAATATCGAAATTCGAATTAGGTAGAAAATATCCCGGAAGTCATCCAAACGATTCAACCAACCCAATCTGACCCAAGATAACAACGTAAGGAATTTCTGCTCAAATTTCTTTGAAATTGGATTTATTAAGTAGGAATTTAATACAAAAGATTCTATTTGAGGAGGATATTATCTGAAATAGTAAAATAATCCCGATATCCATACCGCTCGGAATCCAAGTAAGTAAAAATACAGTTTTCCCAAGTTTTGGCTTTGGCCCTACATCACAAGATATTATATTATTTTCTTATAACTGTTTTATTATACGAGTTGGTATTTGAGCACGCATGTTTCGGCATTGACTTATAATAGTATAAAGATAAAACTGGTAGGACATATTGTATGCGCATGAAAATGATGGAATTGACGAAAAATATGTGATAGCAAATGTAGCCCCCCGAGAACCCACACGTTCCCGGTGCGCTACAGTGCATCTACACACTACACACACACACACACTAACACTTGACCTAACTAACTCAATTCAATACCCCTTTCATTTTCAAATCATTTTCAAAAGAACATTTGTGAGTATGAAAATTTTTCGATTCGATTTAAAAAAAAACAACTCGCGTCCCGAAGAGGAAACACGAAGTCCTCAACATAAAACTACGGAGCGGTAAAGAAAACCATTTACAACAATTTGAGATAAAACGACAAAACTTGAAATCCTAGAAAAAAAAATCCCACGCACCCCACAAACTACACAGTCCGGTCCCAAGCACTCACGTCCCCACTCTGTCACCCCGCGTACACCCTCGCGGTGCCGCACGTGCCAACCCAACGTCACTGTATCTCGCGCACGCTCACAGCGCCGCGTGCCCCACGCACCCTGCCTCTGTACAGCACGTCTGCGCGCACGCCCTCACCCGGCGCCGCATGACCCATGTGCACCCGCAGGGCCGCGTGCCCCGCGCACTTGCGATCACGCCGCACTTCCACACTCATCTACCTTTTTCTACCATTTACTGTTCACACACCTCAACCTATTTATTATCTCCTCGACTCCCAGCCTCTCTCCCAAAATTTCGGCAGAGTAACGGCTAAAAACTGAATATCCCAAAAATTTAAACCCTGCACACAATTCACCATAATCCAACAATGTTTATCTATCCATCATCCAGAGAAATCAGCATAACCACATCAGAGTAAGAAGACGACGAAAATCCATCAAATACAAATGAAGAAAGTCTCCAGTATAGAGTAATATCATTCTCTAACATGAAAAATATCTGCGTACGTTACCAAAATCACACGCACTCCATATACCTATACGCTGACGTATATACAACAACCAATCCCATCCCCCGTACATAATCACCGCAAAAGAAAGAAAACCCACAAACCGACCAGGCCACAACCTACCATCTCCACGGGTCGGGTCGCCCTAACAAAAGTCCGCCATTCGGTGCCGCAATCGCACGCCGCCAACCATCCTACGCCTCAGGACTAGCCACTCGAGGCTCACCAGCGGTATCGTCAGCACTTACACCACAGAACACACAACATAAGCCTAACGCTCAGTAAGTAATGCGATATGAAAGTAAAAGCCGACAATGCAATGCTATCACATGCAGTCTCTACACTCACACTCATATTGTCACATCTGTGACGCGTAGTGCAGCCGCACCAGGGTAAGGAGGAACCTCATGCCACCCTACACCCTGACACGTCGCCACCGTCCCGGACTCCCCAACAACGAAGCCCACAAGCTACACCCACGCATCACCACACGGCAACCACATCAGGGTAAGGGTGTACCTCGCGCCACTCTACACCCTGACACGTCGCCCCCGTCCCAGCCTCCCCAGCACGGGGCCACAGTTGCCACACACACACGTTTCGCGAGAGCCCAGCCGGCCCACCCCTCGAGTAGGATCCGCGACTGGTGTTACACCGGCCCACACACTAGTGGGATCCGTGGTACCACTGCTCATATCCTCACCGTCAACACATTCACGCCGGATGACGGCCCAGCCGGCCCACCCCTCGAGTAGGATCCGCGACTGGTGAAGCACCGGCCCGCACACTAGCGGGATCCGTGGTACCACCGCCATACGTTTCACCTCGTACATCAAAACATGCTAAAAATCATTTTCGTTCCCGCTTTTAAAAACATGATGCATGTCAAACAATACGCGCGCACACCACAATCAATCACATAAACCCTAAAGTTCTACAGTGTAGGCCCACTTGGGCAAAACACATGCATGCACTACTTACCTGGTGTCCTAAGCTCGCTCGATGCACAGCTTTGCCAACAGAAAGCCTCAACCTAAAACACAACCAATTTCTCATCAGTATTTATCCCAACATTTACCAACTAGCTAAAAACAACCTTCTCTAACTTCACTCACGAAATTTCAACTAAAACGGTTCATTGGTTCGGTTGGCTGAAAACCAGCGCAACGTTCGGATGTGCATAACTTTTGCGTCCGCCAACGGAATCGAGCGATTCAAGTGGCTAAACGTTCCCTTAGGAACCTAGTTTAACATCCCAAGACGGATTTTAAATCGGTAGGCCGCAGATAGGCGAAAAATGCCAATAACCGAATCTGCCATTTTTATTAAAATTTCACATTTTCACTTCCCTTCAACCAAAACTCACTCTCAACTAGTTATATGCATCAAAATGGCTATGCTACTATCACACGTCGAATTTCCATGAAAAACGGTCACTAATTTGACTTAAACTAAAATTCCGCATAAACTTCCGACGCGGATAACTTTTACATAGGATATCGGAATCGAACGATTCCAGTAGCCACACGTTCTTCTAACAACCTATTTTAACCCACAAAGAGAGAATTTGAAATGATCAACTTAAGACTATCCAAAACAGCCAAAAACAGAAGCTGTTTTTATACGAAAAATAGCTGAAATCTCAACTTCGGGCAAATCCCGCAAGTTCTCTGCACCGAACACTCACATTTCACCTATTAAGCACAATCTAACCCGAAAATTAGAAATTCAAGCACAAAGTCTGAATTTTGGCTCAACCTTCCCCCTCGGCCTCCCTCCCTCTCACCGGTCTCCTGCTGTCCACTTGCTAACCTACACACTCACCCTCTCAATCCCCTCACATTTGCAGCCAAATTCAAAGAGGGAAAAAAAACGAAGAGGAGCTGAACCTCAGTCTCGGTTCATACGGACAGGACAGCAGAGGGAGAGGACTTACCAAGTGGTGGCGTCCGGCACTCGGGTGGGAGAAGGACTCCAGCAACAAGTCTGGTCATTGGCGGCAGAATTGGCCGGAAACCAGCCCCTCGGGGTCGTCGGCCGAACACTCGGCTTTCACTTCGGGAACTCGAGTTGCTGGAACTTAACGGCTCCGGTTCGTCGGAATAGCAGCCCCTGCTCGCAACTCACACCTCACACTCGCGCTCGTCGGCCGTCGCAGCTCCGACTCCAGCACATGATCGCCCTGCTCCCGGTCGTCTTCTCTCTCGGCTCTCTCTCGGGTGCACAGAGGAAACAACCGAATGGCTTCCTTGCGAAGCCATTCGAGTGTTTTACAATTTTTTTTTTAAATTTTAAAATAAATACAAATTACCAAATAGCCCTCACGTGCTTCAATCGTCCGAAATTTTGTAACTTTCTCGACTTCCCGACTTTAAATTCCAAAAAACATCGCAAAAGTAGGCTCCGAGTCTTATAATTCAAATCTTTCCCGTTGAAATATTTCTCAAAACTCCGACCGGGATTAATCTAAAAATTCCAGAAATTAAAAATAAAATTCGAAATTCCCGGGTTATTACAGCAAAAGCCTGAACGAAAATGAGATGGTGAACTTGAACATTAATGGTACTGACGTGATAGCAAAAGCCTTAACGACAATGAGATGGTGAGCTTGACTGAAAGTAAGTTGACAAAGCCTGAACGACAATGAGATTGCTAAGTCTAACGTTGGGAAATGAGTACCAACTAGTTATGTAATCAGGATTTGGTAAAAGTAAATGTAAATTTTTGACCATTGCACGTATTTTTGCTTGCTGAGTTAATTCTCATATTTTAAATAATTTTGTAATGTAGGTGAGTTTTTATTTGAGGAGGAACTAGTTGCAATCGAGAATCTTCCAGTGGCAAACGAGCATACAGAATAAGATGTTGATTTTCCCGAGAAAGGAATTTAAAATATTATGTTTCAGTTTTTAAAAGTATTTTGGTTTTTATTTTAACTCCGAATAAATTATGTTGAATTTTATTATTAGAGTTTTTATGAATTATTTATGATTCTATTTAATTATTGTTTTAATTACAGCTTCCGTGCATTTAATGATTTCTATTCAAGATTTGAAAAAAATGTTTTAAGCTGAAAATTTAATGCTCGATTTTAACTCAAATTTTGGGAATAATTTCTAGGGTTTCAAATTAGGGTTTTTAAATTGAGGATTTTAAAATTCGGGGCGTTATAGTTTGGTATCAGAGCAACCAGGTTTATAAAACGATTCTGTAGACTTATCTATATGCTCGCGTGCACCTGGAAGATTGTCAACCAGCAAGTAAGTGATTAAAATTTATATTTTGATAAAAATATGTTCGATGATTTTGTAATATATTTTTAAGTAAGACATTTTTTATTGTTTTTCTTATAAATGCTTTTATAAAATCTTAAATTTGGTTTTGAACTTTAATATATATATATATATTTTTTTTTTACGTATTTATTTGTGATTTCAAATTATTATAAGTTGTTATTTTAGTACAAGTTTTATGAATTTGGAGTTATTATTGTGATGTAGATCGCTAAAGTTAAAATAATTATTCTCGATTAAAAGACTTGATCTCGATCAATAACTTTCCTTAGAATTAAATAAAGCCTAAATTACCCATAATAGAACTCAGCCTAAGATACGAACAAATCACGGTTGGATGACTGAGTAGGCCCACTTGGGCAAAACACATGCATGCACTACTTACCTAGCGTCGTAAGCTCGCTCGATGCACAGGTTCGCCTAATAGTGTCTCAACGTAAAACACAACCAATCTCTCATCAGTATTTATCTCAAAATTCACCAAATAGCTAAAAATAACCTTCCTTAACTACACTCATGAAATTCCAACTAAAACGGTCAATTGGTTTGGTTTGGCCGAAAACTAGCCCAAAGTTCGGATGCGCATAACGTTTACGTCCGTTAACGGAATCGAGTTATTCAAGTGCCTAAACATCCCCTTAGGAACCTAGTTTAACATCACAAGACGGATTTTAAAACAGTAAGCCACAGACAGGCAAAGAATGCCAAAAACTGAATCTACCACCTTTATTAAAATTTCACATTTTCACTTCCCTTCAACAAAAACTCACTCCCAACTAGTTATATGCATCAAAATGGCTATGCTACTCTCACACATCGAATTTCCACGAAAAACGGTCACTAATTTGACTTAAACAAAAATCCCGGATAAACTTTTGACGCGCATAACTTTTGCGTCGGATAGCGGAATCGAATGATTCTAGCGGCCATACGTCCCTCTAACAGCCTAATTTATCCCACAAAAATAGAATTTAAAACGATTAGCCAAAACTAGGCCAAAATAGTTAAAAACCAAACTGCCCCTGCACAAACAATGGTTGATTTTTGATTTCAAACTTCAATTTACAAACTTCCACACACAACTAGCCCTATTTCGTCCATATCTCTCGGTCAAGCTCACTGCAAATGCAAGGAGGCCGAGCACTAAGCTCGGCCGAAACAGGAAACCGACAGGGCTCACCTTCAGTTTCCTTAAACTCGCGGCATCACCCTCGCGCTACACTACCACTTGCGGCCAAATTCCATCAATGCCGGAAGCAGGCCGAGCACTAAGCTCGGCCAAACCAAAAATAATGGGATGGGCAGCAAAAGGAAAGGACTTACCGTTGCGTTGCTGTGCGCTCGGTCGAAGGGAGGGCAATGCTGTAATAACCCAGAAATTTTGAATTTTGAATTTTTAACTTCTGAGATTTTAATTTAATGTCGGTCGGAGTTTTGAGAAATGTTTCAATGGGAAAAGTTACATTATAAGATTTGGAGCTTACTTTTGCGATGGAGTTCGGAATTTAAAGTCGGGAAGTCGAGAAATTAACGAAATTACGGGAGATTAAAACACGTGAGGGCATTTAAGTAAATTATTATTGTTTAAAATAAAAAAAAATGATAACACTCGAATGGCTTCGGGAAGAAGCCATTCGGCTGGTTTCTGCAAAGCGCCTGAGAGCGATCGAGCGGGGGAGAGCATTCTGTGTGCCGAAATCAAAGCTACGATCAACTGCCGACAAGCGCGAGTGTGAGGGGAGAGCTGCAAGCGAGTGCTGCTATTCTGACGAACCGGAGTTGTTCAATTTCTACTGCTCGAGCTCTCGAAGGGTGAGGGCACGAGTGCCTTCAATCGTCGACTGAGGGAGTGAGTCTCCGTACAATTCTGCTGCCAACGACCAAACGCGTTGCTGGAGTCCTTCTCCCACCCAAGTGCCGGACGCCACCACTTTGTAAGTCCTTCTCTCCCTCTGCTGTCCTGTCCAAATTGACCGAGACTGAGGTTCAGCTCCCTTCTATTTTTCTTTGAATTTGGCTGCAAATGCGAGGGGATTAAGAGGGTGAGTGTGTAGGTTAGCAAGTGGACAGCAGGAAACCAGTGAGAGGGAGAGAAACCGAGGGAGAAGGTTGAGCTAAAATTAAGATTTTTTGCTTGAATTTCTGATTTCGGGTTAGATTGTGCTTAATAGGTTGAAATGTGAGTGTTCGATTGTAATAACCCAGAAATTTTGAATTTGTATTTTTAATTCCCGAAATTTTATTTTAATCTCAGTCGGAGTTTTGAGAAAAATATTTCAACGGGAAATTTAAATTATAAGACTCGGAGCCTACTTTTGCGATAGGTTTTTGGAATTTAAAGTCGGGTGGTCGGGAAATTTACGAAATTACAGACGATTAAAACACGTGAGGGCAGTTTTGTAATTTGAAATTAAAAAAAAAACAAAAAAATCTAATATAACAATCGAATGGCTTTGGGAGGAAGCCATTTGGCTGTTACTCCTTGGTGCCGAGAGAGCCAAGAGAGAGACGCGGGAGAGGGGAGAGCTTCGAGCTCCGACGACCGGAGGAGAAGATTGCGGCAGTCGACGTGGATAAGAGGCTCCGACAAGTCGGGAACGACCTGTAACTCAGCCATTCCCGTGCCGAAGACCCAAGGTAAACTGCCTACTCCTTTTCATTTTTTTCCACCAGCAAGTGGGAAGTTCGGTTACTTCCGACCTCTTGCCTGGTTTGAGCTCGGTTCTTGGTGTGAGAAGGCCGCGGTGGGCGCGCTAGGGGCTCGGCATTCCGGCCCAAACCCGACCGTGGACAGGTGGGAATGTCCCCTGTTCCTCCTCTAATTGTGGTGGCCGAAGATGTAGGGTACCTGTGTTCCTGCCTCGGCTTATTGCGCGTCGGAAGTTTATGTCGGATTTTGGTCCAAGTCAAATTAGTGACCGTTTTTTGTGGAATTTCGACGTGTGAGTAGTGGCATGTCTATTTTTGGTGCGAAAAAGCTGAATCGAGTGAGTTTTGGCTGAAGAAAAACAAAGGTTGGAATTTTAAAAAAAAATGGCAGATTCGGTTTCTAGCATTTTTCGCTTGTCTGGGCTTACCGTTTTAAAATCCGTCTTGGGATGTGAAACTAGATTCCTAAGGGGACGTTTAGCCACTTGAATCGTTCGATTTCGTTGACGGACACAAAAGTTATGCGCATCCAAACGTTGGGCTGGTATTCGGCCAAACCAAACCAATGGATCGTTTTAGTTGGAATTTCATGAGTGTAGTTAGAGAAGGTTATTTTTAGCTAATTGGTGAATGTTGAGATAAATACTGATGAGAAATTGGTTGTGTTTTAGGTTGAAGCTTTCTTTTGGCGAAGCTGTGCGTCGAGCGAGCTTAGTGCATGCATGTGTTTTGCCCAAGTGGGCCTACACTATAGAAGTTTAGGGTTTATGTGATTGATTGTGGTGTGCGTGCGTATTGTTTGACATGCATCATATTTTTAAAAACGAGAACGAAAATGATTTTAAGCATGTTTTGATCTACGAGGTGAGACGTGTGGCGGTGGTACCGCGAATCTCGCTAGTGTGCGGGCCGGTGCTTCACCAGTCGCGGATTCTACTCGAGGGGTGGGCCGGTTGGTCCGTCTTGCGGCGTGAATGTGTTGACGGTGAGGATATGGGCAGTTGTACCGCGGATCCTACTAGTGTGTGGGCGGGTGCAACACCAGTCGCGAATCCTACTCGAGGGGTGGGCCGGCTGGGCTGTCGTGAAACGTGTGTGTGTGGCAACTGTGGCCCCGTGCTGGGGAGGCTGGGACGGGGGGGACGTGACAGGGTGTAGAGTGGCGCGAGGTACACTTTTACCCTGATGTGGTTGCCGTGTGGTGATGCGTGTGTGTAGCTTGTGGGCCTCGTTGCTGGGGAGTCCGGGACGGTGGCGACGTGTCAGGATGTAGGGTGGCGTGAGGTTACTCCTTACCCTAGTGCGGCTGCACTACGCGTCACAGATGTGACAACATGAGTTTGAGTGTAGAGACTGTATGTGATAGGATTGCATCGTCGGCTTTTACTTTCATATCGCATTACTTACTGAGCGTTAGGCTTATGTTGTGTGTTCTGTGGTGTAGGTACTGACGATACTGCTGGTTAGCCTCGAGAGCCTAGTCCAGAGGCGTAGGATGGCTGGCGGGGTGCACCCGAGGCACCGGATGACGGATTTTTGTTAGAGCTACCCGACCCGTGGTGATGGTAGGTGATAGTGGATTTATCATTTCATGTTGGGTATTTGTGTAGATAGCGGGGTTGTATAGACATTGATCTTTTGAGATTGTATAGAGGAGTTGTAGTGGTTTGGGGGACTTTCTTCATTAGTATTTGATGGGTCCTTGTTGTCTTCTTACTCTGATTTGGTTATGGTGATTTCTCTGGATGATGGATAGATAAACATTGTTGGATTATGATGAATTGTGTGCAGGGTTTAAATTTTGGGATAGTCAGTTTTTAGCCGTTACTCTGTCGAAATTTCGGGAGAGAGGTTGGGAGTCGAGGAGATACGAAATAGGTTGAGGGGTGATCAGTAAATGCTAGAAAAAAGTAGATGAGCGTGGAAGTGCGGCGTGATCGCAGGTGCGCGGGACCCGCGGCCCTGCAGGTGCACACCGGTCATGCGGCGCCGCATGAGTGCGTGCGCGCGAACGTGCTGTACAGAGGCAGGGTGCGTGGGGCACGCGGCGCTGTGGGCGTGCGCGAGATACAGTGATGTTGGGTTGGCACCTGTGGCACCGCGAGGGTGTACGCGGGGTGTCGGAGAGCGGACGTGAGTCCTTGGGACTGGACTGGGTAGTTCGTGGGGTGCGTGGGATTCTTTCCTAGGATTTCAAGTGTTACCGTTTTGTCTCAAATTGTTTTAAATGGTTTTTCTTTTTCGCTGCGTAGTTTTATGTTGAGGACTTCATGTTTCCTCTTCGGGACGCGAGTTGTTTTTTTTTTAATCGAGTCGAAAATGTTTCATACTCACAAATGTTCTTTTGGAAATGATTTGAAAATGAAAGGGGTATTGAATTGAGTGAGTTATTTCAAGGGTTACTGTGTGTAGTGTATAGATGCACTGTAGCGCACTGAGAACGCAGTGTTTTCTTAGGGTGTTACATCGGTGCAGAGAACTTGTGAGATTTGCTCGAAGTTGAGATTTCGGCTATTTTTCGTATAAAAACAGGTTCTGTTTTTGGCTGTTTTGACTAGGCTTAAGTTGATCATTTTAAATTCTGTTTTGTGGGTTAAAAATAGGTTGTTAGAGGAACGTGTGGCCGCTGGAATCATTTGATTCCGACATCCAAGGCAAACGTTATGCGCGTCGGAAGTTTATGCTGGATTTTGGTCCAAGTCGAATTTGAGACCATTTTTCGTGGAATTTCGACGTGTGGTAGGGGCATGCTTGTTTTGGTGCGTAAAAGCTGAATCGAGTGAGTTTTGGTTGAAGAAAAACAAAGGTTGAAATTTTATAAAAAAAATGGCAGATTCGATTTTTGGCATTTTTTGCCTGTCTGTGGCTTACCGTTTTAAAATCCATCTTAGATGTTAAACTAGGTTTCTAAGGGGACGTTTAGCCACTTGAATCGTTCGATTCCGTTGACGGATGCAAAAGTTATGCGCATCCGAACGTTGGGCTGGTATTAGGCCAAACCAAACCAATGGACCGTTTTAGTTGGAATTTCATGAGTGTAGTTAGAGAAGTTTATTTTTAGCTAATTGGTGAATGTTGAGATAAATACTGATGAGAAATTGGTTGTGTTTTGAGTTGAGGCTTTCTTTTGGCGAAGCTGTGCGTCGAGCGAGCTTAGGACGCCAGGTAAGTAGTGCATGCATGTGTTTTGCCCAAGTAGGCCTACACTGTAGAACTTTAGGGTTTATGTGATTGATTGTGGTGTGCGTGCGTATTGTTTGACATGCATCATATTTTTAGAAACGTGAACGAAAATGATTTTTAGCATGTTTTGATGTATGAGGTGAGACGTGTGGTGGTGGTACCGCGGATCCCGTTAGTGTGCGAGTCGGTGCTTCACCAGTCGCGGATCCTACTCGAGGGGTGGGCCGGCTGGGCCGTCATGCGGCGTGAATGTGTTGACGGTAAAGATATGGGCAGTGGTACCGCAGATCCTACTAGTGTGTTGGTCGGTGCAACACCAGTCGCGGATCGCACTTGAAGGCTGGGCCGGCTGGGCTATCGCGAAACGTGTGTGTAGTAACTGTGGCCCCGTGCTGGGGAGGCTGGGACGGGGGCGACGTGTCAGGGTGTAGAGTGGCGCGAGGTACACCCTTACCCTGATGTGGTTGCCGTGTGGTGATGCGTGTGTGTAGCTGGTGGGCCTCGTTGCTGGGGAGTCCAGGACGGTGGCGACGTGTCAGGGTGTAGGGTGGCATGAGGTTCCTCCTTACACTGGTGCGGGTGCACTACGCGTCACAGATGTGACAACATGAGTGTGAATGTAGAGACTGCATGTGATAGGATTTCATCGTCGCCTTTTACTTTCATGTCGCATTACTTACTGAGCGTTAGGCTTATGTTGTGTGTTATGTGGTGTAGGTGCTGACGATACTGCTGGTGAGCCTCAAGAGCCTAGTCCAGAGGCGTAGGATGGCTGGCGGCGTGCACCCGAGGCACCGGATGACAGATTTTTGTTAGGGCGACCCGACCCGTGGTGGTGGTAGGTGATAGTGGATTTAACATTTCATGTTGGGTATTTGTGTAGATAGCGGGGTTGTATAGACATTGATCTTTTGAGATTGTATAGAGGGGTTGTAGTGTTTTGGGGGACTTTCTTCATTTATATTTGATGGGTTCTTGTTGTCTTCTTACTCTGATTTGGTTATGGTGATTTCTCTGGATGATGGATAGATAAATATTGTTGGATTATGATGAATTATGTGCAGAGTTTAAATTTTGGGATAGTCAGTTTTTAGCTGTTACTTTGCCGAAATTTCGAGAGAGAGGTTGGGAGTCGAGGAGATACGAAATAGGTTGAGCTGTGAATAGTAAAGGCTAGAAAAAGGTAGATGAGCGTGGAAGTGTGGCGTGATCGCATGTGCGTGGGGCACGCGGCCCTGCGGGTGCACACGGGTCATGCGGCGCCGGGTGAGGGCGTGCGCGCGGAAGTGCTGTACAGAGGCAGGGTGCGTGGGGCACGCGGCGCTGTGAGCGTGCGCGAGATACAGTGACATTGGGTTGGCATGTGTGGCACCGCGTGGGTGTACGCGGGGTGTCGGAGTGGGGAGGTGAGTGCTTGGGACCGGACTGGGTAGTTCGTGGGGTGCGTGGGATTCTTTCCTAGGATTTCAAGTCTTATCGTTTTATCTCAAATTGTTTTAAATGGTTTTCTTTTCCGCTGCGTAGTTTTATGTTGACGACTTCGTGTTTCCTCTTCGGGACGCGAGTTGTTTTTCGAATGGAGTCGAAAAATTTTCATACTCACAAATGTTCTTTTGAAAATTATTGAAAACGAAAGGGGTATTGAATTGAGTTAGTTTTGTCAAGTGTTAGTGTGTGTGTGTAGTGTGTAGATGCACTGTAGCGCACCGAGAACGCGGAGTTTCTCGGAGTGTTACGAATGCACAGCCGAACACTCAGTCCCGGCGGTCTCCCCCACGCTCACCCGCGTCGGTCGAAGAATCGGAGCTCAAGGATTTTCCTCTCCTCTCCTGCGTCTCTCTCTCGGCGCTCTCGGGAACTCGAGCTGCTGAAAACGAATGGCTTCGGTTCGTCGGGACAGCAGCACCTGTTCGCACCTCGCACCCACGCTCGTCGGCCATCGATCACAGCTCCGCACACGATCGCCTCCTCACGGCACTCGGGTGCTCTGGAGAAATCG
>CM039525.1:8460903-8488157 GCA_022433055.1 Begonia peltatifolia | reverse complement strand
GGTGCCCTGGTTTATGTCAGATTTTGGTCCAAGTCAAAAGTTATGCGCGTCGGAAGTTTATATCAAATTTTGGTCCAATTCAAATTAGTGACCGTTTTTCGTAGAATTTCGATGTGTGATAGTGGCATGTCTATTTTTGGTGCGAAAAAGCTAAATCGAGTGAGTTTTTGGTTGAAGAAAAACAAAGGTTGGAATTTTATAAAAAAATGACAGATTCGGTTTTTGGCATTTTTCACCTATCTACAACTTATCGTTTTAAAATCCGTCTTGGGATATTAAACTAGGTTCCTAAGGGGACGTTTGGCCACTTGAATCGTTCGATTCCGTTGACGGACGCAAAAGTTATACGCATCTGAACGTTGGGCTGGTTTTCAGCCAAAGCAAACCAATGGACCGTTTTAGTTGAAATTTCATGAGTGTAGTTAGAGAAGGTTGTTTTTTTTAGCTAATTGGTGAATGTTGAGATAAATACTGATGAGAAATTGGTTGTGTTTTAGGTTGAGGCTCTATTTTGGTGAAGCTGTGCGTCGAGCGAGCTTAGGACGCCAGGTAAGTAGTGCATGCATGTGTTTTGCCCAAGTGGGCCTACACTGTAGAACTTTAGAGCTTATGTGATTGATTGTGGTGTGCGTGCGTATTGTTTGACATGCATCATGTTTTTTTTAAAAATGAGAACGAAAATGATTTTTAGCATGTTTTGATAAATGAGGTGAGACGTGTTGCGGTGGTACCGCGGATCCCGCTAATGTGCGGGCCGGTGCTTCATCAGTCGCGGATCCTACTAGTGTGTGGGCGGGTGCAACACCAGCCGCGGATCCTACTCGAAGGGTGGGCCGGCTGGGCTGTCGCGAAACGTGTGTGTGTGGCAACTGTGGCGCCGTGCTGGGGAGGCTGGGACGGGGGCGACGCGTCAGGGTGTAGAGTGGCGCGAGGTACACCCTTACCCTGATGTGGTTGCCGTGTGGTGATGCGTGTGTGTAGCTTGTGGGCCTCGTTGCTGGGGAGTCCGGGACGGTAGTGACGTGTCAGGGTGTAGGGTGGCGTGAGGTTCCTCCTTACCCTGGTGCGGCTGCACTACGCGTCACAGATGTGACAACATGAGTCTGAGTGTAGAGACTGCATGTGATAGGATTGCATTGTCGGCTTTTACTTTCATATCGCATTACTTACTGAGCGTCAGGCTTATGTTGTGTGTTCTGTGGTGTAGGTGCTGACGACACTGCTGGTGAGCCTCGAGAGCCTAGTCCAGAGGCGTAGTATGGTTGGCGGCGTGCACCCGAGGCACCGGAGGGCGGATTTTTGTTAGGGCGACCCGACCCGTGGTGGTGGTAGGTGATAGTGGATTTAACATTTCATGTTGGGTATTTGTGTAGATAACGGGGTTGTATAGAAATTGATCTTTTGAGATTGTACAGAGGGGTTGTAGTGTTTTGGGGGAATTTCTTTATTTGTATTTGATGGGTTCTTGTTGTCTTCTTACTCTGATTTGGTTATAGTGATTTCTCTGGATGATGAATAGATAAACATTGTTGGATTATGGTGAATTGTGTGCAGAGTTTAATTTTTTTGGGATAGTCAGTTTTTAGCCGTTACTCTGCCAAATTTTTGGGAGAGAGGTTGGGAGTCGAGGAGATACGAAATAGGTTGAGGTGTGAACAGTAAATGCTAGAAAAAGGTAGATGAGCGTGGAAGTGCGGCGTGATCGCAGGTGCGCGGGGCACGCGACCATGGGGGTGCACACGGGTCATGCGGCGCCAGGTGAGTGCGTGCGCGCGGACGTGCTGTACAGAGGCAGGGTGCGTGGGGCACGCGGCGCTGGTAGCGTGCGCGAGATACAGTGACGTTGGGTTGGCACGTGCGGCACCGCGAGGGTGTACGCGAGGTGTCGGAGTGGGGATGTGAGTGCTTGGGACCAGATTGTGTAGTTCGAGGGGGGGGGCGTTGGATTCTTTCCTAAGATTCCAAGTCTTACCGTCTTATCTTAAACTGTTTTAAATGGTTTTTCTTTTTCGCTGTGTATTTTTATATTAAGGACTTTGTGTTCCCTCTTCAGGACGCGAGTTGTTTTCGAATCGATTGGAAAATTTTTTTATACTCACAAATGTTCTTTTGAAAATGATTTGAAAATGAAAGGGGTAATAATTTGAGTGAGTTATGTCAGGTGTTAGTGTACCTGTAGTGTGTAGATGCACTGTAGCGCACCGAGAACGCGGGGTTTCTCGGGGTGTTATAGGAGAGATTGTAACAGTTAGAGTTTTTAATTCAAAAAAATTATAAATTCAAAATTTAGAAATTCCCAAATAAATTCAATATTCAAATTTCAAAATCAAACCTAATCTGTAAATTCAAATTCAAATTTCTTAAATCACAACCCGAATTTTAAGAAACAAATCCAATGAACCTAGCCTAAAAATCATCTCGGTACAAAAGAAGATTGGATTTCCATTAATATAATATCTTTGGAAATCCGATTTAGGGATCGGATTGCTGATTTTCAGCAATAAATCCATAATGAACCTAGACGTTATGAGGGAAATATTCAGGATTTAACTAAATAACCACTCAACCAAAATTCCAATGCCAATCAGATAACAGCCGGGAAATCCGAGTGAAATCCAAAAATCTTGGAGAAGCGGGGTGCAAACCTCTCCTATAAATACAGGTACTCATGAATGAGGGAAGCACATCAGCTCTTCCTCCCGAGTCCTTCAAGAAGAGAAGGAGTACTTACCCAGGCCTCTGACGCTGCAAGCCTCTCCGACACGGCAAAACTCCTCTCGGTTGAGCTTCACTTCACGATAGCAGAGAGCACTCTTCGATCAAGCAATTTCCCTCAACAGCGTAAGCTCTCCCTCGCTCTGTCCTTCTCGGTTTCGCTCTCGCTCACTTTTGATCTCTCGCTCACTCACTCTCACTCTCTCTCTCTCTCTCTCTCTCTCTCTCTCTCTCTCTCTCTCTTTTTCGGCAGAACAGAAAAAGGAAAGGAGTTGGTTTTATTTAAAAACCAGAACCAATTTTTTCAGAAGGACCAGCTGAACCAAACCGAATCGGCCCAGTTGACCCGGATCGACCCAGTTGACCCAGACCGGCCCAGTTGACCCAGATTGGCCCAGTTGACCCCGACCGGCCTAGTTGACCGAAATCGGCACTCTTCACTCGAACCAAACCCAAACCAAATTTCAACCCGAATCTGACCGAACCGATCCAAGATTAAACCAGTAAGAATTTTCTGTCCAAATTCTTTTAAGTTGGAATTAATTAAGTTAGATTTTAATATCGACATTCGAATTAGGTAGGAAATATCTCGGAAGTCATGCAAACGATTCAACCAACCCGATCTGACCCAAGATAACAACGTAAGAAATTTCTGCTCAAATTTCTTTGAAATTGGATTTATTAAGTAGGAATTTAATACAAAAGATTCTATTTGAGCAGGATATTATCTGAAATAGTAAACGAATCCCGATATCCATACCGCTCGGAATCCAAGTAAGTAAAAATACAGTTTTCTCAAGTTTTGGCTTTGGCCCTACATCACAATATATTATATTATTTTCTTCTAACTATTTTATTACAAGAGTTGGTATTTGAGTACGCATGTTTCAGCATTGACTTATAATAGTATAAAGATAAAATTGGTAGTACATATTGTATGCGCATGAAAATGATGGAATTGACGGAAAATATGTGATAGCAAAAGTCTGAACGACAATGAGATGGTCAGTTTGACCGAAAGTAAGTTGACAAAGGCTGAACGACAATGAGATGACTGAGTCTAAGGTTGAGAAATGAATACCAACTAGTTCTGTAATCAGGATTCGGTAAAAGTAAATGTAAATTTTTTACCATTGCACGTATTTTTGCTTGCTGAGTTAATTATCATATTTTGAATAATTTTGTGATGTAGGTGAGTTTTTATCTGAGCAGGAATTAGCTGCGATCGAGAATCTCCCAGTGGCAAACGAGCATATAGAAGAAGATGTTGATTTTCCCAAGAAAGGAATTTAAAATATTATGTTTCAGTTTTTAAAAGTATTTCGGTTTTTATTTTAACTTCGAAAAAATTATGTTGAATTTTATTATTAGGTTTTTATCAATTATTTATGATTGTACATTTATTTCGAATGAGTTTAATTATTGTTTTAATTACAGTTTCCGCGCATTTAATGATTTTTATTCAAGATTTTAAGAAAATGTTTTAAGCTTAAAATTTAACGCTCGATTTTAACTCATTTTGGAAATAATTTCTAGGGTTTCAAATTAGGATTTTTAAATTGGAGATTTTAAAATTCGGGGCCTTACAATAGCATTTCATCTACGATGATTCCACCCTTGATTTTTGGAGACGTTCAGCCTCACCTACTTAGTAAGGACAATTAAAAAATTGCGCCAAGAGAACATCAATCAAATAATACCTTCTTAAAGGAGACATATTTTCTTGGCCAAATTGGTATTCTTCTCAATAATACTGGCTTTTGCCTTCTGATATGCTCACTCACTCGTGCCTTTTTCCACTCGAACTCTCTTTAATTTCTTTCGAAACTAACCATGATGGAAGATCAACAAGCAGAGAACAAACAAGACAAATCAAAATGAACAGACACTACAATTAGTGACGATAACTTAGAATGAAATTTGGAATATGCTTTGCCTTAGCTAAAAATAATCAGTATGATGTAAGGATGCAAAGGAATAACCCAATAAAGTAAGCTGAGATAAAAGATTTAGAGAAGCACAACTTGTTTATTTTTAACAAATTTCCAAACAATAACAGATCAGATTTTTAGATTTATCTATGATTTTAAAAGATCTAAACATCATCTAACAACTTGAAGAATAACACTTTTGTATTCGGAATCGCTAAAAGGACGAAAAATGCTAAATACTTTTGAGCGTCATCAATCCTTGACAACTGAAAAAATTGACTTTTGAATTTGCAAACAAGATCCAATTTTTACGTGTCAATACAAATTGGAAAGCTAACACAATAATCCACAAATCCAAAAAAGGCGACAATTTCGTTTGAGGTTTATAAGACCTTCAAATGATTGAAATATTTTGAACCAGGGAAGAACAAAATTGCTGACAGTTACGAGACTTTAAATTTGAATAGGCAAACAAGATTTGAGTTTTGTGTTTCAATACAGATCGGAAAGCTAACTCACCGTTCTATGATGTACAAGAAGACCAATTTTTCATTTGAGGCTTATTTGATTGGTGAATGATCGAAATAAAATGAAACAGATTTCACGAATCAAGAATCAAAATTCTGAAACAAAAGACAAAACAGAAAAGAATAGATAGAACCTTATGAACTCGAACCTGGAACCTGTGGGTTATCGGCCCATACCAACGATGGCCTGATACTATATGATATGGACCCAGTCAACTCCACCTCAAAAGCTAGTTCAAGGGGGGAGGTTTGTGAACCCATATATATACCACCCAAGACAACCCCACCCAACCGATGTGGGATTTACATCACCTACTCTTTTTCACATAACTTTTGTTTCCCAAAGCTTTTGGCCTCCCATATTTAGAGAACATTTAAGCTTTTGGCCTCCCATATTTGGAGAACATTTCCATCATGTAAGGACTAGAAGTTGTCCAAAATTCAGCCCCAAAGTCCAAGTATTGAAAGCATTGGGCCTGTGGGAAGTTATCACTTCCTCGACCAAAACAGTTTTCTAACCGAGAACAAGTTCTAGCAATAACTTCCTTTTCCCCCCATTTCGTAGCACGCCGGTTACATATGTGGTATGTCGTAAATTGATTAAGTTAAAAAGGAGTATATTTTGTGTGAGCTGTAGAGTGCCTGATTGGAGGTGCATTAGAGATTAATCGGTGAAAAAGTTTGCAATTAGTGATCATCCGATTTAGGATGAGGTCGATCGATGGCAACATTTGATGAATGTCATTTAGCGATCGACCAGCACAAAGAGATTTCGACTAGTGTTGCGTAAAATCATGAATTTCTAAAACCCCTAACTTTAACTTATTATTTCGTCCTAAAAACCTGAACAATCTTCAACCTTCTCTCAAGTTTTGGCAAGGTAAGTCTAGTCCAAGCCAAAATTTTGTAGGCAACGATCATCAATCGATTATGCGTTTTAAATAAGGATATGAGAGGAGCGCTTAGATTTTCAAATTCACTTTTAGGGTTTGCCCAAAGGAACTTTTATGTTTGACTTTCTATTTGTAACACCCTGAAATTTTTCATTAAAATGATTTTCAGATTTACGTATCGGTAGACGGCGGAGTTTTACTCGGAATCAAGAGACGAAAATTTATACCGTTAAGTAAAAGATTATTTTGAAGCTAATGGAAAAGAGAAAATTCTAAAATTCTAAATAGAAGCGAACTGATTGACCGTTTAATAAAAAAATTAGAGGTTGAGGGCGATTTAATAATTAAGTTTATTATTATTATTATTATTATTATTTATATTATAAAAAAAAAAAACTCCTTCTGCTAGAAACTCACCCCCTCCCCGCAGCCTTCTTCCCTCCCCCTCCCTGTTTCTTCTCTTCAGCATCCTTCCCTCTCTGTTTTTGTTTTTCCTCTCCTCTTTTTTTGTTTCATTTCTTCACAGTTTTGCACGAAAGAGGAACCAGCTCGTCCATTTTTCCTCCCCAGAAGAACGCAGCTCCCTCTCCTCTTCGTCTTCCTTCTCTGTCCCGTGTGAAAAACGGCACTCTCTTCGATTTCGGTAAGTTTTCTCCTTCTTTTCTGGTTTTGGCCAATAAAAATCTAGGGTTTCAGATTGGGCAGCTCGGTTTTGGTATTTTTCACCTGGGATCCGGTTGTTCATTTTAAAAACTGTTATAGTATGTTGAATTAGATACTTTAGGGAAAATTTTGGCTTTGGAATCGAGTTTTTTCGATGATCGTAAAGGAAGATATGATTTTTCTAAGTTTGATAAAAAAACATCTGTGAAGAGGTTTTGGGCAGCTGTGGTTTTTTCGAATTTCTGCTATTTATCAAGTCTGGTTTTTGGCAAATGGATGAAACCACGTCAAAGTGGACATAATTAGGGTTACGTAGCATCTTGAATCGTTGAAATCGGGTAAGAATTGAATGAGTTATGAATTTTAGAAGTTATTGTGCAAAAACTGGAAATTTTCAGCTGGCATTCGGTTTTGATTTTTCTGCCATTGATTATGCTTTGATTTTGGAAAATGGATTTCACCAGCATAAACTAGACCTTATACGGTTTCCAAAACATGTTGAATAATCGAATTCGGCCAAATATACGATTTGATATGAATTTTCAAAGTTGAACAAAAAACTGTAAAATGATTTCCGGGCAGATTTGGTTTTTGATTTTCTGCTATTATTTGAGTTCGATTTTTGACAAATGGATTTCACCATGTTGAAATAGACCTGTTTAGGAGCCCTTACCATTTTAAATCATTGAATTTGGACTTATATTCAATTTGTTGTGAATTTTTGAAGTTGGACAAGATTTATGACAAATTTCGAAAGTTGAGTTGTGATGGTTTCGATTTTAATTCCTTGATATTGAGTTATTTGGTTGAAATTGATTGAAGTGTTAAATTGTTAGGGTGGTTGATTGAGGTTGTGTGGATGATAACCTACCCTTGGGATAATTATTTGAATTGTACTTCAATTTTTAGATTGTGCATTATAGAATGATGGGTGTTTGGTGATAGGGGTTATGTGCACATGTTTTGAGTTCTATTATGTTTGGATATTGGATATTAGATGGTGTTCATGCTGGTTGATGGATGTTAAGAGAATAGGTTAGCTTAGTTGTTGATTTGGAAGTTAATTGCATAGAGTTACACTTGATGATCTTGTGGTTGTTTATTTAGTGTTTAAAAATAGAAATTTGTGGATTTGGTTATATGTGGTGGTTGTGAATTAGAATTGTAAATTGTGAATGATAACTTATAACTTTATGTTTTAGAATTTCAGGAAAACAGAATCGATCGGGTTGGATCGAATAGCTAAGGACGCCAGGTAAGTAGTGCATGCATGTGTTTTGCCCAAGTGGGCCTACACTGTAGAACTTTAGTGTTTATGTAATTGATTGCGGTGTGTGTGTGTATTGTGTGACATGCATCATATTTTTTTTAAAACGGGAACCAAAATGATTTTTAGCATGCTTTGATGTATGAGGTGAGACGTGTGGCGGTGGTACCGCGGATCCCGCTAGTGTACGGGCCGGTGCTTCACCAGTCGCGGATCCTACTCGAGGGGTGGGCCGGCTGGGCCGTCATGCGGCGTGAATGTGTTGACGGTGAGGATATGGGCAGTGGTACCGCGGATCCTACTAGTGTGTGGGCCGGTGCAACACCAGTCGCGGATCCTACTTGAGGGGTGGGTCGGCTGGGCTGTCTCGAAACGTGTGTGTATGGCAACTGTGGCCCCGTGCTGGGGAGGCTGGGACGGGGGCGACGTGTCAGGGTGTAGAGTGGCGCGGGGTACACTCTTACCCTGTGGTGGTTGCCGTGTGGTGATGCATGTGTGTAGCTTGTGGGCCTCGTTGCTGGGGAGTCCGGGACGGTGGCAACGTGTCAGGGTGTAGGATGGCGTGAGGTTCCTCCTTACCTTGGTGCGGCTGCACTACGCGTCACAGTTGTGACAACATGAGTGTGAGTGTAGAGACTGCATGTGATAGGATTGCATTGTCGGCTTTTACTTTCATATCGCATTACTTACTGAGCGTTAGGCTTATGTTGTTTGTTCTGTGGTGTAGGTGCTGACGATACTGCTTGTGAGCTTCGAGAGCCTAGTCCAGAGGCGTAGGATGGTTGGCAGCGTGCACCTGAGGCACCGGATGACGGATTTTTGTTAGGGCGACCCGACCCGTGGTGGTGGTAGGTGATAGCGGGGTTGTATAGACATTAATCTTTTGAGATTGTATAGAGGGGTTGTAGTGTTTTGGGGGACTTTCTTCATCTGTATTTTATGGGTTCTTGTTGTCTTCTTACTCTGATTTGGTTATGGTGATTTCTCTGGATGATGGATAGATAAACATTATTGGATTATGGTGAATTGTGTGCAGGGTTTAAATTTTGGGATAGTCAGTTTTTATCCGTTACTCTGCCGAAATTTCGGGAGAGAGGTTGGGAGTCGAGGAGATACGAAATAGGTTGAGGTGTGAACAGTAAATGCTAGAAAAAGGTAGATGAGCGTGGAAGTGTGGCGTGATCGCAAATGCGCGGGGGACGCGGCCCTGCGGGTGCATATGGGTCATGCGGCGCCGGGTGAGGGCGTGGGTGCGGACGTGCTGTACAGAGGCAGGGTGCGTGGGGCACGCGGCGCTGTGAGCGTGCACGAGATACAGTGACGTTGGGTTGGCACGTGTGGCACCGCAAAGGTGTACGCGGGGTGTCATAGTGGGGACGTGAGTGCTTGGGACCGGACTGGGTAGTTCGTGGGGTGCGTGGGATTCTTTCTTAGGATTTCAAGTCTTACCGTTTTATCTCAAATTGTTTTAAATGGTTTTCTTTTCTGCTGCGTAGTTTTATGTTGAGGACTTCGTGTTTCCTCTTCGGGACTCGAGTTGTTTTTCGAATCGAGTCGAAAAATTTTCATACTCACAAATGTTCTTTTGAAAATGATTTGAAAACGAAAGGGGTATTGAATTGAGTTAGTTATGTCAAGTGTTAGTGTGTGTGTGTAGTGTGTAGATGCACTGTGGCGCACTAAGAACGCAGGGTTTCTCGGGGTGTTACAGTTATGGTATCAGAACCACGGGGTCGACGTCGTTCAGAGGATTACCTAACATCGTCCGCCGCTGCACGGGAGCACTCCACCAACTGTAAGTTTTTAGATTTGAATTTATTGTAGTACTAATGTGAGCTTTATATTTATGTTAAAGGTAGAAGATGTCAGGAGAGGCGAGGGGTAGAGGTAGTGGAGCATGACAGAGTTCTAATGCGGCATTCTATCTTGCCAAGGATGCGAGCCATTGGTGGGATACTGTGGTGGCCACGAGAGGTGTGGATGCCATGAACTAGAAAGCGTTTAAGACTGTGTCTTTCGGTAAGTATTATAGCCATGCTATCAGAACTCGTAAGAGTGTGGAGTTTGCACAGTTGAGGCAGACAGACACAGTGGCTTAGTACGTGAGACAGTTCGAGACGCTGTCGCAGTTTGCAGGGCATTTGGTGAGCCTAGATGAGAACAAGGTATACCAGTTTGTGCAGGGCCTAAAACCTGATGTATATATGGGCATGCGCATAGCTGGAACGTGAGGGGTGCCTTACGAGGATGTGGTGGCGAAGGCTCTACACATTGAATAGGCTAGAATGAAGCTGCCAAGTTACAGAGAGCCGTCTAAGGAGCAGCCTATAAGATTTTCAGAGAGTTGTTGCCTCAGTGAAACAAGGAAGAGTCATCTTAGCGGAAGGGCCTGAAGAGGTCTAATGATAGCTCTAGCAGCCAGGCGAGCAACAAACAGCTGAAGGGGTCGGGACAGTTCCCTTTATGCCCTGAGTGTCAGAGGAGTCACCCCGGCAAATATAGAATAGACTTGGGTCGATGTTATAAGTGTAATGAGACAGATCACATTGCTGGAGATTTCTCGAAGACGAATCCGATTCGATGTTACAACTACAACGAGTTAGACCCCTCTGCAAGGGACTGTCCAGCTACGAGTAAGACTTCAGCGAGAGTACCCCGAGAGTCTTTGCCCTCATCGAGATAGACGAGATCAGACAACCTCCAGTGGATTTAGGTATGACTTACACTAGCTATATAGATCTTAAGATCTAGTATTATTATTAGAGGAGTTTAGAGATGAGTTGTTTAGAATGAGTATGAGTGAGGGAGACGTGAAAGTTAGGTTCCATCAAGGAAAAAAAAAAACCAACATGTATAGAGGAATGTAGTTTAACAAAAGGAGTCTTGAGACGAATTAGTTATGGTTAGTTAAATTTATGAGGATTATACTTAGTAGGGTAATTATTAAGGACATTGGTGAATCGGACTAGGGATGAGGACTTAGGAATTGGAGGATTCAAGATAAGGATGAGAATTCATTTGACAACAAGTTTGCAAGCAAGAAAATAATTGGGTGAATCCTTACCCGTGGGCAAGGGAAGTATTCAGAAATTTGAGTCTAGATGGGCAAAAGAGGGTAGAGTAGTCAGTAAATGTGGAAGAAATCCCTGTGAGAATTGATTTATCATTAAGTGTTGGAACTTTGAGAACCATCGGGAACGATTATATATGGCTTTGGGGAGAGATAAAAGGAAATTGTTTAGCAGGGTTAGGGTGAGAAGTTTAGCCCTCAGATGATTAGTGTTGACGGATGTGAGAAACTCGTGGACATCGAATAGGGATAGCGGGGAATGTCATGTAGATTTTTCAGGTAAACCTACAAGTGAGATTGAATCAAAAGATTTCAAAGGGGTTCAACTTGTAATTGACGAAGTTGAAGCCAATGAGTATGTGAACGATTTAAGATTTGGGGTGAATAGTTTAGAGTGACTTAACTTTTGATCTAAGGACTTGATTGTATTTGGGGGTGATCGAGATTAGAATTGGACAAATCGAGTGTCGTGGACGTAGTTATGAGAATTATATTCGAGGATATAATTGGGGAGTTAGTGACTGAGCAAATTTTGAGGACAAAATTTCCTTAAGGAGGGTGGAGTGTAACACCCTGAAATTTTTCATTAAAATGATTTTCGGATTTACGTATCGGTAGACGGCGGAGTTTTACTCGGAATCAAGAGATAAAAATATATACCGTTAAGTAAAAGATTATTTTGAAGCTAATGGAAAAGAGAAAATTCTAAAATTCTAAATGGAAGCGAACTGATTGACCGTTTAATAAAACAATTAGAGGTTGAGGGCGATTTAGTAATTAGATTTATTATTATTATTATTATTATTTATATTATAAAAAAAAAACTGCTTCAGCTAGCAACTCACCCCCTCCCCGCAGCTTTCTTCCCTCCCCCTCCCTGTTTCTTCTCTTTCGCATCCTTCCCTCTCTGTTTTTGTTTTTCCTCTCCTCTTTTTTTGTTTCATTTCTTCTCAGTTTTGCACGAAAGAGGAACCAGCTCGTCCATTTTTCCTCCCTCGAAGAACGCAGCTCCCTCTCCTATTCGTCTTCCTTCTCTGTCCCGCGTGAAAAACGGCGCTCTCTTCGATTTCGGTAAGTTTTTCTCCTTCTTTTCTGGTTTTGGCCAATAAAAATCTAGTGTTTCAGATGGGCAGCACGGTTTTGGTATTTTTCACCTGAGATCCGGTTGTTCATTTTAAAAACTGTTATAGTATGTTGAATTAGATACTTTAAGGAAAATTTTGGCTTTGGAATCGAGTTGTTTCGATGATCGTAAAGGAAGATATGATTTTTCTAAGTTTGATAAAAAAACATCTGTGAAGAGGTTTTGGGCAGCTGCGGTTTTTTCGAATTTCTGCTATTTATCAAGTCTGGTTTTTGGCAAATGGATGAAACCACGTCAAAGTGGACATAATTAGGGTTACGTAGCATCTTGAATCGTTGAAATTGGGTAAGGATTGAATGAGTTATGAATTTTAGAAGTTATTGTGCAAAAACTGGAAAATTTCAGCTGGCATTCGGTTTTGATTTTTCTGCCATTGATTATGCTTTGATTTTGGAAAATGGATTTCACCAGCATAAACTAGACCTTATAAGGTTTCCAAAACATGTTGAATAATCGAATTCGGCCAAATATACGATTTGATATGAATTTTCAAAGTTGAACAAAAAACTGTGAAACGATTTCTGGGCAGATTCGGTTTTTGATTTTCTGCTATTAATTGAGTTTGATTTTTGACAAATGGATTTCACCATGTTGAAATAGACTCGTTTAGGAGCCCTTACCATTTTAAATCATTGAATTTGGACTTATATTCAATTTGTTGTGAATTTTTGAAATTGGACAAGATTTATGACAAATTTCGAAAGTTGAGTTGTGATGGTTTCCATTTTAATTCCTTGATATTGAGTTATTTGGTTGAAATTGATTGAAGTGTTAAATTGTTAGGGTGGTTGATTGAGATTGTGTGGATGATAACCTACCCTTGGGATAATTATTTGAATTGGACTTCAATTTTTAGATTGTGCATTATAGAATGATGGGTGTTTGGAGATAGGGGTTATGTGTACATGTTTTGAGTTCTATTATGTTTGGATATTGGATATTAGATGGTGTTCATGCTGGTTGATGGATGTTAATAGAATAGGTTAGCTTAGTTGTTGATTTGGAAGTTAAGTGCATAGAGTTACACTTGATGATTTTGTGGTTCTTTATTTAGTGTTTAAAAATAGAAATTTGTGGATTTGGTTATATGTGGTGGTTGTGAATTAGAATTGTAAATTGTGAATGATAACTTATAACTTTATGTTTTAGAATTTCACGAAAACAGAATCGATCGGGTTGGATCGAATAGCTAAGGACGCCAGGTAAGTAGTGCATGCATGTGTTTTGCCCAAGTGGGCCTACACTGTAGAACTTTAGTGTTTATGTGATTGATTGCGATGTGTGTGCGTATTGTGTGACATGCATCATATTTTTTTTAAAACGGGAACGAAAATGATTTTTAGCATGTTTTGATGTATGAGGTGAGACGTGTGGCGGTGGTACCGCGGATCCCGCTAGTGTACGGGCCGGTGCTTCACCAGTCGCGGATCCTACTCGAGGGGTGGGCCGGCTGGGCCGTCATGCGGCTTGAATGTGTTGACGGTGAGGATATGGGCAATGGTACCTCGGATCCTACTAGTGTGTGGGCCGGTGCAACACCAGTCGCGGATCCTACTCGAGGGGTGGGCCGGCTGGGCTGTCGTGAAACGTGTGTGTATGGCAACTGTGGCCCCGTGCTGGGGAGGCTGGGACGGGGGCGACGTGTCAGGGTGTAGAGTGGTGCGAGGTACACCCTTACCCTGATGTGGTTGCCGTGTGGTGATGCGTGTGTGTAGCTTGTGGGCCTCGTTGCTGGGGAGTCCGGGACGGTGGCGACGTGTCAGGGTGTAGGGTGACGTGAGGTTCCTCCTTACCTTGGTGCGGCTGCACTATGCGTCACAGTTGTGACAACATGAGTGTGAGTGTAGAGACTGCATGTGATAGGATTGCATTGTCGGCTTTTACTTTCATATCGCATTACTTACTGAGCGTTAGGCTTATGTTGTGTGTTTTGTGGTGTAGGTGCTGACGATACTGCTGGTGAGCCTCGAGAGCCTAGTCTAGAGGCGTAAGATGGTTGGCGGCGTGCACCCGAGGCACCGGATGGCGGATTTTTGTTAGGGCGACCCGACCTGTGGTGGTGGTAGGTGATAGTGGATTTATCATTTCATGTTGGGTATTTGTGTAGATAGCGGGGTTGTATAGACATTGATCTTTTGAGATTGTATAGAGGGGTTGTAGTGTTTTGGGGGACATTCTTCATTTGTATTTGATGGGTTCTTGTTGTCTTCTTACTCTGTTTTGGTTATGGTGATTTCTCTAGATGATGGATAGATAAACATTATTGAATTATGGTGAATTGTGTGCAGGGTTTAAATTTTGGGATAGTCAGTTTTTAGCCGTTACTCTGCCGAAATTTTGAGAGAGAGGTTGGGAGTCGAGGAGATACGAAATAGGTTGAGGTGTGAACAGTAAATGCTAGAAAAAGGTAGATGAGCGTGGAAGTGCGGCGTGATCGCAAGTGCGCGGGGCACGCGGCCATGGGGGTGCACACGGGTCATGCGGCGCCGGGTGGGGGCGTGCGTGCGGACGTGCTGTACAGAGGCAGGGTGCGTGGGGCACGCGGCGCTGTGAGCGTGCGCGAGATACAATGACGTTGGGTTGGCACGTGTGGCACCGCGAAGGTGTACGCGGGGTGTCGGAGTGGGGACGTGAGTGCTTGGGACCGGACTGGGTAGTTCGTGGGGTGCGTGGGATTTTTTCCTAGGATTTCAAGTCTTACCGTTTTATCTCAAATTGTTTTAAATGGTTTTCTTTTCCGCTGTGTAGTTTTATGTTGAGGACTTCGTGTTTCCTCTTCGGGACACGAGTTGTTTTTCGAATCGAGCCGAAAAATTTTCATACTCACAAATGTTCTTTTGAAAATGATTTGAAAACGAAAGGGGTATTGAATTGAGTTAGTTATGTCAAGTGTTAGTGTGTGTGTGTAGTGTTTAGATGCACTGTGGCGCACTGAGAACGCGGAGTTTCTCGGGGTGTTACACTATTAGTTAGATATTCGATTTCTTCTTCTATAATATGCTAATACGTTAGAATCTTTATGGTTTGGTTGCTGTAACGGAAGGCTAATTGTCACAAGTGACTATTATCGTGTAGCGCCCCGGTCCACTTGGACCCGGTTTGCTACTTACTCACTATTTCACTCGTATCATAAGAATTCGCATAAAATTTAAAATTTTGCACATGCATTAAATAACAGTGTTTAAAACATTTAAAAGCCTTTTAAATGTTGCAGTGGAAGAGTTTGGCATGAAATCATTTTCATGAAAATTTGACATCATAACGGCTAAAACGGGTTTAACCCAAAATCTTGCAATCAAAACCATACAGTACAGACTAATTTCTCTCAAATAACTTCCAAAGAGTATTCAATAATTAAAAACAACCTTTTACGTTTTAAAAAAAATCTTAATCATTGGTCAAAATGACTCGTACAATTTAAAAACACTTTCTATACATCAAAATATCAATCCACAATTATACACAGGTGTTCAACACAAAAGTGCTTACAAAATCCCACAACCTATCACACTATGGTCGTGTCGCCCCAACAATCTGCCTACACCGGCATACAGCATACGTCACCAACCGCCATCCTAGTCATGCCCGTGCTCAAATAACTCACCAGAGAGCTCGCCGTCACCTACACCATGGAACACAAACATAAGCCTAATGCTTATCAAGTATGGAATATGAACTGACAATCAATACACAACTCAACTCCTAACACATGCAATTTCTATGCTCAGTTTCATTTTTGTTTCGTTTTTATTATTATCATCTTCCATTTTCACGTGTGAGTTAAGTAGCCACACGTCCTATTACACTCGGGACGGCCAACCATGACCCACGGAGAGAGATTAGAGGCACAAATCGTGTTCACGTACGGGACGGCCAAACAAAATCTACTCCCAACATCGATCATAGAACTCTCTAGTGCTTTCTCACTAGCTCGTTAACAACGAGGCGTTCATAAACTATGTCATCTTACGTACTTTCATCAATGTAAATCCTCTAGTGCTTTCTTACAAGCAGGTTAAGGACGAGGCGTTCCCATATGTGGCATCTTTTCTTATCTGATTACATTTCATACGCACAATTCAAAACATGCTCAAAACGCGTTCTTTCGTAATTCAAAACCATGATGCATGTCAACACATATGCGCAATCAACTGACCAATCAACAAAACAAACAGTCGAAACAAACAAACAACCCTACCGTTCCATGACGTAGGCCCGAAGGCAAATCACAAACAATCCATTACTTACATGGCACTCTATGCTCACGTTTAGCTCTAACACGATATCCAATTCCGTTCAAGACCTAACCAAAAGTTAAATCACCTCATTAAACCTTACATAACCCTTAACTTACTCTATCTAACTTATTTATACAAAAATTCATGATTCTAACTCAAATATTTACAAACACCAAAATAACGCTCGGATTTTCATTTTAAATTTTAGTTCAATTTCAAAAAGTCATAACTAATTCATCCTAACTCCAATTTGGGTGATTCAAGATGTTTTGAAATCCTTACAGAGTCTACTTTCTATGGCAAAGTCAATGTATCCAAGAAAAATCGAACCGTAAATCATATTTCAGTAATCACCCACTGTCCTGATTTTTGCTCTATTTGAGCATTTAAACTTCTACCTCTTCTTTTTTTCCTCTAAACCCATCAACCATTCTCTTTTTATCCCCCCATCATACTTTAGAATATGATAAATAGAAAGGCATCAAAAATTCAGAACTCACCCTCCTCTAGGGTTTCCACAAACCCTAATCAAAACCTATAAAAATACCTTCAAAAGAAAGCTCTTCTTTCAAGCAATAAAACCCTAAAATAATTTAACCACTAACCTTGAATCCTTGCACCTCTTGGAGTTCGAAATTCCAGCAAAACTGTAATAACCCGGGAATTTCGAATTTTATATTTTTATTTTTAGAATTTTTATTTTAATCCCGGTCGGAGTTTTGAGAAATATTTCAACGGGAAAGATTTGAATTATAAGACTCGGAGCCCACTTTTGCGAAGTTTTTAGGAATTTAAAGTCGGGAAGTCGAGAAAGTTACGAAATTTCGGACGATTGAAGCACGTGAGGGCAATTTGGTAATTTGTATTTTTATTATTTAAAAAAAAAAAAAAATACAAACCACCCGAATGGCTTCGGGAAGAAGCCATTCGGCTGGTTTTCTGCAAGCAACCGAGAGCGCCGAGAGCTAGCGTGCAGGGGAGAGTGGTCGTGTGCGGAGCTGTGATCGACGGCCGGCGAGCGGGGGTGCAAGGTGCGGGTTGCGAACAGGTGCTGCTGTCCTGACGAACCGAAGCCATTCGGTTTCAGCAGCTCGAATTCCCGAGAGAGCCGAGAGTGAGACGCGGGAGAGGGGAGGAAAATCCTCGAGTTCCGATTCTTCGGCAGACGAGAGTGGGCGTTGGGGAGACTGCCGGGACTGGGTGTTCGGCTGTGCATTGACCTCCATTCGACCGAGGGCACAGTAACGCAACGGTAAGCTCTTTCCTTGTTCTGCCGTCCCATTTTTTTGGCTTGGTCGAGCTTAGTGCTCGGCCTGCTTTCGGCATTGATGAAATTTGGCCGCAAGTGGTAGGGTAGCGCGAAGGTGATGCTGTGAGCTTAAGGAAACCGAAGGTGAGCCCTGTCGGTTTCCTGTTTCAGCCGAGCTTAGTGCTCGGTCTTCTTGCCTTTGCAGTGAGCTTGGCCGAGAGTTAGGGACGAGATGGGGCTAGTTGTGTGTGGAAGTTTGTAAATTGAAGTTTGAAATCAAAAATTTAACCATTTTTGTGCAGGGGCAGTTCGGTTTTTAGCTAATTTGGCCTAGTTTTGGTTAATTGTTTTAAGTTCTGTTCTTGTGGGATGGATTAGGCTGTTCGAGGGACGTATGGATGCTGGAATCGTTCGATTCCGATATCCGACGCAAAAGTTATGCGCGTCGGAAGTTTATGCGAGATTTTGGTTTAAGTCAAATTAGTGACCATTTTTCGTGGAAATTCGACGTGTCAGAGTAGCATAGCCATTTTGATGCATATAACTAGTTGAGAGTGAGTTTTGGTTGAAGGGAAGTGAAAATGTGAAATTTTAATAAAAATGGCAGATTCGGTTATTGGCATTTTTCGCCTATCTGCGGTCTACCGATTTAAAATCCTTCTTGGGATGTTAAACTAGGTTCCTAAGGGAACGTTTAGCCACTTGAATCGTTTGATTCCGTTGACGGACGCAAAAGTTATGCGCATCCGAACGTTGAGCTGCTATTCGGCCAAACCAAACCAATGGACCGTTTTAGTTGGAATTTAATGAGTGTAGTTAGATAAGGTTATTTTTAGCTAATTGGTAAATGTTGGGAGAAATACTGATGAGAAATTGGTTGTGTTTTAGGTTGAGGCTTCCTGTTGGCGAATCTGTGTATCGAGCGAGCTTAGGACGCCAGGTAAGTAGTGCATGCATGTGTTTTGCCCAAGTGGGCCTACACTGTAGAACTTTAGTGTTTATGTGATTGATTGCGGTGTGTGTGCGTATTGTGTGACATGCATCATATTTTTTTTAAAACGGGAACGAAAATGATTTTTAGCATGTTTGATGTATGAGGTGAGACGTGTGGCGGTGGTACCGCGGATCCCGCTAGTGTGCGGGCCGGTGCTTCACCAGTCGCGGATCCAACTCGAGGGGTGGGCCGGCTGGGCCGTCATGCGGCGTGAAAGTGTTGACGGTGAGGATATGGGCAGTGGTACCGCGGATCCTACTAGTGTGTGGGCCGGTGCAACACCAGTCGCGGATCCTACTCAAGGGGTGGGCCGGCTGGGCTGTCGCGAAACGTGTGCGTGTGGCAACTGTGGCCCCGTGCTCGGGAGGCTGGGACGGGGGTGACGTGTCAGGGTGTAGAGTGGCGCGAGGTACACCCTTACCCTGATGTGGTTGCCGTGTGGTGATGCGTGGGTGTAGCTTGTGGGCCTCGTTGCTGGGGAGTCCGGGACGGTGGCGACGTGTTCGGGTGTAGGGTGGCGTGAGGTTCCTCCTTACCTTGGTGCGGCTGCACTACGCGTCACAGATGTGACAACATGAGTGTGAGTGTAGAGACTGCATGTGATAGGATTGCATTGTCGGCTTTTACTTTCATATCGCATTACTTACTGAGCGTTAGGCTTATGTTGTGTGTTCTGTGGTGTAGGTGCTGACGATACCGCTGGTGAGCCTCGAGTGCCTAGTCTTGAGGCTTAGGATGGTTGGCGGCGTGCGACTGCGGCACCGGATGGCGGACTTTTGTTAGGGCGACCCGACCCGTGGATATGGTAGGTTGTGGCCTGGTCGGTTTCTGGGTTTTCTTTCTTTTGCGGTGGTTATGTACGGAGGATGGGATTGATTGTTGTATATGCGTCAGTGTATAGGTGTATATGGAGTGCGTGTGATTTTGGTAACGTACGCGGATATTTTCCATGTTAGAGTATGTTATTTCTCTATACTGGAGACTTTCTTCATTTGTATTTGACGGATTTTCGTCGCCTTCTTACTCTGATTTGGGTTGGGATGATTTCTCTGGATGATGGATAGGTAAATATTGTTGGATTTTGGTGAATTGTGTGCAGGGTTAAATTTTGGGGTAGCCAGTTTTTAGGCGGTACTCTGCCGAAATTTCGGGAGAGGGGTTGAGGTTCGAGAGGATACGAAATAGGTCAAGGTGTGTGTATGATGAATGCTAGAGGAGTTCATATGAGTGTGGATGTGCGGCGTGATCGCAGGTGCGCGGGGCACGCGGCCCTGTGGGTGCACACGGGTCATGCGGCGCCGGGTGAGGGCGTGCGCGCAGACGTGCTGTACAGAGGCAGGGTGCGTGGGGCACGCGGCGCTGTGAGCGTGCGCGAGATACAGCGACGTTGGGTTGGCACCTGTGGCATTCTATTTGGCCAACGATGCTCGCCATTGGTGGGACACAGTCAGGACCATGAGAGACGTGAGGGTCGTGAACTGGGAAGAGTTTAAGACTGTGTCTTTTGGTAAGTATTAAAGCCATGCTATCAGAGCTCATAAGAGTGTGGAGTTTGCGCAGTTGAGGCAGACAGACACAGTGGCTTAGTACGTGAGACAGTTCGAGACGCTGTCGCAATTTGCAGGGCATTTGGTCAGCCTAGATGAGAACAAGGTACACCAGTTTGTGCAGGGCCTAAAACCTGATGTATATATAGGTATGCGCATAGCTGGAACGCGAGGGGTGCCTTACAAGGATGTGGTGGCGAAGACTCTAGACATTGAGTAGGCTAGAATGAAGCTACCCAGTTACAGAGAGGCGCCTAAGGAGTAACCTAGAAGATTTTTCAAAGAGTTGTTGTCTCAGTCGAACGGGGAAGAGTAATCTCAGCGGAAGGGCCTGAAAGGGGCCTAATGATAGCTCTAGCAGCCAAGGGAGCAACAAACGGCCGCAGGGGTCGGGACAGTCCCCTTTATGTCCTGAGTGTCAGAGGAGTCACCCCAGCGAGTGTAGAATGAAGTTGGGCCAATGTTATAAGTGTAATGAGACGGATCACATTGCTGGAGATTTCCCGAAGACGAATCCGATTCCATGTTACAACTACAACGAGTTAGACCACTTTGCAAGGGACTGTCTAGCTATGAGTAAGACTTCAGCGAGAATACCCCTGAGGGTCTTTGCCCTCATCGAGCTAGACGGGGTCGGACAACCTTCAGTAGATTTAGGTATGACTTAGCTATATAGATCTTAGGATCTAGTATTATTATTAGGGGAGTTTAGAGATGGGTTGTTAAGAATGATTATGAATGAGGGAGACGTGAAAGTTAGGTTCCATCAAAGAAAAACTAACATGTATAGAAGAATGTAGTTTAACAAAAGGAATCTTGAGACGAATTAGTTATGGTTAGTTAGATTTATGAGGATTATACTTAGCAGGGTAATTATTGAGGACATTGGTGAATCGAACTAGGGTTGAGGACTTAGGAACTGGGGGATTCGGGATAAGGATGTGAATTTATTTGACAACAAGTTTGCAAGCAAGAAAATAATTGGGTGAATCCTTGCTCGTGGGCAAGGGAAGGGAAGTATTCATAAAGCTGAGTCTAGATGGGTAAAAGAGGGTAGATTAATAGTAAATGTCGAAGAAATCCTTGTGAGAACTGATTTATCATTAAGCGTTGGAACGTTGAGGACCATCGGGAATGATTATATATAGCTTTGGGGAGAGATAAAAAGGAAATTGTTTTGGAGGGTTAGGGTGAGAAGTTTAGCCCTCAAATGATTAGTGTTGACGGATGTGAAAAAAACTCGAGGATAGCAGGGAATGTCATGAAGATTTTTCAGGTAAACTTAGAAGTGAGATTGAATCAAGAGATTTGAAAGGGTTCAACTTGTAATTGACGAAGTTGAAGCCAATGAGTATGTGAACGATTTAGGATTATGGTGAATAGTTTAGAGTAACTTAACTTTAGAGTGATTGTATTTGGGGGTGATCAAGATTAGAATTGGACAAATCGAGTGTCGTGGACGTAGTTATAAGAATTACATTCGAGGATATAATTGGGGAGTTAGTGACTGAGCAAATTTTGAGGACAAAATTTTCTTAAGGAGGGTGGAGTGTAACACCCTGAAATTTTTCGTTAAAATGATTTTTGAATTTTCGTATTGGTAAACGGCAGAGTTTTAGTCAGAATCAAGAGAGGAAAATTTATACTGTTAAGTAAAAGATTATTTTGAAGCTAATGGAAAAGAGAAAATTATAAAATTTCAACCGGAAGCGAACTGATTGACCGTTTAACAAAAAAATTAAAAGTTGAGGGTGATTTAGTAATTAAGTTTATTACTATTTATATTATAAAATAAATAAAAAACAAAACGTTTCCCCTGCCATACCCCCCCTCCTCCTGTTCTGTTCTCTCCCCGCGTGAAGACTTCTCCTAGGTTCTTCATTTTTGTTTTCCTCCCTATTTTTTTTGTCATTCCCTCTTAGCTTTGCACGAAAGAAGAACCCGATCGCCTATTTTCTCCTCGGCCGAAGAACGCAGCTCCATCTCCTCTATCCTGCGTGGAACACGACCCTCTCTTCGATTTCGGTAACTGTTCTCTTTCTTTTCTGGTTTTGGCCAATAAAAATCTAACGTTTCGGATTGGGCAGCTCGGTTTTGGTATTTTTCACCTGAGCTCCGGTTGTTCATTTTAAAAACTGTTATAGTATGTTGAATTAGATACTTTAAGGAAAATTTTGGCTTTGGAATCGAGTTGTTTCGATGATCGTAAAGGAAGATATGATTTTTCTAAGTTTGATAAAAAAAATCTGTGAAGAGGTTTTGGGCAGCTGCGGTTTTTTGAATTTCTGCTATTTATCAAGTCTGGTTTTTGGAAAATGGATGAAACCACATCAAAGTGGACATAATTAGGGTTAGTAGCATCTTGAATCGTTGAAATCGGGTAAGGATTGAATGAGTTATGAATTTTAGAAGCTATTGTGCAAAAACTGGAAAATTTCAGCTGGCATTCGGTTTTGATTTTTCTGCCATTGATTATGCTTTGATTTTGGAAAATGGATTTCACCAGCGTAAGCTAGACCTTATAAGGTTTCCAAAACATGTCGAATCATCGAATTTGGCCAAATATACGATTCGATATGAATTTGCAAAGTGGAATGAAAAACTGTGAAACGATTTCCGAGCAGATTTAATTTTTTATTTTCTGCTATTAATTGAGTTCGATTTTTGACAAATGGATTTTACCATGTTGAAATAGACTCGTTTAGGAGCGCTTAGCATTTTAAATCATTGAATTTAGACTTATATTCAATTTTTTGCAAATTTTTGAAGTTGGACAACATTTATGACAAATTTTAAAAGTTCGGTTGTGATAGTTTCAATTTTAATTCCTTGATATATAGTTATTTGATTGAAATTGATTGAAGTGTCGAATTATTAGGGTGGTTGTATGAGATTATGTGGATGATGACCTAACCTTGGGATAATTACTTGAATTGGATTTCAATTTTAAGATTGTGCATAATAGAATAATGGGTGTTTGGAGATAGAGATTATATGCACATGTTTTAAGTTCTATTATGTTTGGATATTAGATATTAGATGGTGTTCATGCTGGTTGATGGATGTTAAGAGAATAGGTTAGCTTAGTTGTTGATTTTGAAGTTAAGTGCATAGAGTTACACTTGATGATCTTGTGATTGTTTATTTAGTGTTTAAAAATAGAAATTTGTGGATTTGGTTATATGTTGTGGTTGTGAATTAGACTTGTAAATCGTGAATGATAACTTATAACTTTATGTTTTACAATTTCAGGAAAACAGAATCGATCGGGTTGGATCAAATAGCTAAGGACGCAGATAAGTAGTGCATGCATGTGTTTTGGCCAAGTGGGCCTACACTGTAGAACTTTAGGGTTTATGTGATTGATTGTGGTGTGCGTGCGTATTGTTTGACATGCATCATATTTTTAAAAACGGGAACGAAAATAATTTTTAGCATGTTTTGATATATGAGGTGAGACGTGTGGCGGTGGTACCGTGGATATCGCTAGTGTGTGGGCCGGTGCTTCACTAGTCGCGGATCCTACTCGAGGGATAGGCCGGCTGGGCCGTCATGCGGCGTGAATGTGTTGACGGTGAGTATATGGGCAGTGGTACCGCAGATTCTACTAGTGTGTGGGCCGGTGCAACACCAGTCGCGGATCATACTCGATGGGTGGGCAAGCTGGGCTGTCGCGAAACGTGTGTGTATAGCAACTGTGGCCCCGTGCTGGGGAGGCTGGGACGGGGGCGACGTGTCAGGGTGTAGAGTGGCGCGAGGTACACCCTTACCCTGATGTGGTTGCCGTGTGGTGATGCGTGTGTGTAGCTTGTGGGCCTCGTTGTTGGGGAGTCCAGGACGGTGGCGACGTGTCAGGGTGTAGGGTGGCGTGAGGTTCCTCCTTACCCTAATGCGGCTGCACTACGCCTCACAGATGTGACAACATGAGTGTGACTGTAGAGACTGCATGTGATAGGATTGCATTGTCGGCTTTTACTTTCATATCGCATTACTTACTGAGCAATAGGCTTATGTTGTGTGTTCTGTGGTGTAGGTGCTGACGATACTGCTAGTGAGCTTCGAGTGCCTAGTCCAGAAGCGTAAGATGGTTAGCGGCGTGCGACCGCAGCACCGGATGGCGGATTTGTTTTAGGGCGATCCGACCCGTGGAGATGGTAGGTTGTGGCCTGGTTGGTTTGAGGGTTTTTTCTTCTTTTGTGATGATTATGTACAGTCAATGAGATTAGTTGTATACGCGTCAGTGTATAGGTGTTTATGGAGTGTGTGTGATTTTGCCGACGTACGCGTATATTTTACATGTAGGAGCTTGGAAAGGCTCTGTATTGTGGATTTTCTTCACTTATTGTTGATGGATTTTCATTGTCTTCATACTGTGATTGTGCTATGGTGACTTCTCTGGATGATGGATAGATAGACATTGTTAGATTTGGTAAACTGTGTGCAGGGTTTTAAATTTTTGGGATAGCCAGTTTTTAGGCGTTACTCTGCCAAAATTTCGGGAGAAGGGTTGGGAGTCGAGAGGATGTGAAATAGGTTGAGGTGTGTACAGTTAATGCTAGAAAATTGTAGATGAGCGTAGAAATGCAGCGTGATCGCAGGTGCGCGTGGCACGCGGCCCTGTGGGTACTCACGGTTCGTGCGATGTTGGGTGAGGGCGTGCGCGCGGACGTGCTTTACAGCGGCAGGGTGCATGGGGCACGCGGCGCTGTGAGCGTGCGCGAGACACAGTGACGTTGAGTTGGCACGTACGACACCGCGAGAGTGCGCTCGGGGTGTCGAAGTGGGGATGTGAGTGCGCGGTACTGGATTGTGCAGTCGGATGGGTGCGTTGGATTCTCTCTTAGGATTTTGAGTCTTGCCGTTTTATTTTAAAAAATTAATTTAAACTGTTTTCTTTTCCACTGCATATTTTTATATTGAGGATTTCGTGTTTCTTCCTCGGGACACGGGTAGTTTTCGAATCGAGTCGAAAATTTTTCATACTAACAAATATTCTTTTGAAAATGTTTTGAAAACGAAAGGGGTATTGTTACAGCCAAGCCCCTGCTCGGACACTAAAATGCATGAAAGGATCGGTTAGGCCCTCGGATCTCGGCCAAGCCGAGAAACCCTTGAGAAAAATAGCAAAATGAACAACCAAATGTGCTTTAAATGAAATGAAATTTGGTGTGAGATTAGTGGAGTGAGTGAGGTGTGTGATGGTGGTGGTCGTGGTCCAGATTGATTAGAGATGACAAACTTGTGCAACAAACCCGCAAGTTGGCCGAAGAGACAATATTATGTTCTCGGCAATCACAACCTTTCCATGAAAAGGCTCTCAACTTGGGGAACCGGTTTTGGCCACTTCCTTCTTGTTTCCTTCCCTTGAAAGGGAGGAGAGAAAAGTGGAACACAAGCTCGAGCAACAACCTTGAGTTGCCAAGGTAGGAGGCTACTCCTAATCGGTTCATGGAACCGAGCACTTACCTTGAATGGTGGTGGGAAAACTCTCTCGGTTTCCTCTTAGAAAAACATCCGATGCTCATTAACTTTGCCAGCCAAAATACAAACACCAATGCTATGCTTATATAGGCCTAGGATGGAGGGTTTTAGGGCTGTGCTTTGGTCTTCAAAAACTTGGTGCAAAGGAGCTTGTATCCGGCTCTAAGTGTTGTAGTGTGCGGCCGAGATGATGGCAGCCAAGTGGTCGATCAATGGCTTGCTGAATGCCATGTCATGGATCCATGTTTCTTCCATAAAAGGTAAAGGGGACATGCATCTCAAATGGCAGCCCAATGGTGCGGCCAAATCGGGTAAAATCGGCCACCACTTGCGGCACTTTCTCCTTGGTGTATTTGCGGCCGAGAGTGGCATGCCTTGCATGCCCGAATGCATCTTCAATTTAAGCCAAGCCCGAAGCCCATTCCATCATCTATCATAACCATTCAATCTACTCCTAAATGCCTAATGCATGCACATAATAAATAGTTAAACAAGAAGGCCAATGTTTGCCCAATAAGTTCAAAATAAAACATTACATAAAAGTTGGCTCGGGAAGACAAATTCCATTAAGAGCTTCATGATCTTCAAGGGTGGCTTCCCATGCAATGATGTGTCTCGGTTGCTCCATGTCTTGAGTCTCCACTTCCCACCTTAAGCTTGCAACTTCCGGCTCCATTGAATCATAACCTGCACAAGAATAAAATGTGTGAGAATATAGGTTAATTAAAGTGTGTGCTTGGACTTGAGATCGTGTGACGGGCCTATGGGGCACATCAGGTATTAAATTGAGTGAATTATGTCAAGTTTTAGGGTGTGTAGTGTCTAGTTGCACTGTAGCGCACCGAGAACGTGGGGTTTCTCGGGGTGTTACAAAAAGTAAAAGGAGTTGGAAAGCCAAAATTTAAAAATTTAGAAAGATAGTGATGTGAATCCCACATTGGTTAGGTGGGGTGGTCTTGGGTGGTATATATATGGGTTCGCAAACCTCCCCCCTTGACCTAGTTTTTGAGGTGGAGTTGGGCGGGTTCATATCATATGGTATCAGAGTCATCCCCACTTTGGTCAGCCCTGGGTTCGTCAGAACGCCGACTGAGGCAGTCGGGTCTTAAGGGAGTGGGAATGATGTGAATCGCACATCAGTTAGGTGGGATGGTTTTGGGTGGTATATATATGGGTTCGCAAACCTCCCCCTTGAGGTAGCTTTTGAGGTGGTGTTAGGCAGGTTCATATCAGATAGAATAACCCAAAAAGGAAGATTTTATGTATACAAATATGGTTTAATAAATTGAAATTGAATAATGGATTAAATGGATTTAAATGTGATTTGGAATCCAAGCTTCTTCAAGAGACTACCCCCTCCCTCTTCTCACCAAACACACCAGCCCCCTCTCTTTCTTCTCCCTCATGAAATCCACCTACCCTCCACCCCCTAAGCAGCTCATCTCTCTTCTCCTTCACACGAAGTTTTTTCTCTGCTTCTCACTGCTGCTCTCTCTCTCTCTCTCTCTCTCTCTCTCTCTCTCTCTCTCTCTCTC
>CM039525.1:8430821-8460070 GCA_022433055.1 Begonia peltatifolia | reverse complement strand
GAAAATGAATGATATCATGTTAAACTAGACACATTAAGCTAAAGGTTTGCTTTTGAAACATTGAATTCCGTTGAGAATTGGGTGAATTATGGACATTTGAAGTTAAGCCAAATTTAAGGCGGAATTCCGAGATGGTAGTTTGAATGGATAAATTTTTGTTTGGTTAATGAAATCTATGCTATTTGAATTGATTGTGTATGATTTAATGATATTCTTAGTTGATTCATATGTTGCAGGAGTGGCTAAATCACCAAGGAAAAACGAGCTAGGCGTTCAAATATTACTAAGGACTTGAGGTAAGTGGATGTGTATAGGTTCGGCTCTTATGGCCCTACATCGCAAGGGTACTAGGAAGCATGAGTCATATTGGGTAAGTTGCATGTTGAAAGGGGTATGTATTATTGGTAATTAAGTGGTAGGAAATGTTGTGTCTAAGTTTCGTCTAATGTACTGCGTTTACGTCTCGTTACTCAGATGAAATGTCATGTATAGGTTACGTTCATGTTATGTTATATGTGCATTGTATTATGAGTAAGCAAGTGGTAGGAAATGTTATGCATCTAAGTTTCATCTAATGTCCAGTGTTTATGTCTCGTTACTTAGATGAAATGTCATGTATAAGTCATGTTCATGTTATGTTATATGCTCATCTCTATGTATGCATCATGTTTTAAGAAAGACATACAAAATGTTTTATGTGCATCTTTTATGTAGAAAGACAAGAATATGTAATGTACGTAAACGGTTTAAGTCATGGGTTGTTGTTGAGTATGGCTTATGTTTGTACACTTCAGTGATCCACGTTATGTTTGTCCACTTCTGTGGTCCATGTTATGTTGTCCACTTCGGTGTTCCACGTTATGTTATGTATTTGCCTACTCCCCACGTAATCCCCCCTTTAAACCATGTTATGTGAATGTAAAAGTAATGTGGAAAGAAACATGTTTTATGAATCATGCATGCACAAGCATTCATTACATTACACCCGCTTACTAAGCATTAAGCTTATAGTTTGAACCTGGTGATGTAGGTGAAGACGTTACAGTGAGGACTACGAGCCTCAAGTCGATGTGTAGGTGTGGTTGAAGGTGCGAGCTCATGGCGGGATGCTTGTGGCTGTCTTGTAACACCCTGAAATTTTTCGTTAAAATTATTTTCAGATTTTCGTATTGGTAGACAGCGGAGTTTTAGTCAGAATCAAGAGAGAAAAATTTATACTGTTAAGTAAAATATTATTTTGAAGCTAATGGAAAAGAGAAAATTATAAAATTACAACCGGAAGCGAACTGATTGACCGTTTAACAAAAAAAATAGAGGTTGAGGGCGATTTAGTAATTAAGTTTATTATTATTATTATTATTATTATTTATATAAAAAACAAAAAAACAAAAAACCTGTAACACCCCGGGAAAAACCCCGCGTTCTCAGTGCGCTACAGTGCAACTACACACTACACACACACTAACACTTGACATAACTCACTCAATTTATTACCCCTTTCATTTTCAAATCATTTTCAAAAGAACATTTGTGAGTATGAAAAATTTTCGACTCGATTCGAAAACAACTCGCGTACCGAAGAGGGAACACGAAGTCCTTAATATAAAAATACGCAGCGAAAAAGAAAAATAATTTAAAACAGTTTAAGATAAAACGGTAAGACTTGGAATCTTAGGAAAGAATCCAACGCCCCCTTCGAACTACACAATCCGGTACCGCGCACTCATGTCCCCACTTCGACACCCCGTGCGCACTCTTGCAGTGCCGCACGTGCCAACTACACGTCACTATGTCTCACGCACGCTCACAGCGCCGCGTGCCCCACGCACCCTGCCACTGTACAGTACGTCTGCGCGCACGCCCTCACTCGGCGCCGCACGACCCGTGAGCACCCGCAGGGCCGTGTGCCCAGCACACCTACGATCACGCCGCACTCCCACGCTTATCTACCCTTCTTTAGGATTCACTATTCACATCTCAACCCATTCCATATTCCCTCGACTCCATACCTCTCTCCCGAAATTTCGGCAGAGTAACGGCTAAAAACTGACTATCCCAAAATTTAAAAACCCTGTACACAGCTCAGCAAACTAATAGTGTTTATCTATCCATCATTCAGAGAAATCATCATAGTCAAATCAGAGTATGAAGACAACGAAAGTTCATCAAATACAAATGAAGAAAGTCCCCAGTATAGAGTAATATCATACTCTAACATGAAAAATATCTGCGTACGTCACCAAAATCACACGCACTCCATATACCTATACACTGACACATATACACCTCATCTCATCGACTATACATAATCATCACAAAAGAAGAAAACCTCCAAAACCAACCATGCCACAACCTACCAACTCCACGGGTCGGGTCGCCCTAACAAAATCCGCCATCCGGTGTTGCGGTCGCACGCCGCCAACCATCCTACGCCTCTGGACTAGGCACTCGAGGCTCACCAGCAGTATCGTCAGCACCTACACCATAGAGCACACAACATAAGCCTAACGCTCAGTAAGTAACGCGATATGAAAGTAAAAACCGACAATGCAATCCTATCACATGCAGTCTCTACACTCACACTCATGTTGTCACATCTGTGACGCGTAGTGCAGCCGCACCAGGGTAAGGAGGAACCTCACGCCACCCTACACCCTGCACGTTGCCACTGTCTCGGACTCCCCAGCAACGAGGCCCACAAGCTACACACACGCATCACTACACGGCAACCACATCAGGGTAAGGGTGTACCTCGGGCCACTCTACACCCTGACACGTCGCCCCCGTCCCAGCCTCCCCAGCACGGGGCCACAGTTGCCACACACACACGTTTCGGGACAGCCCAGCCGGCTCACCCCTGGAGTAGGATCCGCGACTGGTGTTGCACCGGTCCACACACTAGTAGGATCCGCAGTACCACTGCCCATATCCTCACCGTCAACACATTCACGCCACATGACGGCCCAGCCGGCCCACCGCTTGAGTAGGATCCGCGACTGGTGAAGCACCGGCCAGCACACTAGCGGGATCCGCGGTACCACCGCTACACGTCTTATGGCATGGTTGGTTTTGGAGGTTTTCTTCTTTTGTGATTATTATGTACAGTCGATGAGATGAGGTGTATATGTGTCAGTGTATAGGTATATGGAGTGCGTGTGATTTTGGTGACGTACGCAGATATTTTTCGTATTAGAGTATGATATTACTCTATACTGGGGACTTTCTTCATTTGTATTTGATGGATTTTTTTTGTCTTCATACTCTGATTTGATTATGGTGATTTCTCTAGATGATTGATAGATAGGCACTGTTAGTTTTAGTAAACTGTGTGCAGGATTTTAAATTTTTTGGATAGTCAGTTTTTAGCCGTTACTCTGCCAAAATTTCGGGAGAGAGGTTGGGAGTCGAGGGGATATGGAATGGGTTGAGATGTGAATAGTGAACGCTAGATAAGGGTAGATGAGGGTGGGAGTGCGGTGTGATCGCAGGTGCGCGGGGCACGCGGCCCTGCGGGTGCTCATGGGTCGTGCGGCGCCGGGTGAGGGCGTGCGCGCAGACGTGCTGTACAGTGGCAGGGTGCGTAGGGCACGCGGCGCTGTGAGCGTGAGCGAGACATAGTGACATGTAGTTGGCACGTGCGGCACTACGAGGGTGCGCGCGGGGTGTCGAAGTGGGGACGTGAGTGCGCGGTGCCGGATTGTGTAGTTCGAGGGGTGCGTTGGATTCTTTTCTAAGATTCCAAGTTTTATTGTTTTATCTTAAACTGTTTTAAATGGTTTTCTTTTCCGCTGCATATTTTTATATTAAGGATTTCATGTTCCCTCTTCGGGATGCGAGTTGTTTTCGAATCGAGTCGAAATTTTTTTTTTCATAGTCACAAATGTTCTTTTGAGAATGATTTGAAAACGAAAGGGGTATTAAATTGAGTGAGTTATGTCAAGTGTTAGTATGTGTGTAGTGTTTAGACGTACTGTAGCGTACTGGGAACGTGTGGGTGAACTCAAGTGTATTTTGGGGTATAAGTGATTTTGATTTAAAGTTTATGTATAGAAGAATTTACATTTTTGGAAAACACTGGAACTGCTTGGGATTTGAATGTTTTTCGTTAGAAAATGTTTCCAACGGCACGTTTTAACATTTTTAAAGTAAGTTTTGATGTTTAGGAGTATTTGATTGGAAAATAGATGATTTAAAATGGTGATGTAGTGTTTTGAAGGTTTGAAGTTGGTATGAGAAATGGATGAAGTGTTTTTTAGGTTTTAAATGAAGAAAATGAAGAAAAGAGGGAAAAGGGGCACTGGTGTGCGTGATGGGCGCGCTGGTGCGCGCGGTGTCGCGCAGGTACAGGTAGCGTCTGTGTGAGGCCAGACCAAGGCGTGCCCAGCCAATCAATCGGCGCAGGGGCACAATCGATAGGCGTCTGATGTGTTTTGGCGAGGAGCGGGCAAGGCACTTGCCGATCCGCGATTGATCAGCGCCTGCTATGTTTCGGTGAGGCGCAACATGGAGTATGCCAATCGATTGGCGCCATCTGCGCGACTGATCGCTCTTGATGGTTTTGACGACGCGCGGGCAGAGAGCGTGCCAACCGATATGCTAATGCGGGGCAATCGGTGGCTCTTGCGTGCAACCGGATAGCATAGTACACCCATTCAGGTGTGCGTCGTGTGCCCGTGCCGGCAGGGCGAGGCTTGCCACCCAACATGCCTTGATGTTTTTTCTTGAAAGTAAACCCATTTCAAATGATTTCTTCCAAATAACTTCACGAAGGTTTTTCACTTATTTTAAAGGATGTGAAGGGGCTTAAAGTCCAAGTTTTGCTCGTTTTTAATTTTAAAAGAAATTTCACTTGAAAGTTTCTAGGTTTAAAAGTGAAGTCTAAACGTGATGTCAAGTGATGCATCACGGCCCGTGTTCTGGTCGTGACAGATTTGATGCACGAAAAATGAGTTTTCTTCTCACCTTCTTGGCTTATTTTGTAACACCCCGAGAACCCACACGTCCCCGGTGCGCTACAGTGCATCTACACACTACACACACACACTAACACTTGACACAACTAACTCAATTCAATTCCCCTTTCGTTTTCAAATCATTTTCAAAAGCACATTTGTGAGTATGAAAATTTTTCGACTCGATTAAAAAAAAAACAACTCGCGTCCCGAAGAGGAAACACGAAGTCCTCAACATAAAACTACGCAGCGGAAAAGAAAACCATTTAAAACAATTTGAGATAAAACGGTAAGACTTGAAATCCTAGGAAAGAACCCTGCGCTCCCCGCGAACTACCCAGTCCGGTCACAAGCACTCACGTCCCCACTCCGACACCCCGCGTACACCACCGCGGTGCCACAGGTGCCAACCCAACGTCGCTGTATCACGCGCACGCTCACAGCGCCGCGTGCCCCACGCACCCTACCTCTGTACAGCACGTCCGCGCGCACGCCCTCACTCGGCGCCGCATGACCCGTGTGCACCTACAGGGCCGCGTGCCCCGCGCACCTGCGATCACGCCGCACATCCACACTCATATGAACTCCTCTAGCATTCATCATACACATACCTTGACCTATTTCGTATCCTCTCGAACCTCAACCCCTCTCCCGAAATTTCGGCAGAGTACCGCCTAAAACCTGGCTACCCCAAAATTTAACCCTGCACACAATTCATCAAAATCCAACAATATTTACCTATCCATCATCCAGAGAAATCATTCCAACCCAAATCAGAGTAAGAAGGCGACGAAAATCCGTCAAATACAAATGAAGAAAGTCTCCAGTATAGAGAAATAACTTACTCTAACATGGAAAATATCCGCGTACGTTACCAAAATCACATGCACTCCATATACACCCATACACTGACGCATATACAACAATCAATCTCATCCTCCGTACATAACCACCGCAAAAGAAAGAAAACCCACAAACCGACCAGGCCACAACCTACCATATCCACGGGTCGGGTCGCCCTAACAAAAGTCCGCCATCCGGTGCCGCAGTTGCACGCCGCCAACCATCCTAAGCCTCAAGACTAGGCACTCGAGGCTCACCAGCGATATCGTCAGCACCTACACCACAGAACACACAACATAAGCCTAACGCTCAGTAAGTAATGCGATATGAAAGTAAAAGCCGACAATGCAATCCTATCACATGCAGTCTCTACACTCACACTCATGTTGTCACATCTGTGACGCGTAGTGCAGCCGCACCAGGGTAAGGAGGAACCTCACGTCACCCTACACCCTAACACGTCGCCACCGTCCCGGACTCCCCAGCAACGAGGCCCACAAGCTACACCCACGCATCACCACACGGCAACCATATTAGGGTAAGGGTGTACCTCGCGCCACTCTACACCCTGACACGTCGCCCCCATCCCAGCCTCCCCAGCACGGGGCCACAGTTGCCACACACACACGTTTCGCGACAGCCCAGCCGGCCCACCCCTCGAGTAGGATCCGCGACTGGTGTTGCACCGGCCCACACACTAGTAGGATCCGCGGTACCACTGCCCATATCCTCACCGTCAACACATTTACGCCGCATGACGGCCCAGCCGGCCCACCCCTCGAGTAGGATCCGCCACTGGTGAAGCACCGGCCCGCACACTAGCGGGATCCGCGGTACCACCGCCACACGTCTCACCTCATACATCAAAGCATGCTAAAAATCATTTTCGTTCCCGTTTTAAAAAAATATATGATGCATGTCACACAATACGCACACACACCGCAATCAATCACATAAACACTAAAGTTCTACAGTGTAGGCCCACTTGGGCAAAACACATGCATGCACTACTTACCTGGCGTCCTAAGCTCGCTCGATACACAGCTTCGCCAACAGAAAGCCTCAACCTAAAACACAACCAATTCTCATCAGTATTTCTCCCAACATTTACCAATTAGCTAAAAATAACCTTATCTAACTACACTCATTAAATTCCAACTAAAATGGTCCATTGGTTTGGTTTGGCCGAATACCAGCTCAACGTTCGGATGCGCATAACTTTTGCGTCCGTCAACGGAATCAAACGATTCAAGTGGCTAAACGTTCCCTTAGGAACCTAGTTTAAAATCCCAAGACGGATTTTAAATCGGTAGGCCGCGGATAGGCGAAAAATGCCAATAACCGAATCTGCCATTTTTATTAAAATTTCACATTTTCACTTCCATTCAACCAAAACTCACTCTCAACTAGTTATATGCATCAAAATGGCTATGCTACTCTCACACGTCGAATTTCCACGAAAAACGGTCACTAATTTGACTTAAATAAAAATCCCGCATAAACTTCCGACGCGCATAACTTTTGCGTCGAATATCGGAATTGAACGATTCCAGTGGCCACACGCTCTTCTAACAACCTACTTTAACCCACAAAGACAGAATTTGGAATGATCAACTTAAGCCTAGCCAAAACAGCCAAAAACAGAAGCTGTTTTTATACGAAAAATAGCCGAAATCTCAACTTCGGGCAAATCCCGCAAGTTCTCTGCACCGAACACTCACATTTCGCCTATTAAGCACAATCTAACCTAAAAATCAGAAATTCAAACACAAAGTCTGAATTTTGGCTCAACCTTCACCCTCGGCCTCCCTCCCTCTCACCGGTCTCCTGCTGTCCCCTTGCTAATCTACACACTCACCCTCTCAATCCCCTCACATTTGCAGCCAAATTTAAAGAGAGAAAAGAAACGAAGAGGAGCTGAACCTCAGTCTCGGTTCATACGGACAGGACAGCAGAGGGAGAGGACTTACCAAGTGGTGGCATCCAGCACTCGGGTGGGAGAAGGACTCCGGCAACAAGTCTGGTCGTTGGCGGCAGAATTGGCCGGAAACCAGCCCCTCGGGGTCGTCGGCCGAACACTCGGCTTTCACTTCGGGAACTCGAGTTGCTGGAACCGAACGGCTCCGGTTCGTCGGAATAGCAGCCCCTGCTCGTAACTCACACCTCACACTCGCGCTCGTCGACCGTCGCAGCTCCGACTCCAGCACGCGATCGCCTGCTCCCGGTCGTCTTCTCTCTCGGGTGCACAGAGGAAACAACCGAATGGCTTCCTCGCGAAGCCATTCGGGTGTTTCACAAATTTTTTTTTTCTTTTTTTTTTTAATAAATACAATTTACCAAATTGCCCCCACGTACTTCAATCGTCCGAAATTTCGTAACTTCCCGACCTCCCAGCTTTAAATTCTGAAAACCAATCGCAAAAGTAGGCCTCGAGCTTTATAATTTAAATCTTTCCCGTTGAAATATTTCTCAAAACTCCGACCGGGATTAAACCAAAAATTCCAAAAATAAAAATATAAAATTCAAAATTTCCGGGTTATTACATATTTGATGATTGATTATGTTGAAATATCATTCATGTGAGTAGAAATGAAATGGAAAAGAGTATGGACTAATGTAAGATGAATTGGAAGTTCAATTGCTAAAAAGCTAGAATTCTAGGTAGTTTTGGGATTTATGTTTTTAGCTTAATCTATTGGTTTCCCTTTGATAAACGATTTTGGTAGGATATAGTAAACATTTTAATGAATCTATGGGTTTTGAAATCAATGCATTTGGATAAGTAAATAATAAGTCATGGAAGTTTGAAGTTTATGCAAATTATAGATGAATTTGGGTTGATGCAAAAAATGGTTCATTTGTTGGTGTTTGGATCAAAGCTATTGATTTGGTATGTTTGAATTGAGTTGTTTAAGATACTATATTATAGGAATCTTTAGATGAATTAGTTGAATTGGATTAATTGTGATTGAGGTATGTAGTTATGTGTTAAATATCTATGATGGATTTTGGAATTGGTTTCTGTTTAATGAAATGTGTTTTGCATTGGTTGTGTTAATTTGGTTAGGATTTATGGTCATATGATATGTATAGAAGTTTGAAGCATTGGCACAATTCGCAGCTCACCTAGTGGCTACAAACAAGCTGAAAGTATACCAAAATGCACCATATGGAAAGATTGTTGCAAAAGCACCGGAAGTGGATGAGGCAAAATACCAAGTTGCCAAACAAATTGAATCAAGGAGGAAGTCCACGAAGGAGAATCAACTCAATAGAAAGGAATGGCACCTTGATGCAAGAGAGGTTAAGACGCCTTTTGACGATTGAACAACAAAGAAAGGAGAAATGTATTCAAAATGAGCCAACTATTACTAGAGAAATGTTAGAAAATCTCACGTCGATAAATGTCCAAAGTACAAGAAGTCCAACGAACAAAGCTTCACATGGTTTAGTCGTAGAAACCCATGAAAAAGAGTCATTACAACATGAGCAAAATGCTATGAAATTGAAGAGGTTTGTAGCATGGAAGTGGGCCCCACAAAATTGGCAAAAGAAGAGCCATAAGGCATGAAGTTGGGCCCCACAAATAAATACCCATGGATTGGAGAGAGAAGGGTAAAAATCCACGCAAACTAGAAAGAGACAAAGATTCATGTGCATTAGAAAGAGATAAAGATCCATATGAGTTGGTTAATGATGTGATCCAAGTTGTGGTCAAGTTAAAGCCCATGAGCAAGGATCCAATTGAAGTTATAGTCAGTCCAATGACAAAAGCGTGAAACCAAATATTCTTGCAAGATGTTTTTTAAGGAAGGGTGTGACGCACACGCATATGCAAGATTTAAAAAGCACATGCAATGCACATACGCATGTAAGAATTAAAAAGACATGCGCTAGGCACATGCTCATATGAGGATTAAAAAGTCACATGCAAAAGCAAAAAAATAATGTAGGAAAGATCTTATCCGACCGAATCTACTCAAATCAATTAAAATCTTGTTCAAACAGAATTTAAACATGAGATAACATCCAATCATGCAATGGATCCTTATCCCAAGATTTTATTAGTTATTTTACCTTTATTTTCGTTTATTTTATTTTATTTAATTTGAATGTGTGGCTTATTTAATGACAAAACTATTTTGATTTAGAGGAGGAAGTTTGAATTAAAAATTGAGTTTTTTTTAGAGAAGATTTCTCTTTGGTTCTTTGAGAAGAACAACGATACTTTTCAAGTCACACTTGGAGAATCTCGCTTGATAGCTTTGGTTCTTACCAACGAGTTTGGTCTGGGTCAAGCTCCTGTTTTGATAGCTTCGCTTCAACCAACAGGTGTGGCTCGGGTTAAGCTATTGTTTTGATAACTACGGTTCTATCGATATCTTCGATTGGCGTCTTAGTTACTTATTTATTATTGAATCAGAAAGATGTTCCTTTGAACTATTCCGCATTGTTGTCAGGTCCAGAGTCCTTTCGATCCGAGATTCGCATCAGGAAGGTACCGAAGTAAGGTTTTATGTGATGTAGTGTCGATGCAAGCTACACACATACTTTTGGGGAGGTGTTACCAATTTGACTTAAACGTCAAACACAATGGTTAAAAGAATGAGTATTCGTTGGTTTATAATGGAAATATCGTGATTTATATTCACAATCAGAAACTATTCAAGCTCCTCAAAAACGTTATATCCAGAGATCGATTCTAGCAAACACCTTTAGTGGTTTGATGAACGTCGTAGGACCAATGACGAGATCAAGAAAAAAGAAAATAAATAAAAAATTTCAAATTTTAATCAAAGACATCCAGGAAAAGGAATCGTCACAAGATGTGTAACGAGCCATAATATTACAAAACATTGATGAAGAAGCAAGGATTGGAAAAGAAGCTCAAAACGTAAGAGATATCTAAAAAAATAAAGACTTCCCACATGATCACCCATTATGGTACTATTTTAGCTCAAAGTCTTTAACTTTAAAGTTCTTACAAGTGCCACACCATTGGGCTAGGCCCACAAGATGAATTAAACTCGAGACTTAAGGTACTTAAACCGAATTTATGCGGCCACCATCCACTTACACCACTTTCTAAATATCAATTTTTCTTTCATGTTCTTAGCAACTTTTCTATTATCTAATTAGGGTATTTTATTAATTTCTAAATTATGTTACAATCTTATTAAATTTATATCTTTGCCTATTTAAAGGAAGTTTGTAATAGATTTAAGGTTTTTTGGGAATGAATTTATTTTTATTAAGCTTTTTGCTTTGAGGGGAGATCCTTATAATTCTCTTCTTAAGTTCTTGGATTAGAACTTGATCTTCTTCAAGTGTACTGTTGAAAAGATCAAACTTGATAGCTTAGATTCAACCAACGAGTTTAGTTCGGCTCTAGCTATTTTTCTGATAACTTCGGTTCCATCGCTAACTTTCGATTGGAGTCAAGTTCCTTCTTCTTGTTCTTTCGAATCAACTAAGACATAATTCCCTTTGATTTCCGCATTGCGTGTTGGGTCTAAGATTTCAAATATGTTAGTTTTGCATCAGTTTGCAAATCCATATATACCATCCAAGACTACCCCACCTAACCGATGTGGGATTCACATAAGTAACACCCCCTTATACCTGATTCCCTTAGTCGGCGTTCTGACGAACCCATGGGTGACCAGAGTGGTGATGGCTCTGATACCATATAATATGAAGCTGCCTAACTCCACCTCAAAAGCTAGCTCAAGGGGGGAGGTTTGCGAACCCATATATATATACCACCCCACCTAACCGATGTGAGATTCCCATCATTCCATCATTCCCACTCTGTAACACCCGGAATTCCTGTTTAAATTAATTTTGGATTTTTGTAATTATAATCGATGGAGTTTTGGTAAAAATTGATAACGGAGAATTTCTGTTTAAATTAGTAAGTAAAAGATTATTTTGAGGCTAATGGAGGAGAGAAAAATTTAAGAATTCAACCGGTATTGGACAGTATTGCAGATTTACTAAACGGTTAAAGGTGGAGGGCAGTTTAGTAATTTGGTAATATTATTATTAAAATAATAAAATGAAAAAAAAAAAGAGAAAAGAGAGAACACGAGCGGTGTTCTCCCTCCCAACATTTTCTCTCCCTGTTTGCCCCTTGTTTCTTCTTCTCCCGTGCGAAGCCTCAGCAATCCTCCTCCATTCTGCCGTGAATCCTCAAATCTACGGTAAGTTTTAGTTAGTTCTGAATAGATAGTTAGTGTGTTGGTTGTTTTTAGCGACAAAAACCAAAGTTAGTGAAGTTGTTTAGTGATTTGGTGAAAACCTATGAGTGAGATACGGGAAATTGAATGTAGAGTCGATTTTTATCCGCATGTTGGTGCCTAAGGTAGAAATAGATGTATATTACGAGATTTGATGAGGAAGATTAAGTGGGTGGTTAGCCGAATATATGAATTTTGGTATGGTGTCCGTTCGACCAAGTTGTGGATGTCCAATTAGGAAATGGATAGAAGCATTGAAAACTAGACGTTTTGTGGAGTTTGTAGCACGTTGAATCGTCCAATTCGGATGAGTATTAGAGAAGTTGTGAATTTCTGAAGTTGGTAGGAAATTGAGTGAGATTTCGGGTTTAGTGGGGAGTTTTGGTTTTTTGATATGCGTTATGACTTTCAACCTAGGAATTTATGAATTTAACAAGTTAGAATTGATGGATGTGTAATTTTATAGGTATTCCCAGTTAGAGTACGAAGTTATGAAGTACGAAAAAATTTCAAGAATGCCAGGTAAGTGATGGATTGTTTGTTGTTTGCCTTCGGACCTACACCATGGAATGGTAGGATTGTTTGCTTGTTTTGATTGTTGTTTTGTTTTTGGTTAGTTGGTTGTGCACATATGTTGTCATGCATCATGGTTTTGAACTATGAAAGAATAAGTTTTGAGCATGTTTTGAATTGTGCATATAAAATATAATCAGATAAGAAAAGATTCCACGCCTGGGCAACGCCTCGTCGTTAACGTGCCAGTGAGAAAGCACTAGGGGGTTCCCATGAATGAAAGTACGTAAGATGACATGATTTGTGAACGCGTCGTCATTAATGTGCTAGTGAGGAAGCACTAGAGGGTTCTATGATCGCTGTTGAGAGGGGATTTTGTGTAGCCGTTCCGTGTGCGATCACGATGTGTGCCTCTAATCTCCCTCTGTGGGTCATAGTGTGGCTGTCTTGAGTGGAATAGGATGTGCGCCTACTTGACTCACACGTGAAAGTGAAAGATGACAATAATGAAAATGAAACAAAACAAAATGTAGAAACTACATGTTTTAGGGGTTGAGTTGTGCATTGATTTTAATTCATGCTCCATACTTGCTAAGCATTAGGCTTACGTTTTGTGTTTCGTGGTGTAAGTGACGACGAGCTTTCCGGTGAGTTGCTAGATCACAGACATGCCTAGGATGGTGTTGGTGGCGTACGCCATAAGCCGGTGTAGGCAGTTTGTTGGGGCGACACGACCATGGTGGGATAGGTGGTGAAATTTTGTAAGCATTTTGTGTTAAACACTTGTGTATAGATTTTTGAGGATATAGGTTATGTGGTACGGTTATAGTCGGTATTAGAGTAGGGATTATGTATTTTTTTTATCACTTGGAGAGAGATTGTGTTTTAAAAATATAGGTTTTACTTCGTGGATTTAATCGTGCAAATGTTCGCGGTGTGTTTTATCTGAACTGGTGTTATTTTATATACACTGGTGCAAGGTGTCGACCGAAGTCGATAGGTGTCGACCGGTCAGTGTAAAATGGAAGGCGAGTGTCGACCGTGGGGTTCGACCCGCGTGGGCAGAGCCGAAGTAAATGTCGACCCATGAATATAGGTGTCGACCGATCAGTGTAAAAAGGGCAGTGGTGTCGACCGCGAAGATCGACCTGTGCGGACAGAGGGGATCAAAGTGTCAACCTACGGCGGTAGGTGTCAACCGAAAATGAAGGGATGGTAGAGGTGTCGACCGCAGGGTCAATCGATGGAAACAGAGAGAATTGACGTGTCGACCGGCGTGGCCAGTGTCGACCAATGAAAAACCCGAGACGAACCAAGTGTCGACCGATGCTTGTACGGGTCGACCGGGTGTCTCTGTTTTTCGTTTCATAAAATGAAGTTTGATCCAAACTAATTTTAATTGAGTTTTCTGCTGTAATGTCATTTAAAACATTTTCAAAAATATCGTTTTAATTCGAGGAATAAAAGTTTTAAAATTTTATGCAAATTTTACGATGCGAGTGAAATAGGGAGTAGGTGTTAAACCGGTCCAAGGTGGACCGGGGGATGTGGGGAGATGGTATCAGAGCAGTGAGAGCGAACCGGAAATCAGGTAGAGTTTTCGGGTCGTCACAAGAGTTGGTATCAGGGCAGTGAGCGAACCGGGAATCAGGTAGGGTTTACTGGTCGTCACATACTCCCTTAAGACCTGACTGCCTTAGTCGGCATTTTGACAAACCCCATTGGTGACCAGAGTGGGGATGGCTCTGATACCATATAATATTAAACTTGCCTAACTCCATCTCAAAAGCTAGTCCAAGGGAGAAGGTTTGCGAACCAATATATATACCACCCAAGATCACCCCACCTAACCGATGTGGGATTCACATCATTCCCACTCCCTTAAGAACCGACTATCTCAGTCGAAGTTTTGACGAACCCATGGGTGATCAGAGTGGGGATGACTCTGATACCATATGATATGAACCCACCTAACTCCACATCAAAAGCTTGAGCAAATGATGCAAACCTAAGCTACTAGAAATCTTAGACTCAACACGCAATATGGAAATCAAATGGAATTATGCGTTATCGATTCGAAAGAACAAGAAAAAGAAACTTGACCCTAATCAAAAGTTAGCGATGGAACCGAAGTTATAAAAAAAGTAGCTAGACCCAAACAAAAATCATTGGTTGAACCTAAGCTATCAAGTTCGATCTTTTCAAGAATACATTTGAAGAAGATTAAGTTTTAATCCAAGAACTTAAGAATAGATTTCACCTCAAAGCAAAAAGCTTTATAAAAAATAATCAATTCATTAAATATGAAAAGTTATAAATTTAATAAGGTAAAACATAATTTATAAACTAATAAAATATCCTAATTATATAATAGGAAAATTTCTAAAAACAAGAAAAGGAAAATTGATATTTGGAAAGTGGTGCAAGTGGATGGTGGCCGCGAAAATTAAGTTTGAGTAAGTCTCAAATTTAATTTAACTTGTAAGCCTAGTCCAATGGTGTGGCATTTGTAAGAACTTAGTAGTTAAAGAGCTTGGGTTGAAGTAGTGTTATATTGGGTGACCATGTGAAAAGTCTTTATTTTTTAGATATCTCTTACGTTTTGGGCTTCGTTCTGGACTTCTTTTTCAATCCTTGCTTCTTCATCAGCACTTAGTAATATTATGGCTCGTTGCATATCTTGTTACGATTCTTTTTCTTGGATGTCTTTGATTAAAATTTGTAATCTTTTGTTTCTTTTCTTTTTTCTTGATTTCGTCATTGATACTTCTATCTTCATTAATGGATCTTGGCTCCCTATTGTCTCTTGATTGTCCTTGGTTGCTCATTTGACTACATCATTCCCTCCTTTTCGAAAAGATTCGTCCTTAAATCTGCATCAAACAAAGATGAGTTACTAATATTAAAAGTAGCGCTTACATTACCATATTAGCTCGGTAAGTCAATCTTATAAGCATTGTCGTTGATGCATTCCAATACTTGGAACAGTCCGTCTCCTCACTGTTGTAACTTATTTTTTCTCCTCTCCACAATTCTCTCCTTTCACCAAACCTAATCTCTAGGTTCAAAGATGATTTCTTTTCTACTGTTGTTTGCTTGTCGCGCATAGTGCTAGTTTTTCTGTATGATGTTTTCTCGAACCTTCGCGTGAAATTCCCTTACAAATTCAGCTTTTTTTTCATTTAAATCAACCAAAGCGTGGAGTTTCTTGTCATATGTTGAATAATTTAATGTCGCTCCACTAATCTTTTCACTAAAGTAAGCAATCGACTTCATTTTCGGCATCAAGAGACCTCCAATTCATTTTCTCGATGCGTCACATTCGATTGCAAATGCTTTATCAAAATTTGATAAGATTAGAAGAAGAGCATTAGTTAGTTTCTCTTTTAACAAATTAAACACTTTTACTTGTATTTTGGTCCAGTTAAATTCAACATTCATAGGTGCCACAATAGTGCTAAAGTTTCTTACAAATCTCTTATAAATCTAGCCAAGCCGTGAAAACTACGTACCTCATTTGCATTCTTTGGTGTGGGTCATTCCTTAATTGCTCTTAACTTTTTCTCGTCCATGGATACTCCCTTTGAGCTAACTACAAAACCAAGAAAAACTACCGATTCCATGCAAAAGGTACACTTTTTACGATTAGCATACAATAGATTCGATTTTAACACACTAAATACAGAACTCAAATGTAATAAACTGGAAATTTCGATTTTTAATTTTTAATTTCTGGAATTTTTAGTTTAATCCCGGTCGGAGGTTTGAAAAATATTTCAACGGGAAAGATTTAAATTATAAGACTCGGAGCCTACTTTTACGATGGTTTTCGAAATTTAAAGTCGGGAGGTCGATAAATTAACGAAATTACGGAAGATTTAAACACGTGAGGGCAGTTTTGTAATTTGGTATTTAAAAAAAAAAAAAAACAACACATAACAACCGAATGGCTTCGGGAAGAAGCCATTCGGCTGTTTTCACTTGCCACCCGAGGTAAGCAGGGGAGAGACGCCAGGGAGAGAGGGCGATCTGGAGTGGAGGTGTGATCTTCGATCGGTGGACGTCGAGCTCGAGGGTGTGAGCGAAACCGCGGCCGAGTGGTTCTTCTCCGGCGATTCGGAGTCATTTGGTTGTTGTAGCTCGAATTTCCAAAGGTAGCGAGCCCGACCGTGTTCTGCGGACGATCGCGAAGGGCGGGTTGCTGACCAACTCTGCCACCGACGATTTGGGCGCCTTACTGGAATATTGCTTCTTTTCCGTTGTGCGCAGAACTCCATTTGCTCGGTAAGCCTCTCTTCCTCTTTTCGGTGATTTTGGCTGAAAGTGTTGAGGAGGGAGTGCCGGGAGTTTGGATGGGGGAAACCGAAGGCGAGCCCTGTCGATTTTCCTGTTGTTGGCCGAGCTTGGTGCTCGGCCTCCTTTCAATTCCGGCAAGCTTGGCCGGAATGTATAAGTGGGATACGACTAATTCTGTATAGGAGTTGTGAAATTCGAATTTAAATCAAGAATCAGACGTTTTTTTGTTTGGAGACAGTTTCTGTTTTTGGCCGTTTGGGCCTATGTTCGGCTGATCATTGTAAATTCTGTTTTTGTGGGATAAATTAGGTGGTTAAGGGAACCTATTGTCGCTGGAATCGTTCGATTCTGATATCCGACGCAAAAGTTATGCGCGTCAGAAGTTTAGGCCGGATTTTGGTTTAAGTCAAATTAGTGACCGTTTTTCGTAGAAATTTGACGTGTGAGTGTAGCATAGCCATTTTTGATGCATATAACTAGTTGGGAGTGAGTTTTGGTTGAAGGGAAGTGAAAATGTGAAATTTTAATAAAGGTGGCAGATTCGGTTTTTGGCGTTCTTCGCCTGTCTACAGCCTACCATTTTAAAGTCCATCTTGGGATGTTAAACTAGGTTCTTAAGGGGACGTTTAACCACTTGAATCACTCGATTTCGTTAACGGACGTAAAAGTTATGCGCATCCGAACTTTGGGCTAGTTTTCGGCCTAACCAAACCAATGGACCGTTTTAGTTGAAATTTCATGAGTGTAGTTAGAGAAGGTTATTTTTTTTTTAGCTAATTGGTGAATGTTGAGATAAATGCTGATGAGAAATTGGTTGTGTTTTAGGTGGAGGCTTTCTTTTGGCAAAGCTGTGCGTCGAGCGAGCTTAGGACGACAGGTAAGTAGTGCATGCATGTGATTTGCCCAAGTGGGCCTACACTGTAGAACTTTAGGGTTTATATGATTGATTGTGGTGTGCGTGCGTATTGTTTGACATGCATTATATTTTTAAAAACGTGAACAAAAATTATTTTTAGCATGTTTTGATGTATGAGGTGAGACGTGTGGCGGTGGTACCGCGGATCCCGCTAGTGTGTGGGCCGGTGCTTCACTAGTCGCGGATCCTACTTGAAGGGTAGGCCGGCTGGGCCGTCATGCGGCGTGAATGTGTTGACGGTGAGTATATAGGCAGTGGTACCGCGGATCCTACTAGTGTGTGGGCCGGTACAACACCAGTCGCAGATCCTACTCGAGGGGTGGGCCGGCTGGGCTGTCGCGAAACGTGTGTGTATGGCAACTGCAGCGCCGTGCTGGGGAGGCTGGGACGGGGGCGACGTGTCAGGGTGTAGAGTGGTGCGAGGTACACCCTTACCCTGATGTGGTTGCCGTGTGGTGATGCGTGTGTGTAGCTTGTGGGCCTCGTTGCTGGGGAGTCCGGGACGGTGGCGACGTGTCAGGGTGTAGGGTGGCGTGAGGTTCCTCCTTACCCTGGTGCGACTGCACTACGCGTCACAGATGTAACAACATGAGTGTGAGTGTAGAGACTGCATGTGATAAGATTGCATTGTCGGCTTTTACTTTCATATCGCATTACTTACTGAGCGTTAGGCTTATGTTGTGTGTTCTGTGGTGTAGGTGCTGACGATACTGCTGGTGAGCCTCGAGAGCCTAGTCCAGAGGCGTAGGATTGTTGGCGGCGTGCACCCGAGGCACCGGATGGCGGATTTTTGTTAGGGCGACCCGACCCGTGGTGGTGGTAGGTGATAGTGGATTTATCATTTCATGTTGGGTATTTGTGTAGATAGCGGGGTTGTATAGACATTGATCTTTTGAGATTGTATAGAAGGGTTGTAGTGTTTTGAGGGACTTTCTTCATTTGTATTTGATGGGTTCTTGTTGTCTTCTTACTCTGATTTGGCTATGGTGATTTCTCTGGATGATGGATAGATAAACATTGTTGGATTATGGTGAATTGTGTGCAGAGTTTAAATTTTTGGGATAGTCAGTTTTTAGCCGTTACTCTGCCGAAATTTCGGGAGAGAGGTTGGGAGTCAAGGAGATACGAAATAGGTTGAGGTGTGAACAGTAAATGCTAGAAAAAGGTAGATGAGTGTGGAAGTGCGGCGTGATCGCAGGTGCGCGGGGCACGCGGCCTTGCGAGTGCACACGGGTCATGCGGCGCCGAGTGAGGGCGTGCGCGCAGACGTGCTGTACAGAGGCAGGGTGCGTGGGGCACGCGGCGCTGTGAGCGTACGCGAGATACAGTGACGTTGGGTTGACACGTGCGGCACCGCGAGGGTGTACGCGGGGTGTCGAAGTGGGGACGTGAGTGCTTGGGACCGGACTGGGTAGTTCATGGGGTGCGTGGGATTCTTTCCTAGGATTTCAAGTCTTACCGCTTTATCTCAAATTGTTTTAAATGGTTTTCTTTTCCGCTGCGTAGTTTTATGTTGAGGACTTCGTGTTTCCTCTTCGGGATGCGAGTTGTTTTTCGAATCGAGTCGAAAAATTTTCATACTCACAAATGTTCTTTTGAAACTGATTTGAAAACGAAAGGGGTATTGAAATGAATTAGTTATGTCAAGTGTTAGTGTGTGTAGATGCACTGTAGCGCACCGAGAACGCAGGGTTTCTCGGGGTGGTACATCAAATGCTTAACATGTTGGTCAAGTGACTTACTATACACTAAATATCATCAAAGTATACCACAACAAATTTTCTAATAAATTTCCTTAAAACTTGATTCATTAATCTTATAAACGTGCTCGGTCTATTAAATAGTACAAACGGCATAACCAACCATTCATAAAGATCAAATTTTGTTTTAAAAGCTGCTTTCCATTTATCTCCCGCCCCTGCAGGTGTTATCGCAGCCTTTCTTTGTGGTATAGCTCGGTGGATCCTTGAGTGACCTCCATTTTCACTGTTCACCTGGTTTTGTATGATTGTATGGTTAATGCGAGCCTATTTTTACTATGCCTTTCATATTTTTGAAACTAGCCCCACAATCGTTTTGAAAATGAGAAGAGAATTTGATAACATTGAATATGATTTTGAAAATTCAAAACACGTGCATTGATTTTAAGTGGGCATGCATAGTGAGATAAGTTGTAGGTATAACATCTCATACTGAGTTTGTCACTCACCCCAACGACTCCCCCCTCTACAGATAGAGGAAAGAAGAGTAGGAACCGAGGTTGATCGGCTCTCGATACTGTGGATTTTTCCAGATATTGTATATTGTTATTTGTTTCATGTAAGGATTTCCTTTGGCATTGTACTGAGTATTAGCATGTCTTCTTTTTAATTCCTGTATTTTTACTATTGCATGTATTCTGACATTTGTTATTTCGAGAAGTTCTGGGATCGCTCATAAAAATTTTCCGCAACTAGCTTTAGGTTAGCCGATGGACCTCTCTGAGGTTGATCATTTAATCTGGCGTTTCTGTTAGGCCCATTTTCGGGTTGTGACACCAATCAAGATGCAATCCAACAAGTGCAACGTGAAAATTTCAAACTTTCAAACTTAAAATCCGACTTTCGAGAATAGATTAAAGTGTTTGCTAGAATCAATCTCTTGATATAACGTTTTTGAGAAGCTTGAATAGTTTTCGATTGTGAATTCTCGATACTAATGAGGTATTTTTACGATTTTTTTTGGGAAACCTGACAAACTTGCCGAAATAGAAATCCGACTTCACATTCGGATGCTAGGGTTCGAGATAGGCAAAGATATGTCTTTCTCAATTGGTCTTACAAACGGTGTTTCTCGTTATTAACAAACGAGAGCTCTTCAGTTTTTTTTTTTTGAATTTTCAGAATTTTTATTTATTTATTTTTCAAATACTAACACGAAAGTAAAAGAATCAAAAGTTTTTGTGGAGAAGAAAAGAAGAATAAAGAAAATAACGAGAACAATAAAGATAGCCTCTCTAAATCAAAGAACCTTCGCTCTGATACCAAATAATACAAACCTAAGATATTAGACTCAACACACAATACGGAAATCAAAGAGATTTATGCCTTTATTGATTCGAAAGAACAAGAAGAAGGAACTTGACCCCAATTGAAAGTTAGTGATGGAATCTAAGTTATCAGAAAAATAGATAGACCCAAACCAAACTTGTTGGTTGAACCTAAGCTATCAAGTTCGATCTTTTCAATAATACACTTGAAGAAGATCAAGTTATAATCCAAAAACTTAAGAGGAGAATTATAAGGATCTCACCTCAAAGTAAAAAACTTCATAAAAATCAAGTCATTATCAAAAGTCCCTTAAATCTATTACAAACCTACTTTAAATAGACAAATGTATAAATTTAATAAGTTAGTAACATAATTTAGAAACTAATAAAATACCCTAATTAAATAATAGGAAAGTTGCTAAAAACAAAAAAAATAAAATTGATATTTGGAAAGTGGTGTAAGTAGATGGTGGTTGCGGAAATTAGGTTTAAGTACCGTAAGTCTCGAGTTTAATTCAATTTGTGGGCCTAGCCCACTGGTAGTAGTGTCTATTGAGTGACCATGTAGGAAGTCTTTATCTTTTTTAGACATCTCTTACGTTTTGGCCTTCTTTTCTAATCCTTGCTTCTTCATCAATACTTAGTAATATTATGGCTCGTTGCACATCTTGTGACGATTCATTTTATTGGATGTCTTTGATTAAAATTTGTAGTATTTTGTTTTTTTTTCTTAATCTCGTCATTAGTCCTCTTATGTTCATCAATGAATCTTGGCTGCCTATTGTTTCTTGATTGTCCTTGGTTGCTCATTTGACTACATCACATTGTTTGTTAGTTTTGTGTTGCATTTGCTTAACACTTCTAAGACCATTGAAATTCTCAATGGTCCTAGGTCGGTTAGCTAAAATCTAACTCCTCCTCAAACCACTCATAATCTAAATATCTCCAGTTTTGATTTCTCCTCCTAGGTGCTTTGGGTCTATTCCTACCTCGACGATAACACTCTTCCTATACACAGGAGCGACGACATCAGATACCATCTCAAAATCCACAAACTTGTCTGAGCTTAGGTTGACATGCCTCAAAATGGGTGAAACTCAAAACACATGAAAATCAAACTTGTGTTTTTTTCCTACAAATAAACATCCAATTTGGAGATCAATAACTCGGGTGGAACATGGTTTTTTAGGCTACAATTTTAACAGCTTCTACCCTTGGATGCTTGGAATGGACACTCAAAATATCATAGTCAAATTTGATGTGGAACAAAAGTTATGGATAAAACACTGGAGGTTGTTGGAGTTGGGATTACTACTCTGGCCGTGTACAGAGCATCAAATTTTGAAAGACATAACTCTTTTATGTGATAACGAAATGATGCGATTTTTGTGACAAGTTAAAGTGTATGTACAATGTTGATTGTGTCAAAAAATGAGCAACTAAATCGATGAGAATGAAAAGTGTTGCACGTTGGTCCAGAAAATGTTAAGATTGATTCTAAGAGTGTATCCACTTGTACTACAAAAGTGGGCACAATGGTGGCTCACGGTAGCTTAGACATTACACACCAATGATAGGGTTGCCGATTTGGAGAGATTGAACACCATGCTTGAAGAAAACTTCAGCCACGATTTTAATTCAGCAAAAAACCCCTTACAATGAGCTCATAAGGATGTATAAATACTATTACTTGAGTTGCCATTAGGGTTACAAAAACCTTAGAAGAGTTTTGGACCTAAAAGACAAGCACCAAAAAGTAAGAAACAACTTTTAGTTTTCCCAAGCTATTTTTGTCTCCTTAAACCTAAAAATGATCCCCCTTTTAAATACAAATTAACAAATCTAAATATCAACAAATACATAAAAATGCTAAAGTCTTTAAAGGAAATAAAAACAAACTCAAGCTACTTAATTGTCACAAGAAAGACAAATTCCTTCTTCTATTTTTGGAGTGGCCAAGGGGTGTTCCCATATTAGCAAGTGAAAACACTTCTCCATGGCTAGTGCACTTGACTCCAACCTCAAATCTTCAAAGGATGCTTCACCTCCAAAAGGAGAACACTAATTAATTAAAGGCTTGACCAACAATTTGGCTCGCGATAGAGTGATGGCTCCTCTTGGCACATCATCCTCCTGTGGTGATTCAAGATTTGACATCAAATCGGAATGTGTTTGTTCTCCTAGCTCGGTCTCTTCTTCAATGTACGGGGATAAGTGTTGTACATTGAAAGTAGAGGATCCTCTGTATTCTCTTGGTAATTCAAGTTTGTATTCCTTATTATTGAACAGTCCATCGACTTTAAGGAGTAGTTTGAATTTTCTTTGGCTAGGAAACCTCTCATTCTTCAAATGCAGTCATACTAGATTGTCTTCCTTGAAGATGACTTCTTTCCTGTCCCGATTGGCGTTGGTCTCATTCTTCTTTTGAATGTTCATCCTAAACTTTTCATGAAAGGCCTTCACTTGTTCGGCTTTCATTGCTCCACTAAGAATGACCATGTCTTTTGTGGATAAGATGATAAGGTCTAGTGGTGTGAGGGGGTTTAAAGCTATGAAATACCTCAAACGGGGTAATTTGATTAGAGTTGTGCACACTCTGATTATAGGCAAATTCAATGTAGGGGAGTGTAAGTCTCAATCAGAAAGATTCTTGCCTATTATACTCTTTAACAAAGCACTCATTATTCTATTCACCAATTTGGTTTGACCATCGGTTTGAAAGTGGAATCAGGTACTAAATAGCAACTTGGTGCTCCATTTGTCCCAAAAAGTCATCCAAAAAGAACTAAAAAATTTGGTTTCCCTATCCGAGACAATGGACTTCAGTATTACGTGAATCAAACTACTTCCTTAAAGAAAAGTTTGGCTATATGACTAGAGTTGTGTATCTTCAAAAAACTATGAAGTGAGCCATTTTTAAAAAATGGTCTATTACAACCATGATTGACTCCGGGAACGCCCCAAAACAAAGTCCATGTGCACCTCTGCACAAGGATAACTCGGAATTGACAATGTTAAGTAGAGCCCTTGAGGAAGAACTCGACTCTTGCCCTTCTTGCACACTATGCATTTTTTCCAACACCTTATGTAGATATCTAAGTAAATGTGGCCAATAGAAATGCTCCTTGATGGTTTCCAAAGTCTACTTTTTTCTGCAATGACTAGCTAAAATGCCTCAATGAGCCTCTTTGATTAGAGACTCTTGGATTCCTCCACTTGGAATGCATAATTTCCCTCCCTTGAAGAGGTATTAATCCATTATATAATACCCACACTCGGGCTTGTTCTACTCAAATCATACCAATCACTAAAATCTTGGTCTCCTTCGTAAGCTCCCTTGATTCATTCAAACCTTAAGAATCTAGTACTCAATTCAGTTAGAAGAACATACCTTCTAGAATGTGCATCAGCCACCACGTTTATTTCCCTCTTTTTGTATTTGATGATGTATGGATAACAGTCGAGGAACTTCACCAATTTAGTGTGTCTCCTATTTAGCTTTCCTTGGCTCTTGATGTGTTTAAGTGCATGGTGATCAATATGAATAATGAATTCTTTCAAGAGTAGATAATGTTGCCAAACTTCATGGGCCCGAATGACGGCTAGAAACTCCTTATCAAATGTTGAGTAGTTTAAAGTGGCCCCTTGAGCTTCTCACTAAAATAGACGAGTGGTTTGCCCTCTTGAATAACCAATGCTCCAATCCCTATTCCGAGAGCATCCCATTCTACTTCAAAAACCTTGTTAAAATCAGGTACCACACAGATAGGGGCATGATAAAGTTTCTCTTTAATCGACTCAAAGTTTCGTTGATAAGCTTGAGTCCAATGAAATTATTTTCCCTTCTTGGTGCAATCGGTCAAAAGGGCTACAATTAAATTAAAATCATGGATGAACCTTCTACAAAATGAAGCTAATCCATAAAAGCTTCTCACCTTCGAAATCTCCTTTGAAGTCGGCCAATTCTTTATGGCTTCAATTTTAGCTTCATCCATTTCCATGCCCTCCTTGGTAACGATGAAACTAAGGAAATGAACCATCTCTTGCATAAAAGAACACTTCTTGAGATTTTCATATGATTTAGTATCTCAAAGACTATCAAATAAGAGCCTAATATGACCCAAACGTGAATCGAGATCGAAACTATATACCAAAATACCATCAAAATAGACCACTATGAACTTTTTTAAGAAATCTTTAAGAATGAAATGCGTGAGTTTCATAAAAGTGCTAGGGGCATTAGAAAGACCAAAAGGCTAACCATTCATAGAGTCTATACCTAGTATTGAATGTCGTCTTTCATTCATCTTCTTCCTTTATCATAATTTGATTGTAGCCACTCTTCAAATCTACCTTGGAAAAGATTGAAGCAATGCTAAGTTCATCCAACATGTCATCAAGTATAGGAATGAGAAACTTATACTTGATTGTGATTCGATTGATGACTCAGCTGTCAACACAAATCTTGATGGTTCCATCCTTCTTTGGAATCAATAGTGTAGGGACCGCACACAGGCTTATGGATTCTCGGATGTATCCTTTCTCAAGCAATTTTTTCACTTACTTGTGTAGTTTCTTAGCCTTTTCCAGATTCATTCTATATGAGAGCTGATTTGGTAGCACCACTCCCGATTGTAAGTCAATTTGGTTCTTAATACCTCTAAGGGGATGCAATCCTTAAGGTAACTCTTCCGGGAACACATTTTGGTATTGATTCAAGAGTACTCGAAACCCAATTCTTCCATCCTTTCTCAAAACATCATCAAAATTAGAGGTCCTTCATTAAGAAGGAATTTCCTCAACTCTTTCTTAAACATGAAAAGAGTGGACTTTTGACCTTCCTTCCTTTCTTACCTCATCATCTAAAACCACTTACTCTGACTTGTATTTCCTCCAAACTTAAGGGAGTAATAGTTGGAGTATTCCATCCTTGGCTACCTTTCGATCATATTGCCAAGACCTTATTAAAAAAAGGTGACTAGCAGTCATCATCGCAAAGAACATTGTTCTTGCATCCCCCGATTGTAAAGTCAATGTTCACTTGCTTGGAGACTTTAATATTTTCTCAATCATTTAGCCACCTTAACTTGCAAGGGCTCGGCTGTAAGGTTGTCTCTAACTCTAGTTTCTCCACAAGGTATCAGGATGTAAAATTAGTACAACTCCCTCCATCAATTAGAGAGAACACACATTATCCTTGATCAAGCGTCGGCTATGAAAAATATTCTCTCTTTGACAATCTTCACCGTTGGCTTGCGATTTGAGAACTCTTCGGATGACTATTAAAAGAGGTCATTCTTGTGCATGGACTACTTCCTCTTGTGATTCAAGGTCCTCACTAGAATCCTCCACTTGTTCATCTTCACTTACTATCTCACCATTGCTTTCTCTAAGAACCATAACTCTTCTATCGGGCGTTGAGCAGCATTGTGCCCCAATCAAAGGCATTTGAAACACTTGATCTCTCTTGATCTTGACCGAGTGCTATATCTTCCACTACTTTCTTTCCTTCTATCTCATTTGTAGGCCAACTCTTTTTGAAAGGCTTTTTATCATCCACCTTAGATGGTGATTTGTAGGGACTCTTGTTTTTTTAAAGAAATCAATTACCAATCCCTTTTTCTTTTCTATTCACTTACCTTTTAACTTTCAAAGCTAGTTGGACAATAACATCCATGGTTCAAAAGTTTGTAGTTTCATAACATCACTAATTTCTCTATTCAATCTCCTTATAAACCTTGCAATAACTTGCTTCTTGGGCTCATCCAATCCATTCTTAGTTTTAAGGGTTTCAAACTCAGTGAGGTACTCCTCAACTGATTGTAAATTTTGCTTCAAATTTTGCATTTTAGAAACAACTTTTACTTGTAGTGGCTTGGCATGAATCTCTTTCTCATCAAAGACTTCATGACCCTCCAAGTCACAATAGCTTTATCACCTTCATGCCTTCTTTGTGTCTTCCAATTGTCTCACTATAAACTAGCATAACTGGCTAACTCTGAAATGGAGACTTTAAAATCTAATTTTTCTCTCTCGCAGCAATTTTTCCTCAAAATGAGAAATGATGTCTCCATTTTCAACTTTTATAAATAGAGGCCAGAGGGAGTAGCATAAACCATCTGAAAACATCCGACGAAGAGAAACAATCTCTTCAGTGAAGAAAGAGAGACTAGTAGAGTGAAGATTTTTGGAGGGAGAGAAAAAAAAGGGTGAGAGAGAAAAATAGGTAGGGTGCTTTTGGCCACATTGAGAGTTTTAAAAGTAGTGATTTCTCTTAGTGAATATTTTATAGATTATTCGATATCTACAAAAATATTGTAAATCCTATTTTTCATAGTAAGATTTTTCTGAACTCGGTCCCTGTGAATTTTTCCCGATTTAAGTTTCCACATAAAATTCTCTGTGTTTATTTTTCTATTATTTCTCTTACTTCTTGGCCGTTATAATCTTACGGTGTGGAAAAATATTCTTGGTATTTTTCAGATCGCGCATTTGCTACCGTTTCTCGTACCGCTTGCGGTGATATTGTTGTCTTCGTTCCCGCAGGATTTTGTTGTTATTTTTTCCCAATAAGTGGTATCAAAGCATAGGTTAATCTTTTAAAATCTAATATGCTCTGTGGTTGCGGTTTTCAACTGATCTTCCAAATCAGAAAAATTTTTTAGAGGTTATTATAGCGGGAAAAATTGAAATCGAAAAATTCAACAGAAATAATTTCTCTCTGTGGAAATGAAAAATGAAGATGTTATTGCGAAGAGATAGTTGTGCTATGGTCATTGGCGACAAGCCTATGAACATTGAAGATAAGAAATAGAATAAAGTTGATGAAGATGCAATGACCATTTTGCATCTTATTGGTAGGGTAGACACTTGTTGATGTCTCATCCCTTTCTCGGCTTTGCATCAACATGAGCCGACACTTGCTCATCAAGTGTCGATCGCAATGTCGATTTCAGTGAACAGACCGTGCAAAATCTCACCTCCCTTGTTGATTTTTGCCACCAATTGAATCTACAATATGCATTGTAACAACCTAGAGGCGATACGAAGCAGAAATGATAAGTCGAGCTACCCAATTCTCGAGGAGAGAACCTAATCACCAAGCCCAAGGGTAAATTTCTAGAAGAAGTTTTTTGAATAAATATAAAGTCAAACTCATATAATGAATCTCAAGTAGATAGTACAATCAGATAAATACTTAACTACATTCAACCGCGCAGAAAAGTAATGAGTTCAAATACAACAATTCGGTTTATATTTCCAAATTAAACAATCAAATCCTTACCATGAAAAAACAAACATAATTCTAATAGGAAATGAAATAATTAGCAGTCTCTCCCTAATATTCACTAAAGCTAAATGCTCTTCTCTATACCTCGATTGGAAGGGCGTCGATGATATAAGTGACTAACTCATTAGAAATGTTGTACCTAATGCATCTCGAGATTTTTATTTTCATTTCAAACTGTGATTACGTTTCAAAACTATGCTTGAGTCTACAATTGTTAAGGAAATCTCTTTATTTTTTTAATCAAAACTGGCTCTACTAGGGCGTAGTAAGGTAGTTATAAAATGTAGCGTACGTAGGTAGCTTTTACAATGAAACTAAGTCTCAACGTTTTTCACAAAAAGTGTCCTTAGTGGAAAAGGAGGGTCACACAAAGACTCATCTGGGACAAACTACAGAAAGACAGTGATTCAAATACCCAACATCTCACAAGATCGAAGGAAACAGTGAAAGCAATTCAAAGATCCAACTCGTCACTCGAGTGGCTGGCAATAAACAGTCAGCCACAATATCACTCATATAATCAACACCCTGATCAGGTTTAAGGATTCGAAACCAAGAGTGATTCATCACCACCCTAATGCCAATTTTCGTATGTTAAAAAAAACCACTTCCATGCAACAGAAAGTGTAACATGATAGCCTCACGATACTTTGACACCAAAATTGCCTAAAGCATCAAAAGGATTCACCCCTTAACAAGATCACAGAAAAACCATCTACAATGTACTATTGAAAATAAATGTGAAAACAATACGTACATAAACATAAAATATCGACTTGCTGACGACCAGATCCTATGATATTTTTATAGGTGACAATCCACGAAAATAATATTTTTGAAAACAATGAAATGTAGAAAGTATAAAATCTCTATCTCGACGATAATTACTCATTTTCCTTACAACAACGGTAACCTTTAGCACTACTTCAAAATAAAAAAACTCGTTCGAGCCTAAAATTAAACGAAGGTTATGAATATTTCACTCGACTCTAAAGGAAGACACATGGATGGGTTATATATGGACTATGAACCCAATCTTGAACACCATAAATGGCTGCAAGGTTGACATTTTTAAGTTAGGGATACACACTTGATACCTCTTAAGTTTTCCCTATGGTCGACACTGTAATAACCCGGGAATTTCGAATTTTATATTTTTATTTTTGGAATT
>CM039525.1:8388800-8425821 GCA_022433055.1 Begonia peltatifolia | reverse complement strand
CCGTACGAGGAGGTGGTGGCGAAGGCCCTTGACATTGAGGAGGCTCGAGCGAAGCTTCCTAGTTATTGGGAGGTACCCAGAGAGCAGCCTCGCAGACCTTTCAGAGAGTCGCTGCCACAGGCCAGCGGGGAGGTATCCGTGCAGAGAGGCCTGAAGAGGCCTAGTGACAGTTCTAGCAGCCAGGGGAGCACTAAGAGGCCGCAGGGGTCAGGGCAGTTTCCAGTGTGCCCGAAGTGTCAGAAGAGCCACCCGGGCGAGTGCAGGCCGGGCCCAGTGAGGTGTTATAACTGTGGCGAGGTGGGCCACATGTCCAGAGAGTGCCAGAAGCCGCGTCAGAACTGCTGCTTCAACTGCAATGAGGTGGGACACTTTGCCAGTAGATGCCCAGTGGCGAGCAGGTCGTCAGCCAGAGTTACACCGAGAGTCTTTGCCCTGTTTGAGCCAGATGATGCTGCCCAGCCATCAGTGATAGCAGGTAACATTTTTGTTTCTGGTGTGGCAGCTTATACGTTGATTGATACGGGCGCTACGCACTCGTTTGTGTCGACGAGCTTTGTGGTTAAGGCTAACTTGGAGTTCAGCCCCGCCGAGAGACACTATGATGTGACCTTGCCATCCGGAGAGCATTTGTATTCAGAACAGGTGGTGCGGGGTAATATTGTGACAGTAGGGAGGAAGCAGTTATATGCCGAGCTAGTCATTCTCCATATGAGTGGTTATGAGGTGATCTTGGGAATGGACTGGCTGTTCAGACATCATGCGGAGATTGATTGCAGGACCAGAGAGGTTCATTTCCGGCCCCCAGGCGGGGAAAGCTACACATTTAAAGCAGGTAAAGGTCTTGCCAGGATTTCTGCTATACTTTCTCTTCAGGCACCACGGGGGTTGGGCATGGGTTGCCAGGGATTTTTGGCAAGTGTTGAGGATGCGCAGTCACCGGGCGATGCTCGGGTACAGGATATTCTTATTGTGCAGGAGTTCCCGGGAGTGTTCCGTGATGAATTGCCTGGGTTGCCCCCTGATAGGGAGATTGAGTTCGAGATAGATGTTTTCCCAGGTGCCGAGCCGGTGTGCAAGAACCCTTACAGATTGGCACCTACTGAACTTAAGGAGCTGAAGGCTCAATTGGAGGAGCTGACAGGTAAAGGATTTATACGCCCTAGTTTTTCACCCTGGGGAGCGCTAGTTTTATTCGTCAAGAAGAAGGATGAATCCTTACGTATGTGTATTGACTACCGGGAGCTGAACAAATTGACAGTGAAAAACAGGTATCCATTGCCTAGGATTGATGATTTGTTCGATCAGCTGCAGGGTGCCCGAGTGTTTTCTAAGATCGACCTGAGGTCTGGTTATCACCAGTTGAAGGTGAAGGAGAAAGATGTACCGAAGACGGCCTTCAGGACGAGGTATGGGCATTTCGAGTTTCTGGTGATGTCTTTCGGGTTGACCAATGCCCCTGCAGCATTCATGGACCTGATGCACAGAGTGTTCAGGGAGTACCTGGACAAGTTCGTGATTGTATTTATCGACGACATTCTGATCTACTCGCAGAGTGAGGAGGAGCACAGGGAGCACCTGAGGATTGTGCTGACTATTTTGAGCCAACATCAGCTATATGCTAAATTCTCAAAGTGCGAGTTTTGGTTGGACAGGATTCATTTCTTGGGGCATGTGATCTCCTATGAGGGTATTTCAGTTGATCCGGGGAAGGTTCAGGCTGTAAAGGAGTGGCCGCGACCGACCAGTGCTAGTGAGATACGCAGTTTTCTGGGGTTGGCTGGATATTATCGGAGATTTATTGAGGGGTTCTCTAAAATTTCGGCCCCCTTGACCCGGCTGACCAGGAAGAATGCAAAGTATGAATGGACCGACCGGTGTGAGGACAGCTTCCAGATATTGAAGCAGAAATTGACTATGGCTCCTGTACTGACGCTGCCCGTGGAAGGAGAGAAGTTCTGCATTTATTGCGATGCCTCCAGGATCGGTTTGGGGTGTGTTTTGATGCAGAGTGGGAGAGTCATTGCCTATGCTTCTAGGCAGTTGAAGGCTTACGAGCAGAATTATCCCACTCACGACTTGGAGCTGGCGGCGGTTGTATTTGCACTCAAGATTTGGAGGCATTATCTGTATGGGCAGCAGTGCGAGATTTACTCGGACCATCAGAGCTTGAGGTATATTTTCATGCAGAAGGAGCTGAATTTGAGACAGAGGAGATGGCTCGAGCTGGTCAAGGACTACGACGTGGAGATCAGGTACCACCCCGGGAAGGCGAATGTGGTGGCAGATGCCTTGAGTAGAGTGACAGCCTCGACTTCTGCCATGATTACGGTACAGCCTGTTGAGTTAGTGACAGAGATGCAGAGTTTTGGTTTGGAGGTAGTTTCTGACCTAGCAGTCACCCTTTCTGCCTTGTCATTGAGGCCGACTATTCTGGACAGGATCAGACAGACTCAGGAGACTGATTCAGAGTGTAGCGAACTGAAGGCGAGTATGGAGGCCAGGCCTGATTCTGAGTTTAGCTATTCAGAGGACGGGATTCTGAAATTTCGGGATAGGTGGTACGTCCCGAAGGATGAGGAGCTGAGAAGGGATATATTATCAGAGGCCCATTCATCTTCTTTCTCTGTGCATCCGGGAAGCACTAAGATGTACAGAGATTTGAAGCAGCACTATTGGTGGCCTAACATGAAACGAGCAGTGGCTGAGTATGTTGGGGCCTGCGTAGTCTGCCAGCAGGTGAAGGCGGAGCATCAGCGACCGTCTGGGATGCTCCAACCATTGCCTATACCGGAGTGGAAGTGGGAGCGAATCACCATGGATTTTGTGGTGGGGTTACCGAGGACTGCCAAGGGTCATGACGCGATTTGGGTGATTGTAGACAGGTTGACGAAGTCGTCTCACTTTTTGCCTGTGAGGATGACTTATACGATGGATCAGTTTGCCCAGTTGTATGTTCAGGAGATAGTCAGACTCCATGGGATTCCGGTGTCGATTGTTTCTGATCGAGACCCAAGATTCACGTCTAAGTTTTGGAGGAGTCTGCATAAGGCTATGGGCACCAGATTGGATTTCAGTACGGCCTTTCATCCTCAGACCGATGGGTAGTCGGAGCAGACTATACAGATTCTGGAGGATATGCTCAGGGCTTGTGTGTTGGAGTTTCAGGCGACTTGGAGCAAGTTTTTACCGCTAGTGGAGTTCTCGTATAATAACAGTTTTCAGTCTACTATTGGTATGGCACCATACGAGGCCCTTTATGGAAGGAAGTGCAGGTCGCCATTATACTGGGATGAGGTTGGGGAGGCCCGATTAATAGGCCCTGAGATTTTGCAGCAGACTGTCGACAAAATTACTGTGATTCGGAAGAGAATTGAAGCGGCCCAGAGTCGACAGAAGAGTTATGCTGATCAGAGACGCCGAGAGTTGGAGTTTAATGAGGGCGATGAGGTTTTTCTGAAGGTCTCGCCGTTCAAGGGAGTGGTAAGGTTCGGAAAGCGGGGGAAACTCAACCCTCGATTTGTGGGACCATTCCCGATTGTCAAGCGGATCGGGAGAACTGCATATCAGCTTCAGTTGCCTGCGTCGATGGATGCCATCCATGATGTTTTTCATGTCTCGATGCTGAGGAAGTGTATGCGCGATCCCTCTCAGGTAGTGCCACAACAGAATATAGAGATCCAGCCGACGCTGTCGTACGAAGAGAAGCCAGTGAGGATCTTAGAATCAGCTGTGAAGGTGCTGCGCAACAAGGAGATTCCGCTGGTCAAGGTGAGGTGGCGCAACCATGGTGTAGAGGAGACTACTTGGGAGCGGCGTGATGACATGGAGCGGCAGTATCCCGACTTATTCGGTACGTAAATTTTGGGGACAAAATTCTTATAAGGTGGGGGGGATGTAATAACCCGGGAATTTCGAATTTTATATTTTTATTTTTGGAATTTTTAGTTTAATCCCGGTCGGAGTTTTGAGAAATATTTCAACGGGAAAGATTTGAATTGTAAGACTCGGAGCCTACTTTTGCGAAGTTTTTCGGAATTTAAAGTCGGGAAGTCGAGAAAGTAACGAAATTTCGGACGATTGAAGCACGTGAGGGCAATTTGGTAATTTGTATTTTTATTATTTAAAAAAAAAAATATATATATATATACAAACCACCCGAATGGCTTCGGGAAGAAGCCATTCGGCTGGTTTTCTGCGAGCAACCGAGAGCGCCGAGAGCTAGCGCGCAGGGGAGAGTGGTCGTGTGCGGAGCTGTGATCGACGGCCGGCGAGCGTGGGTGCAAGGTGCGGGTTGCGAACAGGTGCTGCTGTCCTGACGAACCGAAGCCATTCGGTTTCAGCAGCTCGAATTCCCGAGAGAGCCGAGAGTGAGACGCGGGAGAGGGGAGGAAAATCCTCGAGTTCCGATTCTTCGGCAGACGCGAGTGGGCGTTGGGGAGACTGCCGGGACTGGGTGTTCGGCTGTGCATTGCCCTCCATTCGACCGAGGGCACAGTAACGCAACGGTAAGCTCTTTCCTTGTTCTGCTGCCTCATTTTTTTGTTGGCTTGGCCGAGCTTAGTGCTCGGCCTGCTTTCGGCATTGATGAAATTGGCCGCAAGTGGTAGGGTAGCGCGAAGGTGATGCTGCGAGTTTAAGGAAACTGAAGGTGAGCCCTGTCGGTTTCCTGTTTCGACCGAGCTTAGTGCTCGGTCTTCTTGCCTTTGCAGTGAGCTTGGCCGAGAGTTATGGACGAGATGGGGCTAGTTGTGTGTGGAAGTTTGTAAATTGAAGTTTGAAATCAAAAATTTAACCATTTTTTTGCAGGGGCAGTTCGGTTTTCAGCTAATTTGGCCTAGTTTTGGTTAATTGTTTTAAGTTCTGTTCTTGTGGGATGGATTAAGCTGTTCGAGGGACGTATGGATGCTGGAATCGTTCGATTCCGATATCCGACGCAAAAGTTATGCGCGTCGGAAGTTTATGCGAGATTTTGGTTTAAGTCAAATTAGTGACCCTTTTTCGTGGAAATTCGACGTGTGAGAGTAGCATAGCCATTTTGATGCATATAACTAGTTGAGAGTGAGTTTTGGTTGAAGGGAAGTGAAAACGTGAAATTTTAATGAAAATGGCAGATTCGGTTATTGGCATTTTTCGCCTATTTGCGGCCTACCGATTTTAAATCCGCCTTGGGATGTTAAACTAGGTTCCTAAGGGAACGTTTAGCCACTTGAATCGTTTGATTCCGTTGACGGATGCAAAAGTTATGCGCATCCGAACGTTGAGCTGGTATTCGGCCAAACCAAATCAATGGACCGTTTTAGTTGGAATTTAATGAGTGTAGTTAGATAAGGTTATTTTTAGCTAATTGGTAAATGTTGGGAGAAATACTGATGAGAAATTGGTTGTGTTTTAGGTTGAGGCTTCCTGTTGGCGAAGCTGTGTATCGAGCGAGCTTAGGACGCCAGGTAAGTAGTGCATGCATGTGTTTTGCCCAAGTGGGCCTACACTGTAGAACTTTAGTGTTTATGTGATTGATTGCGGTGTGTGTGCGTATTGTGTGACATGCATCATATTTTTTTTAAAACGGGAACGAAAATGATTTTTAGTATGCTTTGATGTATGAGGTGAGACGTGTGGCTGTGGTACCGCGGATCCCGCTAGTGTGCGGGCCGGTGCTTCACCAGTCGCGGATCCTACTCGAGGGGTGGGCCGGCTGGGCCGTCATGCGGCGTGAAAGTGTTGACGGTGAGGATATGGGCAGTGGTACAGCGGATCCTACTAGTGTGTGGGCCGGTGCAACACCAGTCGCGGATCCTACTCGAGGGGTGGGCCGGCTGGGCTGTCGCAAAACGTGTGTGTGTGGTAACTGTGGCCCCGTGCTGGGGAGGCTGGGAGGGGGGCGACATGTCAGGGTGTAGAGTGGCGCGAGGTACACCCTTACCCTGATGTGGTTGCCGTGTGGTGATGCGTTGGTGTAGCTTGTGGGCCTCGTTGCTGGGGAGTCCGGGACGGTGGCGACGTGTGAGGGTGTAGGGTGGCGTGAGGTTCCTCCTTACCCTGGTGCGGCTGCACTACGCGTCAAAGATGTGACAACATGAGTGTGAGTGTAGAGACTGCATGTGATAGGATTGCATTATCGGCTTTTACTTTCATATCGCATTACTTACAGAGCGTTAGGCTTATGTTGTGTGTTCTGTGGTGTAGGTGCTGACGATACCGCTGGTGAGCCTCGAGTGCCTAGTCCTGAGGCGTAGGATGGTTGGCGGCGTGCGACTGCGGCACCGGATGGCGGACTTTTGTTAGGGCAACCCGACCCGTGGATATGGTAGGTTGTGGCCTGGTCGGTTTGTGGGTTTTCTTTCTTTTGCGTTGGTTATGTACGGAGGATGGGATTGATTGTTGTATATGCGTCAGTGTATAGGTGTATATAGAGTGTGTGTGATTTTGGTAACGTACGCGGATATTTTCCATGTTATAGTATGTTATTTCTCTATACTGGAGACTTTCTTCATTTGTATTTGACGGATTTTCGTCGCCTTCTTACTCTGATTTGGGTTGGGATGATTTCTCTGGATGATGGATAGGTAAATATTGTTAGATTTTGGTGAATTCTGTGCAGGGTTAAATTTTGGGGTAGCCAGTTTTTAGGCGGTACTCTGCCGAAATTTCGGGAGAGGGGTTGAGGTTCGAGAGGTTCACAAATGTGCTTTTGAAAATGATTTGATAACGAAAGGGGTATTGAATTGAGTTAGTTGTGTCAAGTGTTAGTGTGTGGGTGTAGTGTGTAGATGCACTGTAGCGCACCGGGGACGTGTGGGTTCTCGGGGTGTTACAGACACCTTTGCCTGAATTGTTGACACTTTCACCAAGCGTCAGACACTTCAGGTGTTGATCAATCTCTCAAAATCATTACCTTGAACAATCTATTTTCAGCAACAAGTGTAAAAACTTATAGTAAGTTAATTAAATTCCGCGTGTTAATTTTTTGCAATGTTGATAGTCAATGTGTCATGGATTGACTCGTTTTATCGTATTGTGGCAACGCTATATTTTTATCGATCAATTAATTAAATCTATAATTCAAGAAATTATTGTGTGGTTAAATTGGAAGAAAATAATAATTAGGTTAAGTGGAATAATTTTTTTGTGTGAAATTTGAAGCTTGTTCGGAGTACTGAAGAGTGAAGTTTGAAGGATTTTTATTTAATATAAATTATATTTATATTAGATGAATTAATAAAATAACTGTTAAATAAAAAGAAAGTTATTATTATAATAGAATTTGGTAAACACTATTCTATTCATTTACCCCTCACACAATCGCACGTGAGAGAGGAGATTGATTTTTTGCATGAGAATCATTGTGATCGAAGACTACGATCGTGTGTGTGGGTCATTGAGCATTGTCTTTTTGTAAAAGGAACTCGTAAGTGGATAAGTTTTTCTCTCCATTTTGGCTTTGAAGTTTTGAGTTTATTTGGATTTGAATTTAATTTTAGAAACTTGAATATGTGGGATATTAGTTAATTATTTGAGTACATTTGAAGTCTAGATAGGTTGTTGGGTTGATGGAAGGTGAAAAGGATGAATTTCTTGCGAAACTCGTCACTGGAACACCGTTAGGGGCGACCTCTGTTGCGGTTGGACATCCGCACCGGAGTCTCATTTTGTAAAGTGGAGTCCCAAAGTGCAAAGCAGACTTCCGCTTTTCAAAGTGGACTTCTGCAAGTTGATCTATGGAGTCCTTGCGTGTTGACTTTCAAACTCCAACAAGTTGACCCCCCATAGGGTCCCGCAGGCTGACTTGAAGAGTTCTACAGTTGACACCCGTAGAGTCATACATGTTGACCAGCACACTCTCGTGGATGACCAGCATGACTCCCATAGTTAACCTAGCAGACTTCTCACAAGTTCACCTGAAGTCCCATAGTTTGACTACGACTCCTGCACTATGTATTTTAGTGAAAAAATTAATTATCTCTTAGACTATCTTTTTCAGTTTGGGTTCCTCGCCCGGTTTAGAACTCAACCATATTTTTTTCTAATAATGTGAAAAATCATGTTTATGATATTGATTTGATTTTAGGCTTCAATGAGTTTTTGGATTTCAAGTCGGTACCCAAGGTCGTAGCTGTCGTGCGTAGGAAGAACAATAATCTTTGAGATAGAGATTTTATATTATTGGCATTGCATTGTGTCATTATTTTTCCTAAAATCCTATTTTGATGAGTTGTCTTCTATAGAAAAATTGACAACACCTGGTCGCCAGCATATTAGTATTTTACGTCAATGTATGTATGATTTTCACGTTTATCGTTGATGCATGGTTTTATACTGTTGATGTATACATGTTTGGGAAGATGAACCCTAGTGTTACTTTGAATGATTTCGATGTTTAAGTATCAAAACGATAGTCCAATCCTGAAATAACCCAGAAATTTTGAATTTTGAATTTTTAACTTCTGAGATTTTAATTTAATCTCGGTCGGATTTTTGAGAAATGTTTCAACGAGAAAACTTAAATTATAAGACTCGGAGCTTACTTTTGCGATAGAGTTCGGGATTTAAAGTCAGGAAGTCGAGAAATTAAAGAAATTACAGGACACGAGCGCCTTCAATCGTCGACCGAGGGAGTGAGTCTCCGTCCAATTCTGCCGCCAACGACCAGACGTGTTGCTGGAGTCCTTCTCCCACCCAAGTGCCGGACGCCACCACTTTGTAAGTCCTTCTCTCCCTCTGCTGTCCTGTCCGAATTGACCGAGACTGAGGTTCAGCTCCCTTCCGTTTTTCTTTGAATTTGACTGCAAATGTGAGGGGATTAAGAGGGTGAGTGTGCAGGTTAGCAAGTGGACAGCAGGAGACCGGTAAGAGGGAGAGAAACCGAGGGAGAAGGTTGAGCTAAAATTCAGATTTTGTGCTTGAATTTCTGATTTCGGGTTAGATTGTGCTTAATACGTTGAAATGTGAGTGTTCGGTGCAGAGAACTTGCGAGATTTGCTCGAAGTTGAGATTTTGGCTATTTTTCGTATAAAAAGAGCTTCTGTTTTTGGCTGTTTTGGCTAGGCTTAAGTTGATCATTTTAAATTCTGTTTTGTGAGTTAAAAATAGTTTGTTAGAGGAATGTGTGGCTGCTGGAATCGTTTGATTCCGACATACGACGTAAAAGTTATGCGCGTCGGAAGTTTAGGTCGGATTTTGGTCCAAGTCGAACTTGAGACCATTTTTCGTGGAATTTCGACGTGTGGTAGGGGCATGCCTGTTTTGGTGCGTAAAAGCTGAATCGAGTGAGTTTTGGTTGAAGAAAAACAAAGGTTGAAATTTTATAAAAAAATGGCACATTCGGTTTTTTGCATTTTTTGCATTTTTTGCCTGTCTACGGCTTACCGTTTTAAAATTTGTCTTGGGATATTAAACTAGGTTCCTAAGGGGACGTTTAGCCACTTGAATCGTTCGATTCTGTTGACGGACGCAAAAGTTATGCGCATCCGAACGTTGGGCTGGTATTCGGCCAAACCAAACCAATGGACCGTTTTAGTTGGAATTTCATGAGTGTAGTTAAAGAAGGTTATTTTTAGCTAATTGGTGAATGTTGAGATAAATACTGATGAGAAATTGGTTGTGTTTTAGGTTGAGGCTTTCTTTTGGCGAAGCTGTGCGTCGAGCGAGCTTAGGACGCCAAGTAAGTATTGTAAGCATGTGTTTTGCCCAAGTGGGCCTACACTGTAGAACTTTAGGGTTTATGTGATTGATTGTGGTGTGCATTCGTATTGTTTGACATGCATCATATTTTTAAAAACGGGAACGAAAATGATTTTTAGCATGTTTTGATGTATGAGGCGAGACGTGTGGCGGTGGTACCGCGGATCCCGCTAGTGTCCGGACCTGTGCTTCACCAGTCGCGGATCCTACTTGAGGGGTGGGCCGGCTGGGCCGTCATGCGGCGTGAATGTGTTGACGGTGAGGATATGGGCAGTGGTACCGCGGATCCTACTAGTGTGTGGGCCGGTGCAACACCAGTCGCGGATACTACTCAAGGGGTGGGCCGGCTGTGCTGTAGCGAAACGTGTGTGTGTGGCAACTGTGGCCCCGTGCTGGGGAGGCTGGGACGGGGTCGACGTGTCAGGGTGTAGAGTGGCGCGAGGTACACCCTTACCCTGATTTGGTTGCCGTGTGGTGATGCGTGTGTGTAGCTTGTGGGCCTCGTTGCTGGGGAGTCCGGGATGGTGGCGACGTGTCAGGGTGTAGGGTGGTGTGAGGTTCCTCCTTACCCTGGTGCGGCTGCACTACGCGTCACAGATGTGACAACATGAGTGTGAGTGTAGAGACTGCACGTGATAGGATTGCATTGTCGGCTTTTACTTTCATATCGCATTACTTACTGAGCGTTAGGCTTATATTGTGTGTTCTGTGGTGTAGGTGCTGACGATACTGCTGGTGAGCCTCAAGAGCCTAGTCCAGAGGCGTAGGATGGTTGGCGGTGTGCACCCGAGGCACCGGATGGCGGATTTTTGTTAGGGCGACCCGACCCGTGGTGGTGGTAGGTGATAGTGGATTTATCATTTCATGTTGGGTATTTGTGTAGATAGCGGGGTTGTATAGACATTGATCTTTTGAGATTGTATAGAGGGGTTGTAGAGTTTTGGGGGACTTTCTTCATTTGTATTTGATGGGTTCTTGTTGTCTTCTTACTCTGATTTGGTTATGGTGATTTCTCTGGATGATGGATAGATAAACATTGTTGGATTATGGTGAATTATGTGCAGAGTTTAAATTTTGGGATAGTCAGTTTTTAGCCGTTACTCTACCGAAATTTTGGGAGAGAGGTTGGGAGTCGAGGAGATACGAAATAGGTTGAGGTGTGAACAGTAAATGCTAGAAAAAGGTAGATGAGCGTGGAAGTGCGGCGTGATCGCATCTGCGCGAGGCACGCGGCCCTGCGGGTGCACACGGGTCATTCGGCGCCGGGTAAGGGCGTGCGCTCGGACGTGCAGTACAGAGGCAGGGTGCGTGGGGCACGCGGCGCTGTGAGCGTGCGCGAGATACAGTGACGTTGGGTTGGCACGTGCGGCACCGCGAGGGTGTACGTGGGGTGTCGGAGTGGGGACGTGAGTGCTTGGGATCGGACTAGGTAGTTCGTAGGGTGCTGTGATTCTTTCCTAGGATTTCAAGTCTTACTGTTTTATCTCGAATTGTTTTAAATGGTTTTCTTTTCCACTGCGTAGTTTTATCTTGAGGACTTCGTGTTTCCTCTTCGGGACGCGAGTTGTTTTTCGAATCGAGTCGAAAAATTTTCATACTCACAAATGTTCTTTTGAAAATGATTTGAAAACGAAAGGGGTATTGAATTGAGTTAGTTATGTCAAGTGTTAGTGTGTGTGTGTAGTGTGTAGATGCACTGTAGCGCACCGAGAACGCGGGGTTTCTCGGGGTGTTACAAGTACCCCTTCTGCTGCGTTAAGATGGTCTTGTTTCACGATTATGAAAATGGGTAATAAGGCGGTGATGACCCACCTTTTTAGTTTTGAATCCATAAACCTAATCAGGATATGCTTTTATATTGGTTTACAGGTAGTGTCACGCTGACATTCCTCCCCAGCTACCTACGGTGATATTGATGGATCTTCGAATTGCCATTGCTTTAATATTTTTTGTTTTTAGCTCATGAGATTTCGAGGGATTTTGGAATTGCTACCTTTCTTTGATGATGTGCCAGAGGAGTTATTGTGTGACCCTCTTTTTTTTACTGAGGTGATTTTTATTTGATAATAACTATGATAACGTATTTTTGTATACTCGTTTATTTATACGACAAGGTTTGACTTATTGCCTCATCAGTGGTTTGTGGAGCCTTTTTCCTTAAATTGACATTGATCTACAAGAAGCTCAGCAAATCTTTGGCACGCCATTCTTGGAAGGGCAATGTTTAGAGTCTATCTATGTGATATTAGCATAATCTGCATACGTCGATAAGACTAAGACTCAGAAAAATGAGATTGTAGATCTTTGGAATGCACGCCTAGGGCATGTGAGCTATCAGAAGTTGAAGGGATGATGAGCAGTTAAAGGGTCTATCAGAAGTTGAAGGGATGATGAGTAGTTAAAGGGTCTATCAGAAGTGATACAAGCAGGGTGCCTTCAAGAGTCGATTGAGGAAAGCACATCAACTGTTGTACAAGAAAATATCTGAAAGGAAGAAAGACACTTGTAAGAAAGTAGCGGATATTTTCACTAAAGGGCTAAGTACAACAAGGTTCGAGGAAATCTAGACCAAAGAAAGCTTGGCATGACTACAAGAATGAAGTCGCGAGAGAATCGTTGTTGAAGGGGAGTGAGAAAGAGATGCCCAAAAAAATAGGTTGAAATTGGAAAAAGTGAGAAAGGGAATAATACTAGGCCCTCTATAGATTCAGAGATTGAATTTTCCCTTAACCTAGGCTAGAAGAGACATTTTGCTTGAGAAGGATCGACATGTGACGAAAGAGGTACTATGCATCTCAGCATGTGGGGCAAAAAAGAAAGGGATTTGAAATCGACTGAAAAACCAATTTGATATCACCCTTCAATTCGAATTAGCAAAAGCAATGTCTCCTTGTACAATATGGATTCCAAACATTCATGATCTTGATGTGAATGAATTGAAATACTTATCCCTTGGTCTATTAGTGAACTATCTGTAACGCTGTGAAAACCCATGTAGTTTCCGACTCGCTCTGCTCTATCACCACCTCTGTAGCGTCGACACCTTAATACTCTATGCCCGCACCGGTCAAACCTCGGGGTCGACGCTTCTATGCTCATCACGAAGAGCGGTCGACACCTGCCTTCACCGGTCGACAACTTGATGCTTTCTGCCCGTACCAATCGAACCTCGTGGTCGATACTTCTACGCTCATCACAAAAAGCGGTCGACACCTGCATTCACCGGTCAACACTTTAATGTTCTCTGCCCACACCGGTCGACACTCTCACCACTTTTACACTAATCGTTCGACATCTAAATACATCGGTCGACACATAGTTTGGCTATGTTCCCGTAGGTCGACCCCCGCGGTCGACATTTGCTTATTTTGGTCTACACCTACGCATACCGGTCGACACTTTAACGCTCTCTGCCTGCGCTGGTCGAAACTCGCGGTCGACACTCTCATCACGTTTTACACTAATCGGTCAACACCTAAAGACACTGATCAACACCTTGCACCAGCAGCCTAAAGAAAACATCAGTTTAAAGGAAAACGAACGAGGAAAACTCCCTCAATTAAAAATCATTAAGTGAAAACCTGGATTCTTCAATCAAAATCTCCCAAGTAGTTTCAAAATACATCTATCAACGTTAAAATATCTGTTTATACATCAAAATCTATACACCAATTTTCTATACGCTTAACACGGACTCCACAAAATATAACCCTCAAAACCTACCATCCAGCTTCACTCCACGGGTCGGGCAGCCTTAACGAATTTCACTAGCTGGTACATAGTAGCACGCAACCAACTGTCTAGTCGTCCTGCCTGGACTCTCGTAACTCACCAGCAGTAATCTCTGCACTTGCACTACAGAACACACAACATAAGCCTAATGCTCAATAAGTAATGTGATATTAAAGTAAAACCGACAATGCAATTGATGCAAACCTAAGATATTAGAAATCTTAGACCCAACACGCAATGCGAAAATCACAGGGAATTATGCCTTTATTGATTCGAAAGAACAAGAAGAAGCAACTTGGTCCCAATCGAAAGTTAGCGATGGAATCGAAGTTATCAGAAGAGTAGCTAGACCCGAACCAAACTCGTTGGTTGAACCTAAGCTATCAAGTTTGATCTTTTCAAGGATACACTTGAAGAAGATCAAGTTCTAATCCAAGAACTTAAGAAGAGAATTATAAGGATATCACCTCAAAAGCAAAAGTTTTATAAAAAATCAATTCATTATCAAAAAGTCCCTTAAATCTATTACAAGTCTCCTTTAAATAGATAAAGGTATAAATTTAATAAGGAACTAACATAACTTAGAAACTAATAAAATACCCTAATTAGATAATAGCAAAATTGCTGAAAAATAAGAAAAAGGAAAATTGATATTTGGAAAGTGGTGCAAGTGGATGGTGGCCGCAGAAATTAGGTTTAAGTACCGCACGTCTCGAGGTTAACTCAACATGTAAGTCTAGCCCAATGGTGTGATAGTTGTAAGAACTTTGAAGTTAAAGAACTTGGCCTAGAGTAGCCTCATATTGAGTGACCATGTGGGAAGTCTTTATTTTTTTTTAGACATCTCTTACGCTTTGGGCTTCTTTTCCAATCATTGCTTATTCATCAATATTTAGTACTATTATGGCTCGTTGCACATCTTGTGATGATTCCTTTTCTTGGATGTCTGTCTTTTGTTTATCTTCTTTTTTCTGGATCTCGTCATTGGTCCTCCTATGTTCATCAATGGATCTTGCCTCTCTATTGTTTCTTCATTATCCTTTGTTGCTCCTTTGACTACGTCAGCAATCCTATCACATACAGTCTCTACACTCACGCTCATGTTGTCACAATTTTTCAACACGTAGTGCACTCGTGCTAGGGTGAGGGTGAACCTCACGGCACACTACACCCTAACGCATCACCACCGTCCTGGACTTCCCGTCAACGAGGCCCACAAGCCACACACACACGTCTCACGACAGCCCAGCCGACACACCCTGTGGGATCCGTGACTGGCGATGCACCGACCAACTCCCCGATCAGGATCCACGGCGCCACCGTCCATCATTTCGCAACAGCTCAGCGGCCCACCATGTTGGATCCACGACTGGTGATGCACTGGCCCACTCCCCGAGCAGAATCCGAGGTGCCACTGTCCATCATCCTCACCGTCAACACATACATACCGCATGACGGCCCAGCTGGCCTACTCCCCGAGCAAAAATCGCGGTTGGTTATGCACTGGCTCACTCCCCAAGCAGGATCCGCGATACTACCGCCACGCATCTCACTACTACTTACTCAAAAGCATGCTCAAAATCATTTTCGAGTCAAAGGGGCTGCGATCTTAGAAAATTCCTACTTCACATCCTTCTTGGTCAATCGAGTCAAAGGGGCTGCGATCTTGGAAAATTCCTCAATAAATCTCTAATAGTATCCTGTCAATCCCAGAAAACTGTGAATCGCACTGGCATTGGTCGGTCGCGACTACTCCTTCACAGCCTAAACTTTCGCCGGATCCATTTAAATACCATCACAGGATATGACGTGCCCCCAAAAGTTGATCCTGTCCAGCCAAAATTTGCATTTAGAGAACTTAGCATATAGTCGCTACTGCTACAGAGTCATCAGCACGATTCTCAAGTGTTCTCTGTCTTCATTCTCTGTTACAGCCAAGCCCCTGCTCGATCACTAAAATGCATGAAAGGATCGGTTAGGCCCTCGGATCCCGGCCAAGCCGAGAAACCCTTGAGAAAAACAACAAAATGAACGACCAAATGTGCTTTAAATGAAATGAAATTTGGTGTGAGATTAGTGGAGTGAGTGAGGTGTGTGATGGTGGTGGTCGTGGTCCAGATTGATTAAAAATGACAAACTTGTGCAAGCAAACCCGCAAGTCAGCCGAAGAGACAATGTTATGTTCTCGGCAATCACAACCTTTCCATGGAAAGGCTCTCAACTTGGGGAACCGGTTTTGGCCACTTCCTTCTTGTTTCCTTCCCTTGAAAGGGAGGAGAGAAAAGTGGAACACAAGCTCGAGCAACAACCTTGAGTTGCCAAGCTAGGAGGCTACTCCTAATCGGTTCATGGAACCGAGCACTTACCTTGGATGGTGGTGGAAAACTCTCTCGGTTTCCTCTTAGAAAACATGCCGATGCTCATTAACTTTGCCAACCAAAATACAAACACCAATGCTATGCTTATATAGGCCTAGGATGGAGGGTTTTAGGGCTGTGCTTTGATCTTCAAAAACTTGGTGCAAAGAAGCTTGTAACCGGCTCCAAAGTGTTGTAGTGTGCGGCTGAGATGATGGCAGCCAAGTGGTCGATCAATGGCTTGCTGAATGCCATGTCATGGATCCATGTTTCTTCCACAAAAGGTAAAGGGGACAAGCATCTCAAATGGCAGCCCAATGGTGTGGCCAAATCGGGTAAAGTTGGCCACCACTTGCGGCCCTTTCTCCTTGGCGCATTTGCGGCCGAGAGTGGCATGTCTTGCATGTCCGATTGCTTCTTCCATTTAAGCCAAGCCCGAAGCCCTTTCCATCATCTATCCTAACCATTCAATCTAATCCTAAATGCCTAATGCATGCACATAATAATAAGTTAAACAAGAAGGCCAATGTTTGCCCAATAAGTTCAAAATAAAACATTACATAAAAGTTGGCTCGGGAAGACAAATTCTCTTAAGAGCTTCATGATCTTCAAGGGTGGCTTCCCATGCAATGATGTGTCTCGGTTGCTCCATGTCTTGAGCCTCCACTTCCCACCTTAAGCTTGCAACTTCCGGCTCCATTGCATCATAACCTGCACAAGAATCAAATGTGTGAGAATGTAGGTTAATTAAAGTGTGTGCTTGGACTTGAGATCGTGTGACGGGCCTATGGGGCACTTCATTCTCGCTCCAAGAGTATATCAGAATGTCATCAATAAACACTATCACAAATCTATCCAAGTGCTTCCGGAATACTCAGTTCATCAGGTCTATGAAGGCGGCTGGGGTGTTAGTTAGTCCAAACGACATCACTAAAAACTCATAGTGCCCGTACTACATCCGCAAAGCTGTCTTCGGGATATCTTCCTCCCTAACCTTTAACTGATAGTAACCAGACCGCAAATCAATTTTAGAAAACACCCGTGCACCCTGAAGTTGATCAAACAAGTCGTCTATCCTCGGCAACGAGTACTTATTCTTCACTGTTAGTTTATTCAGCTTTCTATAATCAATACACATGCGTAGTGACTCATCCTTCTTCTTGACAAAGAGTATCGACGCAAACCAAGGTGAGAAACTAGGGCGTATAAAGCCTTTATCTGTCAATTCTTCTAGCTGTGCCTTTAACTTCTTCAGTTCCGTAGGTGCTAGCCTATACAGGTTCTTGCACACTGGTTCAGCCCCAGGGTACACGTCAATAACGAACTCAATTTCCCTGTCAGGGGGCAGACCTAACAAATCCTCAAGAAATACCCCCGAAAAATCCTGTACAACAAGGATGTCCTGGAGCTGAACCCCACCCTGAAACTGCGCGTTCACGACACTAGCTAAAAAGCCCATGCATTGTAACACCCAAAATTTTGTACGTTTTGCCCCTAAATATTTTGTGTAGTACTTGGATCTTATGTAAAGTGCTTTTAGTGAATAATTAGATACATGTTATTATTTAACTCGATTAATTTTGATAGAAAAAAATAAGTTAAAGCATTAGTAAAGAATTGAAGAAATGGAGAAGGAAAATCACTCAAGTATTAAAAGGATTATGTGACAAGTTTGACAAAGTCAAACTTTCCAATTGTAGTGTGTTTAGCATTGGAGATAGAGGAGCCAAGAAGGTGTATGACAAACTATAAGGTTCAAGTGGGAAAACTACATGAATTTGGTTTAAAGGTCAAAATGGTAATTAGCAAAAGAAAAAGGCAACTTGCTTTACAATAATGGTTTAACCCTCTCATTCCTCCTACGATTTTTGCTGCTGATTTTCCTCCATTGCAGCTCTCCATTTTCATGCCCTAGCTCCATTTTGGTTGAGGATTGAAGGTGAGTTTGGTTTTTAGTTATAAGTTACGCAATTTTTAGTGTTTATGAGTGATAAACTTTAAGTTTTTAAAGTTTTGTTGGAGTTTGTTTCAAAACCCTAAAACCTGAAAATTTCTCCCTCAAATTTGGTTATTTGATGAGTCAAAAGTGTTTAAATGACATTCAAAGGATTAGGTTTGGATTGTATTAGAGATTGGTGCATGAGTTTGCAAAAAGAAGAAAACTGTTTTAAAGATTTCGAAAACAAAACAGATTCTGTTCTTGTGATATTCGGCAAAGTTATTGGTTTTCTTTTGGTAAATGGCTTGAACCATTAGAGAGTAGACTGTTAGAGGAGTCCATAGCAATTGGAATTATTTGATTCCGAGTTATATTGAGAAAGTTATGGTCATTTGAAATTAGATGAAACTTTGAAGTGATTTCCGAAAACTTCACTAGGGCAGTTAGGTTTGCTTACTATTCAGCTATTTTGGTGAATGGTTTTCTTAAATTAATTCCACCATCTTAAATTAGACACTTTAAGGTTTCCAAAACATGTTGAGTCATTGAATTCGAATAAAAATTGAGTATGATACGCTCAATTGAACTTTAGCCTATATTTTTAGATTGTGCATTATAGGATGATGGGTGTTTAGAGATAGAGGTTATATGCACATGTTTTGAGTTCTATTATGTTTGAATATTGAATATCAAGTGGTGTTCATGTTGGTTGATGGATATTAAGAGAAAATGTTAGCTTAGTTGTTGATTTGGAAGTTAAGTGCATAGAGTTACACTTGATGATCTTGTAGTTCTTTCTTTAGAGTTTAAAAATAGAAATTTGTGGATTTGGTTATATGTGATGGTTGTGAATTAAAATTGTAACTCGTGAATGATAACTTAAAACTTTATGCTTTAGAATTTCAGGAAAATGGAATTGATCGGGTTGGATCGAATAGCTAAGGACGCCAAGTAAGTAGTGCATGCGTGTGTTTTGCCCAAGTGGGCCTACACTGTAGAACCTTAGGGTTTGTGTGATTGATTGTGGTGTGCGTGCGTATTATTTGACATGCATCATATTTTTAAAAATGTGAACGAAAATGATTTTTAGCATGTTTGATGTATGAGGTGAGACGTGAGGTGGTGGTACCGCGGATCCCGCTAGTGTGCGGGCCGGTGCTTCACCAGTCGCGGATCCTACTCTAGGGGTGGGCCGGCTGGGCCGTCATGCAGCGTGAATGTGTTGACGGTGAGGATATGGGCAGTGGTACCGCGGATCCTACTAGTGTGTGGGCCGGTGCAACACCAGTCGCGGATCCTACTCGAGGGGTGGGCCGGTTGGGCTGTCACGAAACGTGTGTGTGTCGCAACTGTGGCCCCGTGCTGGGGAGGCTGGGACGGGGCGACGTGTCAGGGTGTAGAGTGGTGCGAGGTACATCCTTACCCTGATGTGGTTGCCATGTGGTGATGTGAGTGTGTAGCTAGTGGGCCTCGTTGCTGGGGAGTCCGGGACGGTGGCGACGTGTCAGGGTGTAGGGTGACGTGAGGTTCCTCCTTACCCTGGTGCGGCTGCACTACGCCTCACAGATGTGACAACATGAGTGTGAGTGTAGAGACTGCATGTGATAGGATTGCATTGTCGGCTTTTACTTTCATATCGCATTACTTACTGAGCGTTAGGCATATGTTGTATGTTCTATGGTGTAGGTGCTGACGATACTGCTAGTGAGCCTCGAGTGCCTAGTCCAGAAGTGTAGGATGGTTGGCGGCGTGCGACCGCAGCACCGGATGACGGATTTTAGGTAGGGCGACCCGACACGTGGAGATGGTAGGTTGTGGCCTGGTTGGTTTGGGGGTTTTTTCTTCTTTTGTGATGATTATGTACAGTCGATGAGATTAGTTGTATACGCGTCAGTGTATAGGTGTTTATGGAGTGTGTGTGATTTTGGCGACGTACGCGTATATTTTACATGTAGGAGCTTGGAAAGGCTCTGTATTGTGGATTTTCTTCACTTATTGTTGATGGATTTTTATTGTCTTCATACTCTGATTGTGCTATGGTGACTTCTCTGGATGATGGATAGATAGATATTGTTAGATTTGGTAAACTGTGTGCAGGGTTTTAAAATTTTGGGATAGCCAATTTTTAGGCGTTACTCTGCCAAAATTTCGGGAGAAGGGTTGGGAGTCGAGAGGATATGAAATAGGTTGAGGTGTGTACAGTGAATGCTAGAAAATTGTAGATGAGCGTGGAAGTGCGGCGCGATCGCAGGTGCGCGGGGCATGCGGCCCTGCAGGTACTCACAGGTCGTGCGATGCTGGGTGAGGGCGTGCGCGCGGACGTGCTGTACAGCGGCAGGGTGCGTGGGGCACGCGGCGCTGTGAGTGTGAGCGAGACACAGTGACGTTGAGTTGGCACGTACGGCACCGCGAGAGTGCGCTCGGGGTGTCGAAGTGGGGATGTGAGTGCGCGGTACTGGATTGTGCAGTCCGATGGGTGCGTTGGATTCTTTCTTAGGATTTTGAGTCTTGCCGTTTTATTTTAGAAATTAATTTAAACTGTTTTCTTTTTCGCTGCGTAGTTTATTGTTATATTGAGGATTTCGTGTTTCCTCCTCGGGACACGGGTAGTTTTCGAATCGAGTCGAAAATTTTTCATACTAACAAATGTTCTTTTGAAAATGTTTTGGAAACGAAAGGGGTATTAAATTGAGTGAGTTATGTCAAGTGTTAGGGTGTGTAGTGTGTAGATGTACTGTAGCGCACCGGGAACGTGTGGGTTCTCGGGGTGTTACATTTTGACCCGTGGGCAATGTACATGTGTTTTGAGGGTATGTTAGGTGCATAGATTTTTGAATGTAAGGTTTAAGAATTGTAAAATGTTTTGAAAATATTTTAAACGTTTCGATAGAAGAAAATTAGGGGTTGAGTTTAATTTGAAAGTTTTACGTTTTAGCATATACAGGAATTGCTTAGGAGTTTAATGTCCTTGTTGGAATGGTTTGAAATATAGATTTCGGATTAAGTAAATTTAAAGGTTATGCTGTCCGTTTTTATAAACAAAACGTGAATTTGGAGTTAGGTATGTTGTAGGTGTCCGTTAGAAGCTTTACGATAGTTATGGTCGTTTTTAGAAAGTTTCAGTTAAGTTTTCTGGTAGTCAAGTGTTGATCGGAATCCCTAGTTGACTGTTTTTAACACTCGTAATGAAGTTTATTTTTATACTAGGGTTCCACGCAAGAATTGTTTTCCGCTGTAAACGGTTTAATATTTATACACGATGTTGTTTTAAGGCTATGAAAAAAAAAACAAAAAATTTTACGAGATTTTTAGAAATAGTGTCTAAGGACGTTACAAGTTAGTGTCTAGGGATGTTACATGTATCCACCTCGTAACAACTACTGGGCTCTCATAGATGACACAGTTGAAATCCTACTCAAACCCTTTCCCACCCTTAAGGAGCAACTCTCTCCACTCGGGGGTCGAAAGTATCTAAGCATCTAGTAACTAAAGCTAAACTTAAACACTTACAGTTATCAAAGCACGTCGTGCAGCGATTGGCACTGTTAGGTAATCGTTTGAATAATTTAACCATTTGTGTAATAACCCAGAAATTTTGAATTTTAATTTTTAATTTCTGGAATTTTTAGTTTAATCTCGACCGGAGTTTTGAGAAATATTTCAACGGGAAAATTTAGATTATAAGACGTGGAGCCTACTTTTGCGATGGTTTTCAAAATTAAAGTCGGGAGGTCGAGAAATTAACGAAAATCACGGAAGATTAAAACACGTGAGGGTAGTTTTGTAATTTTGTAATTTATAAAAAAAAAGAAAAAAAAAAATTATATGAAATCGCCCGAATGGCTTCGGGAAGAAGCCATTCGGCCGATTTGTCCAGAGCACCCGAGTGCCGTGAGGAGGCGATCGTGTGCGGAGCTGTGATCGACGGCCGACGAGCGTGGGTGCGAGGTGCGAGTTGCGAACAGGTGCTGTTGTCCCGACGAACCGAAGCCATTCGGTTTCAGCAGCTCGAGTTCCCGAGAGAGCCGAGAGAGAGACGCGGGAGAGGGGAGGAAAATCCTCGAGCTCCGATTCTTCGGCTGATGCGAGTGAGCGTGGGGGAGACCGCTGGGACTGAGTGTTTGGCTGTGCATTGCCCTCCCTTTGACCGAGCGCACAGCAACGCAACGGTAAGTCCTTTCCTTTTGCTGCCCGTCCCATTATTTTTGGTTTGGCCGAGTTTAGTGCTCGGCCTGCTTCCGGCATTGAAGGAATTTGGCCGCAAGTTGTAGTGTAGCGCGAGGGTGATGTCGCAAGTCTAAGGAAACCGAAGGTGAGCCCTGTCGGTTTCCTGTTTCGGCCGAGCTTAGCGCTCGGCCTCCTTGCATTTGCAGTGAGCTTGGCCGAGAGATATGGACGAAATAGGGCTAGTTGTGTGTGGAAGTTTGTAAATTGAAGTTTGAAATAAAAAATCAACCATTGTTTGTGCAGGGGCAGTTTGGTTTTTAACTATTTTGGCCTAGTTTTGGCTAATCGTTTTAAATTTTGTTTTTGTGGGATAAATTAGACTGTTAGATGGACGTATGGCAGCAGGAATCGTTCGATTCCGATATCCGACGCAAAAGTTATGCGCGTCGGAAGTTTATGCGGGATTTTGGTTTAAGTCAAATTAGTGACCGTTTTTCGTGGAAATTCGATGTGTGAAAGTAGCATAGCCATTTTGATGCATATAACTAGTTGGGAGTGAATTTTGGTTGAAAGGAAGTGAAAATGTGAAATTTTAATAAAGGTGGCAGATTCAATTTTTGGCGTTCTTCGCTTATCTGCGGCTTACCGTTTTCAAATTCGTTTTGGGATGTTAAACTAGGTTCCTAAGGGGACGTTTAGCCACTTGAATCACTCGATTCTGCTAACGGACGTAAAAGTTATGCGCATCCGAAATTAGGCTAGTTTTCGGCCAAACCAAACCAATGGACCGTTTTACTTGGAATTTCATTAGTGTAGTTAAGGAAGGTTATTTTTAGCTATTTGGTGAATTTTGAGACAAATACTGAAGAGAAATTGGTTGTGTTTTAGGTGGAGACACTATTTGGCGAAGCTGTGCATCGAGCGAGCTTAGTACGCCAGGTAAGTAGTGCATGCATATGTTTTGCCCAAGTGGGCCTACACTGTAGAACTTTAGGGTTTATGTGATTGATTGCGGTGTGCGTGCGTATTGTTTGACATGCATCATATTTTTAAAAACGGGAACGAAAATGATTTTTAGCATGTTTTGATGTATGAGGTGAGACGTGTGGCGGTGGTACTGCGGATCCCGCTAGTGTGCGGGCCGGTGCTTCACCAGTCGCGGATCCTACTTGAGGGGTGGGCCGGCTGGGCCGTCATGCGGCGTGAATGTGTTGACGGTAAGGGTATGAGCAGTGGTACTGCGGATCCTACTAGTGTGTGGGCCGGTGCAACACCAGTCGCGGATCCTACTCGAGGGGTGGGCCGACTAGGCTGTCGCGAAATGTGTGTGTGTGGCAATTGTGGCCCCGTGCTGGGGAGGCTAGGACGGGGGCGACGTGTCAGGGTGTAGAGTGGCGCGAGGTACACTCTTACCCTGATGTGGTTGCCGTGTGGTGATGCGTGTGTTTAGCTTGTGGGCCTCGTTAATGGGGAGTCCGAGACGGTGGCGACGTGTCAGGGTGTAGGGTGGCGTGAGGTTCCTCCTTACCCTGGTGCGGCTGCACTACGCGTCACAGATGTGACAACATGAGTGTGAGTGTAGACACTGCATGTAATAGGATTGCATTGTCGGCTTTTACTTTCATATCGCATTACTTACTGAGCATTACGCTTATGATGTGTGTTCTATGGTGTAGGTGCTGACGATACTGCTGGTGAGCCTCGAGTGCCTAGTCCAGAGGCGTAGGATGGTTGGCGGCGTGCGACCGCTGTACCTGATGGCAGATTTTTGTTAGGGCGACCCGACCCGTGGAGTTGGTAGGTTGTGGCATGGTTGGTTTTGGAGGTTTTCTTCTTTTGTGATGATTATGTATACGATGAGATGAGGTGTATATGTGTCAGTGTATAGGTATATGGAGTGCGTGTGATTTTGGTGACATACGCAGATATTTTTCATGTTAGAGTATGATCTTACTCTATATTGGGGACTTTCTTTATTTGTATTTTCGTTGTCTTCATACTCTGATTTGATTATGGTGATTTCTCTGGATGATGGATAGATAAACACTGTTAGTTTGGTGAGCTGTGTGCAGGGTTTTTAAATTTTGGGATAGTCAGTTTTTAGCCGTCACTCTGCCGAAATTTTGGGAGAGAGGTAGAGAGTCGAGGGAATATGGAATGGGTTGAGATATGAGTAGTGAATCCTAAAGAAGGGTAGATGAGCGTGGGAGTGCGGCGTGATCGCAGGTGCGCGGGGCACACGGCCCTGCGGGTGCTCACAGGTCGCGCGGCGCCGAGTAAGGTCGTGCGCGCAGACGTGCTGTAAAGTGGTAGGGTGCGTGGGGCACGCGGCGCTGTGAGCGTGCGCGAGACATAGTGACGTGTACTTGGCACGTGCGGCACTGCGAGAGTGCGCGCGGGGTGTCGAATTGGGGACGTGAGTGCGCGGTACCGAACTGTGTAGTTCGAGGGGGCGTTGGATTCTTTCCTAAGATTCCAAGTCTTACCGTTTTATCTTAAACTGTTTTAAATGGTTTTTTTTTTGTTTTTCGCTGCGTATTTTTATATTAAGGACTTCGTGTTCCCTCTTCGGGACGCGAGTTGTTTTCGAATCGAGTCGAAAATTTTTCATATTTACAAATGTTCTTTTGAAAATGAAAGGGGTAATAAATTGAGTGAGTTATGTCAAGTGTTAGTGTGTGTGTAGTGTGTAGTTGCACTGTAGCGCACCGGGAATGCGGGGGTTTTCCCAGGGTGTTACAATTATGGTATTAGAGCCACGGGGTCGACGTCGTTCAGAGGATTACCTAACACCGCCAGCCGCTGCACGGGAGCATTCCACCAACTGTAAGTGTTTATATTTGAATTTATTGTAGTACTAATGTGAGCTTTATACTTTTGTTAAAGGTAGAAAATGTCAGGAGAGGCGAGAGGTAGAGGTAGAGGGCGGCCACGACGAGAGGCGCCTCCTAGAGCTGTTGGCGACATGGATGATACCGTCTGGCCGCTTACCGAGTTGGTCCACCGTCAGTCTCAGCAGTTGGAGAGGTTTATGAGCAGGGACGATCAGGGTCAGTCTAGCGCCCAGGGTTCGTCCGACAGAGGGGGTGACAGACTGCACAGACTTATACCTCCGACCTTTGACGGATCATCTCCGGATCCTCTCAGTTCTGAGAAGTGGATATAGAGTATGGAGAGGATGATGAGTTTTGCCAAGGTAGAGGAGCAGGACAGAGTTTATAGTGCGGCGTTCTATCTTGCCAAGGACGCGAGCCATTGGTGGGATACTGTGGTGGCCACGAGAGATGTGGGGGCCATGATCTGGGAGGAATTCAGGTCGGTGTTTTTCGACAAGTATTTCAGTCATTCAGTCAGGTCGCAGAAGATGGTGGAGTTTGCACAGTTGAAGCAGACCGGCACTGTGGCTGAGTATGTGCGGCAGTTCGAGGCCTTGTCGAGGTTTGCAGAACATTTGGTGAGCCTCGATGAGAATAAGGTACATCAGTTCGTGCAGGGCCTGAAGCCGGATATTTATATGGGCATGCGGATTGCGAGGACCGGGGGCATGCCGTACGAGGAGGTGGTGGCGAAGGCCCTTGACATTGAGGAGGCTCGGGCGAAGCTTCCTAGTTATCGGGAGGTACCCAGAGAGCAGCCTCGCAGATCATTCAGAGAGTCGCTGCCACAGGCCAGTGGGGAGGTGTCCGTGCAGAGAGCACTGAAGAGGCCTAGTGACAGTTCTAGTAGCCAGGGGAGCACTAAGAGGCCGCAGGGGTCGGGGCAGATTCCAGTGTGCCCGAAATGTCACAGGAGTCACCCGGGCGAGTGCAGGCCAGGCCCAATGAGGTGTTACAACTGTGGCGAGGCGGGCCACATGTCCATAGAGTGTCAGAAGCCGCGTCAGAAACGTTGTTTCAACTGTAATGAGGTGGGACACTTTGCCAGCAGATGCCCAGTGGCGAGCAGGTCGTCAGCCAGGGTTACACCGAGAGTCTTTGCCTTGTTTGAGCAGATGATGCTGCCCAGCCATCAGTGATAGCAGGTGACATTTTTGTTTCTGGTGTGACGGCTTATACTTTGATTGATACGGGCGCTACGCACTCGTTTGTGTCGACGGGCTTTGTGGTGAAGGCCAACTTGGAGTTCAGTCCAGCCGAGCGACATTATGATGTCACCTTGCCATCCGAGGAACATTTGTATTCAGAACAGGTGGTGCGGGGCAATGTTGTGACAGTGGGGAGCAAGCAGTTATATGCCGAGCTAGTCATTCTCCATATGAGCGGCTATGAGGTGATCTTGGGAATGGACTAGTTGTTCAGACATCATGCGGAGATTGACTGCAGGACCAGAGGGGTTCATTTCCGGCCCCCAGGTGGGGAAAGCTACACATTTAAAGTAGGTAAGGGTCTTGCAGGATTTCTGATATTTTTTCTTGTCAGACACGACGGGTGTTGGGCATGGATTGTCAGGGATTTTTGGCAAGTGTTGGGGATGCGCAGTCACCGAGCGATGCTCGAATACAGGATATTCTTATTGTGCAAAAGTTCCAAGAGGTGTTCCGTGACGAACTGCCGGGGTTGCCCCCTGATAGGGAGATTGAATTCGAGATAGATGTTTTGCCAAGTGCCGAGCCGGTGTGCAAGAACCCCTACAGATTAGTAGCACCTAATGAGCTTAAGGAGTTGAAGGCTCAGTTGGGGGAGCTGACAGATAAGGGATTTATACGTCCCAGTTTTTCACCCTGGGGAGCACCAGTTCTATTCGTCAAAAAGAAGGACGGATCTCTACGTATGTGTATTGATTACCGGGAGCTGAATAAGTTTACGGTGAAGAACAGGTATCCATTGCCAAGGATTGACGATTTGTTTGATCAGCTGTAGGGTGCCCGAGTGTTTTCTAAGATCGACCTGAGGTCCGGCTATCATCCGTTAAAGGTGAAGGAGAGAGATGTACCGAAGATGGCCTTCAGGACGAGGTAGGGGCATTTCGAGTTCCTGGTTATGTCTTTTGGGCTGACCAATGCCCCTGCAGCATTCATGGATCTAATGCACCGGGTGTTAAGGGAGTACCTGGACAAGTTTGTGATCGTGTTTATCGACGACATTCTGATCTACTCGCAGAGTGAGGAGGAGCACAGGGAGCACCTGAGGATTGTACTGACTATTTTGAGCCAGCATCAGCTGTATGCTAAGTTCTCAAAGTACGAGTTTTGGTTGGACAGGATTCACTTCTTGGGACATGTGATCTCCTCTGAGGGTATTTCAGTTGATCCGGGGAAGGTTCAGACTGTAAAGGAGTGGCTGAGGCCGACTAGTGCTAGCGAGATACGCAGTTTTCTGGGGTTGGCTGGATATTATCGGAGATTCATTGAGGGGTTTTCTAAGATCTCGGCCCCTTTGACCCGGCTGACCAGGAAGAATGCAAAGTATGAATGGACCGACAGGTGTGACGACAGCTTCCAGACATTGAAGCAGAGGTTGACTATGGCTCCTGTACTGACGTTGCCCGTGGAAAGAGAGAAGTTCTGCATTTATTGTGATGCCTCTAGGATCGGTTTGGGGTGTGTTTTGATGCAGAGTGGGAGAGTCATTGCCTATGCTTCTAGACAGTTGAAGGCTTACGAGCAGAATTATCCCACTCACGACTTGGAACTGGCGGCGGTTGTATTTGCACTCAAGATTTGGAGGCATTATCTGTATGGGCAGCAGTGCAAGATTTACTCGGACCATCAGAGCTTGAGGTACATTTTCACACAGAAGGAGCTGAATTTGAGACAGAGAAGATGGCTCGAGCTGGTCAAGGACTACGATGTGGAGATCAGGTACCACCCGGGGAAGGCGAAAGTGGTGGCAGATGCCTTAAGTAGGGTGACAGCCTCGACTTCTGCCATGATGATGGTACAACCTGTTGAGTTAGTGACAGAGATGCAGAGTTTTGGTCTGGAGGTAGTTTCTAATCTGGCAGCCACCCTTTCTACCTTGTCATTGAGGCCGACCATTCTGGACAGGATCAGGCAGACTTAGGAGGCTGATCCGGAGTATAGTGAGTTGAAGGCGAATATGGGGGCCAGGCCTGATTCTGAGTTCAGCTATTCAGAGGACGAGATTCTGAAGTTTCGGGATAGGTGGTACGTCCCAAAGGATGAGGAGTTAAGGAGGGATATATTATTAGAGGCCCATTCATCTTCTTTCTCTGTGCATCCGGGAAACACTAAGATGTACAAAGATTTGAAGCAGCACTATTGGTGGCCTAACATGAAATGAGCAGTGGTTGAGTATGTTGAGGCCTGCGTAGTCTGCCAGTAGGTGAAGGCGGAGCATCAGCGACCGTCTGGGATGCTCCAACCATTGCCTATACCGGAGTGGAAGTGGGAGCGAATCACCATGGATTTTGTGGTGGGACTACCGAGGACTGGCAAGGGCCATGACGCGATTTGGGTGATTGTGGACAGGTTGATGAAGTCGTCTCACTTTTTGCCTGTGAGGATGACTTATACGATGGATCAGTTTGCCCAGTTGTATGTTCAGGATATAGTCAGACTCCATGGGATTCCGGTGTCGATTGTTTCACACCGAGACCCCAGGTTCACATCTAAGTTTTGGAGGAGTCTGCATAAGGCTATGGGCACCAGATTGGATTTCAGTACGGCCTTTCATCCTCAGACCGATGAGCAGTCGGAGCGAACTATACAGATTCTGGAGGATATGCTCAGGGCTTGTGTGTTGGAGTTTCAGGCGACTTGGAGCAAGTTTTTACCGCTAGTGGAGTTCTCGTATAATAACAGTTTTCAGTGCACCATTGGTATGGCACCATACGAGGCCCTCTATGGAAGGAAGTGCAGGTCGCCATTATATTCGGATGAGGTTGGGGAGGCCCGATTGATAGGCCATGGGATTTTGCAGCAGACTGTCGACAAGATTTCTGTAATACGGAAGAGAATTGAAGCAGCCCAGAGTCGACAAAAGAGTTATGCTGATCAGAGACGCCAAGAGTTGGAGTTTAATGAAGGCGATGAGGTTTTTCTGAAGGTCTCGCCGTTCAAGGGAGTGGTAAGGTTCGAAAAACGGGGGAAGCTCAACCCTCGGTTTGTGGGACCATTCTCGATTGTCAAGCGGATTGGGAGAACTGCATATCAGCTTCAGCTGCCTGCGTCGATGGATACCGTCCATGATGTTTTTCATGTCTCGATGCTGAGGAAGTGTATGTGCGATCCCTCTCAGGTAGTGCCACAACAGGATATAGAGATCCAGCCGACGTTGTCGTATGAGGAAAAGCTAGTGAGGATCTTAGAATCAGCTGTGAAGGTGCTGCGCAACAAGGAGATTCCGCTGGTCAAGGTGATGTGGTGCAAACATGGTGTAAAGGAGACTACTTGGGAGTGGTGTGATGACATGGAGCGGCAGTAACCCGGCTTATTTGGTACGTAAATTTTGGGGACAAAATTCTTATAAGGTGGAGGGGATGTAATAACCCGAAAATTTTGAATTTTAATTTTGAATTTCTGAAATTTTTAATTTAATCTCGGTCGGAGTTTTGAAAAATATTTCAACGAGAAAATTTAGATTATAAGACGTGGAGCCTACTTTTGCGATGGTTTTCGGAATTTAAAGTCGGGAGGTCGAGAATTTAACGAAAATCACGGAAGATTAAAACACGTGAGGGCGGTTTTGTAATTTTGTAATTTATAAAAAAAAAATTATATGAAATCGCCCGAATGGCTTCAGGAAGAAGCCATTTGGCCGATTTCTCCAGTGTACCCGAGTGTTGTGAGGAGGCAATCGTGTGCGGAGCTGTGATCGACGGCCAACGAGCGTGGGTGCGAGGTGCGAGTTGCGAACAGGTGCTGCTGTCCCGATAAACCGAAGCCATTCGGTTTCAGTCGCTCGAGTTCCCGAGAGAGTCGAGAGAGAGACGCGGAAGAGGGGAGGAAAATCCTCGAGTTCCGATTCTTCGGCTGATGCGAGTGAGCGTAGGGGAGACCGCCGGGACTGAGTGTTCGGCTGTGCATTGCCCTCCCTTTGATCGAGCGCACAACAACACAACGGTAAGTCCTTTCCTTTTGCTGTCCATCCCATTATTTTTGGTTTGGCCGAGCTTAGTGCTCGGCCTGCTTCCAGCATTGATGGAATTTGGCCGCAAGTGGTAGTGTAGTGCGAGAGTGATGCCGCGAGTCTAAGAAAACCGAAGGTGAGCTCCGTCGGTTTCCTGTTTCGACCGAGCTTAGTGCTCGGTCTCCTTCCATTTGCAGTGAGCTTGGCCGAGAGATATGGACGAAATAGGGCTAGTTGTGTGTGGAAGTTTGTAAATTGAAGTTTGAAATCAAAAATCAACCATTGTTTGTGCAGAGGCAGTTCGGTTTTTAACTATTTTGGCCTAGTTTTGGCTAATCGTTCTAAATTCTTTTTTTGTTGGATAAATTAGGCTGTTAGAGGGACGTATGGCCGCTGGAATTGTTCGATTCCGATATCTGACGCAAAAGTTATGCGCGTCGGAAGTTTATGCGAGATTTTGGTTTAAGTCAAATTAGTGACCGTTTTTCGTGGAAATTCGATGTGTGAGAGTAGCATAGCCATTTTGATGCATATAACTAGTTGGGAGTGAGTTTTGGTTGAAAGGAAGTGAAAATGTGAAATTTTAATAAAGGTGGCAGATTTGGTTTTTGGCATTCTTTGCCTATCTGCGGCTTACCCTTTTAAAATCCGTCTTGGGATGTTAAACTAGGTTCCTAAGGGGACGTTTAGCCACTTGAATCACTCGATTCCGTTAGCGGACGTAAAAGTTATGCGCATCCGAACTTTGGGCTGGTTTTTGGCCAAACCAAACCAATGGACCGTTTTAGTTGGAATTTCATTAGTGTAGTTAAGGAAGGTTATTTTTAGCTATTTGGTGAATTTTGAGATAAATACTGATGAGAAATTGGTTGTGTTTTAGGTCGAGACACTATTTTGCGAAGCTGTTCATCGAGCGAGCTTAGTACGCCAGGTAAGTAGTGCATGCATGTGTTTTGCCCAAGTGGGCCTACACTGTAGAACTTTAGGGTTTATGTGATTGATTGTGGTGTGCGTGCGTATTGTTTGACATGCATCATATTTTTAAAAACGGGAGCGAAAATGATTTTTAGCATGTTTTGATGTATGAGATGAGACGTGTGGCGGTGGTACCGCGGATCCCGTTAGTGTGCGGGCCGGTGCTTCACCAGTCGCGGATCCTACTTGAGGGGTGGGCCGGCTGGGCCGTCATGCGGCGTGAATGTGTTGACGTTGAGGGTATGGGCAGTGGTACCGCGGATCCTACTAGTGTGTGGGCCGGTGCAACACCAGTCGCGGATCCTACTCGACGGGTGGGCCGACTAGGCTGTCACGAAACGTGTGTGTGTGGCAACTGTGGCCGCGTGCTGGGGAGGCTGTGATGGGGGCGACGTGTCAGGGTGTAGAGTGGCGCGAGGTACACCCTTACCCTAATGTGGTTGCCGTGTGGTGATGCGTGTGTGTAGCTTGTGGGCCTCGTTGCTGGGGAGTCCGGGACGGTGGCGACGTGTAAGGGTGTAGGGTGGCGTGCGGTTCCTCCTTACCCTGGTGCGGCTGCACTACGCGTCACAGATGTGACAACATGAGTGTGCGTGTAGAGACTACATGTGATAGGATTGCATTGTCGGCTTTTACTTTCATATCGCATTACTTACTGAGCGTTAGACTTATGTTGTGTGTTCTATGGTGTAGGTGCTGACGATACTGCTGGTGAGCCTCGAGTGCCTAGTCCAGAGGCGTAGGATGGTTGGCGGCGTGCGACCGCAGCACCGGATGGCGGATTTTTGTTAGGGCAACCCGACCCGTGGAGTTGGTAGGTTGTGGCATGGTTGATTTTGGAGGTTTTCTTCTTTTGTGATGATTATGTACAGTTGATGAGATGAGGTGTATATGTGTCAGTGTATAGGTATATGGAGTGCGTGTGATTTTGGTGAGGTACGCAGATATTTTTCATGTTAGAGTATGATATTACTCTATACTGGGGACTTTCTTTATTGTATTTGATGGATTTTCGTTATCTTCATACTCTGATTTGATTATGGTGATTTCTCTGGTTGATGGATAGATAAACACTGTTAGTTTGGTGAGCTGTGTGCAGGGTTTTTAAATTTTAGGATAGTCAGTTTTTAGCCGTCACTCTGCCGAAATTTTGGGAGAGAGGTAGGGAGTCGAGGGAATATGGATTAGGTTGAGATGTGAGTAGTGAATCCTAAAGAAGGGTAGATGAGCGTGGGAGTGCGGCGTGATCGTAGGTGCGCGGGGCACATGGCCCTGCGTGTGCTCACTGGTCGTGCGGCGCCGAGTGAGGGCGTGCGCGCGAACGTGCTGTACAGTGCCAGGGTGCGTGGGGCACGCGGCGCTGTGAGCGTGCGCGAGACATTGTGACGTGTAGTTGGCACGTGCGGCACTGCGAGAGTGCGTGCGGGGTGTCAAAGTGGGGACGTGAGTGCGCGGTACCGGATTGTGTAGTTCGAGGGGGGCGTTGGATTCTTTCCTAAGATTCCAAGTCTTACCATTTTATCTTAAACTGTTTTAAATGGTTTTTTTTTCTTTTTCGCTGCTTATTTTTATATTAAGGACTTCGTGTTCCCTCTTCGGGACGCGAGTTGTTTTCGAATCGAGTCAAAAATTTTTCATACTCACAAATGTTCTTTTGAAAATGATTTGAAAATGAAAGGGGTAATAAATTGAGTGAGTTATGTCAAGTGTTAGTGTGTGTGTAGTGTGTAGTTGCACTGTAGCGCACCGGGAACGCGGGGTTTTTCCCGGGGTGTTACAATTTGGCTCTGATACCATCTCTAAAGCGCCCCGAAAACCCACACGGTTTCCGGTACGCTCACTACTGCTCTGATACCATAACTGTAGCGACCCCAAGTCGTACTCGGACCCGGATCGCTAACCGTACTCATACTAAAAAATCCAGGTATAATTTTTCGTGAAAAGTTAAAAACTTTGCTTACTAACTAAAATGATATTTTATAAAACGTTTAAAAACATCGCAGCAGAACACTTTGATCAAAATGAGTTTAAATAAAATTTCAAGTTTTTAAAACGTTAAAAGACATTTTCGGTCGACCCCTGCAGGTTGCAGTCGACACTTGACCCATTCTGCACCCAAGGGGTCGACACCTATACTCATCGACGACACCTCGGATGCCTCTGTTTGCATCGGTCGACCCTAGCTGTCGACACCTACCTGCTCATTTTTACATTATTGCTCGACACCTACAGACTCAGGTCGACACTTCAATCTTCTCTGTCCGCCCCGGTCGTATCTTGCGGTCGACACTCCTACCATTTTTACACTAACCGGTCGACACTTGATATGGTTCTCTCTCCATAGGTCGACCCTCGCAGTCGACTCCTGCAAAGTTCGGTCGACCACTAAGCCTATCCGTCGACACTTCACAGAATTTGCATAAAAACCTTAAACTTTCCAAAAACATTTGAGTTTCGACTAAACGTTTAAAACATGCAACCTACCCTTTTCAACCAACTTTCAAAAGCAACTTTGTACATCAAAACGACTACTAAAATTTGAAATCCATCTATACATCAAAATGACTCAAAAAATTCGTCACAACTCGAAAACCTTACACACGCCCACCCTGGTTAAAATGCCCTAACAGCCGGCCGGACAGTCCCACGAGCGCACTTCTCCAACTACCTCCTATTCCTGCACACGCTACAAGTACTCACCAGCTATCGCTTCATCACCTACATCACAGAATTCATATATTAGCTTAATGCTAAGTAAGTGATGCACATAAAAATATAAATACTGAAAATAAACATATTCTAACATATACAGTTTCTACAGTTTCATCTGTTATTTCGTTTTCGTCTCTTTTTTACATCTTCTTTATCTTCTTACTACTGGATTTTTCTTTATGTGCTAAATCAAAGTGACACATATCGCAGTCTACCTCACGGGACAATGCCACCACGTAAAACGGGGGAAGAAGTGATACAACTCGTGATCCACCTCACGGGACAAGACCACTCAACCCCACCTTCGTTATCTTCTTACATATCTTCTCATTTCGTTCATCACGTCACATCCTACTGTTTCATTTCGTAAAAACATGAAAATTCATTTTCATTTCGTTGTCGTACTTTAAAACCATAATGTATAATCACTAAAGCATAACATAAAATAAACGTGTATGCAAGCTATTAAACTGTGAAGTAGCGCCGACAGCAAAGGCTCCCCCTAATACACTACTTACCTGGCGACTTAGCAATTCGTATCTCAAAATTCGCAATTCGCTCGCTAAACTAGGGAAACCTATAAAACCACACATAATCAATTCTATTTTCTTTGCAACTCGTAAAACTCTAAAGGAAATAACAATTTAACATCTAATCTACCTAAACCAGAATTCCAACTCAATTTCTGACCAACCTTTGAAAATGCATAACTTATCCAATACTCGTCCGATTTGGATAATTCGAAATGCTTCGGATTCCATAGGTCGTCTAATTTCTAACGGTCAAATCCAATTTATAATCCAACACCTAAAACTTTGCCCAATGTGGCCGAATGAAAGCTGTTCTGTAACATGAGTATTTGGTTATCCAAACGCTTAACTTTCTCCATTCAAACAAATAATCTACTTCTACTTCCAGTTTAAACACCAATACATGGATAAAAATGGACTCAATCTTCGAAATCTCGTTCCACCCACTTAAGGTTTACCAAACTACCTAATAACTTCCTCTAACCTTACTTTTATCGTTCAAAACAACTAAAACACTAACTATCTACTAAAAACTAACTAAAACTTATCGTATATCTGAAGATTGAAGAAGGAACGGAGAGGATCGTCGGCTAGTAGGAGGAATCGCTGCAGAAGAAGTAGAGGAGGGCTTCTTCTCGCGTGGGTGGGGGAGGAAAAGCCCGGGGGTGTGGTGGTGGATTCATTCCCCTCCCTTTTTTTTATATATATGATAATAATAATCTTCTCATTACTAAACCGCCTTTAATCTTTAACTGTTTAACCAAATGTTTATTCAGCCCGTGTTCAGTCAGAATCTTACAATTTTCTTTTCTCCATTAGCCTCCAAATAAGCCTTTACCTAACCGGCTAAATTTTTCGCCCTTAATTCTGACTAATATTCTTCCGTTAACCGTTACGTAAATCCAAAAATTATTTAACAAAAATTCTGAACATTACAGTTTTTGGGTTTCTATCAATTTGGTATCAAAGTCTTTTCCCGGGTAATGCAAAGAATGTTAACGAGGACAAAAGCACAAAAAGAGGCGATGGAAGTGTGATGACCCGGATGTGTATGTATGGGACGACTGCGGGGCAAACCTTGAGGGATGACGTGACGTAACGCCTCGAGTCTAGGAAAATCTCGGGTCGTAAAAAGAGGATCGTCACAATCTCACATCGCTTGGGGGAGGTATATGGAAATGAAACATATGTAAGGAAATCCTTACAAGATCGTAAGAAGCGTTTTGGAGCACAATTGGCTATGGATCCCATAAGAACTCCGAAGTTAAGAGTGCTCCAGCGAGAGCAGTACCAGATTGGGTGACCGACTAGGAAGTATTCGCCAAACAAATCGATGAGAGGAGGATATTGGGTTACGGCCCAATCCTCAGAGCAGACAATATCTTACTGGAAAAAGGGATCGTTACAGGAAGAGTGACAAAAAGGAATTAGCATAATTGAAACAAGAGTTGTAGAAGAGTTTAAACAAGTTGAGAAAATTTCTGCTATTGAAAAAATGATGTAGATGAAACGGGAACAGTGGGCGAAACTATTAGATCGAACGGAAAATCTGCAAAAATCGAGTTTGGAGTCTTAGTTCATCAAAAGAAAAAAGCCCTAGAAGGTACAATGATGCGTTAACTGTGGCAATGATAGACTTTCTTCCACAAAAACTCAAATTACTCATCTTCTCTGGCGATGAAGCCAACGGTTGGGTTTTTCGCATAGAGCGTTACTTTTTTGTCAATCAATTATCAAAAGAGGAAAAGGTTGAAGCTTCAACAGTTTGTCTTGAACGGTCGGCACTATCATGGTTTCAATGGGAGAATAGGGCTCGGCCTTTTCGAACTTGGCTAGAGCTGAAACCTTTGTTGACAGAAAGATTTAAGGCAAATAAGGAAGGGTCAAACTGTGACCGATTGTTGACACTTAAGCAAGGAGGGTCTATGGAAGAGTATCGAACCAGATTTGATATACTCATTTCCAACTTGATTAGTCTACCAAAGGAAGAGTTAATTAGCGATGTTTTTAAAGGCCTGAAGTATGACATTAAAGGTGATGTGAGATTAATGAGACCTTCGGAGTTAAGAGAATTGATGCAATTTTCACAGTGGAAAATAAAAATTCTTTGGTGTGAATGACTGTACAAAACAATTACACATACGTTCTGAGGCATAATCAAGAAGCAGTAAAAACTAACAATCGAGTTATTCCAGAGAGCTTCATCAAACAGCAAGGGCCCTTCAAAACAGAGATTCCCAGAAGGAGATTGACAGAGATTGAAATGCAAATAAGGAGAAAAAAATGAGTGTTTCAGGGGTGATGAGAAGTTTAGTGCTGGACATCAGTGCAAAAAAAAGATATTGTAAATTCTGATAATGGATGATGAGGAAAGTGAGGATATAAATAAGGGAATGATGAATGATGTAGTCAAAGGAGCAACCAAGGATAATCAAGAAACAATGGGGAGTCAAGATCCATTGATGAACATAGGAGGACCAATGACGAGATCTAGAAAAAAAAAGATAAACAAAAGCCTACAAATTTTAATTTAAGACATCCAAGAAAAAGAATCATCACAAGATGTACAACGAGCCATAATATTACTAAGTGTTGATGGAGAAGCAATGATTGGAAAAGAAGCCCAAAGCGTAAGAGATGTCTAAGAGAAAATAAAGACTTCCCACATAGTCACTCAATATAAGACTACTCTAGGCCAAGTTCTTTAACTTCAAAATTCTTACAACTATCACACCATTGGGCTAGACCTACACGTTGAGTTAATCTCGAAACGTGTGGTACTTAAACCTAATTTCCGCGGCCACCATCCACTTGCACCACTTTCCAAATATCAATTTTCCTTTTCTTATTTTTTAGCAATTTTCCTATTATCTAATTAGGGTATTTTATTAGTTTCTAAAT
>CM039525.1:8372036-8384277 GCA_022433055.1 Begonia peltatifolia | reverse complement strand
GGGGGCGTTGGATTCTTTTCTAAGATTCCAAGTCTTACCGTTTTATCTTAAACTGCTTTAAACGGTTTTCTTTTCTTTTCCGCTGCGTATTTTTATATTAAGGAATTCGTGTTCCCTCTTCGGGACGCGAGTTGTTTTCGAATCGAGTCGAAAATTTTTCATACTCACAAATGTTCTTTTGAAAATGATTTGAAAATGAAAGGGGTAACAAATTGAGTGAGTTATGTCAAGTGTTAGTGTGTGTGTAGTGTGTAGTTACACTGTGGCGCACTGAGAACGCGGGGTTTTCTCGGGGTGTTACAGTTATGGTATCAGAGCCACGGGGTCGACGTCGTTCAGAGGATTACCTAACACCGCCAGCCGTTGCACGGGAGCACTCCACCAACTGTAAGTGTTTAGATTTGAATTTTATTGTATTACTAATGTGAGCTTTATATTTATGTGAAAGATAGAAAATGTCTAGAGAGGCGAGAGGTAGAGATAGAGGGCGGCCACGACGAGAGGCGTCCCTAGAGCTGTGGGCGCCATGGATGATACCGTCCGACAGCTTATCGAGTTGGTCCACCGTCAGTCTCAGCAGTTGGAGAGGTTTTTTGAGCAGGGACGATCAGGGGCGGTCTAGCGCCCAAGGTTCGTCGGACAGAGGGGGTGACAGACTGCACAGACTTAGACCTCCGAGCTTTGACGGATCATCTCTGGATCCTCTCTGTGCTGAGGAGTGGATACGGAGTATGGAGAGGATGATGAGTTTTGCCAAGGTAGAGGAGCAGGACAGGGTTTCTAGTGCGGCGTTCTATCTTGCCAAGGACGCGAGCCATTGGTGGGATACTGTGGTGGCCACGAGAGATGTGGGGGCCATGACCTGCGAGGAGTTCAGGTCGGTGTTTTTCGGCAAGTATTTCAGTCATTCAGTCAGGACGCAGAAGATGGTGGCGTTTGCACAGTTGAAGCAAACCGGCACTGTGGCTGAGTATGTGCGGCAGTTCGAGGCTTTGTCGAGGTTTGCAGGACATTTGGTGAGCCTCGATGAGAATAAGGTACATCAATTCGTACAGGGCCTGAAGCCGGATATTTATATGGGCATGCGGATTGCGGGGACCCAGGGCATGCCGTACGAAGAGGTGGTGGCGAAGGCCCTTGACATTGAGGAGGCTCGGGCGAATCTTCCTAGTTATCGGGAGGTACCCAGAGAGCAGCCTCGCAGATCATTCAGAGAGTCGCTGCCACAGGTCAGCGGGGAGGTGTCCGTGCAGAGAGGCCTGAAGAGGCCTAGTGACAGTTCTAGCAGCCAGGGGAGCACTAAGAGACCGCAGGGGTCGGGACAGTTTCCAGTGTGCCCGAAATGTCAGAGGAGTCACCCGGGTGAGTGCAGGCCGGGCCCAGTGAGGTGTTATAACTGTGGCGAGGTGGACCACATGTCCAGAGAGTGCCAGAAGCCGCGTCAAAACTGCTGCTTCAACTGCAATGAGGTGGGACACTTTGCCAGCAGTTGCCCAGTGGCGAGCAGGTCATCAGCCAGAGTTACACCGGGGGTCTTTGCCCTGTTTGAGCCAGATGATGCTGCTCAGCCATCAGTGATTGCAGGTAATATTTTTGTTTCTGGTGTGGCAGCTTATACGTTGATTGATACGGGCGCTACGCACTCGTTTGTGTCGACGAGCTTTGTGGTTAAGGCCAACTTGGAGTTCAGCCCCGCCGAGCGACACTATGATGTGACCTTGCCATCCGGGGAGCATTTGTATTCAGAACAGGTGGTACGGGCAATATTGTGACAGTAGGGAGGAAGCAGTTATATGCCGAGCTAGTCATTCTCCATATGAGTGGTTATGAGGTGATCTTGGGAGTGGACTGGCTGTTCAGACATCATGCGGAGATTGACTGCAGGACTAGAGAGGTTCATTTCCGGCCCCCGGGCGGGGAGAGCTACACATTTAAAGTAGGTAAGGGTCTTGCCAGGATTTCTGCTATATTTTCTCGTCAGGCACCATGGGTGTTGGGCATGGGTTGCCATGGATTTTTGGCAAGTGTTGAGGATGCTCAGTCATAGGGCGATGCTCGGATACAGGATATTCTTATTGTGCAGAAGTTCCCGGAGGTGTTCCGTGATAAATTGCCGGGGTTGCCCCCTGATAGGGAGATTGAATTCGAGATAGATGTTTTCCCAGGTGCCGAGCCGGTGTGCAAGAACCCCTACAGATTAGCACGTACTGAACTTAAGGAGCTGAAAGCTAAGTTGGAGGAGCTGACAGGTAAGGGATTTATACGTCCCAGTTTTTCACCCTGGGGAGCGCCAGTTCTATTCGTCAAAAAGAAGGACGGATCTCTACGTATGTGTATTGATTACCGGGAGCTGAATAAAATGACGGTGAAGAACAGGTATCCATTGCCAAGGATTGACGATTTGTTTGATCAGCTGCAGGGTGCCCGAGTGTTTTCTAAGATCGACCTGAGGTCCGGCTATTAGCAGTTAAAGGTGAAGGATAGAGATGTACCGAAGACGGCCTTCAAGACGAGGTACGGGCATTTCAAGTTCCTGGTTATGTCTTTTGGGCTGACCAATGCCCCTGCAGCATTCATGGATCTGATGCACCGGGTGTTCATTTTATTCAGCTCACACTCACAAATGTTCTTTTGAAAATAATTTGAAAATGAAAGGGGTAACAAATTGAGTGAGTTATGTCAAGTGTTAGTGTGTCTGTAGTGTGTAGTTGTACTGTGGCGCACCGGGAACGCCGGATTTTCTCGTGGTGTTACATACGATAGGAACGATAGAGAGGATGGAGATTTTACCGATATCAAGGTCAACATCCCAACCTTTCAAGGGAAAAGTGATCCCGAAGCATATTTGGAATGGGAAAGGAAAGTTGATTCTTTACTCGAGTATCGAAACTACACGGAGGAGAAAAAGGTCAGGTTGGTCACAATAGAGTTCACTGACTATGCCAGCATCTGGTGGGATCAACTAGTTAAAACTCAGAGACGAAACGGAGAAACACCAATCCGCACATGGGAAAGTGTGAAAACAACTATGAGAAAAAGGTACGTCCCGTCATATTATTATAGAGATTTGTGTCGGAAACTTCAAGGCCTTATTGAAGGATATAAAAGTGTGGAGGAGTATTAGAAAGAAATGGAGATAGCCATGATAAAAATCGACGTTAACGAAGATGGAGAAGCCACAATGGCAACGTTTGTGGGAGGGTTTAATCGAGAGATTACCTACATAGTAGATTTGCAACACTATTTGGACATGGAGGAATTACTACACAAGACAATCAAAATTGAACGACAACTAAAGGCCAAGAAAAGTGCAAAGGTAAACACGGCAACAAATAGTTCGTAGAAACTAAATTGAAAAGGAGAGAAGCCAAACCCGCAGGAAGACCACAAAGGAAAAATCGCGGCTAACAACTTCAACCCACCAAAAGGAAAGAACGAGGTTCCAACACTAGCTCGGACTAGAGAAGTCAAGTGTTTTCGTTGCCAGGGATTTGGGCACATCGCATCAAATTGTCCCAATAAGCGTGCGGTGGTCTCCTTAGAGAATGACGATATAGAAAGTTTAAGTTCAAGCGATAACGAGATGCCATCACTCGAAGATTGTAGTGATGTAGACATAGAGGAACCAGTCACAGGAGATTTATTAATCAGAAGGAGAGCCTTAAGTGTACAAATTAAGGAGGACGACGACAAAGGCCAAAGGGAAAATATCTTTCATACTAGGTGTCATGTCAACAACAAGGAATATAGCATTATCATCGATAGCGGAAGTTGCACAAACGTGGCTAGTACGTTATTGGTCCAAAAATTAAATTTGAAAACCAAACGACACCCAAAGCTATACAAATTGCAATGGTTGAGCGATTGTGGCGAAATCAGAGTAACAAGACAAGTAAACATCGCATTATCAATCGAAAAGTACAAAGATGATATTTTATGTGACGTAGTGCCAATGCAAGCAACTCACATCCTATTGGGGAGACCATGGCAATATGATAGAACGGTTAAGCATAACGACTATAAACATGAGTATTCGCTTACTCAAAATGGGAGGTTGGTAATACTAAAATCATTACCACCGTGGGAAGCAAGCTTGGATCAAGAGAGAATTGCCAAAGAAATCCAAACTGACAACAGTTTTAATGAAAAAGGTGGGAAAAATGGCAAAAAAGGCGTAGTCGAAAATTCAAGTATAAAAAAAGAGATAAGGAAAAAGGCGAGAAAGAAAGAGGAGACAAAAAAGCCGATGAGAGAAAAGCCATAAATAAAGAAAGTAAAAAAGGCAAAGAGAAAGAAAAGAAACCGGAAAAAGGGAGAAGTAACGAGGAAGAAGAGAGAAAAAAGAGTGGACTTGTGAGGAAAAGAGAGGAGATGATTTTGTTACTCTACAAAGATGTTTATTTTTCCACTAACGAACTAACGAATCTCTTCCCATAGCTGTTGCCTCTTTATTACAGGAATTTGAAGACATATTTATAGAGGAATTACCTAAAGGCGTTCCCCCGCTTAGGGGAATCGAGCATCAAATTGATTTCATTCCCGGAGCAACGATCCCGAACCGACTTGCGTACCGAGCAAATCCAGAGGAAACCAAAGAAATTCAAAGGCAAGTAAATGAGTTGGTAGAGAAAGACCTAGTGAAGGAGAGTCTTAGCCCATGCTCAGTTCCGGTCATATTAGTTCCAAAAAAGGATGGCACCTGGAGAATGTGCGTCGATTGTCGAGCAGTAAATAAAATTACGGTAAAGTATCGACACCCTATTGCTCGACTTGATGATATGCTTGATGAATTGTATGGTGCATGCATGTTTTCTAAAATTGACTAAAAGAACGGATATTATCAAATTCGCATGAAACAGGGAGATGAATGGAAAACAGCTTTTAAAACAAAATTTGGTCTTTATGAATGGTTGGTTATGCCATTTGGACTGTCTAATGCACCGAGTACGTTTATGAGATTAATAAATCATGTTTTAAGGCAATTTATTGGAAAATTTGTTGTGGTCTACTTTGATGATATTTTAGTGTATAGTAAGTCATTAAACGAACATGTTAAGCATTTGAGGTCTGTATTTAGTATGTTAAAATCGAATATATTGTATGCTAATCTTAAAAAGTGTACCTTTTGCATGGAATCGGTAGTTTTCCTTGATTTTGTAGTTAACTCAAAGAGAGTATCTGTGGACGAAGAAAAGGTAAGAGCAATCAAGGAATGACCCACACCAAGAAACGTAAATGAGGTACGTAGCTTTCACGGATTAGCTAGCTTTCATAGGAGATTTGTGAGAGACTTTAGCACTATTGCGGCACCTATGAATGAATTAGTTAAAAAGAATGTTGAATTTAACTAGACCAAAATACATGAAAAAGCGTTTTATTTGTTAAAAGAGAAACTAACTAATGCTCCCCTTCTAGTCTTACCAAATTTTGATAAAACATTTGAAATCGAATGTGACGCGTCGGGAAAAGGAATTGGAGGTGTCTTGATGCGGGAAATGAAGCCGATTGCTTACTTTAGTGAAAAACTTAGTGGAGCGGCATTAAATTATCTAACATATGACAAGGAACTCTACGCTTTGGTAAGAACGTTACAAACATGGCAACACTACTTGTGGCCGAAGGAATTCTTCATTTATTTTGATCACGAAAGTTTGAAGCACCTAAAGTCGCAAGGAAAATTGCACAAGAGACACGCCAAGTGGATGGAGTTCATCGAGACCTTTCCATATGTCATCCATTACAAAAAAGGTACAAACAACGTGGTCACGGATGCGTTGTCAAGGAGGTATGTTTTAATCAATTTTCTACAAACTAAATTGTTAGGCTTTGAATTTATAAAAGATTTGTATGAATTCGACGTAGATTTTTTTCATGCGTGGAGAAATTGTGAGAAAGTTGCATGTGTTGATTATTATAGACACGATGGGTATTTATTTCGAAAGGATAAACTTTGTATACCTAAATGTTCATTACGTGAACTGCTTGTTAGAGAAACACATGGTGGAGGATTAATGGGACACTTTGGAATCGATAAAACTTTGCATGTCTTGATAGAATATTTCTTTTGGCCAAAAATGAAGCGTGATGTTATAACTATTTGTGAAAGTGCATTGAATGTAGAAAGGCAAAATCAAAGGTCAAACCATATGGATTGTATAGTCCTTTACCCGTGCCCGAGCACCCTTGGACAAATATTACAAGTTGAACCCTTTGAAATCTCTTGATTCAATCTCACTTCTAGGTTTACCTGAAAAAAATCTACATGACATTCCCCGCTATCCTTATTCGATATCCTCGAGTTTCTCACATCCGTCAACACTAATCATTTAAGGGCTAAACTTCTCACCCTAACCCTCCTAAACAATTTCCTTTTATCTCTCCCCAAAGCCATATATAACCGTTTTCGATGGTCCTCAAAGTTCCAACACTTAAATGATAATTCAGTTCTCACAAGGATTTCTTCCATATTTACTAACTAATCTACTCTCTTTTGCCCATCTAGACTCAGATTTCTGAATACTTCCCTTGCCCACGGGCAAGGATTCACCCAATTATTTTCTTGCTTGCAAACTTGTTATCAAATGAATTCACATTCTTATCCCGAATCCCCCAATTCCTAAGTCCTCAACCCTAGTCCGATTCACCAATGTCCTCAATAATTACTCTGCTGAGTATAATCATCATTAATCTAACTAACCATAACTAATTCGTCTCAAGAATCTTTTTGTTAAACTACATTCCTCTATACAGGTTGGTTTTTTTTTTTTTTTCCTTGATGGAACCTAACTTCCATGTCTCCCTTATTCATAATCATTCTAAACAACTCATCTCTAAACTCCCCTAATAATAATACTAGATCCTAAGATTTATATAGCTAATGTAAGTCATACCTAAATCTACTGGAGGTTGTCCGACCTCGTCTAGCTCGATGAGGGCACAGACCTTCGGGGGTACTCTCGTTGAAGTCTTACTAGTAGCTGGACAGTCCCTTGCAAAGTGGTCTAACTCGTTATAGTAGTAACATCGAATCAGATTCGTCTTCGGGAAATCTCCAGCAATGTGATCTGTCTCATTACACTTATAACATCGGCCCAAGCCTATTCTACACTTGCCGGGGTGACTTCTCTGACACTCAAGATATTAAGGGAACAGTCCCGACCCCTGTGGCCGTTTGTTGCTCCCCTGGCTGCTAGAGCTATCATTAGGCCTCTTCAGGCCCTTCCGCTGAGATGAATCTTCCCCGTTTGACTGAGGCAACAACTCTCTGAAAATCTTCTAGGCTGCTCCTTAGGCAACTCTTTGTAACTAGGCAGCTTGGTTCTAGCCTATTCAATGTCTAGAGCCTTCGCCACCACATCCTTGTAAGGCACCTCTCGGGTTCCAGCTATGCGCATGCCCATATATACATCAGGTTTTTGGCCCTGCCCAAACTGGTGTACCTTGTTCTCATCTAGGCTCACCAAATGCCCTGTAAATTGCGACAGCGCCTCGAACTGTCTCACGTACTAAGCCACTGTGTCTGTCTGCCTCAACTATGTAAACTCCACCCTCTTATAAGTTCTGATAGCATGGCTATAATACTTACCGAAGAACAAAGTCTTAAACTCTTCCCAGGTTACGACCATCACGTCTCTCGTGGTCCCGACTGTGTCCCACCAATGGCGAGCATCGTTGGCCAGATAGAATGCCGGTTACCCTGTCATGGTCATCTACCTTGACATAGTTCATCATACTCACCAAGCTTCGTATCCACCCCTCAGCATTGAGAGGATCCGTAGATGACCCGTCAAAAATCAGAGGTCTAAGTCTGTGCAGCCTATCACCCCATGTATCAGACAAACCTGGGCACCAAACTAGCCCTGGTCGTCCCTGCTCATAAATTTCTCTAGCTATTGAGACTGGCGGTGGACTAACTCGGTAAGCTGCCGGACGGTATCATCCATGTTGCCCACAGCTCTAGGAGGCGTCTCTCGTCGTGGCCGCCCTATACCTCTACCTCTCGCCTCTCCTGACATTTTCTACCTTTAACATATACATATCTCACATTAGTACTACAATAAATTAAAATCTAAACACTTACAGTTGGTGGAGTGCTCCCGTGCAGCGGCTGGCTGTGTTAGGTAATCCTCTGAACGACGTCGACCCCGTGGCTCTGATACCATAACTGTAACACCCCGAGAACCCACACGTTCCCGGTGCGCTACAGTACGTCTACACACTACACACACACTAACACTTGACATAACTCACTCAATTTAATACCCACTTTCGTTTTCAAATCATTCTCAAAAGAACATTTGTGAGTATGAAAAAAAAATTTCGACTCGATTCGAAAATAACTCGCGTCCCGAAGAGGGAACACGAAATCCTTAATATAAAAATACACAGCGGAAAAGAAAACCATTTAAAACAGTTTAAGATAAAACGGTAAGACTTGGAATCTTAGAAAAGAATCCAACGCACCCCTCGAACTACACAATCCGGCACCGCGCACTCACGTCCCCACTTCGACACCCCACGAGCATCCTCGCAGTGCCGCACGTGCCAACTACATGTCACTATGTCTCGCGCACGCTCACAGCGCCGCGTGCCCCATGCACCCTGCCACTGTACAGCACGTCTGCGCGCACGCCCTCACCCGGCGTCGCACGACCCGTGAGCACCCGCAGGGCCGCGTGCCCCGCGCACCTGCGATCACGCCGCACTCCTATGCTCATCTACCCTTCTCTAGCATTCACTATTCACATCTCAACCCATTCCATATCCCCTCGACTCTCAACCTCACTCCAGAATTCGGCAGAGTAACGGCTAAAAACTGACTATCCCAAAAATTTAAAACCCTGCACACAGTTCACCAAAACTAACAGTGTCTATCTATCCATCATTTAGAGAAATCACTATAATCAAATCAAAGTATGAAGACAACGAAAATCCATCAAATACAAATGAAGAAAGTCCCAAGTATAGAGTAATATCATACTCTAACATGAAAAATATCTGCGTACGTCACCAAAATCACACGCACTCCATATACCTACACACTGACACATATACACCTCATCTCATCGACTATACATAATCATCACAAAAAGAAGAAAACCTCCAAAACCAACCATGCCACAACCTACCAACTCCACGGGTCGGGTCGCCCTAACAAAAATCCGCCATCCGGTGCTGTGCTCGCACGCCGCCAACCATCCTACACCTCTGGACTAGGCACTCGAGGCTCACCAGCAGTATCGTCAGCACCTACACCATAGAACACACAGCATAAGCCTAACGCTCTGTAACTAATGCGATATGAAAGTAAAAGCCGACAATGCAATCCTATCACATGCAGTCTCTACACTCACACTCATGTTGTCACATCTGTGACGCGTAGTGCAGCCACAACAGGGTAAGGAGGAACCTCACGCCACCCTACACCCTGGCATGTCGCCACCGTCCCGGACTCCCCAGCAACGAGGCCCACAAGCTACACACACGCATCACAACACGGCAACCACATCAAGGTAAGGGTGTACCTCACGCCACTCTACACCCTGACACATCGCTCCTGTCCCAGCCTCCGCAGCACGGGGCCACAGTTGCCACACACACACGTTTCGCGACAGACCAGCCAGCCCACCCCTCGAGTAGGATCCGCGATTGGTGTTGCACCGGCCCACACACTAGTAGGATCCGCTGTACCACTGCCCATATCCTCACCGCCAACACATTCACGCCGCACGACGGCCCAGCCGGCCCACCCCTCAAGTAAGATCCGCGACTGGTGAAGCACCGGCCCACACACTAGCAGGATCCGCGGTACCACCGCCACACATCTCACCTTATACATCAAAACATGCTAAAAATCATTTTCGTTCACGTTTTTTTTTTTAAATATGATGCATGTCAAACAATACGTACGCACACCACAATCAATCACATAAACCCTAAAGTTCTACAATGTAGGCCCATTTGGGCAAAACACATGCATACACTACTTACCTGGCGTTCTTAGCTATTCGACCCAACCCGATCGATTCCGTTTTCCTGAAATTCTAAAGCATAAAGTTATAAGTTATCATTCACGATTTACAATTCCAATCACAACCACCACATATAACCAAATCCACAAATTTCTATTTTTAAACACTAAAGAAACAACTATAAGATCATCAACTGTAACTCTATGCACTTAACTTCCAAATCAACAACTAAGCTAATCTTTTCACTTAATATCCATCAACCAACATGAACACCACCTAATATTCAATATCCAAACATAATAGAACTCAAAACATGTGCATATAACCTCTATCTCAAAACACCCATCATTCTATAATGCACAATCTAAAAAAATGAAATCCATTTCAAATAATTATCCCAATGGTAGGTCATCATCCACACAACCACAATCAACCACCCTAACAATTTAACACTTCAATCAATTTCAACCATGTAACTCAATATCAAGGAATTAAAATTGAAATTATCACAACTCAACTTTCAAAATTTGTCATAAATCTCGTCCAACTTCAAAAATTCAAAACAAATTGAATATAAGTCCGAATTCAATGATTTAAAATGCTAAGGGCGCCTAAACGAGTTTATTTCAACATGGTGAAATCCATTTGTCAAAAATCAAACTCAATTAATAGAAGAAAATCAAAAACCGAATCTGCCCGGTAATCGTTTCACAGCTTTTCATTCCACTTTGAAAATTCATATCAAATCGTATATTTGGCCGAATTTGATGATTAGACATGTTTTCAAAACCTTATAAGGTCTAGTTTATGCTGGTGAAATCTATTTTCCAAAATCAAAGCATAATCAATGGCAGAAACATCAAAACCGAACTGTCGGCTGAAATTTTCCAGTTTTCGCACAATAAATTCTAAAATTCATAACTCATTCAATCCTTACCCGATTTCAACGATTCAAGATACTACGTAACCCTAATTATGTCCACTTTGACGTGGTTTCATCCATTTGCAGAAAACCAGACTCGATATATAGTAGAAAGTCAAAAACCGGAGCTGCCCGAACCTATTCACAGATTTTTGTCTTTATCAAAGCTTTGAAAATTCATAACTTCCTTTACGATCATCGAAACAACTCGATTCCAAAGCCAAAAGTTTCCTTAAAGTATCTAATTCAACATACTATAATAGTTTTTAAAATGAAAAACCAGAGCTCAGGTGCAAAATGCGAAAACCAAGCTGCCCAATCCGAAACCCTAGATTTTTTATTGGCCAAAACCATAAAAGAAAGAGAAAACTTACCGAAATCGAAGAGAGGGCCGTTTTTAACACGGGACAAAAGGAAGACGAAGAGGAGAGGGAGCTGCGTTCTTCGAGGGAGGAAAAATGGACGAGCTGGTTCCTCTTTCGTGCAAAACTGAGAAAAAATGAAACAAAAAAAAGGAGAGGAATAACAAAAACAGAGAGGGAAGGATGCGGAAGAGAAGAATAAGGGAGGGGGAGGGAAGAAGGCTGCGGGGGAGGGGCGGGAGTGAGGTGATAGCAGATGGGTTTATTGTTTTTTTGTTTTTTTATATCAATAATAATAATAATAATAATAAACTTAATTACTAAATCGTCCTCAACCTCTATTTTTTTTGTTAAACGGTCAATCAGTTTGCTTCCGGTTGTAATTTTATAATTTTCTCTTTTCCATTAGCTTCAAAATAATCTTTTACTTAACAGTATAAATTTTCCTCTCTTGATTCTGATTAAAACTCCGCCGTCTACCAATACGAAAATCTAAAAATCATTTTAACAAAAAATTTCAGGGTGTTACAAGATCTATAGGACATACACGAACAATACTTCACAAGAAATACATTTATCAAATTCAAAATGGATTCGACCGCAAAAACACTCGGATGTGATTAATTTTTCGTAAGGATATTGAATAGTTACAGTCAAACAATTTGCGTGGGATAAAGTAATGGTGAAACTTTGACCAATGTATCTTGCAGCTCGTACTGTTTGTTGACCATAATTCATGAACCCAGTTATCATAGGGCACATATTGTAATATCTATGAATAATTTGATGTTTATTTCTTTTTCTTGGTTGAGATAAGTCGTGAATATAAAACATTATATTCCTTTATAGTGAAAAGAGTTCGAAAGAAGTTGTTAATAATAAATTACCAATAGAAATAGGTAAAAGAAATTTCCATCCAAGATTTAATAATTGATTCATTCTTAGTCTGGGTAAAGTCCATCTTGTTGTTATAGAAATGAACAAGA
>CM039525.1:8212252-8362036 GCA_022433055.1 Begonia peltatifolia | reverse complement strand
TATCAAAACATCGGCTTTCTAAATTTTCATAAGGTCCCCCTGGAATTTTTTCCAAAGCCTGTTAAATAATTTTTATGGATTCCGTCATTTGACCAAGTCTAACTAAATAACGAGCTAATGAATGTCCTTCTTTTTGCCATTAAACTTCCCAATCAAATTCGTCATAACACTCATAATGATCAACTTTATGAAGATCCCATTGTATTCCTGAAGCTCGCAGTATTGGTCCTGATAAATCCCAATTTATTATTTCTTCTCCACCAATAGTGCCTACGCCCTCAACTCGTTCTAAAAAAATAAGATATTTTGTAATAAGTTTTTGATATTCAACAACTTCTGTCAAAAAATAATCGCAGAAATCAAAACATTTATCTATCTAGCCATGAGGTAGATAAGCTGTGACTCCCTCGATACGAAAAAAATTATGCATCATTCTCATTCCGGTGACAGCTTCAAATAGATCATAGACAAATTCTCTTTCTCTGAAAATATAGAAGAAAGGAGTCTGTGCGCCAATATCGGTCATAAAAGGGCCAAGCCATAACAGATGAGAAGCTATACGACTTAACTCCAATATAATAACTCTGATATAGCTGGCTCTTTTTGTAATAACCTAGAAATTTTGAATTTTGAATTTTTAACTTCTGAGATTTTAATTTAATCTCAGTCGGAGTTTTGAGAAATGTTTCAACAAGAAAAGTTAAATTATAAGACTCGAGCTTACTTTTGCGATGGAGTTCGGAATTTAAAGTTGGAAAGTCGAGAAATTAACGAAATTACGAGAGATTAAAACACGTGAGGGCATTTAAGTGAATTATTATTGTTTAAAAAAAATAAAAAATATTAACATCCGAATGGCTTCGGGAAGAAGCCATTCGGCTGGTTTCTGCAAAGCGCCCGAGAGCGATCGTGTGGGGGAGAGCATTCTGTGTGCCGAAATCGGAGCTACGATCAACTGCCGACAAGCGCGAGTGTGAGGGGAGAGCTGCGAGCAAGTGCTGCTGTTCCGACAAACCGGAGTTGTCCAGTTTCTGCTGCTCGAGCTCCCAAAAGGTAAGGGCACGAGCGCCTTCAATCGTCGACTGAGGGAGTGAGTCTACATCCAATTCTGCCGCCAACGACCAGACGTGTTGCGGGAGTCCTTCTCCCACCCGAGTGCCGGACGCCACCACTTTGTAAGTCTTTCTCTCCCTCTGCTGTCCTATCCGAATTGACCGAGACTGAGGTTCCGCTCCCTTGCGTTTTTCTTTTAATTTGGCTACAAATGTGAGGGGATTAAGAGGGTGAGCATGTAGGTTAGCAAGTGGACAGCAGTAGACCGGTGAGAGGGAGAAAAACCGAGGGAGAAGGTTGAGCTAAAATTCAAATTTTGTGCTTGAATTTCTGATTTCGGGTTAGATTGTGCTTGATAGGTTGAAATGTGAGTGTTCGGTGCGGAGAACTTGCGAGATTTGCTCGAAGTTGAGATTTCGGCTATTTTTCGTATAAAAACAGCTTCTGTTTTTAACTGTTTTGGCTAGGCTTAAGTTGATTATTTTAAATTCTGTTTTGTGGGTTAAAAATAGGTTGTTAGAGGAACATGTGGCCGCTGGAATCGTTCGATTCCGACATCCGACGCAAAAGTTATGCGCGTCGGAAGTTTAGGCCGGATTTTGGTCCAAGTCGAATTTGAGACCATTTTTCATGGAATTTCAACGTGTGATAGGGGCATGCCTGTTTTGGTGCGTAAAAGCGGAATCGAGTGAGTTTTGGTTGAAGAAAAACAAAGGTTGAAATTTTATAAAAAAAAATGGCTCCTAAGGGGACGTTTAGCCACTTGAATCGTTCGGTTTTTGGCATTTTTCACCTGTCTGCAGCTTACCGTTTTAAAATCCGTTTCGGGATGTTAAACTAGGTTCCTAAGGGGACGTTTAGCCACTTGAATCGTTCGATTCCGTTGACAGACGCAAAAGTTATGCGCATCCGAACGTTGGGCTGATATTCGGCCAAACCAAACCAATGGACCGTTTTAGTTGGAATTTCATGAGTGTAGTTAGAGAAGGTTATTTGTAGCTAATTGGTGAATGTTGAGATAAATACTGATGAGAAATTGGTTGTGTTTTAGGTTGAGGTTTTCTTTTGGCGAACCTGTGCGTCGAGCGAGCTTAGGATGCCAGGTAAGTAGTGCATGCATGTGTTTTGCCCAAGTGGGCCTACACTGTAGAACTTTAGGGTTTATGCGATTGATTGTGGTGTGCGTGCGTATTGTTTGACATGCATCATATTTTTAAAAACGGGAACGAAAATTATTTTTAGCATGTTTTGATGTATGAGGGGAGACATGGGGCGGTGGTACCGCGGATCCCGCTAGTGTGCAGGCCGGTGCTTCACCAGTCGTGGATCCTACTCGAGGGGTGAGCCGGCTGAGGCGTCATGCGGCATGAATGTGTTGACGGTGAGGATATGGGCAGTGGTATCGCGGATCCTACTAGTGTGTGGGCCGGTTCAACACCAGTCGCGGATCCTACTCAAGGGGTGGGCCGGCTGGGCTGTCGCGAAACGTGTGTGTGTGGCAACTGTGGCCCCATGCTGGGGAGGCTGGGACGGGGGCGACGTGTCAGGGTGTAGAGTGGCGCGAGGTACACCCTTACCCTGATGTGGTTGCCGTGTGGTGATGCGTGTGTGTAGCTTGTGGGCCTCATTGCTAGGGAGTCTGGGACGGTGGCGACGTGTCAGGGTGTATGGTGGCGTGAGGTTCTTCCTTACCCTGGTGCGGCTGCACTACGCGTCACAGATGTGACAACATGAGTGTGAGTGTAGAGACTGCATGTGATAGGATTGCATTGTCGGCTTTTACTTTCATATCGCATTACTTAGTGAGCGTTAGGCTTATGTTGTGTGTTCTGTGGTGTAGGTGCTGACGATACTGTTGGTGAGCCTCAAGAGCCTAGTACAGAGGCGTAGGATGGTTGGCGGCGTGCACCCGAGACACCGGATGGCGGATTTTTGTTAGGGCGACCCGACCAGTGGTGGTGGTAGGTGATAGTGGATTTATCATTTCATGTTGGGTATTTGTGTAGATAGCGGGGTTGTATAGACATTGATCTTTTGAGATTGTATAGAGGGGTTGTAGTGTTTTGGGGGACTTTCTTCATTTGTATTTGTTGGGTTCTTGTTGTTTTCTTACTCTGATTTGGTTATGGTGATTTCTCTGGATGATGGATAGATAAACATTGTTGGATTATGGTGAATTGTGTGCAGGGTTTAAATTTTGGGATAGTCAGTTTTTAGCCGTTACTCTGCCGAAATTTCGGGAGAGAGGTTGGGAGTCGAGGAGATACGAAATAGGTTGAGGTGTGAACAGTAAATGCTAGAAAAAGGTAGATGAGCGTGGAAATGCGGCGTGATTGCATGTGCGTGGGGCACGCGGCCCTGCGGATGCACACGGGTCATGCGGCGCCGAGTGAGGGCGTGCGCGCGGACGTGCTGTACAGAGGCAGGGTGCGTGGGGCACGCGGCGCTGTGACCGTGCGCGAGATACAGTGACGTTGGGTTGGCACGTGCGGCACCGCGAGGGTGTACGCGGGGTGTCGGAGTGGGGACGTGAGTGCTTGGGACCGGACTGGGTAGTTCGTGGGGTGCGTTGGATTATTTTCTAGGATTTCAAGTCTTACCGTTTTATCTCAAATTGTTTTAAATGACTTTCTTTTCCGCTGCGTAGTTTTATGTTGAGGACTTCGTGTTTCCTCTTCGGGACGTTAGTTGTTTTTCGAATCGAGTCGAAAAATTTTCATACTCACAAATGTTCTTTTGAAAATGATTTGAAAACGAAAGGGGTATTGAATTGAGTTAGTTATGTCAAGTGTTAGTGTGTAGATGCACTGTAGCGCACCGAGAATGCGGGGTTTCTCGGGGTGTTACAATATGTGGCTATGAAATAGGGATTAAGTGGAACAGAATTGACGGGGTGGTAGAGTCGTGAAAACACTTGTTTCTTCCATATTTTGGACCTTAGCTCCATGGAACAATATATTACTGCTGAAACATGGAAGAATGGAAATCTTAGATCAAAACATTATGTATGGATGGTATGAACTGCCTAAACAAGAATTCTTGAACAGTGAACAACTAGAGTTATTACTCACTACATCAAAACATTTCCATTAATGAAAGATGTAAATAATTAATGAAAGTTGTAAATCCATTGGAAAATAAAAAATACGCATGCCGAATGAAATGGGTGTTGCTATCTATTACAATAACGAATCATTGGTTTAACTGAATAACTAAATAAAATAGATTGACCTTTCTCTTCATCTCAGGTCAACGAATCTTCTCCATTGAAAGATCCCCTATATGGATAATACACATTCCAGTTGACCGAGCCTAATTCTAATTGTTTTGTTCCGAAGGGGCGAGTCGTCCTATTCAGATATTCACGATCAAGAAGTACTGGATTCTCTTTCGGGTAGGCCCTGAAAGGAGAAGGAAGGCTAGAATGCCAACAGGCGTCTATTATTGAATTCACCTGACCCGATAGTGCCCTTTTTGGTGTAATAACCCAGGAATTTCGAATTTTATTTTTAATTTCTGGAATTTTTAGTTTAATCCCGGTCGGAGTTTTGAGAAATATTTCAACGGAAAAGATTTGAATTATAAGACTCGGAGCCTACTTTTGCGAAGTTTTTCGGAATTTAAAGTCGAGAGGTCGAGAAATTAACGAAATTCGGACGATTGAAGCACGTGAGGGCAATTTGGTAATTTATATTTTTATTATTTAAAAAAAAATAAAATAAAACAAACCACCCGAATGGCTTCGGGAATAAGCCATTCGGCTGGTTTTCTGCGAGCAACCGAGAGCGCCGAGAGCAAGCGTGCAGGAGAGAGCGGTCGTGTGCGGAGCTGTGATCGACGGCCGGCGAGCGTGGGTGCAAGGTGCGGGTTGCGAACAGGTGCTGCTGTCCCGATGAACCGAAGCCATTCGGTTTCAGCAGCTCGAGTTCCGGAGAGAGCCGAGAGTGAGACGCGGGAGAGGGGAGGAAAATCCTCGAGTTTCGATTCTTCGGTAGACGCGAGTGGGCGTTGGGGAGACTGCCGGAACTGGGTGTTCGGCTGTGCATTGCCTAAAGTTCTACAGTGTAGGCCCACTTGGGCAAAACACATTCATGCACTACTTACCTAGCGTCCTAACCTCGCTCGACACACAGCTTCGTCAAAAGAAAGCCTCAACCTAAAACACAACAAATTTCTCATCAGTATTTATCTCAACATTCACCAATTAGCTAAAAATAGCCTTCTCTAACTACACTCATGAAGTTTCAATTAAAACAGTCCATTGGTTTGGTTTAGCCGAATACCAGCCCAACATTCGGATGCGCATAACTTTTGCGTCCGTCAACGGAATCAAACGATTCAAGTGGTTAAACGTCCCCTTAGGAATCTAGTTTAACATCCCGAAACGGATTTTAAAACGGTAAGCTGTAGACAGGCGAAAAATGCCAAAAACCGAATCTGCCATTTTTTTTATAAAATTTCAACCTTTGTTTTTCTTCAACTAAAACTCACTCGATTCAGCTTTTACGCACCAAAACAGGCATGCCCCCTACCACACGTTGAAATTCCACAAAAAATGGTCTCAAATTCGACTTGGACCAAAATCCAGCCTAAACGTCCGACGAGCATAACTTTTGCGTCGGATGTCGGAATCGAACAATTCACGCGCCCACACTTTCCTCTAACAACCTTTTTTTAACCCACAAAACAGAATTTAAAATGATCAACTTAAGCCTAGCCAAAACAGCAAAAAACATAATCTATTTTTATACGAAAAATAGCTGAAATCTCAACTTCGAGCAAATCTCGCAAGTTCTCTGCACCGAACACTCACATTTCAACCTATTAAGCACAATCTAACCCGAAATCAGAAATTTAAGCACAAAATCTGAATTTTAGCTCAACCTTCTCCCTCGGTTTCTCTCCCTCTCACCGGTCTCCTGCTAACCACTTGCTAACCTACACACTCACCCTCTTAATCCCCTCACATTTGCAGCCAAATTCAAAGAAAAACGGAAGGGAGCTGAACCTCAGTCTCGGTCAATTCGGACAGGACAGCAGAGGGAGAGAAGGACTTACAAAGTGGTGGCGTCCGACACTCGGGTGGGAGAAGGACTCCAGCAACACGTCTGGTCGTTGGCGACAGAATTGGACGGAGACTCACTCCCTCGGTCGATGATTGAAGGCGCTCGTGCCCTCACCCTTCGGGAGCTCGAGCAGCAGAAACTGAACAACTCCGGTTCGTCGGAACAGCAGCACTCGCTCGCAGCTCTCCCCTCACACTCGCGCTTGTCGACAGTTGATCGTAGCTCCGATTTCGGCACACAGAATGCTCTCCCCCGCACGATCGCTCTCGGGCGCTTTGCAGAAACCAGTTGAATGGCTCCTTCCCGAAGCCATTCGGGTGTTATCATTTTTTTATTTTTTTTATTTTAAACAATAATAATTTACTTAAATGCCCTCACGTGTTTTAATCTCTCGTAATTTCGTTAATTTATCGACTTCCCGACTTTAAATTCCGAACTCCGTCGCAAAAGTAAGCTCCGAGTCTTATAATTTAACTTTTCCCGTTGAAACATTTCTCAAAACTCCGATCGAGATTAAATTAAAATCTCAGAAGTTAAAAATTCAAAATTCAAAATTTCCGGGTTATTACACATATTTTTCCGGCTAAGGAATGGGAAACCTTTCTCTTGTTACCTGAATCAAATTTGCATTTCATCCGGGAAAAGCCATCTTTTTCTCAACAATGTCTTTGTCATTTGATCCAATAGCGTTCCATTAGATAGGAACAGATTTAGTAAATACTGATAACTCTCAGATGGAGCATTAGAACGGAAAAATCCATTAGATAATGAACTATTGGTTCTAAGCCGTCTCTGGTGATGAATCAACAATCCGAAATGCTTTTCTTGCGTATTCTTGATAAACCAGCGTTTATATATAGATGTAGTAAGATCTGTTTGGGAAGTAAGAAGCCCCTTTGACATCTCTTCATATGGAAAGAATTCTCGATGTGAAAACACAGAGACAAAAGGCTGATCTTTGAATAGGAAAGAGAGTGGATCTGTAGGATCCCAAATGAATTGGCTTATTCAAAAAAAGCCTTGTTCTTTGGAAGAACTATCTCGTGTCTGGTACTGCGCAGTTCCACTCTGCAAGAACTCCGAATCATTCTTTTGAAGCTCATCCTCTTCATCATAAATGATCCGCTTGCCCCGAAATGGGCTAGCCCAATACGGAAATCCCAATGAATTGGGCCTTTCGATACAATCAAATAGAAAGCCCCAAGGGCGCCACATTCTAGGAGCCCAAACTACGTGATTGAATAAATCCTCCTCTATCTATTGCGGGTCGAGGACTCCTTCTCCTTCCCCTTCTTCAAACTTTGATTCGTATTGTTCATAGAGAAATCTCTGATCAACGATAGAACAAGATCCATTTTGCATCATATCTAAGGGATTCCTTGGTTCGATTGTCAAATCGACTGCAATCTTTTTCTATCCGTGAGGATCCCACCAGAGCACCTTCTACTTCTAATAGGCCATGAACTAGATCAGAATCATTCTCAACGAGTCCATAAGAAGTGATCCCATTTTTTTCATCGGATCCGGGTAGAGACCAAAGGTCTTGAGCAACCAATCCAGCATAACAACTCAAAAGATGAAGGAGTATCGTTAATTTCTTCATGCTCGATCCAAGTTCGAAGTACCATTTGTACAAATAAGAACCCCTTTCGTTACATGATTTATTCTTCACATAGATAGATATAGGATCTATGGAGCAATTACTTATAAGTACATTTTGTGCAACAGTCTTTCCTATCTGATAGAAAAGGATCCGATGATCCTGAACCGATCTTACCTGGGATCGCAAATCCCAAGTTTTTCTATGAAGAGTAAATCTAATTATATTAGTGTCTATAATTGATTTCTTCTGCGTAATACTAATGGATAAGGCCTCATTGGTAAGTGCTACAAGATCTCGTACATTGGAACCCACGGTTATGGACCCGAATCCATTAGTATGGAACATTTTCTTTTCCAAGTGAAATCCCCTAGTATATGAAAGAGTGAAAAAGTGCTTTCGTTGTTATGGAATAAGAAGCCTTCGTATTTTAATGTATGTATTTAATTTATTCGGAGCTATTAGAGCAGGATCTACTTTTTTGGGAATAGGAGTCGACGCAATAACAAGAATATTTCTAGTGGAACATCTTTCACAATCCCTGGAGAGATAGTTCACTAATAGACCGAGGGATAAGTAATTCGACTCATTCACATCTAGATCATGAATGTTTGGAATCTATATTATGCAAGGAGACATTGCTTTTGCTAATTCGAATTGAAGGGTGATATAAAATCGGTCTATTTCCGGTATCATATCCATAGTTAGCGCATTCATCATAGTTAAAAGCTCCAGCTCCATATCAAGGTCACGGTCGATATCGTCATTATCATCAATATCGCCACTATCATCAATAAGAAAACCCTTAAGTTTGTTATCTAGGAACTTGTTCAGAAATACTGTAATGAAAGGAAAATAGGAGTTTGTCGCTAGGTATTTGACCAAATAGCATCGTCCAGTTCCTATAGAACCTATCGCTAAAATACCCCCAGAGGGGGATAGGGCTAAGCGGAGCGAAAAGGGTTTTCGATAAGATGGGAAATGAAAACCATTAGCCCCACACGAGGTTTGTGAAAAGTGATTGTCTGATAATGAGAAAGGAATGTCCGTCTTTCTGCTAAACAGGATGTATTAAACTCATAATTCATTAGATACTTTTTATTAATGTCAACTAAGTATCGTAAGTAAATTGCTCCTGGTTGTTCAATAATTTGATAACCAGAGTCATTCTTTGATAAATGATCACTATGAGTCACTCTCAATAGAATTTGATCAATCTTTGTTTTTGTCGTTAAGGTGGAGAACTGAACCAAGAATTCTCTTTCTTTTTCATCAATCGAATCACTGTTCGAGACCCAAGATTCTATTTTATCATCAATCCAATCACCGTTCACATTTTTTCTTTTTCTTATCAATGAATATATCTCTTTACTTGTATGACTTAGATGTCTCGTATTTCTCGAAAAAGCGATTCGATTGATGGGATTTGTATGATACTTATGAGATCGATGAGATTTATATTCCAATCTTTTTTCTTAAAACGTATTGATTTGACCCCATAAACGGGACCACAACCCTATAGCATGTTGCCACCAGAAGCAGAACCTCATATTTCTTCTAGAGAATCTCCTAGTTGTTCCAGAGCAACTAGAAAGAGATTCTTTGACCAGAAAGAATTCAATTCAGATGTGGGATACCTATCCAGAAGTTTTTGCAACTCAATCATGTATGATGGAATCATCAAAGATTGACCTTTTCGAACTCGGTCTGTAACTTACTATAGGCTCGAGAAACAAAGAGAAGATGTGTACGAACGCGATATCCAGCAAGAAGAAGAAGGAAAAGGATTGAATAAAGGAACTTCCGAACATTTGGCGATCTCAGACGTGTCGATATCAATGGTGACTCATTATTTCGATGAATCATTTCTTCGAACATAAGAAGATTATGTAAACACTTACTCGAAATCTCACTTATCAGATTCCATTAGAGAAGACACCATTTTTTGCCATGATATATCTGATCCATGCATAATATCATGAAAAATGGATACCCATTTTTGGCTGCTACTTAATATCGGCAATAGGTCTGAAAAAGTATCTAAAAATAGAAATTATAGATATTTGTACCCTGTCGAAGTAAGGAACCATGGCATATATGTTTGGAATAGATTCCATTTTGACAGAGTTGAAAAAGCACTATCTCGTTGAAAGGTTCTATACATCCACCCTTTCACAAGGCATTTCTTTAGACAAAGACTCGGATGGTAAATATTTCTCAAAACATGGAGTGTGAATCAAACCCATGTTTGAATTGAAATTCAGATACTGAAGCAAGTTCTTCCCCTCTGAATCAGATAGTCATATCTAAAAGAAGTTGACAATAAGTTCTTTCAAAATTGACTATTTGTCCCTCTGTTAGAGGTGTTCCAGAAATGTCTGCGATCGAGGAAATAGCTCTACCAACGAATGGATCGGATCGAATTGGAAAATGGAAAGATTTGTACAAGTTATACCTTCCGTCACCACTTTGTGGAAAATCATTAGGTATAAATATGTTAGATACCTGTGACTCGATTGGTGAAATAGTATCTCTCTCCAAAAAAACATGTTTTTTTTTACTGCCGCACAAAGAAAATTTTTTGTTGCGAATGAACAAGATATTATGGAATTGTCCATATGTAAAATCATAATTGTTAATACGGGCCTTTTCCACATAATCCACATAAAAAGGGAATCTTTTGTTACAATAGAAGCAGAAGTGATGTGGATTATTCAAGAATCGAAGTCGATTTTCTTTATAAAAAGAAGATATCAATGAACTTCTATAAAATGGTTTCACGGGATTTAGCCAATTGTCTTGATCGTGGGATATCATTGAGAAATAGGAATCCGTGTTATCAAAAGATTTCCTGCGATTGTTTCTAGTATGGAATGAGTCAATCATCCACTTTGGTATCTTATTGAACCAAAATGATGATATTGTTCCTCCATTGAGCAAGAATTTGGATTTTTGGGAAGTATCATGATCATCCAATAAGAAGGATTTCCATTTTTTTAAATGAACAATTTGAAGACCTATTAATTCTAACAACTGATTGCAGAGTTGATCATTCGGACCTTTCAATTCATAGATATAGATATGGATCTCGGACCTATTAATGGGGATATTCCCAAAACTCACAAAGGAAAAAGGAATGAGTTAGACAAAAAGAGAAGTAACTTGGACAAAAAGAAACGAAGTGACTTAGACAAATCTTTTTTGTCGATAACCTCAGACCAATCAATTGAATATTGATTAATATGTAATCGATCGAACACTACTTGAAAATGAAAATGGCTCTTCTTCTCAGAAATGAAATGTTCCTGGAAATTCTTTCTCCCATTGGACCATTTGTATCTATACGCATTAGGATCTCGATTCATGGATCTCTCGGTTCGAGAAATAAAAATAAGAGGATCGAACCATTTCTTCTGACCCTTTTTCAAATTTGATAAATGTTGGTTGATCGTATATTTCATTATAGTTCTATGATTCAGAGTATCATTTCCTATTTGATCCATTTGAATTCCATATTCGAAGTTGTGATCGGATGTATTGAATCGATTCAATACATTTATTATGTACCCATAGGTGTTATATTAGATTTGAATCAGATTTCGGATCAATCTATATTGATTGACTGCCTCCATTATGTTGTTGCTAGCAAATACCACTTTTTTTTTGTTTTGGATCTTCCAAAGCGGAAGTTCGGATCCATTTTTTTCTGATCCTTCGATAAACAGATTCATTCTCTTCATAAAAAATAGGAGGTACAACCAATAAATATTTCTTTTTCGATTCATCCCTGAAGTTGAATACCTTATTCAAGAATTGTTTTTGATCCAATCCGTAGGAATCAATAGAAAAGGCAAATCCCTTATGATACACCAGATCCGGCTCGGTTATTGATAGAGTGAATAGATTTGCCATTTCTCGAAATCTCTCTTCTGATTCAAAATCGTGGTGTAACGTGTATCCCCTCCTGTTCCGGTCATGGCATAGATGAAATAAATCAAAAAATGAATTTTTGTTCAAGAATGAAATCTTATTGGAACTGTCCATATCCAGTTCATCCTTCGAAACCATATCACATCCCAAATTGGATTAAATAGGATGAATTGAGACGGTATTTTGTAAATACGTAACTATCTTGAATATATTAACTATTTCTTTATTTTCCAATCGCCTGGAAGGGACAAAAGAAACATCTTGTTCTTTCTTCAACAATTTCTGATCTCTAGTGGACCTCTCAATAGGATTTGAACCCAGATGAAGTTTTGACCATCTATCAGAGAAAAAAGAACGCATGGATCTTGTAGGATTCCCAAGAAATTCTGCGATTTCTTCCGGAAGCAGATGATTATTCAGCTGCTTCTCACGTTCCGTGAATAGCCGGGACATTGAGGAATATCCAGAAAAGCATTTAGGGAATCGGTCTGATTCTATCTCTGTTTGTTCCGTTTGAAGAAAGGAAGGATCCCAAAGAATCAATTTTTTTTTTAGTTGTTGAATCTCTCTTTGATTGATCAATGTGTGATATTCCGAATCCTCATTCCTAATACGCACATAATTGAGACATCTAGATATGAGATACGGGTAGAATGATCGTAAGTGAAGAGGCATAGCTAATCATAAAGAAGTTAAGGACTGGATTTAAGATTTTGCATGCTAGTATGTATGTCGGAATAGTAAAATATATGTAACTATATCGGGAGATTTAAATTAGTGGAAACATGATAGGGAAATCTAGGAATGAGTTGTGAGTTTAAGTGCATAGATTCTAATACTCTTGGACGAAGGTGTACGTATTAAATGATATTTGTTTGAAGCTCTAATTGAGAAAAATTTTGAAGAGCTACGTCAGTAAGGTGGTGGATTACCGACAAGGATTTTGTAGTAACTTAGTTTACCCTATGGAAATCAAGGACTTAGAAATCATTAATTAAGATATTTAGTCGAAACAAATATTACTCGAAGAGATTTAGAGTAGTACTTTATCAGCGGTGCTAAGCATGAGTTTGAAATTTAGAATTTGGATGAAATTTCGTTGAGAGGGACGTAGGGAAGAAATTCCGTTAGGTGATTTCGGGAGTTGAGGTTATGGTGAATTGAATAAAGTCACCTATTGGGTTAGAACTGAGAACTTAAGAATTTGATGAGATTTAGAACAACAGTATAGTATGATCTATAACAAATTTGCAAACAATATGATTGATGGGCAAATTATTATATGGAAGTGACAAAAATATTCATAATTGGTTTGAGGATAGAATGAATAGCTTAGAATAATTCGATTATGAAGCCTTTAAAGATGATTAGGATAAATGATTTAGAGGTTGAGTAAATTCTAGCCAATGGAACTTAGATATGGACTTAAGATAGAAAACTTTAAGGAGTTAGACTATAGTTGGTTAAGGTAATGAACGACGTACAGGATTGAGTCATGGGAATTGGATAATATTCAATGTAGAGTTAGGGATGCAGATACTTAAAATTAGATGTTGCAAACGTGATCGTGAAACTGGAATCGGATAGATGGTTTTAGAGGTCATTGACAGGCGGACCATAAGGTTAAGGTCTTATTGGGTGAACCACTAAAGTTTTGAGATATAGATGGAAATCAGGAAGTAGTTGGATGAAACGAATTTGAGGATAAGTAAAATGATCACACGTTGAAAAATGAATTTGATCATAAGGACGCCAAAGGATATTGTGGTAGGTCGTGAGTTTCTTGATGTGTTCTTGGATGATTTGCCCGATTTACCCCTAGACTAGTCGAATTTGTGATTGACATATATCCTAGTGCGGAGCCAATATTGAAGAACCCTTATAGGTTGGCTCCTCCTGAATTGAAGGAGTTGAAAAAGCAGTTGGAAGAATTATTAGAAAAAAAATTCATATGCCCGAGCTTTTCACCGTGGGGTGCGCCGGTTCTCTTTGTAAAGAAGAAAGACGGATCGCTCCGAATATGTATTTACTACAGGGAGTTGAATAAGCTAACCATAAAGAATAAGTATTCACTACCGAGGATAGATGACTTATTTGATTAACTCCAAGGAGTTCAGATTTTCTAGAAGGTAGATTTGAGATCGGGGTATTAACAGCTAAAGGTCAGATCGCAGGATATCCCGAAGACAGCCTTTCGGACTAGATACGAACATTATGAATTCTTGGTAATGTCGTTCGGGCTGACAAATGCCCCAGCCGTTTTGATGGACCTGATGAATCGGGTATTCCAAGGGGATCTAGATAAGTTCATCATTGTATTTATCGACGATATCTTGGTTTACTCCCGTAACGCAGAAGAACATAAGGAGCATTTAAAGGTGGTTCTAGAGACTTTGAAGCAGCATCGGCTGTATGCAAAATTTCCAAGTGCGAGTTCTGGCTGGATAAGGTCCAGTTCCTTGGACATGTGATTTTCGGTGGAGGGATATCGGTGGATGCAGCTAAGATACAGTCGATCAATGAATGGTCTCAACCAAAGAGTATCAGTGAGATTCGAAGCTTTCTGGGGTTAGCTGGCTACTACATGAAGTTTATTGAGGGGTTTTCAAGGATTGCAGCATCTCTAACTTGTCTGACAAGAAAGGAAGTCAAGTATGTATGGTCGGAAGACTGTGAGCACAGTTTCCAGATACTGAAGTAGAAATTGACTACAGCTCCAGTATTGACACTTTCGGTGATATATGAGAAGTTCAGTATTTACTGTGATGCTTCCAGAATCGGATTGGTTTGTGTCTTGATGCATAACGGAAAGGTGATCGTTTATGCTTTAAGTCAATTAAAGCCTTATGAGTGAAATTATCCGACCCATGATTTGGAATTAGCGGCGGTTGTGTTCGCGCTAAAGATCTAGAGGCACTATCTCTATGGACAGAAATGTGAGGTATACTCAGATAACAAAAGTCTGAAGTATATCTTCACTTAGAAGAAGCTTGTGAAGGACTACGACCTGAAGATCAAATATCACCCCAGCAAAGCCAATGTAGTGGCCGATGCATTAAGCCAAATTTTGACCTCAGCTTCAGCAATGCATGTCGAGATGTCTAAAGAGTTAAGTGCAGAATTTCAGACATTTGATTTGGAGCTAGTTTCAGATATAGCGGTAGAATTATCAGCCTTATCTCTGAAGCCGTGAATTCTTGAGAAAATTAGAGAACCCCAACTAGATGACCCAAGTACAACAAATTTAGGTCGAGCATAGCATCTGATGACAGAACCGAGTTCAGCTGTTCGAATGATGGGAATCCTTAAGTTCCAGAATAGGTGGTATGTTCCGAACAATAGTCAACTTCGGAAAGAGATTTTGTCTGAAGCGCACTCCTCAAGGTTTTCTGTTCATCCCGGAAGCACCAAGATGTACAGAGACCTTAGGCAATATTATTGGTGGCCTGGCATACAGAAGTCTGTGGCAAGGTACGTAGAGACATGTTTGATCTGCCAGCAAATCAAGGCTGAGCATTAGAGACCGGCTGGAAAGTTGCAACCATTGCCGATTCCAAAATGGAAGTAGGATCAAATATCCATGGATTTTGTCGTCGGGTTACCCCAGACGACAAAGGGATTTGATGCGGTGTGAGTGTTGTGGATCATTTAACCAAATCCGCCCATTTTCTAACGGTGAAGATGACATTTAATATGGACCAATTCGCTAACCTGTACATTCAGGAGATAGTAAGGTTACATGGAGTGTCGGTTTCGATTGTGTTGGACAGGGACCCGAGATTCACATCAAAATTTTGGAAGAGTCTGCACAAGGCAATAAGGACACAACTGAATTTTAGTACAGCCTTTCATCCTCAGACTTACGGACAATCTGAACGAACTATTCAGATTTTAGAGTATATACTTCGAGCCTGTGTATTAGAGTTCCAAGGTTCGTGGACTAAGTATTTTCCATTGGTGGAATTCTCGTACAACAACAGCTATCAGGCTACGACAGCTATGGCCCCTTACGAAGCTTTATACAGTTGGAAGTGTAGATCGCCCCTTTATTGGGATGAAGTCGATAAAGTCGGCTTGATTGGTCCAGAAATTGTGCTGCAAACAACTGACAAGATCAAGATTATTCGGCAGCAGATATTGACAGCTCAAAGTTGACAAAAGAGCTATGCTGATGGAAGAAGAAGAGAATTGGAATTCAAAGTAGGAGATGAAGTTTTCCTAAAGATTTCACTGTTCAAGGGTGTAATGAGGTTCGGGAGGAAGGGTAAGTTGAGCCCAAGATACATTGGACCATTCCCGATCACAAAGAGAATTGGAAGGACTGCGTACCAACTAGAACTGCCAGCTACCATGGAAGGAGTTTACAATGTTTTCCATGTGTCGATGCTAAGAAAGTGTCTCAAAGATCCGTTACACGTTGTGGTTCAGCAAGAGATTGAGGTACAACCAACCTTAGCGTACGAAGAAAAGCCAGTGGAGATTTTTGATTATGCAGTGAAGACACTACGCAACAAGGATATTCCGCTGGTGAAAGTAAAGCAACGTGGGAAAGACAACAGGATATGATGGATCGTTATCCTGAGTTGTTTAGGTAGTAAATTCTGAGTACAAAATTTTTATAAGGAGGGTGGAATGTAGCACCCATAACAGAGAATTTCTACTCTTAAGTAAAAGATTATTTTGAGGCTAATGGAGAAGAGAAAAATTTAAAAACCAATCGGAAGTGAACGGTATAACAGATTTGTTAAACGGTTAAGAGTTGATGGCAGTTTAGTAATTAGCTATTATTAAAAAATAAATTCTAATAAAAATAGTTGGTCTCTAGTAAATAGTTAATGTGTTAGTTGTTTAACGACAATAACGGAGTTAGCTAGGGTATCGGGTGATTCGGTGAAAACATAGGAGGAAAATTGAATGTAGATTTTAATCCGCATGTTGGTGCCTAAGCTAGGAATAGAAGTAGTTTAAGAAATTTGATGAGGAAGATTTAGCGTTGGGATAGCCAAACGCTTGAATTGTGGAGCGGTATCCAATCAGCCACGTTCGGCCAAGTTTGGATGTCCAATTAAGAAATAGATGAAACCATTGGAAACTAGACGTCCTGTGGAGTATGTAGCACATTGGATCGTCCAATTCGGACGAGTATTGGAGAAGTTGTGAATTTCCAAAGTTGGTCCGAGTGGGATTTCGAGTTTTGTGGAGAGTGTTGGTGTTGGTAGGAGATTATGACTTTCAAGCTAGGAATTTATGAATTGAATGAGTTAGAATTGATGGATGTATAATTTTGTAGGTATTTCCGGTTAGAGTACGAAACCATGAAGTACGAAGAAATTTCAAGGACGCTAGGTAAGTGATAGATTGATTGTGGTTTGCCTTCGGCCTACACTATGGAATGGTAGGATTGTTTGTTTGCTTTGATTGTCGTTTGATTGTTTGGTCAGTGATTTTGAACTACGAAAGACGAGTTTTAAGCATGTTTTGAATTGTGCATATGAAATGTAATCAAATAAGAAAAGATGTCACACATGGGTGAACGCTTCGTCGTTAACGTGCTAGTAAGAAAGCTCTAGGGGGTTCCCATGGATGAATGTACGTAAGATGACATGGTTTGTGAACGCCTTGTCGTTAACGTGCTAGTGATAAGGCACTAGAGGGTTCTATGATTGATGTTGTGAGAAGATTTGGTGTGGTCGTCCCGTGTATAATCATGATGTGTGCCTCCAATCTCGCTCCGTGGGTCATGGTGTAGCTGTCTTGAGTGAAACAGAATGTGCGCATACTTGACTAACACGTGGAAGTGAAAAATGATAATAATAAAAACGAAACAAAGTGTAGAAACTGCATGTGTTAGGGGTTGAGTTGTGCATTGATTTTTAATTCATACTCTATACTTGCTAAGCATTACGCTTACGTTTTGTGTTCCATGGTGTAGGTGACGACGAGCTTTCAAGTGAGTTGCTAGATGACGGACATGCCTAAGATGGTGTTGGTGGCGTTCGCCGTATGCCGGTGCAGGCAGGTGTTGGGGCGACTCGACCATGGCGGAATATAGGTTATAATATGATACTGTGATAGTTGGGATTGGAGTAGGGATTATGTTATATTTTGAAATTACTTGAAAGAAGTGTGTTTAAAAATACAGGTCTTTACTTTGTGGATTTAAATTGCAGGATTTTCATCGAATGTTTTCTATGAGCTGGTGTTATTTTATGCATATTGGTGTAAGATGTCTACCGAAGTCAACAAGTGTCGTCCAGTCAATGTAAAATGGAAGGAGAGTGTCGATCGCAACATTCGACAGGCGCGGGCAGAGCCGAAGTGAGTGTGGACCACTATTTATAGGTGTCGACTGGACAATGAAAAATGGTAGCGGTGTCAACCGCGATGATCGATCTGCACGGGCAGAGAGGCTCAAAGTGTCGACCTTTGAAAGCAGGTGTCGACCTCTCTCTGAGTTGATTATAGAAGTGTCGACCGGCGATTCTTAGTGTCGATTGACAAGAAGACCCGAGTGACACGCAGTGTCAACCGACGTTCGCCAGTGTCGACCGATGGGAAACCCCAGACGACCCAGGTGTCGACCGGTCGCTTTATTTTTATGTCTTAAAATATAAAGTTTATTTAAAACGATTTTAAATGATTTTTTCCACTGCTGCATTCTTAAATAGCTTTCAAAAAGTACTGGTTTAACTCGAGGAACGTAAATTTTAAATTTTATACGAATTTTGTTGGGGTGAGAAGCGAGAGTACGGTTGGCGACCCTGGTCTGGGGATGACTCGGGGGCGTTAAAGATGTAGTATCGGAGCAGTGAACGTGCCGGGAATTGTGTAGGATTCTCAGGGTGTTACAGGTTCATGGAATGTTTGTGATTTTAGTGACGCACGTGTACTCTTTATATGTGAGAGCTTGATAATGTCCTATACTGTGAATTTTCTTCATTTGATAGTTGATGGATTGTTGTAGTTTTATTTATTTTTAAAACTCTGATTTGATGGGGATCTCTAGATAGGTATTCTGAGAAGTTTGGTGAACTGTGTGTAGGTTCAGATTTTTGAGATAGTGATGTAGTCACAGGAGCAAACAAGGATAATCAATAAACAATAGAGAGCCAAGATCTATTGATGAACATAGGAGGACCAATGACGAGATCCAGAAAAAAGAAGATAAACAAAAGATTACAAATTTTAATCAAAGACATCCAAGAAAAAGAATCATCACAAGATGTGCAACGAGCCATAATATTACTAAGTGTTGATTAAGAAGCAATGATTGGAAAAGAAGCCCAAAGCGTAAGAGATGTCTAAAAAAATAAAGACTTCCCACATGGTCACTCAATATGAGACTATTATTATAGGCCAAATTCTTTAACTTCAAAGTTCTTACAACTATCACACCATTGGACTAAACCCACACGTTGAGTTAACCTCGAGACGTGCGGTACTTAAACCTAATTTCTGCGGCCACCATCCACTTGCACTACTCTCCAAATATCAATTTTTCTTTTCTTATTTTTCAGCAATTTTCCTATTATCTAATTAGGGTATTTTATTAGTTTCTAAATTATGTTACTTCCTTATTAAATTTATACCTTTATCTATTTAAAAGAGGCTTGTAATAGATTTATAAAAGAGGCTTGTAATAGATTTAAGGGACTTTTGATAATGAATTGATTTTTTTATGAAGCTTTTGCTTTTGAGGTGAGATCCTTATAATTTTCTTCTTAAGTTCTTGGATTAGAACTTGATCTTCTTGAAGTGTATTCTTGAAAAGATCGAACTTGATAGCTTAGGTTCAACCAACGAGTTTGGTTCGGGTCTAGCTACTCTTCTGATAACTTTGGTTCCATCGCTAACTTTCGATTGGGGTCAAGTTCCTTCTTCTTGTTCTTTTGAATCAATAAAGGCATAATTCCCTTTGATTTCCGCATTGCGTATTGGGTCTAAGATTTCTAATATCTTAGGTTTGTATCATTTAGTGTCAAAGCGAAGGTTCTTCGATTCAGAGAAGCTATCTTTATCGTTCTTGTTATTTTCTCTGTTCTTCTTTTCTTCTCCACGAAAAAACTTTTGATTCTTTTACTTTCATGTAATTTTCGGAAATAAAAAATCCAAAATTCAAAAAAAAAAAGTGAAGAGTTCTCGTTTGTTAATAACGAGAAACTCCTTTTGTAAGACCAATTGAGAATGAGATATCTTTGCTTGTCTCGAACCCTAGCATCCAAATCTCAATTCGGATTTCTATTTCTTCAAGTTTGCCAGGTTTAAAAAAAAAAAAAAATTCGTAAGAATACCTCATTAGCATCGAGGATTCACAACCGAAAACTATTCAAGCTTCTCAAAAATGTTATATTCAGAGATCGATTCTAGCAAACATCTTTAGTGGTTTGACTTTAATTTATTTTCGAAGTTGGATTTTAAGTTTGAAAGTTTGAAATTTTCACATTGCACTTGTTGGATTGCATCTTGATTGGCTTCTAACTTTAAGAACTTAAAGAAGAGATTGAGTGGTAAATGACAAGAGTGTGAGATTATCTTATAAAAGCCAAAATTTGGAGCAAAACACGAGTGGAGTGATATTGAACGAGTGTAAACACGTGAGGGAGGGGAGAGGTCTATTTAAATTTCTACATTTCAATTCAGTCATTTAAATTTCTGCATTTTGATTCATTCATTTAAATTTCGACCTTTTAATTAAGTCATTTAAATTCAGAATTTCAATTCAGTTATTTAGATTCCCGCAAATATAAATTTCGCAATTTACCTTTTGCGTTATTTATTTAAAAAAGAAAATTCGGAATCATGAGCGGAGAGAAGAATGAAATTGATATAAGGATGTTTATGAAGGCCATAAATGATCAATACGAGGCTCTTAATCGAAGGATGGAGCGTTTGGAGATACCGTCACCTACAAATCCTCGTGGACGAAAGTTTGATGACTACTACTATGACCCGGATGAAAAACCAAACTGAAAGGAAAGATACGATAGGAACGATAGAGAGGATGGAGATCTTAGCGATATCAAGGTCAACATCCCAATCTTTCAAGGGAAAAGTGATCCCGAAGCTTATTTGGAATGGGAAAGGAAAGTCGATTCTTTACTTGAGTATCGAAACGACACGGAGGAGAAAACTGACAGGTTGGTCACAATGGAGTTTACCGACTATGCCAGCATCTGATGGGATCAACTAGTCAAAACTCGGAGACGAAACGGAGAAACCCCAATCCGCACATGGGAAAGTGTTAAAACAACTATGAGAAAAAGGTATGTCCCGTGATATTATTATAGGGATTTGTGTCGAAAACGTCAAGGCCTTACTCAAGGATATAAAAGTGTGGTGGAGTATTATAAAGAAATGGAGATATCCATGATAAATGCCGACGTTAACGAACATGGAGAAGGCATGATGGCAAGGTTTGTGGGAGGGCTTAATCGAGAGATTGCCGACATAGTAGATTTGCAACACTATTTGGACATGGAGGAATTACTACACAAGGCAATAAAAATTGAATGACAACTAAAGGCCAAGAAACGTGCAATGGTAAACACGGCATCAAATAGTTCGTGGAAACCAATTGGAAACGAGAGAAGCCAAACCCGAGGGAAGACCACAAAGGGAAAATCGCGGCTAACAACTTCAACCCACCAAAAGGAAAGAGCGAGGTTTCAACATTAACTCAGACTAGAGAAGTCAAGTGTTTTCATTGCCAAGGATTTGGGCACATCGCATCAAATTGTCCCAATACGCGTGCGATGGTCTTTTTAGAGAATGACGATATAGAAAGTTTAAGTTCAAGCGATAACGAGATGCCATCACTCGAATATTGTAGTGATGTAGACGTAGAGGAACCAGTCAAAGGAGATTTATTAGTCATAAGGAGAGCCTTAAGTGTACAAATTAAGGAGGACGAAGACAAAGCCCCAAGGGAAAATATCTTTCATACTAGGTGTCATGTCAACAACAAGGTATGTAGCATGATCATCGATAGCGGAAGTTGTACAAACGTGACTAGTAAGTTATTGGTCCAAAAATTAAATTTGAAAACCAAGCGACACCCAAAGCCGTACAAATTGCAATGGTTGAGCGATTGGGGCGAAATCAGAGTAACAAGACAAGTAAACATCGCATTATCAATCGGGAAGTACAAAAATGAGATTTTATGTGAAGTAGTGCCAATGCAAGCAACTCACATCCTATTGGGGAGACCATGGCAATATGATAGAACGGTTAAGCATAACGGCTATAAAAATGAGTATTCGCTTACTCAAAATGGGAGGTTGGTAATACTAAAACCATTACCACCGCGAGAAGCAAGCTTGGATCAAGAGAGAATTGCCAAAGAAATCCAAACTGACAACAGTTTTAATGAAAAAGGTGGGAAAATGGCAAAAATGGCGTAGTCAAAAATTCAAGTATAAAAAAAGAGAAGGAAAAAGGCGAGAAAGAAAGAGAAGACAAAGAAGCCGATGAGAGAAAAGCCATAAATAAATAAAGTAAAAAAGGCAAAAAGAAAGAAAAGAAACCGAAAAAAGGGAGAAGTAACGAGGAAGAAGAGAGAAAAAAAGAGTGGACTTGTGAGGAAAAAAGAGGAGATGATTTTGTTACTCTACAAAGATGTTTATTTTTCCATTAACGAACTAACGAATTCTCTTCCCATAACTGTTGCCTCTTTTTGTAGGAATTTGAGGACATATATTTCTAGAGAAATTACCTAAAGGAGTTCCCCCGCTTAAGGGAATTGAGCATCAAATCGATTTCATCCCCAGAGCAACGATCCCGAACTGACCTGCGTACCGAACAAATCCAGAGGAAACCAAAGAAATTCAAAGACAAGTAGATGAGTTGGTAGAGAAATGCCTAATGAAGGAGAGTCTTAGCCCATGCTCAGTTCCGGTCATATTAGTTCCAAAAAATGACGGCACCTGGAGAATGTGCGTCGATTGTCGAGCAGTAAATAAAATTACAGTCAAGTATCGACACCCTACTCCTCGACTTGATGATATGCTTGATGAATTGTATGGTGTATGCATGTTTTCTAAAATTGACTTAAAGAACGGATATTATCAAATTCGCATGAAACAAGGAGATGAATGGAAAACAGTTTTTAAAACAAAATTTGGTCTTTATGAATGGTTGGTTATGCCGTTTGGACAATCTAATGTACCGAGTACGTTTATGAGATTAATGAATCATGTTTTAAGGCAATTTATTGGAAAATTTATTGTGGTCTATTTTGATGATATTTTAGTGTATAGTAAGTCACTAGACGAACATGTTAAGCATTTGAGGTCTGTATTTAGTGTGTTAAAATCGAATCAATTGTATGCTAATCTTAAAAAGTGTACCTTTTGCATGAAATCGGTAGTTTTCCTCAGTTTTGTAGTTAGCTCAAAGGGAGTGTCCGTGGACAAAGAAAAAGTAAGAGCAATCAAGGAATGACCCACACCAAGAAACGCAAATGAGGTACGTAGCTTTCACGGCTTTGCTAGCTTTTATAGAAGATTTGTGAGAGACTTTAGCACTATTGCAGCACCTATGAATGAATTAGTTAAAAAGAATGTTGAATTTAACTGGACCAAAATACATGAAAAAACGTTTAATTTATTAAAAGAGAAACTAACTAATGCTCCCCTTCTAGTGTTACCAAATTTTGATAAAACATTTGAAATCAAATGTGAGGCGTCGGAAAAAGGAATTGGAGGTGTCTTGATGCAGGAAATGAAGCCGATTGCTTACTTCAGTGAAAAACTTAGTGGAGCGGCATTAAATTATCCAACATACGACAAAGAACTCTACGCTTTGGTAAGAACATTACAAACATGGCAACACTACTTATGGCCTAAGGAGTTCATCATTCATTCCGATCACGAAAGTTTGAAGCATCTAAAGTCGCAAGGAAAATTGCACAAGAGACACGCCAAGTGGATGGAGTTCATTGAGACCTTTCCATATGTCATCATCCATTACAAAAAAGGTAAGGACAACGTGGTCGCTGATGCATTGTCAAGCAGGTACATTTTAATCGATTCTCTACAAACTAAATTGTTAGGCTTGGAATTTATAAAGGATTTGTATGAATCCGACATAGATTTTTGTCATGGATGGAGAAATTGTGAGAAAGTTGCATGTACTGATTATTATAGACACGATGGATATTTATTTCGAAAATATAAACTTTGTATACCTAAATGTTCATTACGTGAACTGCTTGTTAGAGAAACACATGGTGGAGGATTAATGGGACACTTTGGAATCGACAAAATTTTGCATATCTTGATAGAATATTTCTTTTGGCCAAAAATGAAGCATGATGTTATAATATTTATGAAAGATGCATTGAATGTAGAAAGGCAAAATCAAAGGTCAAACCATATGGATTGTATAGTCTTTTACCCGTGCCCGAGCACCCTTGGACGCATATTTTCATAGACTTTGTGATAGGTTTACCAAGAACACAAGCGGTAAGGATAGTATTTATGTGGTTGTTGTAACACCCCGAGAAACCCCGCGTTCTCGGTGCGCTACAGTGCATCTACACACTACACACACTTGACATAACTCACTCAATTTATTACCCCTTTCATTTTCAAATCATTTTCAAAAGAACATTTGTGAGTATAAAAAATTTTCGACTCGATTCGAAAAGAACTCGCGTCCCGAAGAAGGAACACGAATTCCTTAATATAAAAATGCGCAGCGAAAAAGAAGAACCATTTAAAACAGTTTAAGATAAAACAGTAAGACTTGGAATCTTAGGAAAGAATCCAACGCCCCCCCTCGAGCTACACAATCCGGTACCGCGCACTGACGTCCCCACTTCGACCACCCCGCGCGCACTCTCGTAGTGCCGCACATGCCAACTACACGTCACTATGTCTCACTCACGCTCACAGCGCCGCGTGCCCCAAGCACCCTGTCACTGTACAGCACGTCTGCGCGCACGCCCTCACTCGGCACCGCACGACCCGTGAGCACCTGCAGGGTCGTGTGCCCCGCGCACTTGCGATCACGTCGCACTCCCACGCTCATCTACCCTTCTTTAGGATTCACTACTCACATCTCAACCCATTCCATATTCCCTCGACTCCCTACCTCTCTCCCGAAATTTCGGCAGAGTAACGACTAAAAACTGACTATCCCAAAATTTAAAAACCCTGCACACAGCTCACTAAACTAACAGTGTTTATCTATCCATCATCCAGAAAAATCACCATAGTCAAATCAGAGTATGAAGACAACGAAAATCCATCAAATACAAATGAAGAAAGTCCCCAGTATAGAGTAATATCATACTCTAACATGAAAAATATCTGCGTACGTCACCAAAATTACACGCACTCCATATACCTATACACTGACACATATACACCTCATCTCATCAACTGTACATAATCATCACAAAAGAAGAAAACCTCCAAAACCAACCATGCCACAACCTACCAACTCCACGGGTCGGGTCGCCCTAACAAAAATCCGCCATCCGGTGCTGCGGTCGCACGCCGGCAACCATCCTACGCGTCTGGACTAGGCACTCGAGGCTCACCAGCAGTATCGTCAGCACGTACACCACATAATACACAACATAAGCCTGACGCTCAGTAAGTAATGCGATATGAAAGTAAAAGCCGACAATGCAATCCTATCACATGCAGTCTCTACACTCACACTCATGTTGTCACATCTGTGACGCGTAGTGCAGCTGCACTAGGGTAAGGTGGAACCTCACGCCACCCTACACCCTGACACGTCGCCACCGTCCCGGACTCCCCAGCAACGAGGCCCACAAGCTACACACATGCATCACCACACGGCAACCACATCAGGGTAAGGGTATACCTCGCGCCACTCTACACCCTGACACGTCGCCCCTGTCCCAGCCTCCCCACCACGTGGCCACAGTTGCCACACACACACGTTTCGCGACAGCCCAGCTGGCCCACCCCTCTAGTAGGATCCGCGACTGGTGTTGCACCGGCCCACACACTAGTAGGATCCGCAGTACCACTGCCCATATCCTCACCGTCAACACATTCACGCCGCATGCCGGCCCAGCTGGCCCACCCCTCGAGTAGGATCCGTGACTGGTGAAGCACCGGCCCGCACACTAGTGGGATCCGCGGTACCACCGCCACACGTCTCACCTCATACATCAAAACATGCTAAAAATCATTTTCGTTCCCGTTTTTAAAAATATGATGCATGTCAAACAATACGCACGCACACCACAATCAATCACATAAACCCTAAAGTTCTACAGTGTAGGCCCACTTAGGCAAAACACATGCATGCACTACTTACCTGGCGTCCTAAGCTCGCTCGACGCACAGCTTTGCCAAAAGAAAGCCTCAACCTAAAACACAACCAATTTCTCATCAGCATTTATCTCAACATTCACCAATTAGCTAAAAAAAATAACCTTCTCTAACTACACTCATGAAATTTTAACTAAAACGGTCCATTGGTTTGGTTTGGCCGAAAACTAGCTCAAAGTTCGGATGCACATAACTTTTACGTCCGTTAACGGAATCGAGTGATTCAAGTGGCTAAACGTCCCCTTAGGAACCTATTTTAACATCCCAAGACAAACTTTAAAACGGTAGGCTGCAGATAGGTGAAGAATGCCAAAAACCGAATCTACCACCTTTATTAAAATTTCACATTTTCACTTCCCTTCAACCAAAACTCACTCCCAATTAGTTATATGCATCAAAAATGGCTATGCTACACTCACACGTCGAATTTCCACGAAAAACGGTCACTAATTTGACTTAAACCAAAATCAGGCCTAAACTTCCGACGCGCATAACTTTTGCGTCGGATATCAGAATCGAACGATTCCAGTGGCCATAGGTTCCCCTAACCACCTAATTTATCCCACAAAAACAGAATTTAAAATGATCAGCCGAACATAGGCCGAAACGGCCAAAAACAGAAACTGTCTCCAAACAAAAAAAACGTCCGATTCTTGATTTAAATTCGAATTTCACAACTCCTATAGAGAATTAGTCATATCCCACTTATACATTCAGGCCAAGCTTGCCGGAATTGAAAGGAGGCCGAGCACCAAGCTCGGCCAACAACAGGGAAACTGACAGGACTCGCCTTTGATTTCCCCCTTCCAAATTCCCGGCACTCCCTCCTCAACACTTCAGCCAAAATCACCGAAAATGGAGGGGGGGCGAGCTTTACACTCGGCCAAACCGAACAGAACAGACAGAGGGAGGAAGAGAGGCTTACCAAGCAAATGGAGTTCTGCGCACAACGGAAAAGAAGCAATATTCCAGTAAGGCGCGCAAATCGTCGGTGGCAGAGTTGGTCAGCAACCCGCCCTTCGCGGTCGTCGGCAGAACACGCTCGGGCTCGCTACCTTTGGAAATTCGAGCTACAGCAACCAAACGACTCCGAATCACCGGAGAAGAACCACTCGGCCGCGGTTTCGCTCACCCCCCTCGAGCTCGACGTCCACCGATCGAAGATCACACACCTCCACTCCCGATCGCCCTCTCTCCCTCGCGTCTCTCCCCTTCTTCCCTCGGGTGGCAAGTGAAAACAGCCGAATGGCTTCTTCCCGAAGCCATTCGGTTGTTATGTGTTGTTTTTTTTTTTTAAATACCAAATTACAAAACTGCCCTCACGTGTTTAAATCTTCCGTAATTTCGTTAATTTCTCGACCTGCCGACTTTAAATTTCGAAAACCATCGCAAAAGTAGGCTCCGAGTCTTATAATTTAAATCTTTCCTGTTGAAATATTTCTCAAAACTCCGACCGGGATTAAACTAAAAATTCCAGAAATTAAAAATTAAAATTTGAAATTCCTGGGTTATTACAGTTGTGGATCGATTTAGTAAAATGACACACTTTATAGCATGTTCTAAAACCAATGATGCTACACATAGCGAATTTATTTTTTAAAGAAATTGTGCGTTTACATGGATTACCGAGAACAATTGTTAGTGATAGGGATGTGAAGTTTCCTAGTCACCTCTGGAGAACCTTATGGAATAAGCTAGGTACAAAATTGTTGTTTTCTACCGTAGCACACCCCCAAACGGATGGACAAACTAAGGTAGTGAATCGAACTTTATTTACTTTGTTGAGAGCAATAATTTTTAAGAACTTAAAACAATGGAAAAATTGCTTGCCAAATGTTGAGTTCACTCACAATAGAACTGTTCATTCTACTACCTCTTACTCACCATTTGAAATTGTATATGGCTTTAACCCTCTTACACCGCTTGGTTTATTACAGTTACCTTCTAATGAATTGATTGATGCACATGGAAAAAGAAAAGCTGAATTTGTAAAGGAATTTCACGCAAAGGTTCGAGAAAACATCATGCAGAAGAACGAGCACTTGGTGACAGGCCAACAAGAGTAGAAAAGAAATCATCTTTGAACTCGGAGATTGTGTTTGGGTGCATCTATAGAAGGAGAGATTTATGGAGCGAAGAAAGAATAAGTTACAACCGCGAGGAGACGGATCCTTCCAAGTGTTGGAACGCATCAACGAAAATGCTTACAAGATTGACTTACTGAGCGAATATGGTAATGTAAGCGCTACTTTTAATGTTAGTGACTTATCTTTGTTTGATGCAGATTCAAGGACGAATCTTCTTGAAGAAGGGAATGATGTAGTCAAATGAGCAACCAAGGATAATCAAGAAACAATAGGGAGTCAAGATCCATTGATGAACATAGGAAGACCAATGACGAGATTCAGAAAAAAGAAGATAAACAAAAGACTACAAATTTTAATCAAAGGCATCCAAGAAAAGGAATCATCACAAGATGTGCAACGAGCCATAATATTACTAAGTGTTGATGAAGAAGCAATGATTGGAAAAGAAGCCCAAAGCGTAAGAGATGTCTAAAAAAATAAAAACTTCGCACAAGGTCACTCAATAGGAGACTACTATAGGCCAAGTTCTTTAACTTCAAAGTTCTTACAACTATCACACCATTGGGCTAGACCCACACGTTGAGTTAACCTCGAGACGTGCGGTACTTAAACCTAATTTCCGTGGCCACCATCCACTTGCACCACTTTCCAAATATCAATTTTCGTTTTCTTATTTTTCAGCAATTTTCCTATTATCTAATTAGGGTATTTTATTAGTTTCTAAATTATGTTAATTTCTTATTAAATTTATACCTTTATCTATTTAAAGGAGGCTTGTAATAGATTTAAGGGACTTTTGATAGTGAATTGATTTTTTTATGAAGCTTTTGCTTTTGAGGTGAAATCCTTATAATTCTCTTCTTAAGTTCTTGGATTAGAACTTGATCTTCTTCAGGTGTTTTCTTGAAAAGATCGAACTTGAACACTTAGGTTCAACCAACGAGTTTGGTTCGGGTCTAGCTACTCTTCTGATAACTTCGGTTCCATCGCTAACTTTCGATTGGGGTCAAGTTCCTTCTTCTTCTTCTTTCGAATCAATAAAGGCATAATTCCCTTTGATTGCCACATTGCGTGTTGCGTCTAAGATTTCTAATATCTTAGCTTTGCATCAGATAGCTAATTTTTAGACGTTACTTTGCAAAATTTTAGAGAGAAAGATCAGGAGTCGAGAGGGTATGGAATAGGTCGGGGTGTGCACGGTGAGGTACTAGAGGAGCGGCGGTGTGCGCGAGAGCGCGGTGTGACAGCAAGCGCGCTGGGCACGTGGCCCTGCAAGTGCACACGGGTCGTGCAACATTGGGTGAGGGCGTGCGTGCGGACGCGCTGCATAGAGGCAGGGTGCGTAGGGCACGTGGCACTGTGGGCGTGCGCGTGATGCGACGGTATTGAGTTAGCGTGCGGCATCGTAGTGGGGGCGTAGGCGTGCGAGGTGCGCGGCTCGCAGGCTGAGTGGGTGCGCGCAGCGTTAAGTTGAGTCTGCGCGCGCGCAGTGCATGGCGCGGAACCAAGGGAGCGCGGTGTCGCTACATGGGCGCGTTGCACTGACTAGGGTAGCTCGAGGCGTGTGTTGAGCCCTTTCCTAAAATTTCAAGTTTTGTCGTCATATTTTTTTAAAACTACTTTAATTGTCTTTTTCGCTTTGTATCTTATAGTTAGGTTTTCGTGTTCCCTCTTCGCGGCTCGAGTGATTTCCGAATCGAGTCAAAAAATTTTTATACTCACAAATGTTCTTTTGAATATGGTTAAAAAATGAAAGTGGTAATAAAGTAAGTGAGTTCGCGTCGAGTCTCTGTATGTCACAGTGTGTACACGTAGTGAGCGCAACTGGAACGTGTGGGTTCTCAGGGCGTTACAGTTATGGTATCTGAACCATGGGGTCGACGTCGTTCAGAGGATTACCTGTAAAGCCCCGAAAACTTACCTGTTTTTGGTAGGTTAACTGCTCCGATAACACATCTTTGACGCCCCCGAGTCATCCCCGGACCCGGGTTGCCAACCGTATGCTCGCTTCTCACCCCGACAAAATTCGTATAAAATTTAAGACTTTCGGTTCTTCGACTCAAAACGATGCCTTCAAAAATCATTTATGAAAAACTACAGTGGAAAACGCGTTTAAAATGGGTTTAAAATAAACTTCACCTTTTAAAACCTAGAAGTAAAGGGACCAGTCGACACTAGTAAATGTCGGTCGACACCTAGGTCATCTCGGGTTTCCATCGATCGACACTGACGAACGCTGGTTGACACCAAGTTCCCCTCGGGTCTTCACGTCGGTCGACAGTAGTAATCACCGATCGACACTTCTACATTCAGCTCGACGAGTGGTCGACACTAGCTTATGCAGGTCGACACTTTGACCCTCACTGCCCGTGCAGCACGACCGCCGCGGTCGACACTGTCACTGAATTTGCACTAACCGGTCGACTCCCGCGGTCACCGGTCGATACCTAGTTCCTCTATGCCTGCGTTGGTCGAGCCCTGCGGTCGACACTCACCCTCTCATTTCCACTGACCGGTTGACACCTATGGACTTCGATCGACACTTCACACCACCAACCCAAAAATAACAACTGTTCCAAAAAAAAATGGACTCGAAAACTTTCTCGAATTAAAACTACCAATTCAAAACCTAGACCATTCATTTTAACTTTTTCAAATAGTTTAACAATGTACCTATACATCAATCCCGACTAATAACATCCACAAAACTCACTACGAAGGACGCCGTCTCTCCTTGTCCCACGGGTCGATTCGCCTTGATGAACTCCACCTGTCGGCACACGGTAGTACGCCGCCAACCGCCTACTAGTGATGTCTAGGCTCCGGCAACTCACTTTTAGGGATCTCTGCACCTACACCACGGAAAACACAACATAAGCCTAACACTCAGTAAGCAGTGCAATATGAATCGTAAAACAACAATGCAATCCTATCACATGTAGTTTCTACGTTCTCGCTCATGTTGTTTACTACTCGTGCCGCGTGGTACAGCCGCACCATGGTGAGGCTGGACTCTCTCACCACCTCACACCTTGGAATGTCACCATTGTCCCGGTTCCTCCAGCAACAAGGCCATAGTTGTACAACACCATACGCACACCGCAGCAGCCATCCTAGGGTGAGGCTGGACGCACTCACCACACCACACCCTAGCATGTCGCCACCGTCCCGATTTCTCCAGCAACGAGGCCTAGCTACCTACACACCCGTCGTCCTCGCCACACCTCACATTTCACACTTTCACATAAATCCATTCACAAATTCATTTTCATTCTCGTTTCAAAAGCATATTGCATGTCAAACAATACACACGCTGTTACAGCCAAGCCCCTGCTCGGTCACTAAAATGCATGAAAGGATCGGTTAGGCCCTCGGATCTCGGCCAAGCCGAGAAACCCTTGAGAAAAATCAACAAAATGAACGACCAAATGTGCTTGAAATGAAATGAAATTTGGCGTGAGATTAGTGGAGTGAGTGAGATGTGTGATGGTGGTGGTCGTGGTCCAGATTGATTAGAAATAACAAACTTGTGCAAGCACACCCGCAAGTTGGCCGAAGAGACAATGTTATGTTCTCGGCAATCACAACCTTTCCATGAAAAGGTTCTCAACTTGGGGAACCGGTTTTGTCCACTTCCTTCTTGTTTCCTTCCCTTGAAAGGGAGGAGAGAAAAGTGGAACACAAGCTCGAGCAACAACCTTGAGTTGCCAAGCTAGGAGGCTACTCCTACTCGGTTCATGGAACCGAGCACTTACCTTGGAAGGTGGTGGAAAACTCTCTTGGTTTCCTCTTAGAAAACATGCCGATGCTCATTAACTTTGCCAACCAAAATACAAACGCCAATGCTATGCTTATATAGGCCTAGGATGGAGGGTTTTAGGGCTGTGCTTTGGTCTTCAAAAACTTGGTACAAAGGAGCTTGTAACCGGCTCCAAGTGTTGTAGTGTACGGCCGAGATGATGGCAGCCAAGTGGTCGATCAATGGCTTGCTGAATGCCATGTCATGGATCCATGTTTCTTCCACAAAAGGTAAAGGGGACAAGCATCGCAAATGGCAGCCCAATGGTGTGGCCAAATCGGGTAAAGTTGGCCCCCACTTGTGGCACTTTCTCCTTGGCGCATATGCGGCCGAGAGTGGCATGCCTTGCATGCCCGATTGCTCCTTCAATTTAAGCCAATCTCGAAACCCTTTCCGTCATCTATCCTAACCATTCAATCTAATCCTAAATGCCTAATGCATGCACATAATAATAAGTTAAACAAGAAGGCCAATGTTTGCCCAATAAGTTCAAAATAAAACATTACATAAACGTTGGCTCGGGAAGACAAATTCCCTTAGGAGCTTCATGATCTTCAAGGGTGGCTTCCCATGCAATGATGTGTCTCGGTTGCTCCATGTCTTGAGCCTCCACTTCCCACCTTAAGCTTGCAACTTCCGGCTCCATTGAATCATAACCTGCACAAGAATCAAATGTGTGAGAATGAAGGTTAATTAAAGTGTGTGCTTGGACTTGAGATTGTGTGACGGGCCTATGGGGCACATCATCCTCCCCAGGTGACTGTGGATTTGACCTCAAATCCGATAAGTTCGGGTCCTGGAACTGATCTTCATCGCCTTTATAAGGTGATAAATCTTGGACATTAAAAGTCGCGGATACTCCATATTCACCTGGCAATTCGATTTTGTAGGCGTTATCATTGATCCTCTCAAGTACTTTAAATGGGCCATCCGCACGAGGTAGAAGTTTAGACTTTCTCTTATCTGGGAATCTTTCCTTCCGGAGGTGCAACCATACTAAGTCTCCTGCACGAAAAAGGACTTCTTTTCGACCTTTGTTCACGTGCCTAGCCACACTCTCATTTCTCTTTTCAATGGCCTTTCGCACAGTTTCGTGCAACTTCTTAATTTGTTTGGCTTATTTGCACCTGATGGGTTGGCTAAGTCCTTAGTAGGTAAAGGGACAAGGTCCAACGGTGTAAATGGATTAAACCCATAGGCAACCTCAAAGGGCGTTTTCTAAGTAGTGGAATGAAGGGTGCGGTTGTAGGAAAATTCCAAGCCTGGAAGTATGATGTCCCAGTTAGACAATTTTTTGCCTACAACACTGCGTAAGAGGGAGCCTAGAATCCTGTTAACAACTTCCGTTTGCCCATCAGTTTGGGGATGAAAAGAAGTGCTGAAGAACAACTTAGTCCCCAACCTTCTCCATAAAGTGGTCCAGAAGGTGCTTAAAAACTTAGTGTCTCTATCTGACACTATTGAGTGTGGGATGCCATGCAGGCGAACAATCTCCTTGAAAAATTGTTCGGCGGTTAAAGTAGAGTCATCTGTCTTGGCACAAGGAATAAAGTGTGCCATTTTGGAAATCTATCCATGACCACTATGAGGGAATCCTTAGCTCGGGCGGTCCGTGGTAGTCCTAAGACAAAGTCCATACTGACTGCAATCCAGGGGTGTGCAGGGACGGGTAAGGGCATGTACAAGCCTTGGGGTAGTACTCTACTTTTGGCTTTCTTGCAAACTATGCACGTCTCTACCAGGCGATGCACATCTTTCATCATGTGAGGCCAAAAGAAATGTTCCTTTAACATATCGAAGGTCTTCTTTTCCCCGAAATGATTGGCTAAGCCCCCACAATAAGCTTCTTTCAGAAGGCACCGTCGTAAGCTTCCTTGAGGGATGCATAATTTGCCTGTTTTGACCAAATAACCATTCATGAGGCAATAATCTCCTTCAACCTTGTCTAGGCATCGGGCGTAATGAGGTCCAAAGTCGGGGTCAGAGGCATAGCTATCCTTAATCCATTCGAATCCAAAAAATCTCACTGCTAGCTCGGTAAAAAGGATTCGCTTCCTAGATAGGGCGTCTACTACTACATTATTCTCTCCCTTGAGATACTTAAGGGTATAGGGAAACCTCTCTAAAAACTCTACCCATTTTGCATGCCTCTTGTTTAGCTTATGTTGGCTGTTAATGTGTCGTAAGGCTTGATGATCAGTGTTGATAACGAATTCCCTCGATAGGAGATAATGTTGCCAGTGCTCTAATGCTCGTATAACTGCGTAAAACTCTTTATCATAAGTAGAATAATTGAGCACGGCTCCTTTCATCGTTTCACTGAAATATGCGATGGGTCGTTGGTTTTGCATAAGTACTGCTCCTATTCCAACTCCTGATGCATCACTTTTGACTTCGAATACCTTGTTGAAATCAGGAAGAGCAAGTACGGGGGAATGACATAACTTCTCCTTAATTAACTCAAAGCTTCTTTGGCAATTCGGGGTCCAAGTAAACTCTTTCCCTTTCTTAGTGCAGTCTGTAAGGGGTGCAGCTATTGAGATAAAATTCTAGATAAATCTTCTATAAAAGGAGGCTAGCCCATGGAAACTTCGCACTTCCGATATGGAATTGGGTGTGGGCCAGTCCTTAATGGCTTTGATTTTATCTTCGTCGGCTTCCATGCCATTTTTGGAGATTATAAAGCCTAGGAAAAAGGAGCACTTGCTAAGGTTCCCAAATAATTTGGCTTTCCTAAGGGTATGGAAAAGGGTGCTAAGATGGTTAAGGTGTTGTGAAAGGTCCGTGCTATACACTAGTATGTCGTCAAAGTTGACAACAATGAACTTACCAGGGTATTCTTTGAGTACATGGTGCATGAGTCGCATGAACGTGCTTGGGGCGTTAGAAAGCCCGAAGGGCATAACCATCCATTCAAACAAGCCATACTTGGTTTTAAACGCTGTCTTCCACTCATCTCCTTCCTTCATGCGTATCTGATGATAATCACTCTTAAGGTCTACTTTGGAAAAGATTGAGGCTCCACTGAGCTCATCTAACATGTCCTCGAGCCTAGGGATGGGAAATCTATATTTGACTGTGATGTGGTTTACGGCTCGGCTATCGACACACATCCTCATGGTGCCATCTTTCTTAGGGATTAATAGTGAGGGAACTGCACAGGGGCTCATGGACTCTCTTATGTTAGCCCTTATCCAATAATTCTTGAACCTGTTCTTGTAGTTTTTTGGTCTCTTCAGGGTTCATTCGATAGGCTGGTCGATTAGGTAGGGCAGCTCCAGGTTGGAGATCAATTTGGTGTTCTATGCCACGTAAGGGTTACAATCCTTTAGGTAAATCTTCGGAAAACACATCTTGGAACTGATCTTCCCTCTCTTTTCCAAAGAAGGATACACAAAGAGAGTGGCCAGAAACCGGTTTCGTTTGCTGCCGTCTTCCTTCGGAAGGTCGTTATGCCGAGAGCCTAAAAGGTTGCTCATCGGACAGCATTCGGTTTTCTGCTTACATTTGTTTTCTATTTCGTTTGTGGGTAAAACACGACTCATTCGAGGTGGAATCGTGTCATGTGGTATCAGAGCCATGGATAGCTTCCCCTGAATGTCTGCAAACGCGTGGATTAATCTTATTGCACATTTCGTTTGCTGCAAACTTTTCATTTCTTCTCTGGTTCGTTGGTTTTGAAAAAGGCAGAAACCGGTTCTATTAATTTTGTGTTTAACATATAAGGATAAGCTTGAACACTACCGTAGATATATTATTACTGGACAAAATTTAAAAACCGGAAACTCGAAACTATTTAGGGTTCATATTCGTATTCGTATGTTCATAATCGTATGTTCATATTCGTATGTTCAAAATTTAAAAATCGTATTGTGTTTTCTGCACAAGTCTTACTCAACTGATTGGTTGCTATTTGAGGGTAGGTGCAGGTGAGGACAGAACACCCTACAGCCTAGCTGTTGTTACAGGGTAGGTGCAGGTGGTAGGTGTCTATTGCTAGACCACTGGTATTGTACGTTTATGTTATTATGCATATGGGTGTGCTATGTAGCAGCTAGTGTTATTACCTTATTCGGAACAACCATTCTGTTGCTACTCTGTACCTGGTGATTTAATACTATTTTTGTGCTGATTATGTTGTCTGCTGTCTCATTCTATGCTAGCTAACACTTTGCAGAATACTTTGTTTACTTGCCTAATCTGTGATTATGTTATTATATCCTTACTGTGTGGTTTAATGATAACTAAGTTGATGCATGATATAAACACTAAAGGAAAAACATGTTTATCAGAATATGTTAATACCCTGGTAAACTTTTTGCCTAGTTTGCTTGTTGTTTTGGTAGGTTTGACCCATTCAACTTAAAACGATCATAATTTTTGCTACGGACGTCAGATTTTCGCCCGTAAGATACTGATTCGAAGCTCTCTCAGAGCTCTACGACGCTGTTACATGCTCTGCTTGTGACAACCACCCCCCATTCCAAAAAACAGCCATTTAAGCCCTCAAATTTGCGTTCCAAGTTTAAGCATTCGGGATCCACTAAATTTTTCCCTCCTTTCTAACACTTAAGGACAATCTAGCGTAACAACACATGTTTTCCCTATAACCTTAGGAAGTCACATGAAGACTAGGAGTGCACTCAATCGAGAATTAAACCCCGATACTATGACTCAAGAACCAAACCGGTGTAAGGACGTTCCCCAACTCAAGACTCGTACCCATCAAGAGGGAGAGTCCAGCCTTCAAGGACAACTAAATGGACTTAATGGAGAAGTTAGTAATCTAAGCCAACAACTCAAAGACTTAACCCTTGGTATGAAATTCATAATGGATAACCTCAATAAGATTAACTCTAGCGAGCTCTCTCGAGATGACCTTCCTAGGATGCGACCTGATAACCCTAGGAGAACTGAATACCCTCCCAGGAAATTTCCTGACTAGGACCCTTCCCCAATGAGTGAGAGGCCACCTAACCCAATAAGGAGGTTCCAAGACTTTGACTATCATGATGATGATGAGTGGACCCTAGATGAAGAAGAGAATTTCAGGTCTAGCCGTAGAAAGGACTTAGATATGTCTCCTAACTCCATCACTCTTTCTCGATATAATATCAAAATCATGGGATCCCCTCTGAGGTCGCGTGCTCTTTGTCCAGTGGGGTTGTCTCTTGTAGGTTTGGCCTCTGGTCCTTTAGGGTTTATTGGTTTACTAGTTGATTCTTTGGGAGGCCAATGTCTTTGAAAAGGCTTTTTCCAATCAGCCTTGGTCACGGGTTTGTTAGCCTCATGTGGCTTAAGGGTGTACTTGGGGAGGTTGTTAATCTTAAATGATTTGGTGGCTTTCCTTTTTCTTTTGAGTTGGCGTTTTCAGGGCCATCTGAACTACTATGTCCATAGAGTCTATGGGATGCAATTCTACGGCGTTAGCAATATCATAATTCAAGCCATGGATAAACCTAGCTATGGTTTGTTCCTCGGGTTCTTCTAGTTCTCCTCGAATTTTGAGAGTCTCGAACTCTGTAAGGTACTCTTCTACGGTTAGACTTCCTTGCTTGAGGTTATGTATTTGCATAATCAATTCTTGTTTGTAATGACTAGGGACAAATCTCTTCGTCATGATAGATTTCATCTTTCTCCAAGTATCAATAGAGTGAAATCCAGTCCGCGCTCTTTGTGTCCTTACATTAGACCACCAGAGTAAGGCATAGCCGGTAAACTCTACAGAAATCAACTGAATCTTGACTTTGTCGGAGTAGTTATAACAATCAAAAATTCTCTCAACCTTCTCTAACCATTCTAGAAAAGTTGTCCCGTCGCATGTTCCATTAAAGGAGGGTATTTGGATCTTAATGTTTCGGAGGTCGTCACGGTCCCTATGTCGGTCTTGTCTAAACTCATCACGATTCCTACGAATTGGTGGGCGAAAATTTTCTTATTCATCCAAAGTCCACTCATCATCCTCATCATAGTCATAGTTAGGGTGTCTATCCCTAGAATGTTCAATCTCAACTTCATCATCTAAGGGATCTGGGTCTCTAACTCGTCTCCTAAGATTGTCATGTCGTCTCCTAGGTATAGTGTCTTGGGAGGAATCTCTACGGTGGGTAGGATGACGTCCACTCATAACTTGTTCAAATTTAGGTTCATATCATGAAGTTGCTTACTTAGGGTTCCAACCATTCCACTTAAACCGTTTAGTTGACCTTGCATACTTGACTCTCCCTCTTGTTGGGTGTGAGTCTCCTTTTGGGGAATGTCCTTGCCCCGGCTCGGTGGATTGGGTTCTGGGGTCATATTTGAGTTAGGGCCAATTTGGATTCCACTTCTTGTTTTCATGTCTAAGTCTTAGGAAAGGAAACTTCAATCATAATTGAACCTTAGGTCTTAAAACATTAGGAATGGTAACCTAACTAGGGTAGTTGATATATTCTCCTTTAGGTTTGTTTTGTTTTGTTTTGTTATTTAGGGTTTTGTTTTGTTTTTTTTTTTTTTTTTTGAAAAACTAGAAAAGCAAGACAAATATTATAAGCAAAAAGGAAAGGAAATCATGCAATTTAGATTAACTTGTTAAGATAAAACATTGTTCACTAATGCTCGGGTGTGTGACAATTCACTAATAAAAATTGAGACACTAGTTTAACCTTGGTTTACTTCACGGAATATAACAACAATGGAGCAATAATAAAGCATCAAATTAGGTTTAACATGCAGCCAAATTTCGTGCCTTGGAACAATTCTCAGCCATGCATAAAGTGGTCCCAACTATCAACATCAAACTTGCCATTTTTGGACACACAAAACTGTTTTTTTGCAAAGTATGTTTTCTTAACTAAAAACAGCAAGTATTTTGAATTTTAAAGCCAATCAAACAACAAGGGACATATGCTTCAGCTGAATGATATGTTAACTTAAGTCCAATAAGTTATAGGCTCGGTTTCGTGCAAAGAAAACAGATCACAACATCAATATATAGCATACTATTCTCGGCAATGTCAAAAATAGAAAGTTCATGCTAATGTGTCTCGGATTTTTAAGCAAGCTTTAATAGAATCACATGTAACATTAAACAAGCCTAACATTCATTCTTGGCAGAGGATATAAGCATCAATAAGCATAAAAATGTTCATGTAAATCAAGCTGCAAGTTTCGGTTATTAGTGCACACAAACCGGTTGTCAAAGAAAAACTAATCTTGAAACATGCGGTTTTCTAACAAAATGCATTAAACATTTTAAACCAATGCAACCAACAAGCTAATCATATGATTTTAAAGTTTAACATGCATGCTTAAGTACTTAACAAAACATGTGAGGTGCTGGAAATATTAAAACACAGCAAGAAAAAGTGTTGCACCCGAAATAGCAAAGGAGACAATAAGTATAAAAGTGGTTAGCATTTGTTTAACCAAAAGGGGAAGGAAATTACAGCCACGAAAATAGAGTCTAAGGGCTGATATTTCTTCATGCTTAGATGTCTAACAACTCAAGAAACATGCTGGAGATTATTTTAGCTTAAAGGAAATCGGAAATAAAACAAAGAAACCGCAAGCACAACAATAACCCGAATAGGTGAGCAATGAAACCCGGTTTTTGGATTTAAGGTGCAGCCATCCAAATGAGTTTGGAAAACCAAACTAACTTGATTTCTAGCACTCCACGGGGCCCTCCTATGCTCTGATACCAAATGTTACAGCCAAGCCCCTGCTCGGACACTAAAATGCATGAAAGGATCGGTTAGGCCCTCGGATCTCAACCAAGCCGAGAAACCCTTGAGAAAAACAGCAAAATGAACAACCAAATGTGGTTTAAATGAAATGAAATTTGGTGTGAGATTAGTGTAGTGAGTGAGGTCTGTGATGGTGGTGGTCGTGGTCCAGATTGATTAGAGATGACAAACTTGTGCAACAAACCCGCAAATTGGCCGAACAGAAAATATTATGTTCTCGGCAATCACAACCTTTCCATGGAAAGGCTCTCAACTTGGGGAATCGGTTTTGGCCACTTCCTTCTTGTTTCCTTCCCTTGAAAGGGAGGAGAGAAAAGTGGAACACAAGTTCGGGCAACAACCTTGAGTTGCCAAGCTAGGAGGCTACTCCTAATCGGTTCATGGAACCGAGCACTTACCTTGAATGGTGGTGGGAAAACTCTCTCGGTTTCCTCTTAGAAAACATCCGATGCTCATTAACTTTGTCAACCAAAATACAATCACCAATGCTATGCTTATATAGGCCTAGGATGGAGGGTATTAGGGCTGTGCTTTGGTCTTCAAAAACTTGGTGCAAAGGAGCTTGTAACCGGCTCCAAGTGTTGTAGTGTGCGGCCGAGATGATGGCAGCCAAGTGGTCGATCAATGGCTTGCTGAATGCCATGTCATGGATCCATGTTTCTTCCACAAAAGGTAAAGGGGACAAGCATCTCAAATAACAGCCCAATGGTGTGGCCAAATCGGGTAAAATGGGCCACCACTTGCGGCACTTTCTCCTTGGTGCATTTGCGGCCGAGAGTGGCATGCCTTGCATGCCCGAATGCATCTTCAATTTAAGCCAAGCCCGAAGCCCATTCCATCATCTATCCTAACCATTCAATCTACTCCTAAATGCCTAATGCATGCACATAATAAATAGTTAAACAAGAAGGCCAATGTTTGCCCAATAAGTTCAAAATAAAACATTACATAAAAGTTGGCTTGGGAAGACAAATTCCCTTAAGAGCTTCATGATCTTCAAGGGTGGCTTCCCATGCAATGATGTGTCTCGGTTGCTCCATGTCTTGAGCCTCCACTTCCCACCTTAAGCTTGCAACTTCCGGCTCCATTGAATCATAACCTGCACAAGAATAAAATGTGTGGAATGTAGGTTAATTAAAGTGTGTACTTGGACTTGAGATCGTGTGACGGGCCTATGGGGCACATCAATTTCCTTATGAGAAAAAGATGGTCACTGTAATCCATTGCCTTATGACATGGAGGCACTATTTGTTGGGAACCAAGTTCGTGGTGGTGACGGACAATGTCGCCAACACATATTTTCGGATGCAGAAGAAGTTGTCAGCCAAGCAAGCACGCTACTAGGAATTCTTGGCCGAGTTTGACTTCGATTGGTTGCACAAGGCGGGCACCGAGAATAGGGTGGTCGATGCCCTGAGTCGAAAGACACACGAAAAGACCATGGCATCCATCACTAAGGTACAATCTAACCTTGTTGATGAAATCAAGGAAGCTGCAAAGGAGGATCCAGCATATATTCGGATGGCAAGCCAAGTCAAAGAAAGCCTGGTCCGAAGATATTAGCTAGATGACGGCTTGTTGAGAGGCCGAGGCAACCGGATACTTGTTCCTTGTGCGGGAGGCATCCGGCAGCGCATATTGAGGGAGACTCACGACACCCGATGGGCGGGCCACCCTGGCGTCGAGCGCATGACAATACTTTTGGCTCAGACTTATACCTGGCCAAGAATAGGAGAAGACGTAGAGCTGTACGTCAGGACTTGTCTAACAAGATGGAAAGGAAGAAGGAAGCCGGGCTACTTCAACCTCTTCCAATCCCGGAGAAGCCGTGGGATTCGGTTTCAATGGACTTCATCACGGGCTTTCCATCAATAGGGAGGATGGGAACTATCATGGTCGTGGTGGATCGGTTCTCCAAGTATGCTATATTCAAGGGAGTGCCGAAGGGGTGTTTAGCACACGATGTGGCGGAGCACTTTTTGAAGGGAGTGGTAAAGATATTTGGACTCCCCCGTGAGATAATCAGTGACAGGGATCCGAGGTTCATAGACAAATTTTGGACAACATTGTTCAAATTATTAGGGACGGAGCTCAAGTTTTCTAAAGCAAATCACCCTCAAACCGACGGGCAAACGGAGCGCATTAGTGCATTACTCGAGGAGTACTTGCAACATTTCGTGTCGGCTACCCAGAGGAATTAGTTGGAGCTATTGGATGCTGCCCAATTTTCTTACAACATACACAAGTCCTCATCGACCGAGAGGAGTCCAGCGGAGCTAACACTCGGATTTCAGCCGCCCACACCACTAGTGATCACACAAAGTAGGGAGGAGCGGGGCTCTTGCCCGACCGCGTATCAATATGGCATGGACTAGAAAGAACTTATTGAGCAAGCCCGAGATAGCTTGGCAAAGGCAAAACGTCGGATGAAGAAGTATGCCGATGGGAGGAGGATGATGCTAGAATTCAAGGGAGGGGACAAGGTTCTCTTGAAACTCACTCCACAACTTTGGAAGAAAGTCAAGGATTGGGGATTCCACAAAGGGCTACTTCCAAGATATGAGGGACCATTTGAGGTTACTAAGAGAGTTGGATCGGTAGCCTATCGATTGCAACTTCTGGAGAGGCTCAAACTCTATCCGACCTTCCATGTAATTTTTCTTAAATCTTATCATCAGGGGGATCGGTTACAAGTGCAAAGGGCCCCACCCGCGGGTGGAATTCTCAAAGAAGATCGCCAAAATCCTTGATCACCGAACCATGCAGGGCAGCTAGAAGGATGAGCGACAAGAGTTCTTAGTGCAATGGGAAGATGAAGAGGAGGCCACATGGGAGAGAGATATCAACCTATGGCAATTCGAGGAGCAAGTCACCAACTACTTGGCTTGGGTGTCGACGAGGCCGTCGACTTCATTTGGTGGGGGTGGATTGTTACTCCTCACTTCCCATAATGCATGAAGGCAAAGGCCAATTGGCCCAACCGGAGAGGGGGAGCTGGGTGTCACACCCTATTTCCCATGATGCATGAAGGCAAGGACCAATGGCCCAGAGGAGAGGAGCAGCGGGGCTACTCCTCGGGAGCGCGAGGCGCGTGGCCCACATTGGGCGTGCAGCCCACTAAGCCGCACAAGGTGCGCAAGCCATGGAGCAAACATGGGCCGGGAGTAGATCCGTGAAGATATGCAAGTAAGTGCTAAATTGACTAAGTGTTGGGCGGAGCACTTAGTAAACAGCAGTTACCCACACGCACAAGGCACGCGGCTGGCACATGCGGTGCGCGCAGCCGGGGCATTACAAACCAGCTGAGCGCAGTTGGCAGACACGGAGTGCACACGGACTGAACACAGAGTAGAAATGACCGTTGGAGCATTATGGCACACGGACATGACCGTTGGTGGGGAGTTATGCCTCGGCAACTAGCCGTTGGCGCGAGCATTACGAATGTGCACACAAAGCCGGCACGCAGGATGGACTTGGCGCCGCACAACTGGTATCAGAGCCAGGTTACCACTAAACAAGCTTGGAATCTCTAGAGCAAGGAACCTTGGAGGCAATTCTTGCGAGGCTCAACATGTTGGAGAGCCTTGTCGGCACATCAATGGCAACCTCGAAGGATCGGCCATTGTTGGTAGAGGTCTGGCTGATGAGGAAGGAAATGGGCGATTTCCAAGCATCGGTAGGGGCGGACAACTTAGCTATCGAGCAACATGTCGCGGACACGGTTGATCGGATAGACAAAGAGCTTGCCCGGATAGGCAAGAATGCGGTTGGAGGTTTGAGCCGGAGACTAGCTACCTCGGCGGCACAATTTAAGGTACCGGAACCTAAACCTTATAATGGTAACCGCAATGCAAAGGAGTTGGAGAATTTCCTTTGGGACATGAAGCAATACTTCATGGCTGCAAGCATCGAAGAGGAGAGCCAAGTCATGATTGCAAGCATGTTCTTGGGAGGCGATGCAAAGCTGTGATGGCGCCAAAACCAGAATCGGGAGCCACTCATCGACACATTTGCGGCGCTGGAGAGCGAGCTCAAAGATAGGTTATTACCGCTCAATTCGGAATGGACCGCGAAAGAGGCGATAAGAAAACGAAGACAAACCGGCACGGTACGTGACTATGTCCGAGAATATAGCTCACTTTTACTTGACATTTCGTCTATGCATGAGGACGACAAGTTATTCAACTTCATGGCAGGGCTTCAACCATGGGCGCAAGCGGAGTTGAGGCGCCATGGCGTGAAAGATGTGCAGGCAGCTATTTCCATTGCCGAGAGTCTTGTGGACTACAAGACCGCACCTTCGACGGACAGAAGGATGGGCAAGGACGATAGGCGTGGAAACAAGGCAAGTGGCGGGGGCACGGACAAGGGAAAGGCAACTCACAAGGCTTCGAGTTCTAAGGGACCTGATCACTCCCAAAAGAAGAAGACCGGGTGCTTTCTATGTGGCGGCTCACACAATGCAAGGGAATGCCCGAAGCGCGAGGCATTGTCTGCGGTGCACACACAAGGGGGTGAATCCGAGGAGGAGCCACGGGTGAACACCATTCAGTTGTCAATGCAATATCCAGTGGAGGCGCGGGGCCGACACAAAAGGGGTTAATGTATGTGAAGTAAAGATCCAAGGGAGACGGATCCGAGCAATGTTGGACACTGGGGCGACCAACAACTTTATCTCGATCGAGAAGGCCCGAGAGCTTGGCTTGGAGCTAGCCAAGTGCGACACAAAGATAAAGGCTATCAATTCGGGGGCGCAGCCTATTAAAGGTACTACTAAACCTTTAATGACCGTGGGAGAGTGGCGACGGGAGTGTCCACTCATGGTAGTCCCACTAGACGATTTTGAGCTTATTTTGGGGCTCGAATTCTTCCGGCAAGCCAAGGCGATGGTCTTGCCACATCTTGGCGTTATGGTGATCCAAGATGACTTATCACCGCGCATGGTGAAAACGGAGACACGGGGGCAAATATTATGCAGTCATCTCTTCAACTAAAGGCGGGCCTCAAGAAGGGAGAAACCACCTTTTTGGCAACATTGAGGGAGGTCAAGGCAGACCAGACTAGCAAGGTGCCGAGGGAAGTGCTACAAGTACTCGAGGAGTACGGGGATCTGATGCCATTAGAGCTGCCGAAGAAGCTTCCACCGAGGCGCGGTGTGGATCACAAAATTGAGTTAAAACCCGTGGCGGTTCCACCAGCACAGGCACCTTACCGCATGTCACCTCCGGAGTTGGCGGAACTACGGAGGCAATTGGACGAGTTGTTGGAGTCGGGTTACATCCAGCCGTCCAAAGCACCATATGGGGCACCGGTACTATTCTAGCGCAAGAAGGATGGGGCGCTGCGGATGTGTGTCGACTACCGGGCATTAAACAAGGTGACCATAAAAAACAAATACCCTATTCCTCATGTGGGTGACTTATTTGACAGATTGGTGAAGGCTTCTTACTTCACCAAGCTTGACCTACGATCGGGCTATTGGCAGGTGTGCATTGCGTGCGGTGATGAAGCAAAGACGGCCATGGCGTCACGCTACAGGTCGTATGAGTTTTTGGTCATGCCATTCGGGCTAACCAATGCACCAGCCACCTTTTGCAACCTGATGAACGAGGTACTTTATGACTTATTGGATCATCATGTAGTGGTCTACTTGGATGATATTGTCATACATTCGGAGTCACTCGAGGAGCATGTGCGGCACTTGCGGGAAGTGTTTGATAGGCTGCGGCAGCACTCTCTATATGTCAAAAAGGAGAATGCAAATTTGGTGTGGCGGAAATCAACTTCCTCGGCCATTATATCAAGCGAAGCTCGATACGCATGGACGGTCACAAAGTGACCGCAATCGACGGATGGATTGCGTCAACTAAGGTAACCGAGCTACGATCGTTTTTGGGTGTAGCTAACTATTACCGCAGGTTTATTGCAGATTACTCAAGGATTGTAAGTCCATTGACGTACTTATTACGGAAGGAACAAACTTGGCATTGGACGGACTCATGCCAAGAAGCATTTGTGAGGCTCAAAGAGGCGGTTTCCTCCGAGCCGGTGCTAAAGTTGCCAGATTTTGCAGCACCATTTGAGGTGCATACCGATGCTTTAGACCAAGCAATTGGCGGGGTCTTGACACAAGATGGGCATCCAGTGGCATACGAGAGCCGCAAGCTCAAGGGAGTGGAAGAAAGGTATTCGGCCCACGAGAAGGAGATGGTTGCAGTGATCCATTGCCTCACCACATGGAGGCACTACTTGTTAGGGACCAAGTTCACGGTCGTGACGGACAATGTGGCCAACACATACTTTCGGACACAAAAGAAGTTGTCAGCCAAGCAAGCGAGGTGGCAAGAGTTCTTGGCCGAGTATGACTTCACGTGGGTGCACAAGCCGGGCACCGAGAACAAGGTGGCCGATGCGCTTAGCCGGAAGGCATGCGGGGAGATAGTGGCGGCATTGACCGAGGTACGTTCTAACTTTTTGGAAGAGATTAGAACTGCAGCAAAAGAGGACCAAAACAACATTCGGATGGTGAAACAAGTCGAGGAGGGCTTGATCCGGAGGAATTGGCTTGAAGATGGCCTATTGAGGGTCGCGGCAACTGAGTATTTGTTCCAAGCACGGGCGTGATGTGCCAAAAGATCTTGAGGGAGACTCACGACACTAGGTGGGCGGGCCATTGTCACACCCCCAAATTCGCACCTAAAATTTTTGCCTTCGGGATGTGCGGCGCCAAGTCCCCGACTCGACCAGCCTCCCTCCTCCTTGGTGCTTTGCGGAAATAAGTCAAGCCAACACGCATGTTTACGGGAGCAAAATCTCCCAACCTTCTTTTCTATTCCAAATACAAAAGACTAGGAACACTCGCTCAAGGAACACCACAAATTGCCTAAGGAACTCCTTTGTCGGATACCTCGGCTTGGTGTCTCAAGAGGTTTATTTACATCTTATGGCCGAGCCATAAGTTACACGTGACATCAATGTGCCGTGCACACTTAATGTCCTCGGATGCTCATCTTCAATGCCTGCCGAGCATGCGCCATGAATGCCCGCTGCGCGCCAGTTGCACGCAGCATTGATGTCCGCCGCGCGCCATCAATGTCTGCTGCGTTCGTTAGGCCAGCTTGTCATTCTGCCTTGCGTGCCTTGTCTGAAGATAGCTTCCTGCGCCCCGCGCCAGCGCCCTCTTGGCTCGTTGTGCCTATCCCGCGTGCCCGCGTTGTGCGCGCATTCATAACGCTCGCGCCAACGGCTAGTTGCTGAGGCATAACTCCCCGCCAACGGTCATTTCCACTCCGTGTTCAGTCCGTGTGCACTCCGTGTCCGCCAACTGCACTCAGCTGGTTTGTAACGCCCTGGCTGCGCGCACCTCGTGTGCTAACCGCGTGCTGTGTTCGTGCGTGTAACTGCTGTTTACTAAATGCTCCACCCAACACTTAGTCAATTTAGCACTTACTTGCATATCTTCACGGATCTGACTCCCGGCCCATGTTTGCTCCATGGCTTGCGCACCTTGTGCAGATTAGTTGGCCGCGCGCCTGCCTACCGCGCCCCCAATGTGGGCTGCGCGCCTTGTGCTCCCGAGGAATAGCCCTGCTGCTCCTCTCCTCTAGGCTATTGGCCCTTCCCTTCATGCATCATGGGAAATAGGGTGTGACAATCCACCCCTATCAATTGGAGTCGACGGCCTCGTCGACACCCAAGCTAGGTAGTCGGTGACTTGCCCCTCGAATTGCCATAGGTTGATGTCTTTCTCCCATGTGGCCTCCTCCTCATTCTCCCATTGCACTAAGAATTCCCGCCTCCTATCCTTCTTGCTACCCAACATTGTCCGGTGGTCAAGAATTTTGGCGATCTTCTTTGAGAATTCCACCCGCACCCGGGTGGTGCCCTTTACACTTGTGCCCGCTCCCCCTAATGGTAAGGTTGAAGAAAACTTACTTGGAAAGTCGGATGCAATTTGAGCCTCTCGGGGAGTTGCAATCGGTAGGCGACCGATCCAACCCGCTTGGTGACCATGAATGGCCCCTCATACTTTGGAAGTAGCCCCTTGTGGAACCGTCGATCCTTGGCCTTCTTCCATAGTTGTGGAGTTAGTTTTAAGAGAACCTGGTCTCCTTCCTTAAACTCCAACATCCTCCTCTTTGGATCGGCATACTTCCTCATTCGGTGTTGTGCCTTGGCAAGGCTATCTCGGGCTTGCTCGAGCAACTCCTTTCGGTTCAGCGCAAATCGGTATGCCGCTGGGCAAGAACCCCGTCCTTCCCCTCGTTGCCCAATATCAAATGGTGTGCTGCGTTGAAAGCCGAGTGTCAACTCTGCCGGGCTCATCTCGGCCGATGAAGACTTGTGTATGTTGTACGAGAATTGGGCCGACTCAAGTAGTTCGAGCCAATTCCTTTGTGTCGCCGATAGATAGTGCCGCAAGTACTCCTCGAGCAATGCGTTGATGCGTTCCGTTTGGCCATCGGTTTGAGGATGAAATGCGGTGGAAAATTTGAGCTCCGTTCCCAAATATTTTAACAGGGCTGTCCAAAATCTGCTTGTGAACCTCGAGTCCCGATCACTTATGATCTCACGGGGGAGGCCAAAATATTTCACAACACCTTTGAGAAATTGCTCGGCCGCATCGTGTGCGGAGCACTCCTTCGGTACTCCCATGAACACTGCATACTTGGAGAACCGATCCACCACAACCATTATGGTGCCTATCCTCCCGATAAGCGGTAGGCCCGTGATGAAATCCATAGAAACTGAGTCCCACGACTTCTCCAGAATTGGGAGAGATTGAAGTAGCCCCGCTTGCTTCTTTCTCTCCGTCTTGTCTACTTGGCACACTAGACAAGTCTTGACGTGTAGCTCCACGTCCTCTTTCATTTTGGTCCATATGTAGCTACGGCTCAAAAGTGCCACCATGCGCTCCACGCCTGGATGGCTGTCACACCCTATTTCCCATGATGCATGAAGGCAAGGGCCAATGGCCTAGAGGAGAGGAGCAGCGGGGCTACTCCTCGGGAGCGTGAGGCGCGCGACCCACATTGGGTGCGCGGCAGGCAGGCGCGCGCCCCACTAAGTCGCACAAGGTGCGCAAGCCATGGAGCAAACATGGGCCGGGAGTCACATCCGTGAAGATATGCAAGTAAGTGCTAAATTGACTAAGTGTTGGGCGGAGCACTTAGTAAACAACAGTTACCTGCACGCACAAGGCACGCGGCTGCAACACGAGGTGCGCGCAGCCGGGATGTTACAAACCAGCTGGCGGACACGGATTGAACACGGAGTGTAAATGACCGTTGGAGCATTATGGCACACGGACATGACCGTTGGCGGGGAGTTATGCCTCGGCAACTAGCCGTTGGCGCGAGCGTTATGAATGCGCGCACAATGCGGGCACGCGGGATGGACACGGCGAGCCAAGAGGGCGCTGGCCCGGGGCGCCGGGCGCAAGAAGCTATCTTCAGACAAGGCACGCAAGGCAGAATGACAAGATGGCCTAACGCACGCAGCAGACATTGATGGCGCGCGGCAGACATCAATGCTGCGCGCAGCAGGCGCGTGGCGAGCATTCATGGCGCGCGCGCAGCGGGCATTGAAGATGAGCATCCGAGGACATTAAGTGTGCGCGGCACATTGATGTCACATGTAACTTATGGCTCGACTATAAGATGCATATAAACCTCTTGAGACACCAAGCCGAGGTATCCGACAAAGGAGTTCCTTAGGCAATTTGTGGTGTTCCTTGAGCGAGTGTCCCTAGTCTTTTGTATTTGGAATAAAAAAGAAGGTTGGGAGGTTTTGCTCCCGTAAACACGCGTGTTGGCTTTACTTATTTCCGCAAAGCACCAAGGAGGAGGGAGGCTGGTCGAGTCGGGGACTTGGCGCCGCACATCCCGAAGGCAAAAATTTTAGGTGCGAATTTGGGGGTATGACACTGGGCTACTCCTCGGGTGCGCGGCAGAATGAGGCGCGCGGCCCACAAGGGGTGCGCGGCAGTGAGGGGCGAGGCCCACGAAGACGCACAAGGTGCGAAGGTGATGTGCCCCAGAGGGCCGTCACTCGATCACAAACCAAGGCACGAACTTTATCCAACCTGTTAACTAACAACTTCAATTCTTTTGCAGGAATTACAGGTGTCGAATGCCTCTTTGCGGATTTGGAATGGGACCCGAGCACAAATGATAAGGATCAACCCTTGCACTTGCTATCGTGGGAACTAAAGGTGGAAGCACATGAAGAAGGGATTTGTCTCCCTTGGAATTAATTTGTAATTGAATTTTATTCGGCAAACATTCGCCTTATGTTTTTGTTGGCAAACATTCGCCTTCCTGTAATGTTTTATAATTGCATGCATCCTTAGGCATTCGGATTAGATGTATGTTAAGTTAGATGGTGGTTAGAAGCAACAATTGGGCCGGAGTTTAGCAGCCCACTGATGCAACAAATGGGCCAAATCTTGAAGAGTGATCTGGTGTGCAAGTGGACTAAGAATGGCCAACGATGTGGCCCATTTCGAAGCTCAAGCCCATTCTAACCTTCAGCCACCCTAGGTGTATAAATACATGGCTATTGGTGTGTGTAAAGGTTGTTGAATATATGAGAAATAGCCCTTTTGTGTTCAGCCGAAGTAGTTGAAGCTTGGTGAACGGTAAGGCTCGGTTCGGTCAAGAACCGAGAAGGAGTTCATCTCCTTGAGCTTTCAAGCCCGAGGTTGCTTGAATAGCTATCGTTCCACTCGTCTTCCCTCTCTTTTCCAAAGAAGGATACACAAAGAGAGTGGCCAGAAACCGGTTTCGTTTGCTGCCGTCTTCCTTCGGAAGGTCGTTATGCCGAGAGCCTAAAAGGTTGCTCATCGGACAGCATTCGGTTTTCTGCTTACATTTGTTTTCTATTTCGTTTGTGGGTAAAACACGACTCATTCGAGGTGGAATCGTGTCATGTGGTATCAGAGCCATGGATAGCTTCCCCTGAATGTCTGCAAACGCGTGGATTAATCTTATTGCACATTTCGTTTGCTGCAAACTTTTCATTTCTTCTCTGGTTCGTTGGTTTTGAAAAAGGCAGAAACCGGTTCTATTAATTTTGTGTTTAACATATAAGGATAAGCTTGAACACTACCGTAGATATATTATTACTGGACAAAATTTAAAAACCGGAAACTCGAAACTATTTAGGGTTCATATTCGTATTCGTATGTTCATAATCGTATGTTCATATTCGTATGTTCAAAATTTAAAAATCGTATTGTGTTTTCTGCACAAGTCTTACTCAACTGATTGGTTGCTATTTGAGGGTAGGTGCAGGTGAGGACAGAACACCCTACAGCCTAGCTGTTGTTACAGGGTAGGTGCAGGTGGTAGGTGTCTATTGCTAGACCACTGGTATTGTACGTTTATGTTATTATGCATATGGGTGTGCTATGTAGCAGCTAGTGTTATTACCTTATTCGGAACAACCATTCTGTTGCTACTCTGTACCTGGTGATTTAATACTATTTTTGTGCTGATTATGTTGTCTGCTGTCTCATTCTATGCTAGCTAACACTTTGCAGAATACTTTGTTTACTTGCCTAATCTGTGATTATGTTATTATATCCTTACTGTGTGGTTTAATGATAACTAAGTTGATGCATGATATAAACACTAAAGGAAAAACATGTTTATCAGAATATGTTAATACCCTGGTAAACTTTTTGCCTAGTTTGCTTGTTGTTTTGGTAGGTTTGACCCATTCAACTTAAAACGATCATAATTTTTGCTACGGACGTCAGATTTTCGCCCGTAAGATACTGATTCGAAGCTCTCTCAGAGCTCTACGACGCTGTTACATGCTCTGCTTGTGACAACCACCCCCCATTCCAAAAAACAGCCATTTAAGCCCTCAAATTTGCGTTCCAAGTTTAAGCATTCGGGATCCACTAAATTTTTCCCTCCTTTCTAACACTTAAGGACAATCTAGCGTAACAACACATGTTTTCCCTATAACCTTAGGAAGTCACATGAAGACTAGGAGTGCACTCAATCGAGAATTAAACCCCGATACTATGACTCAAGAACCAAACCGGTGTAAGGACGTTCCCCAACTCAAGACTCGTACCCATCAAGAGGGAGAGTCCAGCCTTCAAGGACAACTAAATGGACTTAATGGAGAAGTTAGTAATCTAAGCCAACAACTCAAAGACTTAACCCTTGGTATGAAATTCATAATGGATAACCTCAATAAGATTAACTCTAGCGAGCCCTCTCGAGATGACCTTCCTAGGATGCGACCTGATAACCCTAGGAGAACTGAATACCCTCCCAGGAGATTTCCTGACTAGGACCCTTCCCCAATGAGTGAGAGGCCACCTAACCCAATAAGGAGGTTCCAAGACTTTGACTATCATGATGATGATGAGTGGACCCTAGATGAAGAAGAGAATTTCAGGTCTAGCCGTAGAAAGGACTTAGATGATCTTAGGAACATCAAGTTGCATGTTCCGTCATTCAATGACGCGTGCGACGGTAACACCTTCCTAGATTGGATAGATAAAGTGGAGAAAGTCTTTGATTACTATGAATATTCAGATAAGGTTAAAATCCAGCTAGTTTCGATTGAGCTCACGGGATACGCAGCCCTCTGGTGGGCCAACATTAAATCCCAAAGACAGAAGATAGGAGACGGCCCTGTCACCACTTGGAGAGTGATGAAGTCCCTCATGACTAAAAGATTCATACCTAGCCAATACCGACAAGAGCTATTCTTACAAATCCAAAACCTGAGACAAGGAGGTCGATCTGTTGAAGAATATCTTACTGAGTTTGAGACCCTTAGGATTGGTGGTGATATGGATGAGCCTGAAGAGCAAGTACTTGCAAGATTTATTCGAGGATTGCAACAAGATATAAGAGACATTATTGAGCTGCATCCCCTGGAATCCCTTGACGCGGTGGTACAAATGGCTATGAAAGTAGAGCGACAACTTAGTAGGAAGAGAAAAGCTAGTTTCACTCAAAAATTTCCGCTCAAGACTACCCCTAAGATCACCCTTCCGCAACCAGAACCAAACAAAACTTTCACCAAAGCTGAGGGAAAGAAACTGTTTACACATATTTGGCCACCCAAAGAATCAAGCAACAAGACCTTAGTAGAGAGTGCCAATTCTCCTAGATCGCGAGACCTTAAATGCTTTAAGTGTCATGGCTTGAGTCATTTCATGGCTCAGTATCCTAATAGACGAATGATGATCCTCCAGGAGGACACTGGAGAGTTTACGAGCGAAGACGAGCGAGAAGGTATAAAAGAAGATGAAGAGGATAGTGACTCCCAAGAGGAAGTTTTCCACGCCCCTGAAGGACCCATGCTTATGGTAAAAAGACGTGTTCTCGTCACTAAGAATTCTGGAGAACACTGTCAGCGCGAGAACATCTTCCATAGCAGGTGTTTCATCAAGGAGAAATTATGTTCCCTGATTATAGACGGAGGTAGTTGTGCTAACGTAGCCTCCACAGAGTTAGTAACAAAGTTAGGCCTAAAGACCAACACTCACCCCCACCCCTACAAGTTACGTTGGCTAGATGATAGAGATGATGTCAAGGTTACCAAGCAAGTGAAAGTTGAATTTGCCCTCGGGAAGTACAAGGACACGGTCCTCTGCGATGTTGTGCCTATGAGTGCAAGTCATTTACTCCTAGGCCGACCCTGGCAGTTTGACCGACGAGTAAACCACGACGGCTACACTAACTACTATTCCCTTAAGTTTGAAAGAAAGACCTTTATGTTTGCTCCCATGACCCCCGAACAAATATCTAGAGATGACGCCGCAAGAAAGGAAGCTAAAGATAAGACTACTTTATTCATGACTAAGAAAAAGATAGAGACGTCTGTGCATAGAGGAGATCCCCTGATTTTGGTACTTTTTCGAAATAGAATTATGGAACTAGGAGTTATTCCTCATGCCGTTAAAACTTTACTTAACCAGTTCCAAGATGTATTCCCAGAAGACTTGCCCCAAGGTCTACCACCCTTGCGTGGCATTGAACACCAAATTGATCTCCTACCCGGAGCTGTACTGCCTAAAAGACTAGCATACTGAATGAACCCTGAAGAAACCAAGAAGCTGCAGGACCAAGTACAAGAACTTTTGAATAAAGGTTACATTAGAGAGTCCATGAGTCCCTGTGCAATACCCTCCGTATTAGTTCCTAAGAAAGACGGCACCATGAGGATGTGTGTCGATAGCCGAGCCGTTAACCAAATTACTGTCAAGTATAGATTTCCCATCCCCAGGCTCGAGTACATGTTGGATGAGCTCAGTGGAGCCTCCATTTTCTCTAAAATAGATCTTAAAAGCGGCTACCATCAGATCAGGATGAGAGAAGGCGACGAGTGGAAGACAGCCTTTAAGACAAAATATGTATTATTCGAATGGATGGTGATGCCTTTTGGTTTATCTAACGCCCCAAGTACGTTCATGAGACTCATGCACCATGTGCTTAAAGAGTACTTAGGAAAGTTTATCGTGGTATACTTCGATGACATCTTAGTGTATAGCGTGGATCTCACTCAACACCTCTCCCACCTTAACTCCCTCTTCCAGACCCTTAGAAAGGCTAAACTATTTGGTAACTTAGGGAAGTGCTCTTTCACACAAGACAAGGTGTACTTTATAGGATTTTTCATCTCAAAAGACGGGATGGAAGCGGACGTGGAAAAGATCAACGCCATCAAGGATTGGCCTATACCGAATTCCATCACAGAAATACGCAGCTTTCACGGGCTCGCCTCGTTTTATAGAAGATTCATTAAGGACTTCTGTTCGATAGTTGCTCCGCTTACCGATTGCACTAAGAAAGGGAAAGAGTTCTCTTGGACCCCAACGTGCCAAAAGAGCTTTGACCTTATTAAAGACAGATTATGTCATTCCCCCGTACTTACCCTCCCAGATTTCAACAAGGCCTTTTAGGTCAAAAGCGATGCATCTGGAGTCGGCATAGGAGCAGTGCTTATGCAAGATGGCAAACCCGTGGCATACTTTAGTGAAAAGTTGAAAGGACCCCTACTAAATTATTCCACCTCTACGATAAAGAGTTCTATGCTGTTATACGTGCTTTAGAACATTGGCAGCATTACCTCTTACCTCGAGAATTTGTTATCAACACTGATCACCAGGCCCTAAGACATATCAAGAGTCAGCACAAGCTCAACAAGAGACATGCCAAGTGGGTAGAGTTCTTAGAAAGGTTTCCTTACACCCTTAAGTATTTGAAAGGAGAGAATAACATCGTGGTCGATGCCCTCTCTAGAAAGTGCATTCTATGCACCGAATTAAGGGTTAGGTTCTTTGGCTTTGAATGGATTAAGGAGACCTATGAAACCGACCCTGATTTTGGCCCTTATTACATCAAGTGTATGGACAAGGCCGAAGGCGAATATCGCCTCATGCATGGCTATTTACTTAAAGCGGGAAAGTTGTGCATTCCCCAAGGCCGTTTAAGACGATGCCTAGTAAAAGAAGCTTATTGCGGAGGCCTAGCAAGTTACTTCGGCGAGAAAAAGACCCTAGAATCGCTTAAGGAACACTTCTATTGGCCTCGCATGATGAAAGATGTGCATCGCATGGTGGAGACATGTGTGATTTGCAAGAAGGCTAAGAGTAAAGTTCTGCCTCAAGGTTTATACATGCCCTTACCCGTCCCATCACACCCTTGGGTAGAGGTTAGTATGGACTTCGTTTTAGGACTACCACGGACCGCCCGGAATAAGGACTCTATAATGGTGGTCGTGGACCGGTTCTCCAAGATGGCACATTTCCTTCCTTGTGCCACGACCGATGACTCTGTCTTAATAGCTAACCTATATTTTAAAGAGATCATTCGCCTGCATGGTATACCGCATTCTATCATGTCAGACATAGACACTAAATTTTTGAGCGCCTTTTGGACCACTTTATGGAAAACATTGGGGACTAGATTGTGTTTCAGCACATCCTTTCATCCCCAAACTAATGGTCAAACGGAAGTCGTCAACAGGACCCTAGGTACCCTCTTACGCACTGTTGTAGGTAAGAAACTGTCTAACTGGGATATAGTACTCCCAGGCTTGGAGTTTGCCTACAACCGCACTCTTCATTCCACTACTCAGCAATCGCCCTTTGAGGTTGCCTATGGGTTTAATCCATACACACCGTTAGATCTTGTCCCATTACCTTTTACAGACTTAGCTAATCCATCAGGAGCAGACAAGGTAGAACGAATTAAGGAACTGCATGAGACTGTATGCAGAGCCATCGAGAAGAGCAACATCAAGGTCGCCAAACATGCTAATAAAGGACGACGCGAAGTTATCTTTAATGAAGGAGACTTAGTTTGGTTGCACCTAAGGAAAGAAAGGTTCCCCGCTAAAAGGAAATCCAAGTTGATGCCTAGAGCAGAAAGACCATTCAAGGTCTTAGAAAGAATCAACAATAACGCCTATAAGATAGAGCTACCCGGCGATTATGGAATTTCCTCCACCTTTAATGTCCAAGATCTCTCGCCAAACAAAGGAGACGATGATGACATCAAAGTGACCCCATTAACGGATTTGAGGTCAAATCCTCAATCACGTGGGGAGGATGATGTGCCCCAGAGGGCCGTCAGTCGATCACAAACCAAGGCACGAACTTTATCCAACCTGTTAACTAACAACTTCAATTCTTTTGCAGGAATTACAGGTGTCGAATGCCTCTTCGCGGATTTGGAATGGGACCCGAGCACAAATGACAAGGATCAACCCTTGCACTTGCTATCGTGGGAACTAAAGGCGGAAGCACATGAAGAAGGGATTTGTCTCCCTCGGAATTAATTTGTAATTGAATTTTATTCGGCAAACATTCGCCTTATGTTTTTGTTGGCAAACATTCGCCATCCTGTAATGTTTTATAATTGCATGCATCCTTAGGCATTAGGATTAGATGTATGTTAAGTTAGATGGTGGTTAGAAGCAACAATTGGGCCGGAGTTTAGCAGCCCACTGATGCAACAAATGGGCCAAAGCTTGAAGAGTGATCTGGTGTGCAAGTGGACTAAGAATGGCCAACCATGTGGCCCATTTCGAAGGCCAAGCCCATTCTAACCTTCAGCCACCATAGGTCTATAAATACATGGCTATTGGTGTGTGTAAAGGTTGTTGAATATATGAGAAATAGCCCTTTTGTGTTCAGCCGAAGTAGTTGAAGCTTGGTGAACGGTAAGGGTCGGTTCGGTTAAAAACCGAGAAGGAGTTCATCTCCTTGAGCTTTCAAGCCCGAGGTTGCTTGAATAGCTATCGTTCCACTCGTCTTCCCTCTATTTTCCAGAGAAGGATACACGAAGTGAGTGGCCAGAAACCGGTTCTGTTTGCTGTCGTCTTCCTTCGGAAGGTCGTTATGCCGAGAGCCTAAAAGGTTGCTCATCGGACAGCATTCGGTTTTCTGCTTACATTTGTTTTCTATTTCGTTTATGGGTAAAACATGACTCATTCGAGGTGGAATCATGTCAGCAGGCCATGAAGCAGACATGGGCCAGAGGGTAAATCCGTGAAGCTATGCAAGTAAGTGCTGAATTGGCTAAGTGTTGGGCAGGACATTTACTGAGCAGGCAGTTACACGCACGCGGTCTGCACACGGGGCGCACGCAGCGTGTGCCTGGAGCACGCGGTGCGCGCAGCCGGGGCGTTACGCTCCAGCAGGGCGCTGGAATTATGAGCGCGCGCAGTGGGTGCACACGGAAAGGACACGGACTGGACGCGACTTGGGGATAGCCGTTGGGGCGTTACGACAGGTGACATAGCCATTGGCACGCGGACATAGACGTTGGTGGGGCGTTACACCTCGACAGCTAGCCGTTGGCACGGGCGTTACGAGCGCGCGTGGTACGCGGCAGGCACGCGGGACGGACACGGCGTGCCAGATGGGCACTGGTGCTGGGCGCTGGGCGCGGGAGGCACTCTTCAGTCGGGGCGCGTGGGGCAGACTGGCGACCGAGCCTTGGTGCACGCGGCACGCATTGTTGGCGCGCACGCGGCAGATATTGATGGCGCGCGGCGAGCATCAATGCAGCGCGCAGCAGGCGGGAGGTGGGCATTCAAGGCGTGCGCGCGGCTGACATTCAAGAGGGGCATTCGAGGACATTAAGTGAGGGCTGCACATTGATGTCCATTGTAACTTATGGCTGGGCCATTTTGTGTATAAAAGCCTCATGAGCCACCAAGCTAAGGGTATCCGGGAAAGGATTTCCTAGAACTATTGTGGTGTGCCGTGAGCGAGTTTCCTTGTCTTTTTATTTGGAATAGAAAAGAAAGTTGGGAGGTTTTGCTCCCTTAAACACTTGTCTTAGAGAAGTGGGCCGGTTGGGTTGTCACGCGGCTTGTATGTGTCGACGGTGAGAATGATGGACAGTGGTACCGCGGATCCTGCTAGTGTGTAGGTCGATGCAACACCAGTCACGGATTCTGCTCGAGGAGTGGGCCGGCTGTGCTATCGCAAAATGTCTGTGTAACACCTATGACCCCGTTGCTAGGGAGGCTAGGACGGGGGCGACATGTTAGGGTGTAGCGTAGCGTAGCGCGAGGTACACACTCACCCTGATGTGGTTGCTGTGTGGTGATGCGTGTGTTTAGCTTGTGGGCCTTGTTGCTGGAAAGTCTGGAATGGTGGCGACGTGTCAGAGTATAGGGTGGGGTTAGGTTCATTCTCACCCTGGTACGGCTGAACTACGCATCACAGATGTGACAACATAAGTGTGAGTGTAGAGACTGCATGTGATAGTATTGCATTTGTCGGTTTTTACTTTCATATCGCATTACTTACTGAGCGTTAGGCTTATGTTGTGTGTTTTATGGTGTAGGTGCAGATATTGTCACTAGGGAGCCCCGAGAGCCTAGTTCTGAGGTTTAGGACGGTTGATGGCGCGCGATCGAGGCACCAGACGGCAGATTCGTTAGGGCGACCTGACCCGTGGAGATGGTAGGTGGTGGCTAGACTGTTGGGGTATTTTCTTTTGTTATGTCGGGATGTATAGCTGATCAGACGAGTTTGTATAGACATCAGTTGTATAGGGGTTCATGGAGTGTTTGTGATTTTGGTGACGCAGGCGTACTCTTTACATGTGGGAGCTTGGTAATGCCTTATACTCTGAATTTTCTTCATTTGATAGTTGATGTATTATTGTAGTTTTATTTCCTTTTAAAACTCTAATTTGCTGGCGATCTCTGGATAGGTATTCTGGGAAGTTTGGCGAACTGTGTGCAGGTTCAGATTTTTAGGATAGCCGATTTTTAGACGTTACTCTGCCAAATTTTCGGAAGAAAGATCGGGAGTCGACAAGGTATGGAATAGGTCGGGGTGTGCACGATGAGATACTAGAGGAGTGGCGGTGTTCGCGACAGCGCAGCGTGACCGCAGGCGCGCGGGGTACGTGGCCCTGCAAGTGCGCACATGTCGTGTGGCGTTGGGTGGCGTACGTGCAGGCGTGCTGCACGGAGGCAGGGTGCGTGGGGCACGTGGCGCTGTGGGCGAGCACGTGACGTGTCGGTATTGAGTTGGCGCGCGGCACCGAGAGAGTGTGCACAGGGCGCCAAATTAGGGGCGTAGGCGTGCGAGGTACTCGGCTCGCAGGCCGAGTTGGCTCGCAAGCCGAGTAGACGCGCGGCGCTTAGTTGAGTGTGCGCACGCACAGTGCGTGGCACGGAACCAAGGGGGCGCGGCGCCACTACATGGGCGCGTTGAGTAGGGTAGCTCGAGGCGTGTGTCGAGACCCTTCCTAAAATTTCAAGTTTTGTCGTCGTATTTTTTTAAACTACCTTAAATTGTCTTTTTTGCTGCGTATCTTATATTGAGGGTTTCGTGTTCTCTCTTCGGGGCGCGAGTGGTTTTCGAATCGAGTCGAAAAAATTTTATACTGACAAATGTTATTTTGAATATGATTTAAAAATGAAAGTGGTATTAAAGTAAGTGAGTTTGCGTCGAGTCGCTATATGTCACAGTGTGAACACGTAGTGAGCGCATCTTGAACGTGTGGATTCTCGGGGCGTTACAACAAGTGTCGACTGGTGTCTCTTTTCATAGTGTTTTGGAGAGTGAAGTGTCATTTAAACCGGTTTTTGATTTAGTTTTCCACCGCGATGATTTTTAAACATTTTAAAATGTCGTTTTAAGTTTAGGAACAAAAAGATTAAATTTTTACATGATATATTATTGGAGTGATGAGTAAGGGTAAGGTTGGTGACCCGCGTCCGGGGACATGTCGAGGCCGCCACAGTGATGATGACAGAGCTGATGGAGCTGGAGAACGGGTTGGTGTTTGGGGCGTTACACACGCCGCAAAAGGAAGAGGAGGATATGAGACGCTATCTATATGCATCAGTAGTGGGTAGATTGATGTATGCTATATTATGCACAAGACCTGACATTTGCTATGCAGTAGGGATAATTATCCGTTTTTAGTCTAATCTAGGATTAGAAAACCGGATAGCAGTTAAGCACATGCTCAAGTATATTAGGAGAACGAGAAATTATATGCTTGTATATTCTAGTAGAGATTTGATTCATACAAGATATATTAATTCTAATTTTCAGACTGCTATAGATCTTGATAGTTGAGCTATCATTTTAAGAAGTACTAAGTAAGGAGGAGTTTCTAACTCGACTATGAAAGCAGAGTACATAACTGTTTCAGAAGCTGTGTGGCTCCGCAAATTCTTTACTGATATAGAAGATGTTCCAAATATGAATAAATCACTCACACTTTATTTTCATAATAGTAATGCAGTGGCAATTCTCGCCATTTTGAAGATTCCAACTACTGAGAATGTTGTTGATCCTGTCGCCAAGACATTGTCTACAAAGAGTTTTAATAAACATCTAGAATGATTAAGGATTACAGACACGTCTCATGTGCTTTATGGCAAGTTGGAGATTGCTGGATATAATTTGTGCCCAACAAGCAAATGTTACGAACATTTTTTATTGTATGTAATTAATAAATAATTTTTATGATTAATTTTTATGTTTGTATTATAACATATGTTTTATAAATTCAAAGAAAAGTCATTGATTATTTGTGCAATTTTAAATTTACATATATGCGAGATTAAATTTTAAAAAAATAATCACATTAGTCCATAACTTATATTTGAAACGTATGATCTTCAAATTAATAAAGTTATAAATATAATTACCTTCGTTGAGAACGTATAGTCATATCCCAATTATATATATGTGATATAAAGTGATTGTATTTTCTATAATATGATTATATAAAACTAAATCAGATTAAATTACACTGTTTTTATAATATCTGTTAAATGAATAACAACTAATTTTAACATAATAATGGTCATATATGTATAATCTTAATTCATTGTATTTATTAGACTCCTATTTCGTTTTAATTTATTCTTTGATTTACTAAACACTCTAAACAATGCATTATGATTCGAAATTAATAAATAGTTTTTATATTTTTGAATTCAAAATAAAATATCTTATTAAATGAAATTAATTTAAGGGATTTAAATTATATTTGAGTAATCTCATCAGATGAGTTTTTATCTTCAAATTAAAATTGAAGTTTGTTATTTAACAAATTGCTAAATCAGATTTTTGAAATTTGATTTTGTAATGCCCCGTATTTTCGTTATATCGAGTTTTGGGTTGTCGGGGCAATGAGCGGCGGGTTTCAGGTTAGAATGGAGAGCGAAAAATTTGTAATATTAGGTGGGGGATTATTTCGAAGCTAATAGGCAAGACAGTTTGTAGGATTCTGCTCGAGCGCAACCCAAATGATAGTTTAACTAAACGGTTAAAGTGTGAAAGCAAAAAGGCAAATTGAATTAATTCTATTAATTAATATAATTATTATAAATGAATGGAAGGGGAAGAAGAAATCTTCCCCTTCTTCGTTTGTTCACCGAGAGAAAAGGAAAGGATAACTTCACCTCCTTCCTTCCCGCGAGAAAATAATCGCACGTTAGCAACCTTCAGCATTTCCCTTGCCAACTTACAAATCTCAGTAAATGTTGGTTAATTTTTGGTAGATAGTTGATCCATTAGTTGTTATGAGTGTAGAGAATGAGGTTTGGTGGGGGTTTATGGGATAGATTGGTAAACCCTAAGTGGGAGGGATGAGATTTTACGGATATAGTTAGTTGTTATGTATTTCTTGGTGTTAGGCGTGAGGTGAGGATGGGTAGTAGTATATTGTGAGGAATTTGATGAGTTTTGTTTAGAAACCGAGAATGGGAATGTTAGGCGTTTTAGTGTGAAATCCAATTCTGTTTTGATATGTTAAACTAGTTTATGATTGGAGCGTTTAGCCATTGAAATCGAGTGATTCCGATGACGGATGCAAAATTTATGTGCATTCGAAGTTTAAGCTGATTTTGAGCTGAGTTGGGTTAGTGAGCGATTTTGGCGAGTTCATGAAGTGTTATGCCAGTATGGTGGTTTTAGTGCGTGAATAGAGTATTGGGATGAGTTTTGACGAGAAAACGGTTTTGTTGTAGGTTGAGCAGATCTTTGGTGAAACGAGCACCACGGAAAGATAGGACGCCAAGTAAGCAGTGTGTAGATGCGTTTTTCGCAGGAAGGCCTACACCGTGGAACGTTAGGATTTATGTCGTTTGTGCGTATTGTTTAACATGCATCATGTTTTGAAAAGGGAACGAAAATGAATTTGAGCATGGTTTTATGTGCGGATGCAAAGTGTGATGTGTGGCGGTGAGAATGATGTGTGTGTGGGCAGCTACAGCCCCATTGCTGGAGAAACCGGGACGGTGGTGACGTGCCAGAGAGTGGTGTGGCGAGTGGGTCCAACCTCACCCTGGAATGGTTGCAGTATGTGGAGTAACGCGTGTGTACTGTTTGAGAGCCTCGTTGCTGCAGGAACCGGGACGATGTCAACGTGCCAGGGTGTGAGGTGGCGAGAGTGTCCAACCTCACCATGGTCCGGCTGTACCCCGCAGTACCAGTTGTGACAATATGAGCTTGAGTTTAGAGACTGCATGTGATAGTATTGCATTGTCGGTTTTACGTTTCATATTGCACTACTTATTGAGCGTTAAGCTTATGTTGTGTGTTTCGTGGTGTAGGTGCAGAGATTACTGCTGCTGAGTTACGAGAGCCCAGAAAGGATGAGTATGCGGTTGGCGGCGCGCTACCATATGCCGGCAGGTGGAGTTCGTCAGCCGACCCGACCTAGGGTGTAATAATCCGAAAAAATTTAGATTTTAAATCTAATTTCTGAAATTTTTAATTTAACCTCGGTTGGGGTGGTTTCGGGAAATATTTTTACAGGTAATTTAAGTTATAAAATTCGGAGTCTACTTTTGTGATGGTTTTCAAAATTTTAAAGTAGGAAGGACGATAATTTAACGAAGTTACCGACGATATAAACACGTGAGGGCATTTTGGTAATTTAATTAATTATAATTAAAAAAATATATGTGAAGTGGAATGCCTTCACGAAGAAGCCATTTCACTTCGGTGTTCTTCGAGCCGAATGCTCGAGAAGAGAGACACGAGCAAGAGAGTGATCGGGGGGCGAACTGCCGACGATCGACCACCGGGGGAGAGACGTGATGCGCTAGACAGTTCCAACGAGGCAAAAACTCGGCGTGAGTGGGTTCTTCCCATGCTGAAAACCACAGGTGATTTTCTCCCTTGTTTCAGCTCCTGTCGACCAAGCGTGAAGGCTCGGTTCTTTCTTGTTCTCCGATGATTTGGCTCGGTATAGGGGTCGATTATAGGCTGTGAATGCGGGTGTAGTGAGTGGACAGTGAGTTCTTGGGTTGGGAGGGAAAACCCGAGACTTGTTGGCTGTGGAGTTTGTGTTCTTGAGTTTGATATACTTGGTTTTGTTCAGATTAGGCTTAATTGGTGGGAATGTGTATGTTCGGTGAAGAGATTTGGCGAAATTGGATCGAAGCTGAATTTTTCGGATTTTTTTTCGTATAAAAACAGTTCTGATTTTGGAGATTTTGACAAGGCTACGGTTAATTGTTTTAAATTCTGTTTTTGTAGGTTTAATTAAGTTGTTAGAGGAACGTTTGGCTGTTGGAATCGTTCCATTCTGATATCCGACGCAAAAGTTATGCGCGTCGGAAGTTTATGTCAAATTTTGGTCCGAGTCAAATTAGTGAGCGTTTTTCATAGAATTGTGACGCGTTATATTAGCAAGGCTGTTTTTAATGTGTAAAGATAGTTTTGAGTGAGTTTTGGTTGAAGAAAACGAAAATGTGAAATTTGGATAAAAAGAACATATTCGGTTTTTGGTATTTTTCACCGATCTGCGGCTTATTGTTTTAAAATCTGTCATAGTATGTTAGACTAGGTTTCTAATGTAGCACCCCGAGAACCCACACGTTCCCGGTGCGCTACAGTGCATCTACACACTACACACACACACACTAACACTTGACCTAACTAACTCAATTCAATACCTTTTTTGTTTTCAAATCATTTTCAAAAGAACATTTGTGAGTATGAAAATTTTTCGACTCGATTTAAAAAAAACAACTCGCATCCCGAAGAGGAAACACGAAGTCCTCAACATAAAACTACGGAGCGGTTAAGAAAACCATTTAAAACAATTTGAGATAAAACGATAAAACTTGAAATCCTAGAAAAAAAAAATCCCACGCACCCCACAAACTACACAGTCCGGTCCCAAGCACTCACGTCCCCACTCTGACACCCCGCGTACACCTTCGCAGTGTCACACGTGCCAATCCAACGTCACTGTATCTCGCGCACGCTCACAGCGCCGCGTGCCCCACGCACCCTGCCTCTGTACAGCACGTCTGCGCGCACGCCCTCACCTGGCGCCGCATGACCCGTGTGCACCCGCCGGGCCGCGTGCCCCGCACACCTCCGATCACGCCGCACTTCCACACTCATCTACCTTTTTCTACCATTTACTGTTCACACACCTCAACCTATTTCTTATCTCCTCGACTCCCAGCCTCTCTCCAGAAATTTCGGCAGAGTAACGGCTAAAAACTGACTATCCCAAAAATTTAAACCCTGCACACAATTCACCATAATCTAACAATGTTTATCTATCCATCATCCAGAGAAATCAGCATAACCAAATCAGAGCAAGAAGACGACCAAAATCCATCAAATACAAATGAAGAAAGTCTCCAGTATAGAGTAACATTATTCTCTAACATGAAAAATATCTGCGTACGTTACCAAAATCACACGCACTCCATATACCTATACGCTGACACATATACAACAACCAATCTCATCCCCCATACATAATCACCGCAAAAGAAAGAAAACCCACAAACCGACCAGGCCACAACCTACCATCTCCACGGGTCGGGTCGCCCTAACAAAAGTCTGCCATCCGGTGCCGCAGTCGCACGCCGCCAACCATCCTACACCTCAGGACTAGGCACTCGAGGCTCACCAGCGGTATCGTCAGCACCTACACCACAGAACACACAACATAAGCCTAACGCTCAGCAAGTAATGCGATATGAAAGTAAAAGCCGAAAATGCAATCCTATCACATGCAGTCTCTACACTCACACTCATGTTGTCACATCTGTGACGCGTAGTGCAGCCGCACCAGGGTAAGGAGGAACCTCACGCCACCCTTCACCCTGACACGTCGCCACCGTCCCGGACTCCCTAGCAACGAGGCCCACAAGCTACACCCATGCATCACCACACGGCAACCACATCAGGGTAAGGGTGTACCTCGCGCCACTCTACACCCTGACACGTCGCCCCCGTCCCAGCCTCCCCAGCACGGGGCCACAGTTGCCCCACACACACGTTTCGCGACAGCCCAGCCGGCCCACCCCTCGAGTAGGATCCGATACTGGTGTTGCACCGGCCCACACACCAGTGGGATCCGCGGTACCACTGCCTATATCCTCACCGTCAACACATTCACGCCACATGACGGCCCAGCCGGCCCACCCCTCGAGTAGGATCCGTGACTGGTGAAGCACCGGCCCGCACACTAGCGGGATTCGCAGTACCACCGCCATACGTCTCACCTCGTACATCAAAACATGCAAAAAATCATTTTCGTTCCCGCTTTTAAAAACATGATGCATGTCAAACAATACGCACGCACACCACAATCAATCACATAAACCCTAAAGTTCTACAGTGTAGGCCCACTTGGGCAAAACACATGCATGCACTACCTACCTGGTGTCCTAAGCTCGCTCGATGCACAACTTTGCCTACAGAAAGCCTCAACCTAAAACACAACCAATTTCTCATCAGTATTTATCCCAACATTTACCAACTAGCTAAAAACAACCTTCTCTAACTTCACTCACGAAATTTCAACTAAAACGGTTCATTGGTTAGGTTTGGCTGAAAACCAGCCCAACGTTCGGATGTGCATAACTTTTGCGTCCGCCAACGGAATCGAGCGATTCAAGTGGCTAAACGTTCCCTTAGGAACCTAGTTTAACATCCCAAGACGGATTTTAAATCGGTAGGTCGCAGATAGGTGAAAAATGCCAATAACCGAATCTGCCATTTTTATTAAAATTTCACATTTTCACTTCCCTTCAACCAAAACTCACTCTCAACTAGTTATATGCATCAAAATGGCTATGCTAGTCTCACACGTCGAATTTTCACCAAAAACGGTCACTAATTTGACTTAAACCAAAATCCCGCATAAACTTCCGACGCGCATAACTTTTGCGTCGGATATTGGAATCGAACGATTCCAGTGGTCACAAGTTCTTCTAACAACCTATTTTAACCCACAAAGACAGAATTTGTAATGATCAACTTAAGCCTAGCCAAAACAGTCAAAAACAGAAGCTGTTTTTATACGAAAAATAGCCGAAATCTCAACTTCGGGCAAATCCCGCAAGTTCTCTGCACCGAACACTCACATTTCACCTATTAAGCACAATCTAACTCGAAAATCAGAAAATCAAGCACAAAGTCTGAATTTTGGCTCCACCTTCATCCTCGGCCTCCCTCCCTCTCACCGGTCTCCTGCTGTCCACTTGCTAATCTACACACTCACCCTCTCAATCCCCTCACATTTGCAGCCAAATTCAAAGAGAGAAAAAAAAATGAAGAAGAGCTGAACCTCAGTGTCGGTTCATACGGACAGGACAGCAGAGGGAGAGGACTTACCAAGTGGTGGCGTCCGGCACTCGGGTGGGAGAAGGACTCCAGCAACAAGTCTGGTCGTTGGCGGCAGAATTGGCCGGAAACTAGGCCCTCGGGGTCGTCGGCCGAACACTCGGCTTTCACTTCGGGAACTCGAGTTGCTGGAACCGAACGGCTCCGGTTCGTCCGAATAGCAGCCCCTGCTCGCAACTCACACCTCACACTCGCGCTCGTCGGCCGTCGCAGCTCCGACTCCAGCACACAATCGCCCTGCTCCCGGTCGTCTTCTCTCTCGGCTCTCTCTCGGGTGCACAGAGGAAACAACCAAATGGCTTCCTCGCGAAGCCATTCGGGTGTTTTACAATTTTTTTTTTTTATTTTAAAATAAATACAAATTACCAAATTGCCCTCACGTGCTTCAATCGTCTAAAATTTCGTAACTTTCTCGACTTCCCGACTTTAAATTCCAAAAAACATCGCAAAGGTAGGCTCCGAGTCTTATAATTCAAATCTTTCCCGTTGAAATATATCTCAAAACTCCGACCGGGATTAAAATAAAAATTCCAGAAATTAAAAATAAAATTCGAAATTCCCTGGTTATTACATCCCCCCCACCTTATAAGAATTTTGTCCCCAAAATTTACGTACCGAATAAGTCAGGATACTGCCGCTCCAAGTCGCCTAAAACTCCAACACACAAGCCCTGAGCATATCCTCCAGAATCTGTATAGTCCACTCCGACTGCCCATCGGTCTGAGGATGAAAGGCCGTACTGAAATCTAATCTGGTGCCCATAGCCTTATGCAGACTCCTCCAAAACTTAGACGTGAACCTGGGGTCTCGATCTGAAACAATCGACACCGGAATGTCGTGGAGTCTGACTATCTCCTGAACATACAACTGGGCAAACTGATCCATCGTATAAGTCATCCTCACAGGCAAAAAGTGAGACGACTTCGTCAACCTGTCCACAATCACCCAAATCGCGTCACGACCCTTGCCAGTCCTCGGTAACCCCACCACAAAATCCATGGTGATTCGCTCCCACTTCCACTCCGGTATAGGTAATGGTTGGAGCATCCCAGACGGTCGCTGATGCTCCGCCTTCACCTGCTGGCAGACTACGCAGGCCTCAACATACTTAGCCGCTACTCGTTTCATGTTAGGCCACCAATAGTGCTGCTTCAAATCTCTGTACATCTTAGTGCTTCCAAGATGCACAGAGAAAGAAGATGAATGGGCCTCTGATAATATATCCCTCCTCAGCTCCTCATCCTTTGGGACGTACCACCTATCCCGAAATTTCAGAATCCCGTCCTCTGAATAGCTGAACTCAGAATCAGGCCTGGCCTCCATACTCGCCTTCAGCTCGCTACACTCTGAATCAGTCTCCTAAGTCTGCCTGATCCTGTCCAGAATAGTCGGCCTCAATGACAAGGCAGAAAGGGTGGCTGCGAGATAAGAAACTACCTCCAAACCAAAACTCTGCATCTCTGTCACTAACTCAACAGGCTGTACCGTAATCATGGCAGAAGTCGAGGCTGTCACTCTACTCAAGGCATCTGCCACCACATTCGCCTTCTCGGGGTGGTACCTGATCTCCACGTCGTAGTCCTTGACCAGCTCGAGCCATCTTCTCTGTCTCAAATTCAGCTCCTTCTGCGTGAAAATGTATCTCAAGCTCTGATGGTCCGAGTAAATCTCGCACTGCTGCCCATACAGATAATGCCTCCAAATCTTGAGTGCAAATACAACCGCCGCCAGCTCCAAGTCGTGAGTGGGATAATTCTGCTCGTAAGCCTTCAACTGCCTAGAAGCATAGGCAATGACTCTCCCACTCTGCATCAAAACACACCCCAAACCGATACTGGAGGCATCGCAATAAATGCAGAACTTCTCTCCTTCCACGGGCAGCGTCAGTACAGGAGCCATAGTCAATCTCTGCATCAATGTCTGGAACCTGTCCTCACACCGGTCAGTCCATTCATACTTTGCATTCTTCCTGGTCAGCCGGGTCAAGGGGGCCGAAATCTTAGAGAACCCCTCAATAAATCTCCAATAATATCCAGCCAACCCCAGAAAACTGCGTATCTCGCTAGCACTGGTCGGCCGCGGCCACTCCTTTACAGCCTGAACCTTCCCCGGATCAACTGAAATACCCTCATAAGAGATCACATGCCCCAAGAAATGAATCCTGTCCAACCAAAACTCGCACTTTGAGAATTTAGCATATAGCTGATGCTGGCTCAAAATAGTCAGTACAATACTCAGGTGCTCCCTGTGCTCCTCCTCACTCTGCGAGTAGATCAGAATGTCGTCGATAAATACAATCACGAACTTGTCCAGGTACTCCCTGAACACTCTGTGCATCAGGTCCATGAATGCTGTCGGGGCATTGGTCAACTCGAAAGACATCACCAGAAACTCGAAATGTCCATACCTCATCCTGAAGGCCGTCTTCGGTACATCTTTCTCCTTCACCTTCAACTGATGATAGCCGGACCTCAGGTCGATCTTAGAAAACACCCGGGCACCTTGTAGTTGATCAAACAAATCATCAATCCTAGGCAATGGATACCTGTTCTTCACCGTCAACTTATTCAGCTCCCGGTAGTCAATACACATACGTAGGGATCTATCATTCTTCTTGACGAATAGAACTGGCGCTCCCCAGGGTGAAAAACTAGGGCGTATAAATCCTTTATCTGTCAGCTCCTCCAATTGAGCCTTCAGCTCCTTAAGTTCAGTAGGTGCCAATCTGTAAGGGTTCTTGCACACCGGCTCGGCACCTAGGAAAACATCTATCTCGAACTCAATCTCCCTATCAGGGGGCAACCCAGGCAATTCATCACGAAACACTCCCGGGAACTCCTGCACAATAAGAATATCCTTACCCGAGCATCGCCCGGTGACTGCACATCCTCAACACTTGCCAAAAATTCCTGGCAACCCATGCCCAACACCCGTGGTGCCTGACGAGAAAGTATAGCACAAATCCTGGCAAGACCCTTACCTGCTTTAAATGTGTAGCTCTCCCCGCCTGGGGGCCGGAAATGAACCTCTCTGATCCTGCAGTCAATCTCCGCATGATGTCTGAACAGCTAGTCCATTCCCAAGATAACCTCATAACCACTCATATGGAGAATGACTAGCTCGGCATATAACTGTTTCCTCCCTATTGTCACAACATTGCCCCGCACCACCTGTTCTGAATACAAATGCTCCCCGGATGGCAAGGTCACATCATAGTGTCGCTCGGCAGGGCTGAACTCCATGTTGGCCTTAACCCCAAAACACGTCGACACAAACGAGTGCGTAGCGCCCGTATCAATCAAAGTATATGCTGCCACATCAGAAACAAAAATGTTACCTGCTATCACTGATGGCTGGGCAAAGACCCTCGGTGTAACTCTGGCTGACGACCTGCTCGCCACTGGGTATCTACTGGCAAAGTGTCCCACCTCATTGCAGTTGAAGCAGCGGTTCTGTCGCGGCTTCTGGCACTCTCTGGACATGTGGCCCACCTCGCCACAGTTATAGCACCTCACTGGGCCCGGCCTGCACTCGCCCAGGTGGCTCTTCTGACATTTCGGGCACACTAGAAACTGCCCCGACCCCTGCGGCCTCTTAGTGCTCCCCTGGCTCCTAGAACTGTCACTAGGCCTCTTCAGGCCCCTCTGCACGGATACCTCCCCACTGGCCTGTGGCAGCGACTCTCTGAATGATCTGCGAGGCTGCTCTCTGGGTATCTCCCGATAACTAGGAAGCTTCATCCGAGCCTCCTCAATGTCAAGGGCCTTCGCCACCACCTCCTCGTACGGCATGCCCTGGGTCCCCGCAATCCGCATGCCCATATAAATATCCGGCTTCAGGCCCTGCACGAACTGATGTACCTTATTCTCATCGAGGCTCACCAAATGTCCTACAAACCTCGACAAGGCCTCGAACTGTCGCACATACTCAGCCACAGTGCCGGTCTGCTTCAACTGTGCAAACTCTACCATCTTCTGCGACCTGACTGAATGACTGAAATACTTGCCGAAAAAAACCGACCTGAACTCCTCCCAGGTCATGGCCCCCACATCTCTCGTGGCCACCACAGTATCCCACCAATGGCTCGCGTCCTTGGCAAGATAGAACGCCACACTAGAAACTCTGTCCTGCTCCTCTACCTTGGCAAAACTCATCATCCTCTCCATATTCCGTATCCACTCCTCAGCACTGAGAGGATCCGGAGATGATCCGTCAAAGGTCGGAGGTCTAAGTCTGTGCAGTCTGTCACCTCCTCTATCGGACGAACCCTGGGTGCTAGACTGACCCTGATCGTCCCTGCTCATAAACCTCTCCAACTGCTGAGACTGACGGTGGACCAACTCGGTAAGCTGCCGGACGGTATCATCCATGTCGCCAACAGCTCTACGAGGCGCCTCTCATCGTGGCCGCCCTCTACCTCTACCTCTCACCTCTCTTGACATTTTCTACCTTTAACAAAAGTATAAAGCTCACATTAGTAATACAATAAATTCAAATCTAAACACTTACAGTTGGTGGAGTGCTCCCGTGCAGCGGCTGGCGGTGTTAGGTAATCCTCTGAACGACGTCGACCCCGTGGCTCTGATACCATAACTGTAGCACCCCGAGAACCCACAAGTTCCCGGTGCGCTACAGTGCATCTACACACTACACACACACACACTAACACTTGACCTAACTAACTCAATTCAATACCCCTTTCGTTTTCAAATCATTTTCAAAAGAACATTTGTGAGTATGAAAATTTTTCGACTCGATTTAAAAAAAAAAAACTCGCATCCCGAAGAGGAAACACGAAGTCCTCAACATAAAACTACGGAGCGGTTAAGAAAACCATTTAAAACAATTTGAGATAAAACGATAAAACTTGAAATCCTAGAAAAAAAAAATCCCACGCACCCCACAAACTACACAGTCCGGTCCCAAGCACTCACGTCCCCACTCTGACACCCCGCGTACACCTTCGCGGTGCCACACGTGCCAATCCAACGTCACTGTATTTCGCGCACGCTCACAGCACCGCGTGCCCCACGCACCCTGCCTCTGTACAGCAAGTCTGCGCGCACGCCCTCACCCGGCGCCGCATGACCCGTGTGCACCCGCAGGGCCGCGTGCCCCGCGCACCTGCGATCACGCCGCACTTCCACACTCATCTACCTTTTTCTACCATTTACTGTTCACACACCTCAACCTATTTCTTATCTCCTCGACTCCCAGCCTCTCTCCCGAAATTTCGGCAGAGTAACGGCTAAAAATTGACTATCCCAAAAATTTAAACCCTGCACACAATTCACCATAATCCAACAATGTTTATCTATCCATCATCCAGAGAAATCAGCATAACCAAATCAGAGTAAGAAGACGACGAAAATCCATCAAATACAAATGAAGAAAGTCTCCAGTATAGAGTAATATCATTCTCTAACATGAAAAATATCTGCGTACGTTACCAAAATCACACGCACTCCATATACCTATACGCTGACGCATATACAACAACCAATCCCATCCCCCGTACATAATCACCGCAAAAGAAAGAAAACCCACAAACCGACCAGGCCACAACCTACCATCTCCACGGGTCGGGTCGCCCTAACAAAAGTCGGCCATCCGGTGCCGCAGTCGCACGCTGCCAACCATCCTACGCCTCATGATTAGGCACTCGAGGCTCACCAGCGGTATCGTCAGCACCTACACCACTGAACACACAACATAAGCCTAACGCTCAGTAAGTAATGCGATATGAAAGTAAAAGCGACAATGCAATCCTATCACATGCAGTCTCTACACTCACACTCATGTTGTCACATCTGTGACGCGTAGTGCAGCCGCACCAGGGTAAGGAGCAACCTCACGCTACCCTACACCCTGACACGTCGCCACCTTCCCGGACTCCCCAGCAACGAGGCCCACAAGCTACACCCACGCATCACCACACGGCAACCACATCAGGGTAAGGGTGTACCTCGCGCCACTCTACACCCTGACACGTCGCCCCCGTCCCAGCCTCCCCAGCACGGGACCACAGTTGCCCCACACACACGTTTCGCGACAGCCCAGCCGGCCCACCCCTCGAGTAGGATCCGCGACTAGTGTTGCACCGTCCCACACACTAGTGGGATCCGCGGTACCACTGCCCATATCCTCACCGTCAACACATTCACGCCGCATGACGGCTCAGCCGCCCCACCCCTCGAGTAAGATCCATCACTGGTGAAGCACCGGCCCGCACACTAGCGGGATCCGCGGTACCACCGCCATACGTCTCACCTCGTACATCAAAACATGCAAAAAATCATTTTCGTTCCCGCTTTTAAAAACATGATGCATGTCAAACAATACGCACGCACACTACAATCAATCACATAAACCCTAAAGTTCTACAGTGTAGGCCCACTTGGGCAAAACACATGCATGCACTACTTACCTGGTGTTCTAAGCTCGCTCGATGCACAGCTTTGCCAACAGAAAGCCTCAACCTAAACCACAACCAATTTCTCATCAGTATTTATCCCAACATTTACCAACTAGCTAAAAACAACCTTCTCTAACTTCACTCACGAAATTTCAACTAAAACGGTTCATTGGTTCGGTTTGGCTGAAAACCAGCCCAACGTTCGGATGTGCATAACTTTTATGTCCGCCAACGGAATCGAGCGATTCAAGTGGCTAAACGTTCCCTTAGGAACCTAGTTTAACATCCCAAGACGGATTTTAAATCGGTAGGCCGCAGATAGGCGAAAAATGCCAATAACCGAATCTGCCATTTTTATTAAAATTTCACATTTTCACTTCCCTTCAACCAAAACTCACTCTCAGCTAGTTATATGCATCAAAATGGCTATGCTACTCTCACACGTCGAATTTCCACCAAAAATGGTCACTAATTTGACTTAAACCAAAATCCCGCATAAACTTCTGACACGCATAACTTTTGCGTCGGATATCGGAATCGAACGATTCCAGTGGCCACACGTTCTTCTAACAACCTATTTTAACCCACAAAGATAGAATTTGAAATAATCAACTTAAGCCTAGCCAAAACAGCCAAAAACAGAAGCTGTTTTTATACGAAAAATAGCCGAAATCTCAACTTCGGGCAAATCTCACAAGTTCTCTGCACCGAACACTAACATTTCACCTATTAAGCACAATCTAACCCGAAAATCAGAAATTCAAGCACAAAGTCTGAATTTTGGCTCCACCTTCACCCTCGGCCTCCCTCCCTCTCACTGGTCTCCTGCTGTCCACTTGCTAACCTACACACTCACCCTCTCAATCCCCTCACATTTGCATCCAAATTCAAAGAGAGAAAAAAAAACGAAGAGGAGCTGAACGTCAGTCTCGGTTCATACGGACAGGACAGCAGAGGGAGAGGACTTACCAAGTGGTGGCGTCCGGCACTCGGGTGGGAGAAGGACTCCAACAACAAGTCTGGTCGCTGGCGGCAGAATTGGCTGAAAACCAGGCCCTCGGGGTCGTCGGCCGAACATTCGGCTTTCACTTCGGGAACTCGAGTTGCTGGAACCGAACAGCTCCGGTTCGTCGGAATAGCAGCCCCTGCTCGCAACTCACACCTCACACTCGCGCTCGTCGGCCTTCGCAGCTCCGACTCCAGCACACGATCGCCCTGCTCCCGGTCGTCTTCTCTCTCGGCTCTCTCTCGGGTGCACAGAGGAAACAACCGAATGGCTTCTCGTGAAGCCATTCGGGTGTTTTACAATTTTTTTTTTTTTTAATTTTAAGATAAATACAAATTACCAAATTGCCCTCACGTGCTTCAATCGTCTGAAATTTCGTAACTTTCTTGACTTCCCGACTTTAAATTCCGAAAAACATCGCAAAGGTAGGTTACGAGTCTTATAATTCAAATCTTTCCCGTTGAAATATTTCTCAAAACTCCGACCGGAATTAAACTAAAAATTCCAGAAATTAAAAATAAAATTCAAAATTCCCGGGTTATTACACCTAAGGAACATTTAGCCTCTTGAATCACTCGGTTTCGATAAAGGACGCAAAAGTTATGCGCGTCCGAAGTTTACGCTAGTTTTCGGCCGAACCGAATTAACAACTCGTTTTGGTTGGAATTTCATGGGTTTAGTTAATGGATATTATTTTAGCTTATTTGGTGAATTTTGAAGTGAAGATTGATAAGTGATTATTTGTGTTTTAGGTTGAGTCATTTTTGGCGAAGCTGTGCGTCGAGTGAGCTTAGCACGCCAGGTAAGTAGTGCATGCATGTACTTTGCCCAAGTGGGCCTACACTGTAAAACTTTAGGATATATGTTATTGATTGTGGTGTAAGTGAGTATTGTTTGACATACATTATATTTTAAAAAGGAAACGAAAATGGTTTTGAGCATATTTTGAGTAAGTGGTGAGACGCGTGGCGGTGGTACCGCGGATCCTACTAGTGTGTGACCTAGTACGTAAGCAACCGTAAATTTCGCTCGAGTAGTGGGCCGGCTGGGCTGTCACGCGACGTGTATGTGTTGACGATGAGGATGATGGGTAGTGGTACCGTGGATCCTACTAGTGTGTGGACCGGTGCAACACCAGTCGCGGATTGCGCTCGAGGAGTGGGCCGGCTAGGCTGTCGCGAAACGTGTGTGTGGCAACTGTGGCCTCGTTGCTGGGAAGGCTGAGATGGAGGCGACGTGTCAAGGTGTAGTGTAGCGCGAGGTACACCTTCACCCTGATGTGGTTGTTGTGTGGTGATGCGTGTGTGTAGCTTGTGGGTCTCGTTGCTGGGGAGTCCGGGACGGTGGCGACGTGTCAGCATGCAGGGTGGCGCTAGGTTCCTTCTTACCCTGGTGCGGCTACACTACGCGTCACAGATGTGACAACATGAGTATGAGTGTAGAGACTACATGTGATTAGGATTGCATTGACGGCTTTTACTTTCATATTGTACTACTTACTAAGCGTTAGGTTTATGTTGTGTGTTTTATGATGTAGGTGCTGACGATATTGCTGGTGAGCCTCGACAGCTTAGTCCTGAGTCATAGGACGGTTGGCGGCGTGTGACTGAGGCACCGGACTGCAGATTGTTAGGGCGACCCAATCCGTGGAGATAGTAGGTGATGGAGAGAAGCATTTGGGCTGTTGTTTTGTGTCGGGGTATTTATGCGAATAGAGGAGTTCGTATAGACGTCGGTTGTACAGGATCGTATAGAGTGGTTGTAGTATTTTGGGGACGCGTACATATTTTTATATGTTAGAGTATGATATTACTGTATACTGTGGACTTTCCTCATTTGTAGTTGATAGATTTTCGTTTTCTTTAAACTTTGATTATTTTGTTATGGAGATTCTCTGGATGGTTGATGAATAGATATTGCTAGTTTCTGATGAAGTGCATGCAGGGTTTAAATTTTTTGGGATAGCCAGTTTTAGGCGTTACTCTGCCAAAATTTCGAGAGAGAGGTTGGGAGTCAAGAGTATATGGAATAGGTCGGGATGTGTACAGTGGGTGCTAGAAAAGTGTGCATGGGCGTGGAAGTGCGGCATGGTCGCAAGTGCGCGGGGCACGCGGCCCTGCGGGTGCTCACGGGTCGTACGGCGCCAGGTGAGGGCGTGCATGCGTACGTGCTGTACGGATGCAGGGTGCGTGAGGCATGCGGCGCTGTGAGCGTGCGCGTGACGCGGTGATGTTAAGTTGGTGCGCGCGGGGCGCCGAAGTGGGGGACGTGGGTGAGTGGCACCGAATTTGTGTAGTTCGAGGGGTGTGTTGCACTCCTTCCTAGGATTTCAAGTTTGTTGTCTTATTATTAAAACTACTTTAAATTATCTTTTCTGCTGCGTATTTTATATTGAGGATTTCGTGTTCGCTCTTCGGGGCGCGAGTTGTTTTCGAATCGAATCGAAAAATTTTTAAACTCACAAATGCTCTTTTGAAAATGATTTGAAAACGAAAGTGGTATTAAATTAAGTGAGTTTGTGTCAAATTTCTGTATGTCATAGTGTGTAGACGTACTGTAGCGCATCGGGAACGTGTGGGTTTCCGTGGTGTTACATGGGGAGTGAAGCCGGAAGGTAGGTTCTGGGAGTTGTGTTTTGAGGAGTATATGTCGAGTGTATAGATTTTCAAGCATAGGTAGATTTGAACGTTTATAGTTGGGATTGGTGTATAGTTGTGTTTTTTGTGAAAGTGCTCGTGAAAATTTTATCGTAAAAATATAGGTCTTCATTTTGTGGTTTTAATCGAGGAAGTTTTCGACATCTGTTTTCTTTCGAACCGGTGTTGGTTTTATACTGCTGGTGCAAAGTGTCGACCGAAGTACATAGGTGTCGACCGGTAATATGGGATGTGAGTGTCGACCGCGGGGTTCGCCCTATGTGGGAAGAGAGAAATGAAGTGTCGACCGGTGTCTGTAGGTTGTCGACTGATTAGTGTAAAATCAGTAGGAGTGTCGACCACGGGGTTCGACCTGTGCGGGTAGAGAGGATTAATGTGCCGACCGCTAAAGGTAGGTGTCGACCGCTTTTCATTATGTGCGTAGAAGTGTCGATTGCGAAGTTAGACGGGAGCGGGTAGAGAGAATTAAGGTGTCGACCTGCGTGTACGGGTGTCGACCGGTACCTATTTTTAGAATGTTTTGAAAAGTGAAGTGTAATTTAACCCAATTTTTTTTGTTGAGTCTTTCGCTGCGACAAGTTTAAATGTTTTCAAAAGTGCTGATTTAAGTTGAGGAGTAAAAGTCTAAAATTTGTAAGAAATTTATCGAGTAAACGAGTAACTGTACGGTTGGCGACCCGGGTCCGAGGGCGACTCGGGGGCGTTACAGATTTAAAAAGTAGATCTGAAAAATCTTATCAAATGAAATTGGATTAGATATCATTTATTTTTTAAAATTAGTTTTTACTAAAATAAATCTAAAAAATTATTTTTAAAATAGATTTATTAAAAATGTCAAAATAAGATTTTTGACAAAAATAATGAGAAAGAAAGTGACATCTAATTCCTTTAAGGAAAAATGTGTGACTTTTCCCAGATTCAGTTTAAGAAAAATATTTTATAAAAACGAAAAGAGACGTCTCATGTGTTAAAAACACGTCTCTCCACATATAAGAGTGTGTTATTCCTGTAAATTAGACGCCCACACATCAATAATTTATGTGAAAAGATTTTCAGAGAAGTCTCCAACGGTTTCAAAGTCTTCGAAACTACATGATACTGAGTTAAGACTTTAGCGACCCGAAAACCCACACATTTTCGGTACGCTCACTACTAATACTAACTGCTATGATACCATATCTGTATCGCTCCCGAGTTGTCCCAGACCTAGGTCGCTGACTCTACTCATACATATACACTCGGGAAAAACTCGTGTAAAAATTTAAAATTTTATTTCTCAACTTAAAATGACCATTTTGAAAACGTTTAAAAACGTCACAGCGGAAGACTTTAATCAAAATAAGTTTAAATAAAATTTCAAATTTTTTAAACATTAAAAGACATTTTCGATCGACCTCTGCAGGCTACGGTCGACACTTGACCCATGCTGCACCCAAGGGGGGTTGACACCTGTAGCGACCTGATAACCCTCACTGTTCCCGGTACACTCACTGCTACTACTCCCACAAACATGCTTGGAAAAATTCGAGTAAAAATTTCAAACTTTCGTTTTTCGATTTAAAACGACATTTTTGAAAAAGTTTAAAACCATCGCAGCAAAAGACTTTGATAAAAAAATCTGCTTAAATAAAGTTTCAAGTTTTCTAAACGATAAAAAAAAAAAATCATTTTTGGTCGACCCCTGTAAACACCGGTCGACACTTCCATTAAGTTTCCAATACTGGTCGCACTTGCGTGCATCGATCGACACTACGTTTCTCTCTGTCTGTATCAATCGATCCCTGAGGTCGACACTCACGTTCATTTCACACTACCGGTCGGCACTTGCGTGCACCGGTCGACACTATATTTCTTCTCTCTATCCGCCTCGGTCGATCTTTAGAATCAACACTCCCGTCCAATTTTGTACTACCGATCGACTCTTACATGCACCGGTTGACACTACGTTTCTCTCTGTCCGTGTCGGTCGATCCATGCGGTCGACACCTACAGAGTTTAATCGACACTTTTTCGTGCAGGTCGACACTCTATACCTATTTTCTCACTAAGCGGTTGACATCTTCTAATGACTGGTCGACACTTGCTAGGCCTGGTCGACCACTCAGCCTATAGGTCGACACTTCCTTCAGTGAAACCCAGTATAAAAACCATAATCCTTCAAAGAAAACACCGAAATTTGACTCAACGATAAAACAACGAAAAGTGCAATTTTCCATCAACTCAAAATTATATTTACATAGAAAAACGACTACTAACGTTTGAAACCTGTCTGTACATCCACATGCTCCAATCGACTCAAAACCATTCAAAAACAAATTCTACTCAACTCAAATCAACTAAACTCCCTCACATACCCCGTTCTGGTCAAAACGCCCCAACAGCCGGTCGGATCGTCTACGAGCGCATTCTTCCAACTGCCTCCTAGTCTTGTACACACTCTGAGTACTCACCAGCTATAGCGTCATCACCTACATCACAGAACTCATCTATTAGCCTAATGCTAAATAAGTAATCAATATAAACATAACAATATAAACAAACACATACTAACATATGTAGTTTCTACAGTCTCGTCTCTACTTTCGTTTTCGTCTCTTTCTTACATCTTATTTATCTTCTTACTACTGAGTTCTTCTTTACATGCTAGATCAAGGTGTCACACCTCGCGGTCCACCTCTCGGGACAAGTCCAACCCAAATCTAGTAAAGTGCCACAGCTCGCGGTCCACCTCTCAGGACCAGGCACCATGTAAATCGGGTGAAGAGTGATACATTTCGCAGTCCACCTCTGGGGACAAGACCACTCAACCTCACCTTACGTATCTTCTCATTTCGTCTATCACATCTTATCCTACTGTTTTATTCCATAAAAACATGGAAATTCATGTTCGTTTCGTTCTCATATTTTAAAATCATGATGCATAATAACTAAAGCCCAACATAAAGTAAACGTGCATGCATCCTAACAAACAGTGATGTAAGCCCGAAGGTAGAACACCTACTGTTCCACTACAATACTTACCTGGCGTCCTAGCAACTTCGTACTCCATATACAACTCGCTAACTAGAGAACCTATAAAACCTCACACCCATTAATTTTTCTCCGTCCAACTCTTAAAACTCTAAGGGAAAACAACACTCTAACAACTTATCTAACTAAATCCAAAATCCTACACAATTTTCGACCCAATTCGACATTGCATAACTTATCCAATACTTGTCCAATTTGGACGATTCGAAATGCTACGGACTTATACGGACGTCTAATTTCTAACGGTCTAATCAAATTCCTAATCCAACACCTATAGTTTGGCCGAATGTGACCGCACGGAAACCATTCCACAAATCGAGCATTCAACTATCCAAACGCTTAGTCTTTCCTGTAAAATCTCGTAATCTACTCTTACTTCTAGTTTAAACACCAACGTACGGATAAAAATCAACTATAACTTTAAAGTCTTGTATCTCCCTACTAGGTTTCCACCAAACTACCCAATACCCTCACTAACTTCATTTTTGTTGCTAAAAACAACTAAGGAACTAACTATGTACTCGAAAACTAACTGAAACATACCTTAGATTTGAAGAAATGAAGAGAAACTGAGAAGATCGTCGCTGGAAGGAAGGAGAATGTGCTGAAGAAGAGGGAAAACCTCGGTGGTGAAGAAAAACACCTGATAGTGTTTATGTTCAGCTTTGTTTTTTTCTAATAATAATAATAATAACCTAATTACTAAGCCACCATCAACCTATAATTGTTTAATAAATCTGTTATTCAGTTAATTTTTTGTTGGATTCTTAAAATTTTCTCTTCTACATTAGTGTCAAAATAATCTTTTACTTAATGTTAGAAATTCTCCGCTCGCAATTCTGACAAAAAATTCCGCCGATTTCAAACATGTATATCCGAAAACTAGTTTTAGCAGAAAATTCCGGATGTTGCATTCCACCCTCCTTAAAAAAAAATTTTGTCCTCAAAATTTGTAACCTAAACAACTATCGGCTTATCATGTACTGCGCCGCTCCAAGATTGCTTCTTACACGTTATAGTTGCGGCATAATACCTTCAGCAGTGGAATCTCTTTCTTGTGTAAAATTTTCACTGTATAATCTAGAATCTCCACTGACTTCTCCTTATACGTCAAAGTGTGTTGAATCTCTATATCCTGCTGCTCTATGACGTGAGAGGGATCTCGTATACTCTTCATCAACATGGACACATGTAATACATTGTGAATCCCATTCATTGAGGCTGGTAGGTGTAGCTGGTAAGTTGTCTTTCCTATTCTCTTCGTAATAAGAAACAGTCCAATGTACTTAGGGTTTAACTTGCCCCTCTTTCTGAATCTTACAACTTCTTTGAATGAAGAGATCCTGTTACAGCCAAGCTCCTGTTCGGTCACCAAAATGCATGAAAGGATCGGTTAGGCCCTCGGATCTCGGCCAAGCCGAGAAACCCTTGAGAAAAACAACAAAATGAACGACCAAATGTGCTTCAAATGAAATGAAATTTGGTGTGAGATTAGTGGAGTGAGTGAGGTGTGTGATGGTGGTGGTCGTGGTCCAGATTGATTAGAAATGACGAACTTGTGCAAACAAACCCGCAAGTCAGCCGAAGAGACAATATTATTCTCTCAGCAATCACAACCTTCCCATGGAAAGGGTCTCAACTTGGAGAACCGGTTTTGGCCACTTCCTTCTTGTTTCCTTCCCTTGAAAGGGAGGAGAGAAAAGTGGAACACAAGGTCGAGCAACAACCTTGAGTTGCCAAGCTAGGAGGCTACTCCTAATCGGTTCATGGAACCGAGCACTTACCTTGAATGGTGGTGGGAAAACTCTCTCGATTTCCTCTTAGAAAACATGCCGATACGCATTAACTTTGCCAACCAAAATACAAACACCAATGCTATGCTTATATAGGCCTAGGATGGAGGGTTTTAGGGCTGTGCTTTGGTCTTCAAAAACTTGGTGCAAAGAAGCTTGTAACATGCTCCAAGTGTTGTAGTGTGCGGCCGAGATGATGGCAGCCAAGTGGTCGATCAATGGCTTGCTGAATGCCATGTCATGGATCCATGTTTCTTCCATAAAAGGTAAAGGGGACAAGCACCTCAAATGGTAGCCCAATGGTGTGGCCAAATCGGGTAAAATTGGCCACCACTTGCGGCACTTTCTCCTTGGTGCATTTGCGGCCGAGAGTGGCATGCCTTGCATGCCCGAATGCTTCTTCAATTTAAGCCAAGCCCGAAGCTCATTCCATCATCTATCCTAACCATTCAATCTACTCCTAAATGCCTAATGCATGCACATAATAAATAGTTAAACAAGAAGGCCAATGTTTGCCCAATAAGTTCAAAATAAAACATTACATAAAAGTTGGCTCGGGAAGACAAATTCCCTTAAGAGCTTCATGATCTTCAAGGGTGGCTTCCCATGCAATGATGTGTCTCGGTTGCTCCATGTCTTGAGCCTCCACTTCCCACCTTAAGCTTGCAACTTCCGGCTCGATTGAATCATAACCTGCACAAGAATAAAATGTGTGAGAATGTAGGTTAATTAAAGTGTGTGGTTGGACTTGAGATCGTGTGACGGGCCTATGGGGCACATCATCCTCCCCAGGTGACTGTGGATTTAACCTCAAATCCGATAAGTTTGGGTCCTAGAACTGATCTTCATCGCCTTTATAGGGTGATAAATCTTGTACGTTAAAAGTCGCAGATACTCCATATTCACCCGACAATTCGATTTTGTAGGCATTATCATTGATCCTCCCGAGTACTTTAAAGGGGCCATCCGCACGAGGTAGAAGTTTAGACTTTCTCTTATCCGGAAATCTTTCCTTCTGGAGGTGCAACCATACTAAGTCTTCCACACGGAAAATGACTTCTTTTCGACCTTTGTTCACGTGCCTAGCCACACTCTCATTTCTCTTTTCAATGGCCTTTTGCACAGTTTCGTGCAACTTCTTAATTTGTTCGGCCTTATTTGCACCTGATGGGTTGGCTAAGTTCTTAGTAGGTAAAGGGACAAGGTCCAACGGTGTAAATGGATTAAACCCATAGGCAACCTCAAAGGGTGTTTTCTGAGTAGTGGAATGAAGGGTGCGGTTGTAGGAAAATTCCAAGCCTGGAAGTATGATGTCCCAGTTAGACAATTTCTTGCCTACAACACTACGTAAGAGGGAGCCTAGAGTCCTATTAACAACTTCCGTTTGCCCATCAGTTTGGGGATGAAAAGAAGTGCTGAAGCACAACTTAGTCCCCAACCTTCTCGATAAAGTGGTCCAGAAGGCGCTTAAAAACTTAGTGTCTCTATCTGACACTATTGAGTGTGGGATGCCATGCAGGGGAACAATCTCCTTGAAAAATAGGTCGGCGGTTAAAGTAGAGTCATCTGTCTTGGCACAAGGAATAAAGTGTGCCATTTTGGAAAATCTATCCACGACCACCATGATGGAATCCTTAGCTCGGGCGGCCCGTGGTAGTCCTAAGACAAAGTCCATACTGATTGCAATCCAGGGGTGTGCAGGGACGGGTAAGGGCATGTACAAGCTCTACTTTTGGCTTTGTTGCAAACTATGCACGTCTCTACCAGGCGATGCACATCTTTCATCATGTGAGCCCAAAAGAAATGTTCCTTTAACATATCGAGGGTCTTCGTTTCTCCGAAATGATTGGCTAAGCCCCTACAATGAGCTTCTTTCACAAGGCACCGTCATAAGCTTCCTTGAGGGATGCATAATTTGCCTGTTTTGACCAAATAACCTTCCATGAGGCAATAATCTCCTTCAACCTTGTCTAGGCGTCGGGCATAATGGGGTCCAAAGTCGGGGTCAGAGGCGTAGCTATCCTTAATCAATTCGAATCCAAAAAATCTTAATGCTAGCTCGGTGAAAAGGATTCGCTTCCTAGATAGGGCATCTGCTACTACATTATTCTCTCCCTTGAGATACTTAAGGGTATAGGGAAACCTCTCTAAAAACTCTACCCATTTTGCATGCCTCTTGTTTAGCTTATGTTGGCTCTTAATGTGTCGTAAGGCTTGACGATCAGTGTTGATAACAAATGCCCTCGATAGGAGATAATGTTGCCAGTGCTCTAATGCTCGTATAACTGCGTAAAACTCTTTATCATACGTAGAATAATTGAGCACGGCTCCTTTCATCTTTTCACTGAAATATGCGATGGGTCGTTGGTCTTGCATAAGTACTGCTCCTATTCCAACTCCTGAGGCATCACTTTTGACGTCGAATACCTTGTTGAAATCAGGAAGAGCAAGTACGGGGGAATGACATAACTTCTCCTTAATTAACTCAAAGCTTCTTTGGCAATTCGGGGTCCAAGTAAACTCTTTCCCTTTCTTAGTGCAGTCTGTAAGGGGTGCAGCTATTGAGCTAAAATTCTGGGTAAATCTTCTGTAAAAGGAGGCTAGCCCATGGAAACTTCGTACTTCCGATATAGAATTGGGTGTGGGCCAGTCCTTAATGGCTTTGATTTTATCTTCGTCAGCTTCCATGCCATTTTTGGAGATTATAAAGCCTAGGAAATAAACCTTGTCCTGGGCAAAGAGCACTTGCTAAGGTTCCCAAATAATTTGTCTTTCCTAAGGGTATGGAAAAGGGTGCTAAGGTGGTTAAGGTGTTGTGGAAGGTCCGTGCTATACACTAGTATGTCATCGAAGTAGACAACAATGAACTTACCAAGGTATTCTTTGAGTACATGGTGCATGAGTCGCATGAACGTGCTTGGGGCGTTAGAAAGCCCGAAGGGCATGACCATCCATTCAAACAAGCCATACTTGGTTTTAAACGCTGTCTTCCACTCATCTCCTTCCTTCATGCGTATCTGATGATAACTACTCTTAAGGTCTACTTTGGAAAAGATTAAGCCTCCACTGAGCTCATCTAACATGTCCTCGAGCCTAGGGTTGGGAAATCTATATTTGACTGTGATGTGGTTTACGGCTCGGCTGTCGACACACATCCTCATGGTGTCATCTTTCTTAGGGACTAATAGTGAGGGAACTGCACAGGGGCTCATGGACTCTCTTATGTAGCCCTTATCCAATAATTCTTGAACCTGATCTTGCAGTTTTTTGGTCTCTTCAGGGTTCATTCGATAGGCTGGTTGATTAGGTAGGGCAGCTCCTGGTTGGAGATCAATTTGGTGTTCTATGCCACGTAAGGGTGGCAATCCTTTAGGTAAATCTTCGGGAAACACGTCTTGGAACTGATGTAGTAGGGTTTTAACGGGGTGAGGTATGTCTCCTAACTCCATCACTCTATCTCGGTATAATATCAAAATCATGGGATCCCCTCTAAGTACGGATGCTTCTACGTCAGCCTTAGTCATGAAAAGATTTGCTTTGTTCTTTTCTTCTCTTGTAAGAGCTTCATCCTTACCTATCTGCTCAGGGGTCATAGGTGCTAATTTAAAAAATTTACCTTCGAATTTAAGGGAATAGTAGTTGGAATGTCCATCGTGGTTCACTTTTCGGTCAAATTGCCAAGGTCGGCCTAAAAGTAGATGACTTGCACTCATAGGCACGACATCGCACAGAACTGAGTCCTTGTATTTGCCTAAACCAAACTCGACTCTTACTTGCTTAATAACCTTAACATCGTCTCTATCATCTAACCATTTAAGCTTATAGGGGTGGGGGTGAGCACTAGTCTCTAACCTTAACTTCGTCACTAAGTCTTTGGAAGCTACGTTCGCACAACTTCCTCCATCAATAATGAGAGAACATAACTTATCCTTGATGAGGCATTTACTATGGAAGATGTTCTCACGCTGGCAATCCTCTCCAGAACTCTTGGTTATAAGAACTCGTCTCCTCACCATAAGTAAAGGGCCATCAGGGGCATGAATAACTTCTTCTACAGAATCACTCTCGTCCTCGTCCTCTCCTACTTCTTCTACTTCCTCTTCGCACTCATCTTCACTTACAAACTCACCGGTGTCTTCCTTAATGATCATGACACGACGGTTCGGGCATTGGGCCATAAAATGACCTACGCCGTGACACTTATAACACTTGAGGTCACGTGCTCTTTGTCCAGTGGGGTTATCTCTTGTAGGCTTGGCCTCTGGGCCTTTAGGGTTTATTGGTTTACTAGTTGATTCTTTAGGAGGCCAATGTTTTTGAAAAGGCTTTTTCCAATCAGGCTTGGTCACGGGTTTGTTAGTCTCAGGTGGCTTAGGGGTGTACTTGGGGAGTAGGTTAATTTTAAATGATTGGGTGGCTTTCCTTTTCCTTTTGAGTTGGCGCTCAACTTTCAGGGCCATCTGAACTACTACGTCCATAGAGTCTATGGGATGCAATTCTACGGCGTCAGCAATGTCATAATTCAAGCCATGGATAAACCTAGCTATGGTTTGTTCTTCGGGTTCTTCTAGTTCTCCTCGAATTTTAAGAGTCTCAAACTCTGTAAGGTATTCTTCTACAGTTAGGCTTCCTTGCTTGAGGTTATGTATTTGCATAATCAATTCTTGTTTGTAATGACTAGGGACAAATCTCTTCGTCATGATAGATTTCATCTTTCTCCAAGTATCAATAGAGTGAAATCCAGTCCGCGCTCTTTGTGTCGTTACATTAGACCACCAGAGTAAGGCATAGCCGGTAAACTCTACAGAAACTAACTGAATCTTGACTTTGTCGGAGTAGTTATAACAATCAAAAATTCTCTCAACCTTCTCTAACCATTCTATAAAAGTTGTCCCGTCGCATGTTCCATTAAAGGAGGGTATTTGGATCTTAATGTTTCGGAGGTCGTCACGGTCCCTATGTCAGTTTTGTCTAAACTCATCATGATTCCTACGAATTGGGGGGCGAAAGTTTTCTTCTTCGTCCAAAGTCCACTCATCATCCTCATCATAGTCATAGTTAGGGTGTCTATCCCTAGAGTGTTCAATCTCAACTTCATCATCTAAGGGATCTTGGTCTCTAACTCGTCTCCTAAGATTGTCATGTCGTCTCCTAGGTAAAGTGTCTTAGGAGGAATCTCTACGGTGGGTAGGATGACGTCCACTCATAACTTGTTCAAATTTTAGGTTCATATCATGAAGTTGTTTACTTAGGGTTCCAACTATTCCACTTAAACCGTTTAGTTGACCTTGCATACTTGACTCTCCCTCTTGTTGGGTGTGAGTCTCCTTTTGGGGAATGTCCTTGCCCCGGCTCGGTGGATTGGGTTCTGGGATCATATTTGAGTTAGGGCAAATTTGGATTCCACTTCTTGTCTTCATGTCTAAGTCTTAGGAAGGGAAATTTCAATCATATTTGAACCCTAGGTCTTAAAACATTAGGAATGGTAACCTAACTAGGGTAGTTGATATATTCTCCTTTAGGTTTGTTTCTAACGTTTGTTTTGTTTTGTTTTGTTTTGTTATTTAGAGTTTTGTTTTGTTTTGTTTTTTTTTTTTTTGAAAAACTAGAAAAGCAAGACAAATATTATAAGCAAAAAGGAAAGGAAATCATGCAAATTAGATTAACTTGTTAAGATAAAACATTGTTCACTAATGCTCGGGTGTGTGACAATTCACTAATAAAAATTGAGACACTAGTTTAACCTTGGTTTACTTCACGGAATATAACAACAATGGAGCAATAATAAAGCATCAAATTAGGTTTAACATGCAGCCAAATTTCGTGCCTTGGAACAATTCTCAACCACGCATAAAGTGGTCCCAACTATCAACATCAAACTTGCCATTTTTGGACACACAAAACTGTTCTTTTTTTTGCAAAGTATGTTTTCTTAACTAAAAACAGCAAGTATTTTGAATTTTAAAGCCAATCAAACAACAAGGGACATATGCTTCAGCTGAATGATATGTTAACTTAAGTCCAATAAGTTATAGGCTCGGTTTTGTGCAAAGAAAACAGATCACAACATCAATATATAGCATACTATTCTCGGCAATGTCAAAAATAGAAAGTTCATGCTAATGTGTCTCAGATTTTTAAGCAAACTTCATCCGAATCACATGTAACATTAAACAAGCCTAACATTCATTCTTGGCAGAGGATATAAGCATCAATAAGCATAAAAATGTTCATGTAAATCAAGCTGCAAGTTTCGGTTATTAGTGCACACAAACCGGTTGTCAAAGAAAAACTAATCTTGAAACATGCGGTTTTCTAACAAAATGCATTAAACATTTTAAACCGATGCAACCAACAGGCTAATCATATGATTTTAAAGTTAAACATGCATGCTTAGGTACTTAACAAGACATGTGAGGTGCTGGAAATATTAAAACACAGCAAGAAAAAGTGTTGCACCCCAAATAGCAAAGGAGACAATAAGTACAAAAGTGGTTAGCATTTGTTTAACCAAAAAGGGAAGGAAATTGCAGCCACGAAAATGGAGTCTAAGGGCTGATATTTCTTCATGCTTAGATGTCTAAAAACTCACGAAACTTGCTGGAGATGATTTTAGCTTAAAGGAAATCGGAAATAAAACAAAGAAACCGCAAACACAACAATAACCCGAATAGGTGACCAATGAAACCCGGTTTTTGGATTTAAGGTGCAGCCATCCAAATGAGTTTGGAAAACCAAACTAACTTGATTTCTAGCACTCCACGGGGCCCTCCTATGCTCTGATACCAAATGTTACAGCCAAGCTCCTGCTCGATCACCAAAATGCATGAAAAGAACGGTTAGGCCCTCGGATCTCGGCCAAGCCGAGAAACCCTTGAGAAAAACAACAAAATGGACAACCAAATGTGCTTCAAATGAAATGAAATTTGGTGTGAGATTATTGGAGCGCGTGAGGTGTGTGATGGTGGTGGTCGTGGTCCAGATTGATTAGAAATGACAAACTTGTGCAAACAAACCCGCAAGTCGGCGGAAGAGACAATATTATATTCTCGGCAATCACAACCTTTCCATGGAAAAACTCTCAACTTGGGGAACCGGTTTTGGCCACTTCTTTCTTGTTTCCTTCCCTTGAAAGGGAGGAGAGAAAAGTGGAACACAAGCTCAAGCAACAACCTTGAGTTGCCAAGCTAGGAGGCTACTCCTAATCGGTTCATGGAACCGAGCACTTACCTTGAATGGTGGTGGGAAAACTCTCTCGGTTTCCTCTTAGAAAACATGCCGATGCTCATTAACTTTGCCAACCAAAATACAAACACCAATGCTATGCTTATATAGGCCTAGGATGGAGGGTTTTAGGGCTGTGCTTTGGTCTTCAAAAACTTGGTGCAAAGAAGCTTGTAACCGGCTCCAAGTGTTGTAGTGTGCGGCCGAGATGATGGCAGCCAAGTGGTCGATCAATGGCTTCCTGAATGCCATGTCATGGATCCATGTTTCTTCCACAAAAGGTAAAGGGGACAAGCATCTCAAATGGTAGCCCAATGGTGTGGCCAAATCGGGTAAAATGGGCCACCACTTGCGGCACTTTCTCCTTGGTGCATTTGCGGCCGAGAGTGGCATGCCTTGCATGCCCGAATGCATCTTCAATTTAAGCCAAGCCCGAAGCTCATTCCATCATCTATCCTAACCATTCAATCTACTCCTAAATGCCTAATGCATGCACATAATAATAAGTTAAACAAGAAGGCCAATGTTTGCCCAATAAGTTCAAAATAAAACATTACATAAAAGTTGGCTCGGGAAGACAAATTCCCTTAAGAGCTTCATGATCTTCAAGGGTGGCTTCCCATGCAATGATGTGTCTCGGTTGCTCCATGTCTTGAGCCTCCACTTCCCACCTTAACCTTGCAACTTCCAGCTCCATTGAATCATATCCTGCACAAGAATAAAATGTGTGAGAATGTAGGTTAATTAAAGTGTGTGCTTGGACTTGAGATCGTGTGACGGGCCTATGGGGCACATCAGATCCTCAGGAAGACTTCATCGTTCACTTCAAATTCTATATCTCTCCTCCGACGATCTACATAACTATTTTGTTGGCTTTGAGCTGTTAAGATATGTTGTTTAATAAATGCAATCTTTTCTGAAGTTTGTTGCATAATATCTAGACAAATTAATCGTGTTTTACCAACTTCGTCCCAATATAACAGAAGCCTGCACTTTCTCCCATACAGAGCCTTTTATGGAGTCGTACCTATCGTAGCCTGAAAGCTGTTATTATAAAAAAACTCCACCAATGGTAGGTGTCACACCCCCAAATTCGTACGTAGAATTTTTGCCTCCTTGGTGGGATGTGCGGCGCCAAGTCCCCGACTTGACCAGCCTTCATCCTCGTTGGTGCTTGCGGAATTGAACTAGAAAGTAAGACAAGTGTTTACGGGAGCAAAACCTCCCAACCCTCTTTTCTATTCCAAATAAAAAGACAAGGAAACTCGCTCACGATACACCACAATAGCTCTAGGAACTCTTTTCCCGGATACCCTTAGCTTGGTGGCTCATGAGGTTTTTATATACAAAATGGCCCAGCCATAAGTTACAATGGACATCAATGTGCAGCCCTCACTTAATGTCCTCGGATGCCCCTCTTGAATGTCAGCCCCGCGCGCGCCTTGAATGCCTACTGCGCGTAGCATTGATGCTCGCCGCGCACCATCAATGTCTGCCGCGTGCGCGCCATCAATGCGTGCCGCGTGCACCAAGGCTCAGTCGCCAGTCTGCCCCGCGCGCCCCGACTGAAGAGTGCCTCCCGCGTCTAGCGCCCATCTAGCACGCCGTCTCCATCCCGCATGCCTGCCGCGTACCGCGCGCGCTCATAACGCCCACGACAATGGCTAGTTGCCGAGGTGTAACGCCCCAACGGCTATCCCTAAGCCGCGTCCAGTCCGTGTCCGTTCTGTGTGCGCCAACTGCACGCGCTCATATAATTTCAGCGCCCTGCTGGAGCGTAACGCCCTGGCTCCGCGCACCGCGTGCGCCAACCGCGCGCTGCGTGCGCCCCGTGTGCACATCGCGTGCGTGTAACTGCCTGCTTAGTAAATGTCCTGCCCAACACTTAGCCAATTTAGCACTTACTTGCATAGCTTCACGGATCTGCCCTTTGCCCTATGTCTGCGTCATGGCCTGCGCACCTTGGGATGTGCGCCCATCTGACACGCGCCCATTGCGGGTCGCGCCCCTCACTGCCGCGCACCCCTTGCGGGCCGCGCACCTCATGCTGCTGCGCACCTGAGGAGTAGCCCAACTCCTTCTCTCCTGTTGGGCCAACTGGCCCTTGCCTTCATGCAATATGGGAAGTGGGGAGTAATAGTAGGTATCTGCTCCATGAACCCTGGAATTCAAGTACGCAAGCTCGAAGCATATCTTTCAGCGCCTGAATGGTCCTCTCAGATTGACTGTTCGTTCGAGGATGAAACGCCATGCTAAAATTAAGCTGCGTACCCATAGCCTTGTGCAGACTCTTCCAGAACTTTGACATAAATCTTGGGTCTCTATCTGATACGATCGAGGTCGGAACTCCGTGCAACCATACGACCTCCTGAACATACAGTTCAGTACGTAGAATATGTCATTTTCACTTGCAAGAAATGAGCTGACTTGGTTAATTAATCACCCATATGCCATCATAACCTTTTGTTGTCTGAGGCAATTCAACAATAAAATCCATCAATATCTGCTCCCACTTCCACTCGGGAACAGGCAATGCTTATAGCTTTCCCGGTAGCATCTGGTGTTCAGCCTTTATCTGCTGACAAACCAAGCATGCCTCAACATACTTCGCCACAATCTTTTCATATCGGGCCGCCAATAATGCTGCTTAAGATTTCTATACATCTTGGTACTTCCTGGATGCACAGAAAAATCTCGAAGAGTGGGCTTTAGCTAGTATTTCCCTCTGTAGTTCTTCATTACTCGGAACGAACCACCTATTTCGAAACTTAATAATTCCATCGTTCGAATAACTAAACTTCGACCTATCGTTGGAAGCCATGTTTGACTTTATTTCTTCGCATTCAGCGTCGTCCTTCTGAGCCTACTTAATCTTCTCCAAAATTGTATGTTGTAAGGACATAGCCGACAACATGGCCAAGACAACACCACTTCTAAGTTGAATTTTTGAAACTCTGCATCCAAAGCGAAAGGCATCCCTGAAGTCACAGCTGACGTTGACGCCGTCACTCTATTCAATGCATCAGCCACCACGTTTGCCTTGCCGGGATGGTATTTAATCTCAACATCGTAGTCCTTCATGAATTCAAACCACCGCCGCTACCTTATATTCATTTCCTTCTGAGAAAAGATATACTTCAAACTCTTGTGATCCGAATATACTTCACACGGTTGTCCATATAGATAATGTTTCTACATTTTTAGTACGAAGACTACCGCAGCTAACTCTAGGTCGTGTGTCGGATAATTCTGCTCGTAATTCTTTAGCTGTCTAGAGACGTATGCTATCACCTTCCCTTCCTGCATTAGCACACATCCAAGGCCTACCTTGGAAACATCGCAATAAATACTAAATCTTCCGTCCTCGGTAGGGAGCGTCAAAATTAGAGCAGTAGTCAATCTCTGCTTCAACGTCTGGAAACTGTTCTTGCAATTGTCGGACTACAAATACTTCACACTTTTCCTCGTCAAACAAGTCAGAGAGGCTGCAATCTTTGAAAATCATTCAATAAACCTCCTGTAATAACCCGCTAGCCCGAGGAAACTCCATATCTCTGTGACATTCTTCGGCTGTGGCCACTCTTTAACTGCATGAATCTTTGCTGGATCAACTGTTATGCCATCGCTCGAGATGACATGTCTCAAAAACTGAATCCTATCCAGCCAAAATTCGCACTTTGAAAACTTTGCATAAAGTTGGTGTCGCTTCAGACTCTCCAACACCAACCTTAAGTGCTCGTTATGATCCTCTTCACTACGGGAGTACACCAATATATAATCGATAAACACTATAACGAACTTATTGAGATAGTCATGGAATACTCTATTCATCAGGTGCATGCGCCTACTAGAAGGTAACATTACCTCATAACTATAGTTCTTTGACACAGGCCATACATCCAACTTAACCACGAATGCAGTTGCAACGAATGAGTGCGTCGCACCAGAATCAATCAAAATATATGTAGGTGCAGAGTTTACCAATATAGTACCTGACACTACAGCTGAATGGTCATCCTCGCCCGACTCAATCATGGCAAATACCCTCGATGTTGAACGCGTCAGACCCTTCTTTGGAGCTGGGCAATCTTTGCTGACGTTGTCCCACCTCATTACAGTTGAAACATCGAATCACTCTGGGCTTCGGGCAATCTCTAGCCAAGTGTCCAGCTTCATTACAGTTGTAGCACTTTCTCGGGTTTAATCTGCACTCGCCTGGGTGATATCTCAAGCACTTCGGGCACTGGGGATACTTCATCAATCCCTGAAGTCTTTTGCTACTGCCCTGGCTGCTTGATCATTCGCTGAATCTCTTAGTACCCTTCTGTTGTTATTGCTAGGAGGCACTTCTGCTCTGTTGTGAAGCAACTTCCTTAAAGAATTTCCTGGAAACCTCTCGCTGCTTAATACATTTCATCTCAGCCTCTTCAACTTCTAACGCCTTAGCCACCACTTTCGAATAGGGACCTCCTCAGTTCCGGCTATCTTTACTCCCTTGTATATTTCCGGCTCTAGTCCCTGACTATACTAAAACTCCTTGTCTTCATTCCGGCTCACTAAACTGCTGGCAAACAGAGATAAGGAATCGAATTATCGGTTGTAGTCAGTCATCGACCCGGTCTGTTTTAACTGTAGGAATTCCATCCTTTTGATCGCTTGTACCTTGTTGTTGAAAGACTTGTCATAAAATATCTTATTGAACTTTTCCCACGTCACATGCTGCCCTTCAACTGTGGTCTCCATGGACTCCTACCAAAATCGGATGTCATTCGCTAGATGGAAGGTGGCTAGCGAGACCTTGTCCTCTTCTTCCACCTTCGCATATCTGAACATGCTTTCCATGGTACAGACCTATTCCTCTGCAGCTGTTGGGTCCAACGATTGTCCTTCATACGTTGGGGGTCGTAACATCCAAAATCTATCTCCCGACTGATCATGACATGAACTAGAGCCTGTACTTCCTTAATTACTGAGACTGCCTGTTCACCAACTCAGTTAACTGCCTGATCGTCATGAAATCATCCTCACTTCTTGGTTTGGTTGGCTCTCTCGATACTCGTGGGTGTTCTGGTAGTCTAGACATTTTAACTAATTTCCTGTACAAGGTTAATTACTCTCATAAACATTTAATAGCTAAACTAAACTTACACACTTACAGTTGTCGAAGCACGTCGTGCGGCGATCGGCACTATTAGGTAATCGTTTGAACGTTTTGACCATTTGGCTCTGATACCAATATTGTAAAGCCTCGAAAACCTACTCGTTTGCGGTTCATTCACTTCTATTACTCACTCACTATGCTCAAAAGAATTTGAATAAAATTTAAAACTTTTGTTGCTCGGTTTAAAACGATGTTTTTGAAAGTATTTTAAAAGATATTGCAGCGGAAAAATTAATTAAAATCAGTTGAATAAAACTTCATTTTTTTGGAAACATAAAACAGAGTCACTGATCGACACCTGTAAGCATCGGTCGACACTTGGGTTGTCTCGGGTTTTTGCATCGGTCGACACTAGCAACGCAGGTCGACACTAAGATCGTCTTGAATCTTTTCGGCGGTCGACACTAATAATGCCGGTTGACACTTCTACACTCATCTCAGAGAGCGGTCGACACCTGCTTTCGCGGGTCGACACCTGCTTTCGCGGGTCGACACCTTAATCCTCTTTGTCTGCGCAGGTCAACCCTCGCGGTCGACACCGCTGCCCTTTTTACACTATCGGTCGACACCTACAACCATAGATCAACACTTACTTCAGCTCTGCCCGCACAGATCGACCCTTGCGACCGACACTTCCTCCTAAGACCTCTGTGTAAAAACCTTTAAAACTTCACAAAATCGATCGGACTTCGACTCAACGCTAATAATAATACAACACACACTTTTCCATCAACGGAAATCATTATTTACATACAGAAAACGACTACTCAAGTTTGAAATTCGTCTATACACTCATTCGACTCAAAACAACTTAAAACCCTCTCAATTACACACCCAAAATCCATACCTATGCCTTCCATAGTCAAAATGCCCTGACAGCACGCAGACCTACATCACAGAACTCAACTATTAGTCTAATGCTAAGTAAGTAATGTATAAAACATAAACACTGAAAACAAATACATCCTAACATATGCAGTTTCTATAGTTTCATCTGTACTTTGATTTTTGTCTCTTTCTTTTATCTTCTTTATCTTATTACTACTGGACTCTTCTTTATGTGCTATACTAAGGTGACACCTCTCGCAGTCCCCCTCATAGGACGCGATCCCCCTCATAGGATAGAGCCAACCTCAGTCTAGTAAAGCGATACATTTCGCGATCCTACTCATAAGACGCAGTCACTCTCATAGGACAATATCACCACATAAAGCGGGGGAAAGTAACACACCTCGCGATCCACCTCCTAGGACGCGATCCCCCTCATAGGACAATGTTACTCAACCCCACTTTCATTATCTTCTTATGTATCTTCTCATTTCGTTCATCTCATCACCCTACTATTTCATTTCGTAAAAACATGGAAATTCATTTTCGTTTCATTCTCCTAATTTAAAATATTGATGCACAACCATGAAAGCATAACGTAAAGTAAACGTGCAATGAATCCTATTGGACTGTGATGTAGGCTCAAAGGCAAAACTCCTACTACATTACTTACCTAACGTCCTAGAAATTCCTCGTATTCCGTAACTTCGTACGCTATGTGTGAAAACCAATAAAACCACACATCTATTAGCTCTACTTTCCATTAAATTCATAAACTCTAAAGGAAACAACAGCTAAACCCCCACTCGGCCTAAACTGAGAATCCTAAATCAATTTTCTACTAATCTTTGAAAATTCATGACTACTTCAATACTCGCCCGAATTGGACGATTCGAAATGTTACAGATTCTCATGGCGTCTAGTTTCTAATGGTTTCATCCATTTCCTAATTCAACACCTAAAGCTTGGCAGGACATGGCCGAGCGAAAACCGTTCCAAATTCGAGCACTCGTCTATCCAAACACTCAATCTTCCGCATAAAATCCCGTAATCTACTCCTACTCTCAGCTTAAACACCAACATACTGATAAAAATCAACTCTAACTTTGATTTCTCACAACTCCCTCCTAGGTTTTCACCAAACTACACAACACACTTTCTAACTTCGTTTTTAACACTCAAAACAACCAAAATACTAATTATTTACTAATAACTAACTAAAACTTACCGTTGATTTGAAGAAACATAAGAAAACCAAATAGAATCGTCGATGCAATGCTCTGCACGGATGAGGGAGGAGAAGAAAGGAGAGGAGACGAATGCGCTGGGGGAAAACACCGTTGAGGTGTTTTGATATTTCTTTCTTTTTTTTTTAATAATAATAATAATCCTAATTACTATTTCACCCCTAACTCTTAACTGTTTAATAAATCCGTTACAATGTTCGATTCCGGTTGTATTCTTAAAATTTTCACCTTTCCATTAGCTTCAAAATAATATTTCACTTAAGGGTAAAAATTCTCAGTTACCAATTACGACCAAAACTTCACCTATTATAATTACTTACGTTCGAAATTAGTTTTAACGGAAAATTCTGGGTGTTACACATTAGGCTAGTAGTTGAGTTCTATGATTTAGGTGACGACGTAGCAGCGAGTGAGTATCCCGAGCATGCCTAGGACTAGGAGACCGTTAGAGAAGGACGTTCGTGGGACGATTTGGCCGGCTGTTGGGGCGTTTTGACCAAGGTGAGCGTAGGTATGGGTGGTGAGGTGTTTTGAGTCAAATAGAGTCGTTTTGATGTAAAACTAGAATTTTAAAATTTTAGGGATGATTCGAGTTATATAGTAGGAACTATAGTTGTTTTGAGGAGTAGAGATGGGGTTTTAAAGGTTTAGTCGAAACCGTGATTGTTTAGTTGGATTTCTGTCCACTTTCTGCAGAGAAAGTGTCGCCTGATAGTGTGGCGCCCTGAAAACCTACTTGTTTCTAATTCGTCACTACCCTGATACCAACTCTATACGTCCCCAGTCCACCTATGACCGGTTTCCTACTTACTCCCTATTTCACTCGTATCGTAAAATTCGCATAAAATTTTAAAACTTTTATTCCTTGACTTAAAACGACATTTATGAAAAAATTTTAAACGGCATTGCAGCAGAAAACTCAACTAAAATTTGTTTGGATAAAACTTCATTTTATTAAACGGAAAACAGAGACACGCGATTGACACCTGTAAGCGTCAGTTGACACCTATAAGCGTCAGTCAATACTTGAGTTGTCTCATAATTTTCATCGGTCGACACTGTGAACACCGGTCGACACTACATTTCTCTTGGGTCTTTTTGTCTGTCGATACTAGAAACACCAGTTGACAATTCTACGCTCATCTCAGAGAGTGATCGACACCTATTTTCACAGGTCGACACTTTGATCCCCTCTGTCCGCGCAGGTTGGCCCTCGCAGTCGACACCACTGATATTATTTTTACTATCGATCGACACCTATAACCAGGGATCGACACTTACTTCGGCTCTAACCGCGTAGGTTGAAACTCGCGATTGACACTCACCTTCAATTTTACACTAACCAGTCGACACATGTCGACTTCGGTCGACACCTTCCACCAGTATATATAATAATGACACCAGTTCAGAGAAAACACACGATGACATTCCCACAATTAAATCCACAAAGTAAAGACCTATATTGTTAAAACATAATTCCTTCAAGTAATTTTAAAAAAGACATAATCCAACTCCAGTCTCGACTATAACAGTACCATGCATCCTTTATCCCGCAATGGTCGAGTTGCCCCAACAACTGTCTGTACCGGCATACGGCGTACGCCACCAACACCATCCTAGGCATGCTCGTCACCTACCAACTCACCGGAAAGCTCGTCGTCCCCTACACCATTTAACACAAAACATAAGCCTAATGCTTACCAAGTATGCATTATGAACTGAATATCAATGCACAACTCAACCCCTAACACATGCAGTTTCTATACTTTGTTTCGTTTTCGTTTTCATTATTATCATCTTTTACTTTCATATGTGAGTCAAATAGGCGCACATCCTGTTGCACTCAGAACAGCCACACCATGACCCACGGAGCGAGATAGAGGCATACATCGTGATCACACACGGGACTGCCACACAAAATCTCCTCCCAACAACGATCATAGAACCCTCTAGTGCTTTCTCACTAGCACGTACGAGACGTTCACAAACCGTGTCATCTTACATACATTCATCCATGGGAACCCTCTAGTGCTTTCTCACTAGCACGTTAACGACGAGGCGTTGCCTATACGTGGTATCTTTTCTTATCTAATTACATTTCCTATACACAATTCAAAACATGCTCAAAACTCGTCATTTCGTAGTTCAAAACCATGATGCATGACAACAAATATGCACGACCAACTGAGCAAACAACAAAACAACAATCAAAACAAACAAACAACCCTTTTACTTAAGGGGAGAAATTCTCCGTTATCATTATTGACCAAAATTCCACCGATTATAATTTCAAAATCTGAAATTAATTTGAACGAAAATTCTGGGTATTACATTCCACCCTACTTACAAAAATTGTCGTCAAAATTTGCTAGCTAAACAACTCAGGATACAGGCTCATCATGTCCTGTTGTCGTTCCCAGGTTGCTTCCTCTACATTATGGTTATGTCACAATACTTTGACCAACAGAATATCCTTGTTGCGTAGTTTATTCGTTGCGTAATCTAAAATCTCCACTGGCTTTTCTTCGTACGCTAAAGTTGTCTGTACTTCAATCTACTGCTGAACCACAACGTGTGACGGATCTTTGAGACACTTTCTTAACATTGACACGTGGAAAACATTGTGTACTCCTTCCATGGAAACTGCCAGTTCTAGTTGGTACGCAACTCTTCCAATTCTCTTTGTGATCGAAAATGGTCCAATGTATCTTGGGCTCAGCTTGCCCTTCCTCCCGAACCTCATTACACCCTTGAACGGTGAAATTTTTAGGAAAACTTCGTCTACCACTTTGAATTCCAATTCTCTCATTCTTCCATCGGCGTAGCTCTTTTGTCGACTTTAAGCTGTCAATATCTACTTCTGAATAATCTTGATCTTCTCAGTTGTTTGTTTTACAATTTCTGAACCAATCAAGCCGGATTCATCGACTTCGTCCCAATAGAGGGGCGATCTGCATTTCCTTCCGTATAAAACTTCGTAAGGGGCCATACCTATCGTAATCTGATAACTGTTGTTGTACGAGAATTCCACCAAGGGCAAATACTTGCTCCACGAACCCTAGAACTCTAGTACACATGCTCGAAGCATGTCCTCTAAAATCTGAATAGTCCGTTCAGATTGTCCGTCGGTGTGAGGATAAAAGATTGTACTGAAATTCAGCCGCGTCCCCATTGCTTTGTGCAGACTCTTCCAAAATTTTGATGTGAATCTTGGGTCCCTATCTGACACAATCGAAATCGGTACACCGACCAACCTCATTATCTCCTGAATATATAGGTCCGCGAACTGGTCCATATTAAACGTCATCTTCACTGGTAGAAAATGAGCGGATTTGGTTAGATGATCCACAATCACCCACAACGCATCAAATCCCTTTGCCTTCCTGGATAAGCCAATGACAAAATCCATGGATACTTGATCCCACTTCCATTCTGGAACCGGTAACAGTTGGAACTTTCCAACGGGCCTCTGATGCTCAGCCTTGATTTGTTGGCAGATCAAGTATGTCTCTGCGTACCTTGCTACAGACTTCTCCATGTCAGGCCACCAATAATGTTGCCTAAGGTCTCTGTACATCTTGGTGCTTCCAGGATGAAAAGAAAACCTTGAGTAGTGCGCTTTTGAAAAAATCTCTTTCAGAAGTTGACTATTGTTCGGAACATACCATCTATTCCGGAATTTTAGGATTCCATCACTTGAACAGCTAAACTCGGTTCTGTCATTAGATACTATGCTTGACCTAAATTCGTTACACCTTAGGTCATCTTGTTGAGCTTCTCCAATTCTCTCAAGAATTGACGGCTTCAGAGACAAGGCTGATAATTCTACCACCACGTTTGAAACTACCTCCAAATTAAATCTCTGAAATTCTGCACTCAACTCTTTAGACATCTCGACATTCATTGCAGAAACTGAGGTCGAAATCCGGCTTAACGCATCGGCCATTACATTGGCTTTGCCGTGGTGGTATTTGATTTCCAGGTCGCAGTCCTTCACAAGCTCCAACCACCGCCTCTGCCTCATATTCAGTTTCTTCTGAGTGAAGATATACTTCATACTTTTGTGATCTAAGTATACCTCATACTGCTGTCCATAAAGATAGTGCCTCGAGATCTTTAGCATGAACACAACCGCCGCTAACTCCAAATCGTTGGTTGGATAATTTTGCTCACAAGGTTTTAATTGCCTTGAAGGTAAGCGATCCCCTTTCCGTTTTGCATCAAGACAATACCCAATCCGATTATGGAAGAATCACACTAAATAGTGAACTTCTCATCCATCACCGGAAGTGTCAACACTGAAGCTGTAGTCAATTTCTGTTTCAGTATCTGGAAACTGTGTTCACACTCTTCCGACCATACATACTTGACTTCCTTTCTTGTCAGACGAGTTAGGGGTGCTGCAATCCTTGAAAACCCCTCAATAAACTTCCTGTAGTAGCCAGCTAACCCCAGAAAGCTTCGAATCTTAGCTGGATCCATCGATATCCCTCCACCGGAAATCACATGTCCAAGGAAATGAATATTATCCAGCTAGAACTCGCACTTGGAGAATTTTGCATACAGCTGATGCTGATTCAAAGTCTTCAAAACCCTCTTCAAATGCTCCTTATGTTATTCTTCGTTACGGGAGTAAACCAAGATATTTTTGATAAATACAATGACGAATTTATCTAGATACCCTTGGAATACCCGATTCATTAGGTCCATGAAAACGGCTGGAGCATTTGTCAGCCCGAACGACATTACCAAGAATTCATAGTGTCTGTATCTAGCCTGAAAGGTTGTCTTCGGGATATCCTGCGATCTAACCTTTAGCTAGTAATACCCCGATCTCAATACTATCTTCGAGAAAATCCGAGCTCCTTGGAGTTGATCAAATAAGTCGTCTATCCTCGATAGTGGGTACTTATTTTTTTATGGTAAGCTTATTCAGCTCCCTGTAGTCAATACACATTCGGAGCAATCCGTCTTTCTTTACAAATAGGACCGGTGCGCCCCATGGTGAAAAATTCAGGTGTATGAATCCTTTCTCCAATAGTTTTTCCAACTGCTTTTTCAACTCCTTCAATTTAGGAGGAGTCAACCTATAAGGGTTCTTCGATATTGGCTCTATACCAGGATATGTGTCAATCACAAATTCGACTTCCCGGTCTAGGGGTAAACTGGGCAATTCGTCCAAGAACACATCAAGAAACTCACGAACTACCACCATATCCTGTGGTTTTGTCTACACATAAAATTGAGTATCTAAAATTGTTGCGAGAAAACAAAAATGCTCACCCATTAATAATCTCCGAGCCTCGATCGGTGCCATTACGGGTAGTTTCCCCGCATTCTTCATAGCTTGCAACGAATGTTTCGCACCACTTGTGGGTTGGAAATTAACAGTTGCAGCCTTGCAATCAATCGTTAGGTAGTGCCGAAACAACCAATCCATGCCCAATATCACGTCATAGCCAGCTATTTCCATCACAATCAAGTCAGCAGGCATACTCCTAGTCCCCACTGATATCACACTGTCACACACAACTTGATTGGAGTGCAAGCGCTCACCAGATGGTAGCCTCACTTCATATGTACACCCGACGGGTTTAGCCCACAAATTTGGCGGGTTTAGCCCACAAATTTACTTTCACCACAAAAACCGTAGCAACAAAGGAGTGTGATGCTCCTGAATCTATCAACATAAATGCAGGCACCGTATCAACTAGTATCGTAACTGAAATAACAGCTGGTCAATCTTCACTCTTGGGCTCTTCATAGCAAAGATCTTAGGCGTCATCTTGGCTGGGCCCTTCTTTGCTGCGGGGCTATCCCTAGATATATGACCGGTCTCGTTGAAGGTGAAGCACCGGTTGACTCTGGGCTTTGTGCAGTTCTGGGAAATATGACCAACTTCATTGTAATTGTAGCATTTGCCTGCAAACTATCCGCATTCTCCCAAATGGCTCTTCAAGCAATTCAGACACTACGGGTACCTATTTTGCATTTGTGGTTTCTTTCCTCCCCTCAAATCATATACAATGCCACCTGGCCTATTGGTTCTAGACGAAGATCCTCCTCTGCTCGTTTGTGGTGTGATCTTCTTCTTAAAGAACCTTCTGGTGGCTTCTCCTTTCCTCACACATTTGGCTTCCGCTCCCTCCACTGACAATGCTTTGGCCACGACTCGTGCATACGGTACTCCCTCAGTTCTAGAGATTGTCACACCTCTATATATCTCCAACTTCAACCTTTGCACAAACTATAGCACATTTTCTTTTTCGTTACTCATCATTCTAATCGTAGCCAAGTTATCATCATTATCTGATCCTACCGCCTCTCTCGGAACTCTAAGTTGTCTCGGTCGTCTATCCATTTTGGCTAATCTCTGTACAAGGTTAGCATAATCTAGCCTTAGTCACAATCTAACTAAAATAAACAACTACTTACAGTTGGTTGAGCACGTTGCATGGTGGCCGACAATGTTGGGTAATTCTTTGAATGACTTGACCACAAAGGCTCTGATACCAACTCCTGTGGTGCCCCGAAAACCTACCTGTTTCCCGTTCGTCACTATCCTGATACCAACTCTGTACGTCCCCAGTCCACCTGTAACCGGTTTGCTACTTACTCCCTATTTCACTCGTATCGTAAAATTCACATAAAATCTTAAGACTTTTATTCCTCAACTTAAAACTACATTTTCGAAAAGATTTTAAATGACATTGCAGTGGAAAACTCAATTAAAATTCGTTTAGAAAAAACTTCATTTTATTAAACGTAAAACAGAGACACCCCGTCGACACCTATAAGCATCGGTCGACACTTGAGTTATCTCGGGTTTTTCATCGGTCGACACTGAGAACACCGGTCGACACTACATTTCTCTCGGGTCTTTTCGTCGGTCAACACTGGGAGCACCGGTCGACATTTCTACGATCATCTCAGAGAGTGGTCGACACCTGCTTTCACAGGTCGACACCTTGATTCTCTCTGTCTGCGCAGGTCGACCCTCGCGGTCGACACCGCTGCCATTATTTTCACTACTGGTCGACACCTATAACCAAAAGTCAACACTTACTTCGGCTCTACACGCGCAGGTCGAACCTCGCGGCCGACACTCACCTTCCATTTTACACTGATCGGTCGACACATGTCGACTTCGGTCGACACCTTGCACCAGTATACATAAAAATGACACAAGTTCAGAGAAACCACACGATGACAATCCCAGGATTAAATCCACAAAGTAAAGACCTATATTTTTAAAACATAATTCCTTCAAGTAATTTTAAAAAAGACATAATCTCTATTACAATCCCAACTACAACTGTACCATACATCCTATATCCCGCCATGGTCGAGTCGCCCCAATAACTGCCTGCACCGGCATACAACGTACACCACTAACACCATCCTAGGCATGCCGGTCACCTAGCAACTCACCGGAAAGCTCGTCGTCATCTACACCATGGAACACAAAACGTAAGCCTAATGCTTATCAAGTATGGTGATGTCGGCAAGGGTGGCATTAAAGAAGAATTGGGCCAAGAAGAATACTTAATGGAATTGAAAATACCAAATGGACCTATCACTAGAGCTCGGGCCAAGAAGCTTCAAGAAGAAGTCCAAAACAACTTATTTCAAAGACCTAACCCACTAGAAGAAATAGGCTTTAAAGTTATTAATGTGTTACAAATACAAATGGAGTTTGATTACGTCCAAAGGAGCACAAATTCAATAAAGAAGACTCTGGAAAATGCAATTTCGAAGTGACATTCACTTGGCATTCAATATTGGCATAGAGAAGGCCAAATGGTGTTTTGATGGTTTCCAAAGAAGGCTGAACCTATACCATATTAGTAGCAAAGTTCTTTCTCATGTTTTCAAGGCTATTTAATGCCTATTCTAGATTATTCTTGTAAGCTTATAAATACTTGGGAGTTTTTCATTATAAGGGAAAAAAAATGAGAATTATCTTGTCAGAAATTCCTCGAAACTGTTCTTCTGTAGGGAAATTTCAAGTGCAACCACTTCATTTCCAACCCTTATAATATTGGTTTCTTGCTCTTCAATAGCAACAGGGTCCGTATTCCTTTCTTGATACTATTGGTTTCTAGTTGTTGTATAACCACGGGGTCAACAGTCCCTAAACTATGAAACTATTATTGGCGATCCTGAAGTTGATTCCATCTATTGACGTTGGGTCTCACAACAAGTTTGCTGAGGTTTGCATCAGTTGGTATCAAAGCCTAGACATCAAATGGAGGTTATGTCTATCCTCTAGTGCTTCTATTCTTTTATTTCAATTCCTCTTTGTCATCGATCCATAATATCATATCCTTGTTCTCGCTTCCATTGATAGTTTATAAAAAAAAAGTGAAAAAAAGGAACAAAAAAAGAAGTTTCTTTATTCTGCTATCATAAAAAAAAGAACAAAAAAAAAAAAAAAACTCCATGGTATCAATCTTATTGTAACCTTGTTTCTTCCATTCCTTCCTTTATTTTGCACCCCATTGCTTTCGTCTTCACTGCGAAATCTATATTTTAAGTGTGCTGGTTTTCATTTGTTTTGCTTTGATATTCACCTTGCTTAGTTTTCTCAAGAACTTTGAGGAGGAAAGTGAGTGGTAAAAGGTAAGAGTTGGTGAGCTTATTAGAGGGTAAAAGCCGAAATCCATGTGAGTAAACATGAGTGCTCCAGAACCATATTTGAGTGTATACACGTGAGGGAGAGGTGAGGTTCATTTTTTTTACACTTTTACACAGATTATACAGCATGTCTGAAAAGGAAGGTGAAGCAACGCCAATGGATAGCAATTTGGTTATCTAAGCCATACAACAACAATTCCAAAGGATGAACGTCCAATTTGAAGAGATTTAAGATCGGTTGGATCGTAGTGATGACCAAATTAATCAAATTCAACAAGGTACCAAGCCCCAAGAAAGACAACCAAATAGACGACCCTTCTTTACCGCAACTAATTCCATGGGCGATTATGCTGAGGAGTATGAGGATTTGGACGAGGTAGCCTCCATAAGAAGAGAAATAAATCATTGGCCAAGACAAAGACGTCCATACCGAGAAAGGAATTTTTCCGACAACAACACAGGTGCGATTAAACTCTCTATCCCATCATTTCAAGGTAAAAATGACCCGGACGTTTACATTGAATGGGAACGAAAGGTTGAACTTGTTTTTGATTGTCATAACTATTCAGAGGAAAAAAAAAGTGAAACTTACAGCTGTTTCTCTCACTGATTACGCAATTGCTTGGTGGGATCAAGTGCTTTTAACCAAACGAAGAAATAGAGAAATTCCCATCGACAATTGGAAAGACATGAAAGCTGTCATGAGACGAAGGTTTGTTCCTTTAAATTATTATAGAGATTTACACTTAAAATTGCAAGGCTTTAAATAGGGTTCAAAATCTGTTGACGAGTACCATAAGGAGATGGAAATATCCATGATTCGTGCCAATGTTGAGGAAGATGAAGAAGCAACCATGGCTCGATTCATTTGTGGCCTCAATCATGAAATTGCAAATATTGTAGAATTGCACCACTACGTGGGACTTGAAGAGGTTGTCCACATCGCCATGAAGGTTGAAAGGCAGTTTAGCAGAGGAGGAAGATCAACCTTCAAGCACGAACTTTTACTTCTTTGAGTGGGAAGTCAAAATGGAACTCTACTCCAAGGCAAGAATAGCAAACGACTTCCAAGCCAAAAGATGAAAAAGTGATGGCCAAGCACGTTGAAAAAGGTACTAGTTATACGCCAGCCCAGAGAAATTGAGATATAAAGTGTTTTAAATGTCATGGAATTGGTCATATTTCTTCACCATGCCCAAATAAAAGAACTATGATCTTGTTAAATAATGGGGATATTGTTTCTGAAGAAGAAAGTGGCAATGAAGTTATCCCACCACTTGAAGAAGCTGCTGATACCGAACATGCAGTTGTTGGCCAACCCTTAATAGTTCTTCGAACCCTCTATGTTCAAACTATAGAAGATGATGACCGTCAACAACGTGAAAACATTTTCTATACGCGCTGCCATGTTAAAGAAAAGGTTTGTGGCTTAATCATAGATGGGGGAAATTGTGTGAATGTTGCAAGTAAGATGATGATTGACAGACTTGGATTAAGGACTCTAACACACCCTCGACCATATCGTCTCCAATGGTTCAATGAAAGTGGAGAAATTCAGGTAACAAAACAGGTTATTGTCTCATTTTCAATTGGCAAATATTCAGATGAAACTCTTTGTGATGTTGTTTCTATGCAAGCAAGTCACATATTGCTTGGAAGACCATGGCAATTTGACAGACGCACCACCCATGATGGATACAAGAATCGGTACAGCTTTACCAAGGATGGGCGAAGTATTACTCTACCTCCGCTACCACCCCATCAAGTTTTCGAAGAGCAATGCCAATTAAAAAAATCCGTCACGGCTGAACATGAGAGTTCAAAAGAAAGTGAGAGAGATGAGAGAAAATGTGAAAAGAAGAGGGAAACGAGTAAGGTGCCACTTGAAAAAGAAAAAAAAGACAGTGAATTTCCTTGCAAAAGAGAGAGAGATTAAGAGTGCCTTCAAACAAAAAAAAAACAATGATGTTGATTTTGTACAAAGAGGCTTATTTCTTAACAACTAATGCTGATGATTCTCTGCCTACTGTAGTAGTTGCGCTCTTGCAGGAATTTGAAGATGTCTTTCCTAAGGAAACGCCCCCAGGATTGCCATCAATAAGAGGCAGTGAGCATCAAATTGATTTCATTGCAGGAGCTACCATTCCTAATCGACCCGCCTATCGAAGTAATCCAGAAGAAACAAAAGAACTTCAAAGGCAAGTTGAAGAGCTGCTAGCCAAAGGACATGTTTGAGAAAGCATGAGTCCATGTGCGGTTCTTGTCTTGTTGGTCCCCAAGAAAGATGGAACTTGGAGAATGTGCGTCGATTGCCGAGCAATCAAGAAAATCACGGTAAAGTATCGACATCCCATGCCTTAATTAGATGACATGTTAGATGAATTGAATGGTTCCATTATCTTTTCAAATATTGATTTAAAAAGTGGATATCATTAAATTCGTATGCAAGAAGGTGATGAATGGAAAACTGCTTTCAAAACAAAACATGGCTTGTATGAGTGGCTAGTAATGGCTTTCGGGTTGATTAATGCACCAAGTACCTTTATGCGTTTGATGAATCATGTTTTGCGTGCTTACATTGGAAAATTTGTTGTTATTTATTTTGATGATATTCTAGTTTACAGCCAACACTTGAATGAACTTATTGAACACCTGAGATGTGTGCTTAATGTTTTGAAACATGAAAAGTTGTTTGCTAACTTTAAAAAGTGCACATTTTGCAAAGACAAGGTTGAGTTTCTTGGTTTTGTTGTTAGTTCCAAAGGTGTAGAAGTAGATGAAGAGAAAGTTAAGGCTATCAAAAATTGGCCTACACCCACCAACATCACTGAAGTTAGAAGTTTCCATGGTTTGGCTGGATTCTATCGAAGGTTCGTTCTAAACTTTAGCACCATTGCTGCTCCATTGACGAAAATTATCAAGAAAAGTGTTTGGTTCAAATGGGGTGATTCACAAGAGAAGGCTTTCAACACTTTAAAAGAAAAGTTAAGTACTGCTCCTATATTGCTCTTACCAGATTTTTCCAAAACCTTTGAAATCGAATGTGATGCTTCTAGTTATTGGTTTAGGTGCCATACTCATGCAAGACAAGAGACCCATTGCCTATTCCAGTGAGAAACTTAATGGAGCTGCTTCGAATTAATCCACCTATGACAAAGAACTTTATGCATTGGTGAGAGCTCTAGAAACTTGGGACCATTACTTGTGGTCTAAGGAATTTGTCATTCATACTGACCATGAATCATTGAAACACTTAAAAGGTCAAGGTAAGTTGAATCAAAGACATGCTCGCTGGATTGAATTTATTGAAATGTTTCCGTATACAATTCAATACAAACAAGGTATAGACAATATTGTAGCTGATGCTTTATCTCGAAGGTATGTTTTTCTTTCTACCCTTCCCACTAAATTTTTAGGTTTTGAGTACATCAAAGAATTATATCCAAAAGATCCTGATTTTTTAACTTGGTTTGAAGCCACATAAACAAAATGTTTTGAAAAATTTTACAACAAGAAGGATATTTGTTTCGGGAAAATAGACTTTGCATTCCAAAATGTTCTTTGCGCGAATTGCTTGTTAGAGAATCAAATTTGTGGGGGGGGGGGATCTTATGGAGCATTTTGGTATTCTTAAGACCTTAGAAATTTTGAAAGAACATTTCTTTTAGCCACATATGAAGAGGGATGTAGAGAGAATTTGTAATAGATGTATAACTTGTAGAAAGGCCAAATCTAGAGTAAAAACTCATGGATTGTACCAGGCTTTACCTGTTCCTTGTCATCGTTGGACTGTTGTTTCTATGGATTTTGTGTTAGGGTTACCAAGAACTAAAAATGGAAAAAATTCAATTTTTGTTGTGGTGGATAAATTTTCAAAGATGGCATATTTTATCCCATGTAATAAAACAGATGATGCCACTCATATAGCTCAGTTACTCTTTAAGAAAGTAGTTCGTCTACATGGTGTTCTAAAAACAGTAGTTAGTGACAGAGATGTTAAGTTTCTTAGCCATTTTTGGCGAGTTTTGTGGGGTAAATTAGGGACAACTTTACTATTTTCTACTACTTGTCACCCACAAATCGATGGACAAACCAAGGTTGTAAACAGAACCCTGGGAACTCTTTTACGAGCTGTAATAAAGAACCATTTAAAATCATAAGAAGATTGTATTCCTTTTGTTGAGTTTGCTTACAATAGAACAATGCATTCTTCTACTTATTCACCTTTTGAAATTGTTTATGGTTTTAATCCGTTAACTCCCTTGGATTTACTTCCATTGCCTATTAATGAGACCATTAGCCTAGATGAGAAGTAGAAGGCAGAACTGGTAAAAAAACTTCATGAAGAGCACGTCAGCATATCCTCAAACAAAATGAGCAAGCTGCTGCCCATGCAAACAAAGGAAGAAAGCACGTCACTTTCCAACAAGGAGATTGGGTTTTGGTTAATTTTCGTAAAGAACATTTTCGTCAACAACGAAAGTGTAAACTAAATCCTTTTGGAGATGGACCATTGCAAGTCTTGGAAAAGATTAATGATAGTGCTTATATCATTGATCTACCAGACGATTATCAAGTGAGTGCTACTTTTAATGTATCTGACCTCTCTCCTTTCTATGTAGGTCTAGATTCGAGGACGAATCCTTTTCAAGAGAGGGGGAATGATGAGGGCAAGGGTGGCATTGAAGAAGAATTGGGCCAAGAAGAATACTTAATAGAATTGAAAATACCAAATGGACCTATCACTAGATCTCTGGTCAAGAAGCTTCAAGAAGAAGTCCAAAACAACTTATTTCGAAGACCTAACCCACTAGAAGAAATGAGATTTAAAGTTATTAATGTGTTACAGATACAAATGGAGTTTGATTAAGTCCAAAGGAGCACAAATTCAGTAAAGAATACTCTAGAAAATGCAATTTCGAAGTGACATCAACTTAACATTCAATATTGGCATAGAGAAGGCCAAATGGTGTTTTGATGGTTTCCAAAGAAGGCTGAACCTAGATCATATTAGCAGCAAAGTTCTTTCTCATGTTTTCAAGTCTATTTAATGCCTATTCTACACTATTCTTGTAAGCTTATAAATACTTGGGAGTTTTTCATTATAAGAGATAAAAAAATGAGAATTATCTTGTGAGAAATTCCTCCAAACTGTTCTTCTGTAGAACTTGCAGAAATTTCAAGTGCAACTACTTGATTTCCAACCCTTATAATATTGGTTTCTTGCTGATGCAAACCTCAACAAACTTGTTGTGAGACCCAACGTCAATAGATAGAATCAACTTCAAGATCGCCCAATAACAATTTCATAGTTTAGTGACTGTTGACTCCGTGGTTATACAACAACGCGAAACCAATAGTATCAAGAAAGGAATATTGACCCCGTTGCTATTGAAGAGCAAGAAACCAATATTATATGGGTTGGAAATCAAGTGATTGCACTTGAAATTTCCGCAAGTTCTACAAAAGGACAGTTTGGAGGAATTTCTCACAAGATAATTCTCATTTTTCTGTCCCTCACAATGAAAAACTCCCAAGTATTTATAAGCTTACAAGAATAGTCTAGAATAGGCATTAAATAGCCTTGAAAACATGAGAAAGAACTTTGCTGCTAATATGATCTAGGTTCAGCCTTCTTTGGAAACCATCAAAACACCATTTGGCCTTCTCTATGCCAATATTGAATGCCAAGTGGATGTCACTTCGAAATTGCATTTTCTAGAGTATTCTTTACTGAATTTGTGCTTCTTTGGACTTAATCAAACTCCATTTGTATCTGTAACACATTAACAACTTTAAATCTCATTTCTTCTAGTGGGTTAGGTCTTTGAAATAAGTTGTTTTGGACTTCTTCTTGAAGCTTCTTGGCCCGAGCTCTAGTGATAGGTTCATTTGGTATTTTCAATTCCATTAAGTATTCTTCTTGGCCCAATTTTTCTTCAATGCCACTCTTGCCCACATCATTCCCCCTCTCTTGAAAAGGATTCGTCCTCGAATCTAGACTTACATAGAAAGGAGAGAGGTCAGATACATTAAAAGTAGCACTCACTTGATAATCGTCTGGTAGATCAATGATATAGGGCACTATCATTAATCTTTTCCAAGACTTGGAATGGTCCATCTCCAAAAGGATTTAGTTTACACTTTCGTTGTTGAGGAAAACGTTCTTTACGAAAAATAACCCAAACCCAATCTCCTTGTTGGAAAATGACGTGCTTTCTTCCTTTGTTTGCATGGGCAGCACCTTGCTCATTTCGTTTGAGGATAAAGGTACTTGGTGCATTAGTCAACCCGAAAGGCATTACTAGCCACTCATACAAGCCATGTTTTGTTTTGAAAGCATTTTTCCATTCATCACCTTCTTGCATATGAATTTGATGATATCCACTTTTTAAATCAATCTTTGAAAAGATAATGGAACCATTCAATTCATCTAACATGTCATCTAAAGGAGGTATGGGATGTCGATACTTTTCTGTGATTTTCTTGATTGCTCGGCAATCAACGCACATTCTCCAAGTTCCATCTTTCTTGGGGACCAACAAGACAGGAACCGCACATGGACTTATGCTTTCTCGAACATGTCCTTTGGCTAGCAGCTCTTCAACTTGCCTTTGAAGTTCCTTTGTTTCTTCTGGATTACTTCGATAGGCGGGTCGATTAGGAATGGTAGCTCCTGCAATGAAATCAATTCGATGCTCAATGGCTCTTATTGGTGGCAATCCTGGCGGCGTTTCCTCAGGAAAGACATCTTCAAATTCCTGCAAGAGCGCAACTACTATATAGTAGGCAAAGAATCATCAGCATTAGCTGTTAAGAAATAAGCCTCTTTGTACAAGATCAACATCATTGTTTTTTTTTGTTTGAAGGCACTCTTAATCTCTCTTTTGCAAGGAAATTCACTATCTTTTTTTCTTTTTCAAGTGGCACCTGACTCGTTTCCCTCTTTTTTTCACATTTTCTCTCATCTCTCTCACTTTCTTTTGAACTCTCATGTTCAGCCGTGACAGATTTTTTTAATTGGCATTGCTCTTCAAAAGCTTGATGGGGTGGTAGCGGAGCTAGAGTAATACTTTGCCCATCCTTGGTAAAGCTGTACCGATTCTTGTATCCATCATGGGTGGTGCGTCTGTTAAATTGCCATGGTCTTCCAAGCAATATGTGACTTGCTTGCATAGGAACAACATCACAAAGAACTTCATCTCAATATTTGCCAATTGAAAATGAGACAATAATCTATTTTGTTACCCGGATTTCTCCACTTTCATTGAGCCATTGGAGACGATATGGTCGAGGGTGTTTTAGAGTCTTTAATCCAAGTCTGTCAATAATCATCTTACTTGCAACATTCACACAACTTCCCCCATCTATGATTAAGCCACAAACCTTTTCTTTAACATGGCAGCGCGTATAGAAAATGTTTTCACGTTGTTGACGGTCATCTTCTTCTATAGTTTGAACATGGAGGGTTCGAAGAACTATTAAGGATTGGCCAACAACTGCATGTTTGGTATCACCAGCTTCTTCAAGTGGTGGGATAACTTCATTGTCACTTTCTTCTTCAGAAACAATATCCCCATTATTTAACAAGATCATAGTTCTTTTATTTGGGCATTGTGAAGAAATATGACCAATTCCATGACATTTAAAACACTTTATATCTCGATTTCTCTGGGCTGGCGTATAACTAGTACCTTTTTCAACCTGTTTGGCCATCACTTTTTCATCTTTTGGCTTGGAAGTCGTTTGCTTTTCTTGCCTTGGAGTAGAGTTCCATTTTGACTTCCCACTCAAAGAAGTAAAAGTTTCGTGCTTGAAGGTTGATCTTCCTCCTCTTCTAGAACTGCCTTTCAACCTTGATGGCGATGTGGACAACCTCTTCAAGTCCCACGTAGTGGTGTAATTCTACAATATTTGTAATTTCACGATTGAGGCCACAAATGAATCGAGCCATGGTTGCTTCTCCATCTTCCTCAACATTGGCACGAATCATGGATATATCCATCTCCTTATGGTACTCCTCAACAGATTTTGAACCCTGTTTAATGCCTTGTAATTTTAAGTGTAAATCTCTATAATAATGTGAAGGAACAAACCTTCGTCTCATGACAGCTTTCATGTCTTCCCAATTGTCGATGGGAATTTCTCTATTTCTTCGTTTGGTCAGAAGCATTTGATCCTATCATGCAATTGCGTAATCAGTGATAGAAACAGTTGCAAGTTTAACTTTTTTTTCTTCCAAATAGTTATGACAATCAAAAACAAGTTCAACCTTTCGTTCCCATTCAATGTAAACGTCCGGGTCATTTTTACCTTGAAATGATGGGATAGAGAGTTTGATCGCACCTGTGTTGTTGTCCTAAAAATTCCTTTCTCGGTATGGACGTCTTTGTCCTGGCCTATGATTTCTTTCTCTTCTTATCGAGGCTACCTCGTCTAAATCCTCATACTCGTCAGCATAATTGCCCATGGAATTAGTTACGGTAAAGAAGGGTTGTCTATTTGGTGGTCTATCTTGGGGCATGGTGCCTTGTTGAATTTGATTAATTCGGTCATCACTACGATCCAATCGATCTCGAATCTCTTCAAATTGGACGTTCATCTTTTGGAATTGTTGTTGCATGGCTTGGATAACCAAATTGCTTTTTAGACATGCCGTATAATCTGTATAAAAGTGTACAAAAAATGGACCTCACCTCTCCCTCACGTGTAAACACTCAAATATGGTTCTCGTGCACTCGTGTTTACTCACATGGATTTCGACTTTTACCCTCTAATAAGCTCACCAACTCTTGCCTTTTACCACTCACTTTCCTTTTCAAAGTTCTTGAGAAAACTAAGTAAGGTAAATATCAAAACAAAACAAATGAAAACCAGCACATTTAAAATATAGATTTCGCAGTGAAGATGAAAGCAATGGGGTGCAAAATAAAGGAAGGAATGGAAAAAACAAGGTTACAATAAGATTGATACCACGGAGTTTTTTTTTTTTTTTTTTTAATAATAGCAGAATAAAGAAACTTTTTTTCACTTTTTTTTTTTGATAAACTATCAATGGAGGCGAGAACAAGGATAAGATATTATGGATCGACGACAAAGAGGAAATTGAAATAAAAGAATATAATCACTAAAGGATAAAACATAACCTCCATTGGATGTCTAGGCTCTGATACCAACTGATGCAAACATCAACAAACTTGTTGTGAGACCCAACGTCAATAGATGGAATCAACTTCAGGATCGCCCAATAACAATTTCAAAGTTTAGTGACTGTTGACCCCGTGTTTATACAACAACCAGAAACCAATAATATCAAAGAAAGGAATATTGACCCCGTTGCTATTGAAGAGCAAGAAACCAATATTATAAGGGTTGGAAATCAAGTGGTTGCACTTGAAATTTCCGCAAGTTCTACAGAGGAACAATTTGGAGGAATTTCTCATAAGATAATTCTCATTTTTCTGTCTCTGACAATGAAAAACTCCCAAGTATTTATAAGCTTACAAGAATAGTCTAGAATAGGCATTAAATAGCCTTGAAAACATGAGAAAGAACTTTGCTGCTAATATGGTCTAGGTTCAGCCTTCTTTGGAAACCATCAAAATACCATTTGGCCTTCTCTATGCCAATATTGGATGCCAAGTGGATGTCACTTCGAAATTGCATTTCCTAGAGTCTTCTTTACTAAATATGTGCTCCTTTATACTTAATCAAACTCCATTTGTATCTACAACACATTAACAACTTTATAGCCCATTTCTTCTAGTGGGTTAAATCTTTGAAATAAGTTGTTTTGGACTTCTTCTTGAAGCTTCTTGGCCCAAGCTCTAGCGATAGGTCCAGGTCCATTTGGTATTTTCAATTCCATTAAGTATTCTTCTTCAATGCCACCCTTGCCTACATCACTTGCTCTTCAATAGCAACGGGGTCAATATTCTTTTCTTGATACTATTGGTTTCTGGTTATTGTATAACCACGGGGTCAACAGTCACTAAACAATGAAAATGTTATTGGGCGATCCTGAAGTTGATTCCCTCTATTGACGTTGGGTCACACAACAAGTTTGTTGAGGTTTGCATCATATGGAGCATGAACTGAAAATCAATGCACAACTCAACCCCTAACACATGCAGTTTCTACACTTTGTTTCGTTTTCGTTTTCATTATTATCATCTTTCACTTTCACGTGTGAGACAAGTAGGCACACATCCTGTTCCACTCAAGACAGCTACACCATGACCCACAGAGCGAGATTAGAGGCACACATCGTGATCATACACGGGACGTCCACACAAAATCTTCTTCCAACAGCGATCATAGAACCCTCTATAGTGTTTCCTCACTAGCACGTTAACGACGAGCCATTCACAAACTACGTGCATTCATCCATGGGAACCCCATAGTACTTTCTCACTAGCACGTTAACGACGAGGCGTTGCCCATGCGTGGCATCTTTTCTTATCTGATTACATTTCATATGCACAATTCAAAACATGCTCAAAACTCGTTATTTCATAGTTCAAAACCATGATGCATGACAACACATATGCACGACCAACTGACCAAATAATAATCAAAACAAACAAACAATTCTACCATTCTATGGTGTAGGCTCGAAGGCAAACCACAAACAATCCATCACTTACCTGGCGTCCTTGAAATTTCCTCGTACTTGGTACTATAACTGGTAATAGCTATAAAATTACACATCCATCAACACTAACTCGTTCAATTCATAAATTCCTAGTTTGAAAGTCATAACTCATACCAAAACCAAAACTCTCCACTAAATTTCGGACCAACTTCGAAAATTCACAACTTCTCCAATACTCATCCGAATTGGACGATCAAACGTGCTACAAACTCAACAAGACGTCCAGTTTCTAATGTTTCTATCTATTTCCTAATTGGACATCGACAATTTGGCCGAATGTGGCCGAATGGACACCGTTCCAAAATTCATATATTTGGATAATCAATCACCTAACCTTTATCATCAAATCTCGTAATCTACTCCTACTTCTAGTTTAAGCACCAACATGCAGATAAAAATTTACTCTACATGCAAGTTCCCGTATCTCCCTCCTAGATTTTCACCAAATCACCCAATACTCTCACTAACTTCATTTTGGTCCCTAAAAACAACTAACACACCAACTATCTACTCAAACTAACTAAAACATACCTTAATCTGAGGAAATGGAGAAAAAATCGGTCGAGCTTCGCAAGAAGAGGAGATCGCCAAGCTTCGCAGGAGAGAAGAAGAAACAGGGAAAGAGAGGGTTCCTTTAGCTGTTGTGGTGTTCCTTGAGTGAGTGTTCCTAGTCTTTTATATTTGGAATAGAAAAGAGGGTTGGGGGATTTCTCTCCCGTAAACACTTGTGTTATTTCTACTTATTTCCATAAGCACCAACGTGGAGGAAGGCTGGTCAAGTCGGGGACTCGGCGCCGCACATCTCAAAGGCAAAAATTCTAGGTGCGAATTTGGGGCTGTGACAACTGGTATCAAAGCAAGGCAACCACAAGAACATGGAATCTCCAGAGCAAAGAACCTTGGAGGCTATTCTTGCAAGGCTCGACATGTTGGAGAGTCTTGTCGGCACATCAATGCCAACCTCGGAAGATAGGCCATTGTTGGTAGATGTCCGGCTGATGAAGAAGGAAATGGGCGATTTCCAAGCATCGGTAGGGGCAGACAATTTGGCTATCTAGCAACATGTCGCGGACACCATTGATCGCATAGACAAGGAACTTTTCAAGATAGGCAAGAATGTGGTTGGAGGCTCGAGCCGGAGATTAGCTACATCGGCGGCACAATTCAAGGTACCGGAGCCTAAACCTTACAATGGTTACCACAATGCAAAGGAATTTGAGAATTTCCTTTGGGACATGAAGCAATACTTCATGGCCGCTAGCATCGAAGAGGAGAGCCAAGTCATGATTGCGAGCATGTACTTGGGAGACGATGCAAAACTATGGTGGCACTAAAACCAGAACCGGGAGCCACTCATGACAAATTTGTGCACTGGAGAGCGAGCTCAAAGATAGATTCTTACCGCTCATTTCGGAATGAATCGCGAAGGAGGCGATAAGGAAGCTACAATAAACGGGCACGGTACGTGACTATGTCCGAGAATATAGCTCACTTTTACTCGACATTTCAACTATGCATGAAGACGATAAGCTATTCAACTTCATGGCTGGTCTTCAACCGTGGGCGCAAGCTGAATTGAGGCACCATGGTGTGAAGGATGTCCAGGTGGCCATCTCCATTGCCGAGAGTCTTGTGGACTACAAGACCGCACCTTCGACGGAAAGAAGGAAGGGCAAGGACGATAGGCGCGGAAACAAGGCAAGTGGAGGAGGCTCGGACAAAGGAAAGGGGACTCACAAGGCTTCAAGTTCTAAGGGACCTGATAACTCCCAAAAGAAGAAGACGGGGTGCTTTCTATGTGGCGGCTCACACTATGCAAGAGAATGCCCGAGGCGGGAGGCATTATCTGCGGTGCGCACGCAAGGAGATGAACCCGAGGAGGAGCCATGGGTGAATCCAATCCAGCTAGTCAATGCAATATCCAGTGGAGGCAGGGGGCCAACACAAAGGGGGTTAATGTATGTTGAGGTAAGGATCCAAGAGAGACAGATCCGCGCTATGTTGTACACCGGGGCGACCAACAACTTCAGCTCGAGCGAGAAGGCACGAGAGCTTGGCTTGGAGCTAGCCAAGTGTGACACGAAGATAAAGGCTGTCAACTCAGGGGCACAGCCTATTAAAGGTACTACTAACCCTTTGATGACCGTGGGAGAGTGGCGACGGGAGTGTCCACTCATGGTAGTCCCACTAGACAATTTTGAGCTTATTTTAGGGCCCGAATTCTTCCGGCAAGCCAAGGCGATGGTCTTGCCACATCTTGGAGTATTGGTGATCCAAGATGATCTAACACCATGCATGGTGAAAGTGGAGACAAGAGAAGGTAATATTATGCAGTCATCTCTTCAACTAAAGGTGGGCCTTAAGAAGGGCGAGACCACCTTTTTGGCAACGTTGAGGGAGGTCAAGGTGGACCAGACTAGCGAGGTGCCGAGAGAAGTGCTACGAGTACTCGAGGAGTACGGGGATGTGATGCCATCGGAGCTACCGAAGGAGCTTCCACCAAGGCGCGGTATGGATCACAAATCTGAACTAGAACCCGGGGCGGTTCCACCAGCACAAGCACCTTACCGCATGTCACCTCCGGAGTGGGCGGAACTACGGAGACAATTGGACGAGTTGTTGGAGTCGGGTTACATTCAACCGTCCAAAGCACCATATGGGGCACCGGTTCTATTCCAGCGCAAGAAGGATGGGGCGCTGCGGATGTGTGTTGACTGCCGGGCATTAAACAAGGTGACTATCAAAAATAAATATCATATTCCTCACGCGGGTGACTTGTTCGACAGATTGGCGAAGGCATCTTACTTCACCAAGCTGGACCTACGATCGGGCTATTGGCAGTTGCGCATTGCGCGCGATGATTAAGCAAAGACGGCCATGGTGTCCCGCTATGGGTCGTATGAGTTTTTGGGGATGCCATTCGGGCTAACCAACGCACCAGCCACTTTATGACTTATTGGATCATCATGTAGTGGTGTACTTGGATGACATTGTCATATATTCGGAGTCACTCGAGGAGCATGTACGGCACTTGCGGGAAGTGTTAGAGAGGCTGCGACAGCACTCTCTATATGTCAAAAGGGAGAAATGCGAATTTGGAGTAGAGGAGATCAATTTCATCGGCCATTATATCAAGCGGGGCTCGATACGAATGGATGGTCACAAGGTGGCCGCAATCGACGGATCGATTACGCCAACAAAGGTAACCGAGCTACGATCTTTTTTGGGTCTAGCTAACTATGACCGCAGGTTTATTGCGAACTACTCAAGGATTGTAAGTCCATTGACGGACTTATTGCGGAAGGAACAAACTTGGCATTGGACGGATGCATGCCAGGAAACATTTGTGTGGCTAAAGGAGGCGGTTTCCTCCGAATCCGTACTAAAGTTGCCGAATTTTGCAGCACCATTTGAGGTGCATACCGATGCTTCAGACCGAGCGATTGGCGGGGTCCTTACACAAGATGGTCATCTAGTGGTATATGAAAGCCGCAAGCTCAAAGGGGCGGAAGAGAGATATTCAACCCACGAGAAAGAGATGGTGGCAGTGATCCATTGCCTTACAACATGGAGGCACTACTTGTTGGGGACCAAGTTCGTGGTAGTAACGGACAATGTAGCCAACACATACTTCCGGACACAAAAAAAGTTGTCAGCCAAGCAAGCAAGGTGGCAAGAGTTCTTGGCCGAGTATGACTTCACATGGGTGCACAAGCCGGGCACCGAGAACAAGGTGGCCGATGCGCTTAGCCGAAAGGCATGTGGGGAGATAGTGGCGGCACTAACCGAGGTACGTTCTAACTTTTTGGAAGAGATTAGAGCTGCAGCAAAAGAGGATCAAGACTATATCCGGATGGTGAAGCAAGTTGAGGAGGGCTTGATTCAGAGGTATTGGCTTGAAGACGGCCTATTGAGGGACTGAGGCAACCGTATATTTGTTTCGAGTTCAAGCGGGATGCGCCAGAAAATCTTGAGGGAGACCCACGACACTCGATGGGCGGGCCATCCAGGCGTGGAGCGCATGGTGACACTTTTGAGCCGTAGCTACATATGGCCCAAAATGAAAGAGGACGTGGAGCTGCACGTCAAGACTTGTCTCATTTGCCAAGTGGACAAGACGGAGAGAAAGAAGCAAGCGGGGCTACTTCAACCTCTCCCTATTCCGGAGAAGCCGTGGGACTCAGTTTCTATGGATTTTATCACGGGCCTACTGTCTATCAGGAGGATAGGCACAATTATGGTCGTGGTAGATCGGTTATCCAAATATGCAGTGTTCATGGGAGTACCAAAGGAGTGTTCAGCGCATGATGCGGCCGAGCATTTTCTCAAAGGTGTGGTGAAATATTTTGGCCTCCCCCGTGAGATCATAAGCAATCGGGATTCGAGGTTCATGGGCAGATTTTAGACAGCCTTGTTCAAATATTTTGGGACGGAGCTCAAATTTTCCACCGCATTTCATCCTCAAACCGATGGCCAGACGGAGCGCATCAACACATTGCTCGAGGAGTACTTGCAGCACTATGTATCGGCAACACAACGGAATTGGCTCGAACTACTTGAGTCGGCCCAATTCTCTTATAATATCCACAAGTCCTCATCAACTGATATGAGCCCGGTAGAGCTGACACTCGGCTTTCAGCCTAGCACACCATTGGACATGGCGCAACAAAGGGAAGGACGGGGTTCTTGCCCAGCGGCATATCGATTTGCACTGCACCAAAAGCAGCTGCTCGAGCAGGCCCGAGACAACCTTGCCAAGGCTCAGCACCGAATGAGGAAATACGCCGAACCAAAGAGGAGGATGTTGGAGTTCAAAGAAAGAGACCGGGTCTTCTTAAAGCTAACTCGATAATTATGGAAGAAGGTCAAGGACCGACGGTTCCACAATGGGCTATTTCCAAAATATGAGGGGCCATTCGTGGTCACTAAGCGGGTTGGGTCGGTCGCCTACCGATTGCAACTACCCGAGAGGCTCAAACTACTACATCTGACCTTCCATGTAAGTTTTTTTAAACCTTATCATCAGGTGGATCGGGGGCAAGTGCAAAGAGCACCACCCAGGGTGCGGGTGGAATTCTCAAAGAAGATCGCCAAAATTCTTGACCACCGAACCATGCAGGGCAGCAAGAAGGATGGGCGGCGGGAGTTCTTAGTACAGTGGGAAAATGAAGAGTAGGCCACATGGGAAAAAGATATCAACCTACGGCAATTCGAGGGGCAAATCACCGACTACCTAGCTTGGGTGTCGACAAGGCCGTCTAACCTCTCGGGTAGCTGCAATCTATAAGCAATTTTGCCCACCCTTTTGATTACCTCAAATGGTCCATCATATCTCTGAACCAACGCTTTGTGAAATCGCTTGCTCGTGATCTTTTTCCAAATTTGAGGTGTAAGTTTAAGCATCACTTGATCTCCCACTTGAAATTCAAGATCTCTCCTTGTCTGGTCTGCATATTTCTTCATTCGCCGCGACGCCTTGGCCAAGCTATCCCTTGCCTGGTCAATAAGCTCTTGTTTGTCCCGGTCGAATCTTTAAGCTACTGAGCAACGTCCCTGCTGCTTGGAATATGCGATCTCAAGTGGAGTAGTTGGGCACCTACCCAACACAAGTTCTGCTGGACTCATTTCTATTGATAAGGACCGGTGTATGTTGTAGCAAAACTGCATAACATCCAGCAATTCTACCCAGTTTCGTTGGCTCGCCGTGACATAATGCCTCAAATATTCTTCCACAAGCGCATTGATGCGTTTGGTCTGTCCATCCGTCTGTGGGTGGTTGGCTGTGGAGAATTTTAGTTCTGTTCCCATCAAATTGAACAAAGCTATCCAGAATTTGCCTATGAATCGAGCGTCCCTGTCAGTCATAATGTCATTAGGCAAACCAAAATACTTTACCACATTTTTGAACAACAAATCGACAGCAACATCTGCCGGGCAAGCATGCGGTACAGCCATGAAGACTGCATACTTAGAAAATCGATCAACAACCACAAAGATAGAACGCATCCAATTCACCATCAGAAATCCCATTATGAAATCCATGGAAATGGACTCCCAAGGCCGCTCGGGAGTGGGCAACGGTTGTAGCAGACTTGCTGCCCTTTTTCTTTTGGTCTTGTCCTGTTGACACATGATGTGCCCCATAGGCCCGTCACACGATCTCAAGTCTAAGCACACACTTTAATTAACTTACATTCTCACACATTTGATTCTTGTGCAGGTTATGATTCAATGGAGCCGGAAGTTGCAAGCTTAAGGTGGGAAGTGGAGGCTCAGGACATGGAGCAACCGAGACACATCCTTGCATGGGAAGCCACCTTTGAAGATCATGAAGCTCTTAAGGGAATTTGTCTTCCCGAGCCAACTTTTATGTAATGTTTTATTTTGAACTTATTGGGCAAACATTGGCCTTCTTGTTTAACTTATTATTATGTGCATGCATTAGGCATTTAGGATTAGATTGAATGGTTAGCATAGATGATGGAAAGGGTTACGGGATTGGCTTAAATTAAAGAAGCAATCAGGCATGCAAGACATGCCACTCTCGGCCGCAAATGCGCCAAGGAGGAAGTGCCGCAAGTGGTGGCCAACTTTACCCGATTTGCCCACTCCATTGGGCTGCCATTTGAGATGCTTGTCTCCTTTACCTTTTGTAAAAGAAACATGGATCTATGACATGGCATTCAGCAAGCCATTGATCGACCACTTGGCTGCCATCATCTCGGCCGCACACTACAACACTTTGGAGCAGGTTACAAGCTTCTTTGCACCAAGTTTTTGAAGACCAAAGCACAGCCCTAAAACCTCCATCCTAGGCCTATATAAGCATAGCATTGGTGTGTGTCTTTCGGTTGGCAAAGTTAATGAGCGTCGGCATATTTTCTAAGAGGAAACCGAGAGAGTTTTCCACCACCTTTCCAAGGTAAGTGCTCGGTTCCATGAACCGATTAGGAGTAGCCTCCTAGCTTGGCAACTCAAGGTTGTTGCTCGAGCTTGTGTTCCACTTTTCTCTCCTCCCTTTCAAGGGAAGGAAACAAGAAGGAAGTTGCCAAAACCGGTTCCCCAAGTTGAGAACCTTTCTATGGAAAGGTTGTGATTGCCGAGAACATAACATTGTCTCTTCGGCCGACTTGCGGGTTTGCTTGCACAAGTTTGTCATTTCTAATCAACCTGGAGCACAACCACCACCATCACACACCTCACTTACGCCACTAATCTCACACCAAATTTCATTTCATTTCAAGCACATTTGGTCGTTCATTTTGTTGTTTTTCTCAAGGGTTTCTTGGCTTGGCCGAGATCCGAGGGCCTAACCGATCCTTTCATGCATTTTAGTGACCGAGCAGGGGCTTGGCTGTAACATTTGGTATCAGAGCATAGGAGGGCCCCATGGAGTGCTAGAAATCAAGTTAGTTTGGTTTTCCAAACTCATTTGGATGGCTGCACCTTAAGTCCAAAAACCGAGTTTCATTGCTCACCTATTCGGGTTATTGTTGTGCTTGCGGTTTCTTTGTTTTATTTCCAATTTCCTTTGAGCTAAAATCATCTCCAGCATGTTTCTTGAGTTGTTAGACATCTAAGCATGAAGAAATATCAGCCCTTAGACTCCATTTTCGTGGCTGCAATTTCCTTCCCCTTTTGGTTAAACAAATGCTAACCACTTTAGTATTTGTTGTCTCCTTTGCTATTTCGGTTGCAACACTTTTTCTTGCTGTGTTTTAATATTTCCAGCACCTCACATGTCTTGTTAAGTACTTAAGCATGCATGTTAAACTTTAAAATCATATGATTAGCTTGTTGGTTGCATTGGTTTAAAATGTTTAATGCATTTTGTTAGAAAACCGCATGTTTCAAGTTTAGTTTTTCTTTGACAACCGGTTCGTGTGCACTAATAACCGAAACTTGCAGCTTGATTTAAATGAACATTTTTATTCTTATTGATGCTTATATCCTCTGCTAAGAATGAATGTTAGGCTTGTTTAATGTTACATGTGATTCGGTTAAAGTTTGCTTAAAATCCGAGACACAATAGCATGAACTTTCTATTTTTGACATTGCCGAGAATAGTATGCTATATATTGATGTTGTGATCTGTTAAACCGAGCCTATAACTTATTGGACTTAAGTTAACATGTTATGTAGCTGAAGCATGTGCCCTTTTTTGGTTTGTTGTGGTTTAAAATTCAAATAGATGCTGTTTTGGTTAAAGAAAAACATACTTTGCAAAAAAAAACAGTTTTGTGTGTCCAAAAATGGCAAGTTTGATGTTGATAGTTGGGACCACTTTATGCATGGCTGAGAATTGTTCCAAGGCACGAAATTTGGTTGCATGTTAAACCTAATTTGATGCTTTATTATTGCTCCATTGTTGTTATAATCCGTGAAGCAAACCAAGGATAAACTAGTGTCTCATTTTTTTTTTTTTATTTTTTATTTTTTATTTTTTAGTGAATTGTCACACACCCGAGAATTAGTGAACAATGTTTTATCTTGACAAATTAATCTAAATTGCATGATTTCCTTTCCTTTTTCCGTATAGTATTTATCTTGCTTTACTAGTTTTTCATACAAAAAAAAAAAAAACACACTAAATAACAAAACAAAACAAAACAAACGTTAGAAACAAACCTAAAGGAGAATATATCAATTACCCTAGTTAGGTTACCATTCCTAATGTTTTAAGACCTAAGGTTCAAATATGATTGAAGTTCCCTTTCCTAAAACTTAAACATGAAAACAAGAAGTGGAATCCAAATTGGCCCTAACTCAAATATGACCCCAGAACCAAATCCACCGAGTCGGGGCAAGGACATTCCCCAAAAGGAGACTCACACCCAACAAGAGGGAGAGTCAAGTATGCAAGGTCAACTAAACGGTTTAAGTGGAATGGTTGGAACCCTAAGTAAACAACTTCATGATATGAACCTAAAATTTGAACAAGTTATGAGTGGACGTCATCCTACCCACCATAGAGATTCCTCCCAAGACACTATACCTAGGAGACGATATGACAATCTTAGGAGACGAGTTAGAGATCCAGATCCCTTAGATGATGAAGTTGAGATTGAACACTATAGGGATAGACACCCTAACTATGACTATGATGAGGATGATGAGTGGACTTTGGACGAAGAAGAAAACTTTAGCCCACCAATTCGTAGGAATCATGATGAGTTTAGACAAGACCGACATAGGGACCGTGACGACCTCCGAAACATTAAGATCCAAATACCCACCCTTAATGGAGCATGCGACAGGACAACTTTTATAGAATGGTTAGAGAAGGTTGAGAGAATTTTTGATTGTTATAACTACTCCGACAAAGTCAAGATTCAGTTGGTTTCCGTAGAGTTTACCGGCTATGCCTTACTCTGGTGGTCTAATGTAAGGACACAAAGAGCACAGACTGGAGAGTTTACCGGCTATCCCTAGTCATTACAAACAAGAATTGATTATGCAAATACATAACCTCAAGCAAGGAAGCCTAACCGTAGAAGAGTACCTTACAGAGTTCGAGACTCTCAAAATTCGAGGAGAACTAGAAGAACCCGAGGAACAAACCATCGCTAGGTTTATCCATGGCTTGAATTATGACATTGCTGACGCCGTAGAATTGCATCCCATAGACTCTATGGACGTAGTAGTTCAGATGGCCCTGAAAGTCGAACGCCAACTCAAAAGGAAAAGGAAAGCCACCCAATCATTTAAGATTAACCAACTCCCCAAGTACACCCCTAAGCCACCTGAGGCTAACAAACCCGTGACCAAGGCTGATTGGAAAAAGCCTTTTCAAAGACATTGGCCTTCCAAAGAATCAACTAGTAAACCAATAAACCCTAAAGGACCAGAGGCCAAGCCTACAAGAGACAACCCCACTGGACAAAGAGCACGCGACCTCAAGTGTTACAAGTGTCACGGCGTAGGTCATTTTATGGCCCAATGCCCGAACCGACGTGTCATGATCATTAAGGAAGACACCGGTGAGTTTGTAAGTGAAGATGAGTGCGAAGAGGAAGGAGAAGAAGTAGGAGAGGATGAGGACGAGAGTGATTCGGTAGAAGAAGTTATTCATGCCCCCGATGGGCCTTTACTTATGGTGAGAAGACGAGTTCTTATAACCAAGAGTTCTGGAGAGGATTGCCAGCGTGAGAACATCTTCCATAGTAAATGCCTCTTCAAGGATAAGTTATGTTCTCTCATTATTGATGGAGGAAGTTGTGCGAACGTAGCTTCCAAAGACTTAGTGAAGAAGTTAGGGTTAGAGACGAGTGCTCACCCCCACCCCTATAAGCTTAAATGGTTAGATGATAGAGACGATGTTAAGGTTACTAAGCAAGTAAGAGTTGAGTTTGGTTTAGGCAAATACAAGGACTCAGTTCTGTGCGATGTTGTGCCTATGAGTGCAAGTCATCTACTCTTAGGCCGACCTTGGCAATTTGACCGAAAAGTGAACCACGATGGACATTCCAACTACTATTCCCTCAAATTCGAAGGTAAAGTTTTTAAATTCGCACCTATGACCCCTGAGCAGATAGCTAAGGATGAAGCTATTAAAAGAGAAGAAAAGAACAAAGCAAATCTTTTCATGACTAAGGCTGACGTAGAAGCATCCGTACTTAGAGGGGATCCCATGATTTTGATATTATACCGAGATAGAGTGATGGAGTTAGGAGACATACCTCACCCCGTTAAAACCCTACTACATCAGTTCCAAGACGTGTTTCCCGAAGATTTACCTAAAGGATTGCCACCCTTACGTGGCATAGAACACCAAATTGATCTCCAACCTGGAACTGCCCTACCTAATCGACCAGCCTATCGAATGAACCCTGAAGAAACCAAAAAACTGCAAGAACAGGTTCAAGAATTATTGGATAAGGGCTACATAAGAGAGTCCATGAGCCCCTGTGCAGTTCCCTCGCTATTAGTCCCTAAGAAAGATGGCACCATGAGGATGTGTGTCGATAGCCGAGCCGTAAACCACTTCACGGTCAAATATAGATTTCTCATCCCTAGGCTCGAGGACATGTTAGATGAACTCAGTGGAGCCTCAATCTTTTCCAAAGTAGACCTTAAAAGTGGTTATCATCAGATACGCATAAAGGAAGGAGATGAGTGGAAGACAGCGTTTAAAACCAAGTATGGCTTGTTTGAATGGATGGTCATGCCCTTCGGGCTTTCTAACGCCCCAAGCACGTTCATGCGACTCATGCACCATGTACTCAAAGAATACCTTGGTAAGTTCATTGTTGTCTACTTCGACGACATACTAGTGTATAGCACGGACCTTCCACAACACCTTAACCACCTTAGCACCCTTTTCCATACCCTTAGGAAAGCCAAATTATTTGGGAACCTTAGCAAGTGCTCCTTTGCCCAGGACAAAGTTTATTTCCTAGGCTTTATAATCTCCAAAAATGGCATGGAAGCCGACGAAGATAAAATAAAAGCCATTAAGGACTGGCCCACACCCAATTCTATATCGGAAGTGCGAAGTTTCCATGGGCTAGCCTCCTTTTATAGAAGATTTATCCAGAATTTTAGCTCAATAGCTGTACCCCTTACAGACTGCACTAAGAAAGGGAAAGAGTTTACTTGGACTCCGAATTGCCAAAGAAGCTTTGAGTTAATTAAGGAGAAGTTATGTCATTCCCCCGTACTTGCTCTTCCTGATTTCAACAAGGTATTCGAAGTCAAAAGTGATGCATCAGGAGTTGGAATAGGAGCAGTACTTATGCAAGACCAACGACCCATCGCATATTTCAGTGAAAAGATGAAAGGAGCCGTGCTCAATTATTCTACGTATGATAAAGAGTTTTACGCAGTTATACGAGCATTAGAGCACTGGCAACATTATCTCCTATCGAGGGAATTCGTTATCAACACTGATCATCAAGCCTTACGACACATAAAGAGCCAACATAAGCTGAACAAGAGGCATGCAAAATGGGTAGAGTTTTTAGAGAGGTTTCCCTATACCTTTAAGTATCTCAAGGGAGAGAATAATGTAGTAGCAGACGCCCTATCTAGGAAGCGAATCCTTTTTACCGAGCTAGCAGTGAGATTTTTTAGATTCGAATGGATTAAGGATAGCTACGCCTCTGACCCCGACTTTGGACCTCATTACGCCCGATGCCTAGACAAGGTTGAAGGAGATTATTGCCTCATGGATGGTTATTTGGTCAAAGCAGGCAAATTATGCATCCCTCAAGGAACCTTACGACGGTGCCTTGTGAAAGAAACTCATTGTGGGGGCTTAGCCAATCATTTCGGGGAAAAGAAGACCCTCGATATGTTAAAGGAACATTTCTTTTGGCTTCACATGATGAAAGATGTGCATCGCCTGGTAGAGACGTGCATAGTTTGCAAGAAAGCCAAAAGTAGAGTTCTACCCCAAGGCTTGTACATGCCCTTACCCGTCCCTGCACACCCCTGGATTGCAGTCAGTATGGACTTTGTCTTAGGACTACCACGGACCGCCCGAGTTAAGGATTCCATCATGGTGGTCGTGGATAGATTTTCCAAAATGGCACACTTTATTCCTTGTGCCAAGACAGATGACTCTACTTTAACCGCCGACCTATTTTTCAAGGAAATTGTTCGCCTCCATGGCATCCCACACTCAATAGTGTCAGATAGAGACACTAAGTTTTTAAGCGTCTTCTGGACCACTTTATGGAGAAGGTTGGGGACTAAGTTGTGCTTCAGCACTTCTATTCATCCCCAAACTGATGGGCAAACGGAAGTTGTTAACAGGACTCTAGGCTCCCTCTTACGTAGTGTTGTAGGCAAGAAATTGTCTAACTGGGACATCATACTTCCAGGCTTGGAATTTTCCTACAACTGCACCCTTCATTCCACTACTCAGAAAACGCCCTTTGAGGTTGCCTATGGGTTTAATCCATTTACACCGTTGGACCTTGTCCCTTTACCTACTAAGGACTTAGCCAACCCATCAGGTGCAAATAAGGCCGAACAAATTAAGAAGTTGCATGAAACTGTGCGAAAGGCCATTGAAAAGAGAAATGAGAGTGTGGCTAGGCACGTGAACGTTGAAAAGAAGTCATTTTCCGTGCACCTCCAGAAGGAAAGATTTCCGGATAAGAGAAAGTCTAAACTTCTACCTCGTGCGGATGGCCCATTTAAAGTACTTGAGAGGATCAATGATAACGCCTACAAAATCGAATTGCCGGGTGAATATGGAGTATCCGCGACTTTTAACGTCCAAGATTTATCACCCTATAAAGGCGATGAAGATCAGTTCCAGGACCCGAACTTATCGGATTTGAGATCAAATACACAGTCACCTGGAGAGGATGAAGTGCCACATAGGCCTGTCACACGATCTCAAGTCCAAGCACACACTTTAATTAACCTACATTCTCACACATTTGATTCTTGTGCAGGTTATGATTCAATGGAGTCGGAAGTTCCAAGCTTAAGGTGGGAAGTGGAGACTCAAGACATGGAGCAACCGAGACACATCCTTGCATGGGAAGCCACCTTTGAAGATCATGAAGCTCTTAAGGGAATTTGTCTTCCCGAGCCAACGTTTATGTAATGTTTTATTTTGAACTTATTGGGCAAACATTGGCCTTCTTGTTTAACTTATTATTATGTGCATGCATTAGGCATTTAGGATTAGATTGAATGGTTAGGATAGATGATGGAAAGGGTTTCGGGATTGGCTTAAATTAAAGAAGCAATCGAGCATGCAAGACATGCCACTCTCGGCCGCAAATGCGCCAAGGAGGAAGTGCCGCAAGTGGTGGCCAACTTTACCCGATTTGGCCACACCATTGGGCTGCCATTTGAGATGCTTGTCCCCTTTACCTTTTGTGGAAGAAACATGGATCCATGACATGGCATTCAGCAAGCCATTGATCGACCACTTGGCTGCCATCATCTCGGCCGCACACTACAACACTTTGGAGCCAGGTACAAGCTTCTTTGCACCAAGTTTTTGAAGACCAAAGCACAGCCCTAAAACCCTCCATCCTAGGCCTATATAAGCATAGCATTGGTGTGTGTATTTCGGTTGGCAAAGTTAATGAGCATCGGCATATTTTCTAAGAGGAAACCGAGAGAGTTTTCCACCACCTTTCCAAGGTAAGTACTCGGTTCCATGAACCGATTAGGAGTAGCCTCCTAGCTTGGCAACTCAAGGTTGTTGCTCGAGCTTGTGTTCCACTTTTCTCTCCTCCCTTTCAAAGGAAGGAAACAAGAAGGAAGTGGCCAAAACCGGTTCCCCAAGTTGAGAACCTTTCCATGGAAAGGTTGTGATTGCCGAGAACATAACATTGTCTCTTCGGCCGACTTGCGAGTTTGCTTGCACAAGTTTGTCATTTCTAATTAACCTGGACCACGACCACCACCATCACACACCTCACTCACTCCACTAATCTCACACCAAATTTCATTTCATTTCAAGCACATTTGGTCGTTCATTTTGTTGTTTTTCTCAAGGGTTTCTCGGCTTGGCCGAGATCCGAGGGCCTAACCGATCTCATGCATTTTAGGGACCGAGCAGGGCCTTGGCTGTAACAACACACCATGCATGTCTTCACATACAACTCGACGTCATCCAAAATCTTTGGCTAAATATTGATTTTACTGAGCAGTGCCATCATCCTCTCCTCCCCGGGATGACCCGCCCATTTGCTATCGTGTCTCCTTTAGCAAGTCCTGCCTTAGCCCATCTGATCTAGGCAAAAAAATTTTCCCACCCTTAGCATATAACAGATCGGAATTGAGCTAGTACCTTTTAATAACGTCGTCCCGCACATTTTGTACTAGCTGCAAGTATGTCATGATGTAATCAAAGGAGCAACCAAGGATAATCAAAAAACAATAGGGAGCCAAGATCCATTGATGAACATAAGAGAACCAATGACGAGATCCAGAAAAAAGAAGATAAATAAAAGACTACAAATTTTAGTCAAAGACATCCAAGAAAAGGAATCATCACAAGATGTGCAACGAGCCATAATATTACTAAGTGTTGATGAAGAAGCAATGATTGGAAAAGAAGACCAAAGCGTAAGAGATGTCTAAAAAAATAAAGACGGAATGGTCACTCAATATGAGACTACTCTAGGCCAAGTTCTTTAACTTCAAAGTTCCTACAACTATCACACCATTGGGTTAGACCCACAAGTTAAGTTAACCTTGAGACGTGCGATACTTAAAACTAATTTCCTCAGCCACCATCCGCTTGCACCACTTTTCAAATATCAATTTTCTTTTTCTTATTTTTCCACAACTTTCCTATTATCTAATTAGGGTATTTTATTAGTTTCTAAATTATGTTACTTTCTTATTAAATTTATACTTTTATCTATTTAGAGGAGGCTTGTGATAGATTGAAGGGACTTTTGATAATGTATTGATTTTTTATGAAGCTTTCGCTTTTGAGGTGAGATCCTTATAATTCTCTTCTTAAGTTCTTGGATTAGAACTTGATTTTCTTCAAGTGTATTCTTGAAAAGATCGAACTTGATAGCTTAGGTTCAACCAACGAGTTTGGTTCGGGTCTAGCTACTCTTCTGATAACTTTGGTTCCATCGCTAACTTTCGATTGGGGTCAAGTTCCTTCTTCTTGTTCTTTCGAATCAATAAAGGCATAATTCTCTTTGATTTCCACATTGCGTGTTGGGTCTAAGATTTCTAATATCTTAGGTTTGCATCATGTTAGGTCTTTTTGCGCATGATCCCTAACCCGTTCGAGAATCGTCGACTACACCAACGTCAATGCCGCTACATACTCATGTACTTCCTTACGTGATAGCGCATCGGCCACTTGGTTCTGCCTTCCTGGCTTATGCTCCCACACAAAATCAAACTTAGCAAGGAACTCCTGCCAGCGCACCTGTTTCGGGGTCAACTTTTTCTGAGTTTTGAAGTAGGTGTTGGCTACATTGTCGGTCACTACCGTGAATCTGGTTCCTAATAGATAGTGTCTCCAAGTGTCCAGGCAATGAATAACTGCCGCCATTTCCTTCTCATGAGTCGAGTATCGCTACTCGGCATCCTTCAGCCTACCACTCTTATAGGCAACTGGATGCCAATCTTGCACCAAAACCCCTCCCATGGCTCGGTCGGATGCATCGGTATGAACTTCAAAGGGCTTCCCAAAGTCTGAAACTTTCAACACTAGTTCTGTTGAGACAGCTTCTTTGAGGTTTTCGAAGGCAACTTGACATTCTCGGTCCATGTCCACCTTTGATCCTTCTTGAGTAGATCTGTCAATGGGCTTGTTTTCTTGGAATAGCCCTCAATAAATCTAAGATAGTAATTAGCTAACCCCAAGAATGATCGAAGTTCAGGTACCTTGGTGGGTGGAGGCCAATCGATGATGGCTTGCGCGTTGCGTTCATCCATTCGAATCTCCCCATGGCTCACCCGATGTCCCAAAAACATGATCTCCTTTTTAGAAAACTAATATTTCTCCTTCTTGACATACAGATCATATTTCCTTAGCTGTGAAAACACCTGCCTCAATGTCTCACATGCTCTTCTAAGTTAGCCGAGTAAATCACAATGTCGTTGAGGTACACAACAACAAACTTGTCTAGCATTTCATAAAGAACGTCATTCATCAAGTTACAAAATGTTGCAGGGGCATTAGTCAACTCGAATGGCATAACCAAAAACTGATAAGAACCATACCGAGTTACACAAGTTTTTTAGACTCATCCCCCTTAACAATCCCCACTTGCCAATACCCCAATCGTAAGTCCAACTTGTTGAAGTACCTCGCCTTGGCTAAGCGATCAAACAAGTCTGCTGCATTCGGGACCAGATACTTGTTCTTTACTGTCACCTTGTTGAGGGCCCGATAGTCCACACACATTCACAACAAACCATCTTGCTTTTTCTGGAAAAGTACTGGGGCACCATAAGGCGCCTTTGATGGTTGGATGAACCCTGAGGCCAACAACTCATCCAATTGTTTGCGAAGTTCCATTAGCTCCGCTGGTGTGAGTCTGTATGGGGCTTGGGCCTGCGGTAGAGCTCCCGACTCGAGCTCTATTCTATGATCAACAGCACACCTAGGTGGGAGATGCTAAGGTAGTTCAGTGGGCATCACATCACCGAACTCATGCAACACCTCAGCAACTTCATCTGGCACCTCCACAATCTGATCTAGTTTTATCTCGATCAAGGCTGCCACATATGTCATTTCCCCTTTCTTCAAGCCTATCTTGAGCTGTTTGGCCGACAGCACCAGCTCATTTTGCCCAGCTTGTGCTACATATATAGCTAGAACAAAACAATGTGCTTTCTCTTCGTTGATCATGAGGCCACACAGATGTGGCATTAGTGTCACCTTAGCACTAATAAAGAAAACTATTCCCAAGATTAACCCAAAATCGTCAAGTGAAACAATAGTAAGTTGAACATCACCTGACCATAGTCCGAGTTCGAGCTTCGTTGAGGCCGTACCATAGACTGGCATAGCACCCGAATTGACTGTCTTCATTTTACAAGTGCTTGCACTCATTGTGATGCCGAGTCTTCCCACAACGTTTTTCGATAAGAAATTACTGGTTGCACCCGTGTCCAGCATAGCTCGAACATCTCGACCATTTAGCTTCACCATTAAATACATTAGCCCTCTTGGCTGACTTCGTTGTTCTGTAGAAATCGCATTTAGCAACTGAAGTGGATTCATCCTTGACACCTCTTCGGCTCTATGCGTTGACGTTTGACCTTCTTCCAAAGCCAATGCGTTCAATCTTTCTCTCTTTGAGCACTCCTTGGCCTGGTGAGGTCCGTCGCATATAAATAACCCTTGTTGCTTTTATTAAAAGTACTTCCCCCACCTATGGACTTACCAGCATCCTTTTGCTTCGAGCTCTTGCCATCGAACTTCTTGCCATCTCTCTTAGGAAAAGCTTTGGCGTTCTTCTCCCTTTTCTTTTTATCTCCTGTGCTAGGTGCCACCGAGGACTGTTTGAAATCCACTAGGCTATTGACCGCCACAATTGCTGAAGGAAGGTCCTTCACCCCTTGCCGCCTTAACTCTACATGTGGCCACAATTGTAAGCCATAAAGAAAATTGAACAACTTATCTGCCTCGAACATGTCTCTGATATCTAGCATCAAGGAGCTAAATTCCTTGACATAATCTCTTAAGAAGCCCGTATGCTTCAGCTTCTTGAGGGAATCCCTCGCCACCCATGCAGTATTGAGAGGGAGAAATTGATCTTTCAGTTCTTTTGTCAGCCTGCTCCAGGTATCAATCTTAGGCCTACCCGCAGTCAGATCATTAACTAGGCGTGTTCTCCACCATAACTTGGCATCACCCGCCAAGTACATACTTGTCATGGTCGCCTTTTCTGTTTCAAGAATATGAGCAGCTAGGAAGTACTGCTCCATATCCCATATGAAGTTCTCTAACTCTTTGGAATCCCAACGCCCATCGAAGGACTTCGGTTCTGGGACCTTGAACTTTTGAGACACTGTAACACCCCGTATTTTCACGTTACTGATTTTTGGGTTGTTGGGGCAATAAACAGCTAAGTTTTGGTCGGAATCGAGACCGCAGAATTTGCATTTTTAGGTAAAAGATTATTTAAAGGTTAATGGTGGAGAGAAAATTTTAGGAATCCGACCGGAAACGGATTGAATGGTCATAAAATTAAAAGATTAAAGTGTCAAGGCAAAATAGTAATTAATTATTATTATTGTTATTTTATTTTATAAAAATATTAACAGAGAGGGAAGGATTCGCAGAAAGCCTTCCCCCTCTCTGTTTCTTTCCCCCCCACCCCTCCACCGTGCGACTTCCCCTTCATCTTTCTCCTCCTCGCGATCGTTCAACCAGTGATTGTTGTGGTTTTCTCCTCCATTTCAATGGTTCAAGGTAAGTAAGTTGTTTATGGTTCAATGTTGGTGTAGCATTGAGTTGAGTAGGGAGATTTGATGGATAGGAATTAGGGCTTTAGGGTTGGAAGGTTTATTGGAGTTGATATCGATCATTATAGGAGTGTTGATGATAAATATGATGGGTTGATGAGGAAGTTTGTTGAGTTTTATCGAAAGACAGTGAATGTGGGATTTTAAGCCCTAAAACGTAGTTGACTGTGAATTTTCGGCCTAGCTAGGGGCCTTCATTTTAGAAACCCTTTTGTTGTGGTAAAGTAGGTTACGATTGAAGCGTTTAACTGCTGGAATCGTGTGATTCCAATAACCGACGCAAAAGTTATGCGCGTCGGAAGTTAGGTGGATTTCAGAGCCGAGATAGGTCGGTGAGGGATTTTTGTGAGTTCGCAAAGTGTTGAGCTAGTGTGGTAATTTTAGTGCGTAAGTAGAGTAGTGGGATGAATATTGACAGGAAGATGGTTCTGTTGTAGGTTGAGCAAGTTTCGGGTGAGACGAGCACCATAGAAAAGCTAGGACGCCAGGTAAGTAGTGTATGCATGTGTTTTGCTCAGGTGGGCCTACACCAAGGAACGATTGATTTGAGTTGGTTGTTTGTAATGTGCGTGTGTTTTCTGTGGCATGCATCATGTTTTTGAAACAAAAACGAAAATGAATTTGTTCATGAATTTATGTGCGAGTATGAAATGCGAGGTGTGGCGAGTACGACGGGTGTGTGGGTAGCTAGGCCCCGTTGCTGGAGAAACCGGGACTGTGACGACGTACCAGGGCGCGGTGTGGCGAGTGCGTCCAACCTCACCCTGGGATGGCTGCCGCGGTGTGCATGTGGTGGTGTGCAACTATGGTCTCGTTGCTGGAGAAATCGGGACGATTGTGACGTGTTAGGGGGTGGCGTGGCGAGTGCGTCCAGCCTTACCCTGAAATGATTGTCATGCGTAGAGTGACGTGTGGGTACGGATTGATGGCCTCGTTGCTGGAGAAACCGGGACGATGGCGACGTGCTAGGTGTGAGAGGTGGCGAGAGAGTTCAGCCTCACCATGGTGCGGCCATACCACGCTGCACAGGTTGTGACAATATGAGCGAGAACTTAGAAATTGCATGTGATAGGATTGCATTGTTGTTTTACTTTTCATATTGCACTACTTACTGAGCGTTAGGCTTATGTTGTATGTTCCGTGGTGTAAGTGCGGAGATCCCTGAAGGTGAGTTAGCGGAGCCTAGACAGGGCGAGTAGGTGGTTGGCAACGTACTACCGTGTGCCGGCAGGTGGAGTCCGTTAAGGCGATCCGACCTGTGGGGCAAGGCAAGACGGGGTCCTTTGTGGTGAGTTTTGTGAAGTCTATGCCGAGTGTATAGGTTTTTATGCATAGATGGGTTTGGGTGTCCGTTAAGAAGTTCGATGGCAGGAACCTCAAGCCTAAGAATGTTGACAAGCCAGCAAGTGGGTCTGGCAACTATAATAGAAGCAACAAGAGGTGCTTCATTTGCGATGGGCCACACCTAGCAAGGGAGTGTCCCAAGAGAGAGCGATTGAATACCATTTCATTGGAGGAAGAGCAAGCCTCCAGGAGTGAAGAAGTGGCTAGGTTAAGTCCGCTTCAACTCCTCAACACGATCTCGACGGAACCATAGAGCCCGCAATGAGGGGGCTCAACCACTTGCCCAAACTCTAGGCGGGAGTTGTGGGAGCAAAAGCGAGGAGGCAGAATCAGGTGCACAAAAGCGCCGTCGCAGAGAGGTGCACGTGGCTGTGGGGGCAGTCATGACATGTTCGGGGGAGACCAGGCATTGAGCAGGCTAAAAACCAGGCGTGGAGGCGCCATGAGAATGGTCGTTGGCTTAAAGCTGGCCTTTTATGGTAAAGGTGGCGGAGTTATGGTGCTTAGTATCGAGGTGCTAAGGCAACCAGTGCTGGACTTGAGGGGTTCAACACGATGTAGGCAGCTGATGCGTGGAATGCTTTGTGGTCGAGGAGGACACTGAGTGGGCCGGTGCTAGGTCGAGTTATGGGCGGTTATCTAGCATAACGTAGGCAATTGATGCACTTGGAGGGCCAGATGTTCAAGGGTGATTTGCGAAAGTAGCCAAGGGAAGGAGTTCAATTTCATTATGCTCGCATGGCAAGCAAGCGGGACAGACGGATGGATGGTGCAAAATATAAGGTGAAAAAAAAAACCCAGGAGGTTAATCTAGGAGAAATACACCACATTGCGGAAGTATGGTGAGCGGGTTTGGCCGTAGCCCGTCGATGAGGGCATCGACTGCATTTGGTGGGGGTTGTTTGTTAGACCCTAATGCTTGATGCTTGGACATGGTGCAGCCTTGGATCATTGGGTTGACAAGGCAAAGAGAAATTAGCCGGTTAAAAAGGCAAGAGCTATGTGGTGATATGGGGCACCAAAGGTGGGGTTGGCCACGCCATAAAGACCAGACGTGGAACGAGTGGAGCGACAAGTTCAATCCAGGCCGTGTTGAACCTAGTCAAGCTTAACTGAGGCGCTGGACGTGGGCAGTTCAGTGCAGCATGGCCGAGCAAGGTGCGGCGATCATGGACGGTTATCTCATAGTTGTGGGCTAAACGTGGATGTGCTGGGAGCAGCAATAACTGGGCGCAACTGTGTTAGATCGTGGGTGATCACCTCGCACACGATCAGCACTTCGTGGTGCGGCGACAAGCAATGCCTCGGACAAGGTAGCGAGACAAGCGGGCATGTGCTTAAGACAAGACCTGGGTTTCTCGGGCGCTGTTCGAAGCGACCGAGAAAGGCGGCCTAGCAGGTGGGTACGCTGGTGGCATCGTGCGGGGCGTGGGCGGCTACTGCGCGCACGACCCGCACTACTTGGTCTAGCGATGCGCTCACAGCGGCTGTAACACCCCTATTCCCACAATGCATGAAGGCAAGGGCCAATTGGGCCAAAGGAAGGGAGGAGCCGGGCTACTCCTCGGGCGCGCAGCCCGCAGTGGGCGCGCGGCCCACGATGACGCACAAGGTGTGCAGGCCATGAGGCAGACATGGGCCAAAGAGCAGATCCGTGAAGCTATGCAAGTAAGTGCTAAATTGGCTAAGTGTTGGGTCGGACATTTACTGAGCAGACAGTTACAAGCACGCGGTGTGCACATGGGCGCACGCGGTGCGCGCAACTAGGGCGTTACGCTCCAGCAGGGCGCTGCAGTTATGAGCGCGCGCAGTTGGCGCACACGGAGCGGACACGGACTGGACACGGCATGGGGATAGCCGTTGGGGCGTTACGGCAGGTGACATAGCTGTTGGCGAGGCGTTACACCTCGGCAGCTAGCCGTTGGCGCGGGACGTTACGAGCGCGTGCGGTACGCGACAGGCACGCGGGACGGATGGGCGCTGGCGCTGGGCGCTGGGCGCGGGATGCTACCTTCAGATGGGGCGCACTGGGCAGGCTGGCGACCGAGCCTTGGCACACGCGGCATGCATTGATGGGGTGCACGCGGCAAGCATTGATGTCGCGCGGCGGGCATCAATGCTGCGCTCAGTAGGCACGCGCGGCCAGCATTGAAGATGAGCATCCGATGGGCAGTTAGTGTCCAATTAAAGTCATGGCTCGGCCACGTGATGTATATAAGCCTCTTGAGACACCAAGCTAAAGGCATCCAACAAAGGAGTTCCTTAGGCAATTTGTGGTGTTCCTTGAGCGAGTGTTCCTAGTCTTTTGTATTTGGAATAGAAAAGAAGGTTGGGAGGTTTTGCTCCCGTAAACACACGTGTTGGTTTTACTTATTTCCGCAAAGCACCAAGAAGGAGGGAGGCTGGTCGAGTCGGGGACTTGGCGCTGCACATCCCTAAGGCAAAAATTTTAGGTGCGAATTTGGGGGTGTGACAGCGGCAATTACCTGGCACGCGGAGTTGGCGCGCTGATGTGGGCAGGTTGCGTGCGACGTGGGCAGTTGGCGCACGCAGGATCAGTTGGATGTGGGCAGTTGTCACACCGTATTTCCCATGATGCATGAAGGCAAGGGCCAATGGCCCAGAGGAGAGGTGCAGCGGGACTACTCCTCGGGAGCGTTAGGCGCGCGGCAGGTAGGCGCGCGGCCCACTAAGCCGCACAAGGTGCGCAAGCCATGGAGCAAACATGGGCTAGGAGTCAGATCCGTGAAGATATGCAAGTAAGTGTTAAAATGGCTAAGTGCTGGGCGGAGCACTTAGTAAACAGCAGTTACACGCACGCACATAGCACGCGGCTGGCACACGAGGTGCGCGCAGCCGGGGTGTTACAAACCAGCTGAGTGCAGTTGGCTGGCACAGAGTGCACACGGACTGAACACGGAGTGGAAATGACCGTCGGAGCATTATGGCACACAGACATGACCGTTGGCGGGGAGTTATGCCTCGGCAACTAGCCGTTGGCGCGGGTGTTACGAATGCGCGCGCAACGCGGGCACGCGGGATGGACACGGCGAGCCAAGAGGGCGCTGGCGGGGGGCGCCGGGCCCAGGAAGCTATCTTCAGACAAGGCACGCACGGCAGGCCTAACGCACGCAACAGACATTGATGGCGCGCGGTGGACATCAGTGCTGCGCGCAGCAGGCGCGCGGTGGGCATTCATGGCGTGCGCGCGGCAGGCATTGAAGATGAGCATCCGAGGACATTAAGTGTTCGCAGCACATTGATGTCACATGTAACTTATGGCGCGGCCATAAGATGTATATAAACCTCTTGAGACACCAAGCCGAGGCATCCGACAAAGGAGTTCCTTAGGCAATTTGTGGTGTTCCTTGAGCGAGTGTTCCTAGTCTTTTGTATTTGGAATAGAAAAGAAGGTTGGGAGGTTTTGCTCCCGTAAATACTAGTGTTGGTTTTACTTATTTCCGCAAAGCACCAAGGAGGAGGGAGGCTGGTCGAGTCGGGTACTTGGCGCCGCACATCCCGAAGGTAAAAATTTTAGGTGCGAATTTGGGGGTGTGACAGCAGTCCAGCACGACCCGAGGCAACTGATGCACGACATGGGCATATGGCGGGCACATGTGGGGTCGAATGTGGGCAGTGCAGCACTACGTGGCATAACTGACGGGCGGGACACTCAGCGACCGAGGAGGACGCCGAGTGGGCCAAGTGATGCGATAGACTCATACACACAATCAGCACAACGTGGCTGAGCGGCAAGTGGGGCGCTGGGTGGGCTGAGTGCTTGGCACACGATGCCGACACACGACGCAGACAGTGAGCACGATATGGGCGGTTGGCTGCACACGAGCAGCACATAGTGGCCGAGAGGGCGCACTAATGGGCCAAGTGGGCGGACACTTGGCACGGGCAGATTAACTGAGCCTCATGGGTGGGCTTGTTAACTGTATTTGTAGGCTTTATAAATAGACGGCTTGCAAGACATTGAGACCACGAGTTGTGTGAGTCCTTTGTCATCGTACGACTTTGTGTTGTATGTTCCTTTCATGAGTTATTGAAAAGTTGAGATTGGTTCTCGTAAATACGTTGTTCATCATTGTTTGAGTGGTTTTACACTTAGACATACTTGTGGGGCTGAGCTAAGTAGGGAGATTTGGTTGCCATCACGCGGCAAGAATTGGGGATCGACTTGACCGTGTGACACCAGCCATAGTGAAGATGGTCCAGATTGCTCTTTAGGGGGGAGAGGCGTGACAGCACATAGACTCTCCCTACCCACTGATATAATTTGCTGTCAATCAATGAACAAGCTTTTTACATATTCTTTCTTTATGCTCACTATGCTCAATAATGCTCTTTCAATTAATCTCGTCCCCTCATCGTTGACTCGCTAGATAAAAAGCTCACTCTAGCGAAGGGGGCACTTTGGCGCCGTTGGTGCGCTCATTGGCTGACTCACTGAATCTGCGATAATGGATGCCACACGGTCTTATTGATCCTCTTGAAAGTAGGACCGTGACAGTTGGTATCAGAGCCAGGTTGGCTCAAAATTGCAAAGAAGCATGCCGAAGAAAAATCCGATGGAAAAATCAAGTTCACCTTCGGGACAACTCGAGCGCCTTATCGACTTGAAAGAAGAAATGCGGTATCTACAAGACATACCGGACAACATTCGATTCATGGAAGAACAAATGAAGGAAATGTCTGAATTTCCTACTGAAATTGTGGCTGTTCACAGCAGGATAGACGCCATACCGATTCCAAAGCTGATGAATCGGTTGGAGACTCTCGAATTTCGGCAAGAAAGGGGAAAGGGATTCGAACTGGGGGAAAGTTCTATAGGCACTGTAGCCGGGATCCTGGAGTGTGTCGAAGAGATCGAGCTAGCTCATACCCAGTTGTCAGAGACTGTTTCCCAGATGATAAAAGATTTCAATACAATGTTTGATTCTCTCAAGACAGAAACTGCCGAGATCAACATTAAATTGAACCTTACTATGAGAGCTATGGGGAGTCAAACCCAGGCTACTACTGCTGCTAAAGTTAGTCGGGTGAAAATCCCAAAGCCAAAACCTTTCGGGGGAGCCCGTGATGCGAAAGAAATAGAAAATTTCATCTTCGATATGGAACAATATTTTAAAGCCACTACAACAGATGAAGAATCGAAAGTAACCTTGGCCACAATGCATCTTACTGGTGATGCAAAACTTTGGTGGAGATCAAAATACCACGATATTAGTATTGGTGAATGTGTAATCGATACTTGGGAAGAACTAAAAAGGCAACTGAAAGATCAATTCTATCCAGAGAATGTTGAATTCAACGCTCGCAAACTACTCCGAGAACTAAAACAGACTGCAAGTATTCGCGAATATGTCAAACAGTCTTCGGGACTCATGCTGAATATTAGAGATATATCGGAAAAAGATAAGATCTTCACCTTCCTTGAAGGTCTTAAACCGTGGGCCAGAACCAAATTATATGAACAAAGGGTGCAAAGCCTTTCAAATGCATTTGCCGCAGCAGAGCGTTTGTTCGATTATAACACTGAGAGCCCTGGGCCAAAGAAGAACGCCCCTAGTAGTTCAAACTCGGCCAAGTTCCAGAAGCCAAACACCGGGATTGTTGAAAAGAAACCTTTTGTCCCAAGAGAAGGTTATGAAGCAACAAGAAACACTAACTACCAACGACCGACAAATAGGCCTATGTCGCGTTTCCTGTGCAAGGGGCCCCATCGAGTAGCTGAGCATCTGCATAGATCGGCCCTAACTGCCTTGCAAGATTTGATTCATGATGACAACTCGGTTAAAGAAGTTGTCGAAGAAGAAACCACCGAACTTGCAGAAATTGGGACTATGACCTTCTTGTCAGCTGTACAACAACAGATGGAAGAGCTAAAGAAGACCCAAACTAAAGGTCTCATGTATGTAGAGTCATCCATCAACAATAAGTCCACCAAGAGTACAATGATAGATTCGGGAGCTACTCACAATTTTATTACAGAGAAAGAAGCTCATCGTCTCAATTTGAAGCTAGAAAAGAATGATGGTAGGATGAAAATAATGAATGCAAAAGCAATGCCGGTGCTTGGGGTCGTAAGGAGAGCCCAGCTAAAACTTGGTGCATGGACATGACTCATTGATTTTGTCGTAGCATAGATGGACGACTTTGACATGATTTTGGGGATGGAATTCCTGATAGAACATAAAGTCATCCCAATGCCCTCGACAAAATGTTTAGTTATCACAAGTAACAACCAAACTGTTGTTCCTGCGATTCTTAAACAACCAGAAGACAACAACCTAAAGATGATCTCTGCTATGCATTTCAAGAAAGGGTTGAAACACGATGATCCAACTTACATGATTGTTTCGTTGAAGATGAGCAAGAAAAAGGAGGAAACAATACACCCTGAAATTTTACAAGTCTTGCAAGAGTTCGAGGGTATCATGCCTGAATGCTTACCCAAGACTTTACCCCCACAAAGGGACATCGATCATCAGATTGAACTGAACCCTGGATCTAAACCTCCTGCAAAGGCACCGTACAGAATGGCTCCACCAGAACTAGCTGAATTAAGGAAGCAATTAGATGAATTACTGGAAGCTGGATTCATCTGACTTGCTAAAGCGCCCTTCGGAGCACTAGTGTTGTTCCAAAAGAAAAATGATGGAAGTCTACGGATGTGTATAGACTACCGAGCACTCAACAAAGTCACGATACGCAACAAGTATCCCATCCCACTCATCACTAATCTCTTTGATCAATTATACAAGGCAAGGTACTTCACCAAACTTGATTTGCGGTCTGGCTATTACCAAGTAAGGATTGTAGACGGCGACGAACCCAAGACCACGTGTGTAACAAGGTATGGGGCCTTCGAGTTCTTGGTAATGTCATTCGGGTTAACAAACGCCCCTGCAACCTTCTGCACCCTCATGAACTAAGTATTCCACGAATACCTGGATAAGTTTGTCGTGGTATACCTGGATGACATTGTGGTTTATAGCGAAACTCTAGAAGAGCACAAAGCCCATCTCCGCTTAGCTCTTGAAAAGCTGAAAGAAAATCAACTATATGTGAAGAAAGAGAAATGCTCCTTTGCTCAGGAGAGCATCGAATTTCTTGGCCACATTATTGAACATGGTCGTCTTCGCATGGACACTGATAAGATAAGAGCGATCAAAGATTGGAAGACCCCAGAATCTGTCACTGAACTACGTTCTTTTCTCGAACTTGCCAATTATTATAGACGATTCGTGGAAGGATTTTCGAATAAAGCTACACCCCTCACAGAACTCTTAAAAAAAGGAGTTCCCTGGACGTGGAACCTTGAATGTGAAAAATCCTTTGCCACTCTGAAAGAATCTATGATATAGGAGCCTGTGCTCGCTCTAGCTGATGTCACTCAGCCCTTCGAAGTAGAGATTGATGCCTCAGATTTTGCTTTAGGGGGAGTCTTGTTGCAAAATGGTCATCGCCTTTAAAAGTCGCAAGTTGAAAGGGACAGAGAGAAAATACATTGCCTCCGAGAAAGAAATGTTGGCTGTAGTACATTATCTTCGTGTGTGGAGACAGTATCTCCTTGGGTCAAAGTTCCTTGTAAAGACAGACAACAGCTCAATTTGTCACTTATTTGATCAACCAAAACTCTCAGCCAAACAAGCGCGCTGGCACGAATTAATTTCAAAGTTTAATTTTCATTTCGAACACAAGTCGGGCAAGACCAACAAGGTATTTGATGCGTTGAGTCGGAAGGTAGAGTGCGCAAGCCTATGTTATCTATCTCAACTTCAGGCAAGCAAAGTTAATGGATCTCTGAAAGATCGCATTCGAGATAATTTACAAGACGACCCCGCAGCTCGGGCGGTCATGCAATTGGCGAAAGAAGGAAAGACCCGGCAGTTTTGGATTGAAAGGGATTTGCTTTTCACGAAGGGAAACCATTTATATGTACCCCGAATCAATAAATTACGGTGTACTCTTCTGCGGGAATGTCACGACACTTTATGGGCTGGTCATGCCGGATGGCAGCGGACTTATGCCCTCTTGAAGAGAGTATACTACTGGCCCCAAATGAAGAGTGATGTTATGCAGTACACCAAGACCTGTTTGGTGTGCCAACAAGACAAGGTAGAAAGAAACAAGATTGGGGGTCTACTGGAACCTTTACCAGTACCAGAGATACCTTGGGAGAGTGTTTCCCTGGGATTTCATCACGAACTTACCATCTGCCAACGACTTTGAAGCAATATTAGTAGTCGTTGACCGATTGTCTAAGTATGCCATGTTCATTGCTACTCCGAGACACTGTCCTGCAGAGACGACCGCCCAACTATTCTTCAAACATGTAGTGAAGCCATGGGGAATTCCTCAAAGCATAGTCAGTGATAGAGATCCCCGATTCACTGGGTCCTTTTGGGTGGAACTATTTCAGCTACTTGGATCTAGTTTGAATATCTCTTCTAGCTATCACCCCCAAACAAACGATCAAACGGAACGCTTCAACAGCTTACTTGAAGAATATTTGCGGCATTTCATCAATACTAATCAGAAAAATTGGCCGAGTCTACTTGATGTGGCGCAATTTTTTTTTTACTGTCAGAAAAGCTCTTCAACGGGAATGAGTCCGTTCGAAGTGGTTTGCGGGAGACAGCCGATCATGCCCCACACATTAGAACAACCTTATTCTAGAAAGAGCCCGAAGACATACAACTTCTCTAAGGAATGGAAGCACAATGTGGAGATAGCCCGCGCGTATCTGGATCGAGCCTCCAAACATATAAAGAAGTGGGCGGACAAGAAACGGCGGCCAATGGAGTTTAACGCTGCAGATTTGGTGCTGGTTAAATTGCTACCTGAACAACTTCGCTTTAGAGGGAAGAAAGACAACAGACTTATCAGAAAATATGAAGAGCCTATTGAAGTCATCGAGAAGGTCGGAAGAATGTCCTACAGAGTTAACTTGCCAGCATGGCTCAAAATTCACCCAGTGATCCATGTCAACAACTTAAAACTCTACCATTAAGACGATGAAGACAAGGAAAGAAACGACAACACCAGGCCAAATATCTCCATCAACAACCAGAAGAAGAAGGAAGTTGAACAAGTCCTTGCAGATCGAAGCATTAAAGTGGGTCGACGACAATACCAGGAATATCTCATCAGATGGAAAGGACAAGGAGACGACGAAATATCTTGGGAAAAGGCGGAAGACTTCAAGAATTCAATACAGAAGATCAAAGAATTCAAGGCGAAGCAGAGTTGACGAGGACGTCAACAACTTAAATAGGGGAGGATGTCAAGGTCCGGGCTTGTCCAAGGCATGTTGCCTATGGCCACACATGCTATTAGATAGATGTATTTCCTTTTGATGTACTCTAGTTGTATTTATTTTCTTTCTATTCGATGTAAGTGACTCCTCGCCACTATGGCATGTACACTCATGCCATAGTGAAGATGGTCCAGATTGCTCTTTAAGGGGGAGAGACGTGACATCACATAGACCCCCCCTACCCACTGATATAATTTGCTGCCAATCAATGAACAAGCTTTTTACATACTCTCTCTTTATTGCTCACTATGCTCAATGATGCTCTTTTCAGTTGATCTCGTCCCCTCATTGTCTACTCGCTAGATAAAATGCCCACTCTAGCGAAAGGGGGCACTCGGCGCCGTTGGTGCGCTCATAAGCTGACTCACTAAATCTGCGATAGTGGGTGCCACACGGTCTTATTAACCCTCTTGAAAGTAGGACCGTGACGGTTGGTATCAGAGCCAGGTTGGCTCAAAATTGCAAAGAAGCATGGCGAAGAAAGATCCGATGGAAAAATCGAGTTCACTGTCGAGACAACTCGAGCGCCTTGTCGAGTTGGAACAAGAAATGCGGTATCTAAAAGACATACCGGACAACATTCGATTCATGGAAGAACGAATGACGGAAATGTTTGAATTTCCTGCTGAAATTGTGACTGTTCACAACAAGATAGACGCCATACCGATTCCAGAGCTAATGAATCGGTTAGAAACTCTCGAATCCTGGCAAGAAAAGGGAAAGTGAGTGGAAATGGGGAAAAGTTCCACAGACACTATAGCCGGAATCCTGGAGCGTGTCGAAGAGATCGAGTTAGCTCATACCCGGTTGTCAGAGACTGTTTCCCAGATGAGAAAAGATTTCAAAACAATGTTTGATTCTCTCAAGACAGAAACTGCCGAGATCAACATTAAATTGAACCTTACTATGAGAGCTATGGGGGGTCAAACCCAGACTACTACTGCTGCTGAAGATAGTCGGGTGAAAATCCCAGAGCCAAAACCTTTTGGTGGAGCCCGTGATGCGAAAGAAATATAAAATTTCATCTTCGATATGGAACAATATTTTAAGGCCACGAATGGATGAAGAATTGAAAGTAACCTTGGCCACAATGCATCTTACTGGTGATGCAAAACTTTGGTGGAGATCAAAATACCACGATATTAGTATTGGTGAATGTGTAATCGATACTTGGGAAGAACTAAAGAGGCAGCTGAAGGACCAATTCTTTCCAGAGAATGTTGAATTCAACGCCTGCAAACTACTCCAAGAACTAAAACAAACTGCAAATATTCGTGAATATGTCAAACAGTTTTCGGGACTCATGCTAAATATTAGAGATATGTCAGAAAAACATAAGATCTTCACCTTCCTTGAAGGTCTTAAACCGTGGGCCAGAACCAAATTATATGAACAAAGGGTGCAAAGTCTTTCAAATGCATTCGCCGCAGCAGAGCGATTGTTCGATTATAATAGCGAGAGCCCTGGGCCAAAGAAGAACACCCCTAGTAGTTCAAACTCGGTCAAGTTCCAGAAGCCAAACACAGGAATTGTTGAAAAGAAACCTTTTGTACCAAGAGAAGTGTACGAAGCAACAAGAAGCACTCACAACCAACGACCGCCAAATAGGCCTATGTCGTGTTTTCTGTGCAAGGGGCCCCATCGAGTAGCCGAGTGTCTGCATAGATCGGCCCTAACTGCCTTACAAGCTTCGATTCATGAAGACAACTCAGTTAAAGAAGTTGTCGAAGAAGAAACCACCGAACTTGCAGAAATTGGGACTGTGACCTTTCTTTCAGCCGTACAACAGCAGATGGAAGAGCTAAAGAAGACCCAAACTAAAGGTCTTATGTATGTAGAGTTATCCATCAACAATAAGTCTGCCATGAATACAATGATAGACTCGGGAGCTACTCATAATTTTATTACAGACAAGGAAGCTCATCGTCACAATCTGAAGCTAGAAAAGAATGATGGTAGGATGAAAACAGTGAATGCAAAAGTGATGCTGGTGCTCAGGGTTGTAAGGAGCCTAGCTAAAACTCGGCACAAGGACAGGACTCATTGATTTTGTCATAGCACAAATGGATGACTTTGACGTGATTTTGGGGATGGAATTCTTGATAGAACATAAAGTCATCTCAATGCCCTCGGCGAAATGTTTAGTTATCACAAGTAACAACCCTACTGTTGTTCCTACGATTCTTAAACAACCAGATGGCAACAACCTAAAGATGATGTCTGCTATGCACTTCAAAAAAGGGCTGAAGCATGATGATCCAACTTACATGATTGTTTCGTTGGAGGTGAGCAAGAAAAAGACGGAAACAATACACCCTGAAATTTTATAAGTCTTAGAAGAGTTCAAGGGTACCATGCCTGAATGCTTACCCAAGACTTTGCCCCCACGAAGGGATAATGATCATCAGATTGAACTGAACCCAGGATCTAGACCTCTTGCAAAGGCACCGTACAGAATGGCTCCACCAGAACTGGCAGAATTAAGGAAGCAATTAGATGAATTACTCGAAGCTAGTTTCATCAGACCTGCTAAAGCACCTTTCGAAGCACCAGTGTTGTTCCAAAAGAAAAAGGATGGAAGTCTACGGATGTGTGTAGATTACCGAGCACTCAACAAAGTCACAGTACGCAACAAGTATCCCATCCCACTCATCACCGATCTCTTTGATCAATTATACAAAGCAAGGTACTTCACCAAACTTGATTTGCGGTCTAGCTATTACCAAGTAAGAATTGCAGATGGTGACGAACCCAAGACAATGTGCGTAACAAAGTATGGGGCCTTTGAGTTCTTGGTAATGCCATTCGTGCTAACAAATGCCCCTGCAACCTTCTGCACGCTCATGAACCAAGTATTCCATGAATACCTGGATAAGTTTGTCGTGGTACACCTGGATGACATAGTGGTGTATAGTGAAACCCTAGAAGAACACAAAGCCCATCTCCGCTTAGTTCTTGAAAAGTTGAAAGAAAACTAACTATATGTGAAGAAAGAGAACTTCTGCTTTGCTCGGGAGAGCATCAAATTTTTTGGCCACATTATTGAACATGGTCGTCTTCGCATGGACACTGATAAGATAAGAGCGATCAAAGATTGGAGGACCCCAGAATCTATCACTGAATTACGTTCTTTTCTTGGACTTGGCAATTATTATAGATGATTCGTGGAAGGATTTTCAAAGAAAGCTGCACCCCTTACAGAACTCTTAAAGAAAGGAGTTTCCTAGACGTGGAACCCTAAATGTGCAAAATCCTTCGCCAATCTGAAAGAAGCTATGATACAGGAGCCTGTGCTCGCTCTAGCCGATGTCACTCAACCCTTCGAAGTAGAGACTGATGCCTCATATTTCGCTCTAGGGGGAGTCCTGTTGCAAAATGGTCATCTCATCGCCTTTGAAAGTCGCAAGTTGAAAGAGGCAAAGAGAAAATACATTGCTTCCGAGAAAGAATTGTTGGTTGTAGTACATTGTCTCCGTGTGTGGAGACAGTATCTCTTTTACTCCCCACTTCCCATAATGCATGAAGACAAGGGCCAATTTGCCCAACAGGAGAGGACGAGCTGGGCTACTCCTCGGGTGCGCGGCAGCATTAGGCGCGCAGCCCCCAATGGGCGCGCGGCAGATGGGCGTGCGGCCCACGAAGACGCACAAGGTGCTCAGGCCATGATGCAGACATGGGCCAGAGGGCAGATCCGTGAAGCTATGCAAGTAAATGCTAAATTGGCTAAGTGTTGGGCAGGACATTTACTGAGCAGGCAATTACACGCACGCGGTATGCACAAGGGGTGCACGCGGTGCGCGCAGCCGGGGCGTTACGCTCCAACAGGGCGCTGGAATTATGAGCGCGCGCAGTTGGCGCACACGGAGCGGACACAGACTGGACGCGGCTTGGGGATAGCCGTTGGGGCGTTACCGCAGGTGACATAGCCGTTGGCGCGCGGACATAGCCATTGGTGAGGCGTTACACCTCGGCATTTAGCCGTTGGCGCGGGCGTTACGAGCGCGCACGGTACGCTGCAGGCACGCGGGACAGACACGGCGTGCCAGATGGTCGCTGGCGCTGGGCGCTGGGCACGGGATGCACTCTTCAGTCGGGGCGCGCGGGGCAGACTGGCGACCGAGCCTTGGTGCACGCGGTACGCCTTGAGGCTCGCACGTGGCAGACATTGATGGCGCGCGGCGAGAATCAATGCCGCGCGCAGCAGGCGGGCGGCGAGCATTCAAGGCGCGTGCGCGGCTGACATTCAAGAGGGGCATCCGAGGACATTAAGTGAAGGCTGCACATTGATGTCCATTGTAACTTATGGCTGGGCCATTTTGTGTATAAAAGCCTTATGAGCCACCAAGCTAAGGGTATCAGGGAAAGGAGTTCCTAGAGCTATTGTGGTGTGCCGTGAGCGAGTTTCCTTTTCTTTTTATTTGGAATAGTAAAGAGGGTTAGGAGGTTTTGCTCCCATAAACACTTGTCTTACTTTCTAGTTCAATTCCGCAAGCACCAACGCGGAGGAAGGCTGATGTGCCCCATAGGCCCGTCACACGATCTCAAGTCCAAGCACACACTTTAATTAACCTACATTCTCACACATTTGATTCTTGTGCAGGTTATGATTCAATAGAGCCGGAAGTTCCAAGCTTAAGGTGGGAAGTGGAGGCTCAAGACATGGAGCAACCGAGACACATCCTTGCATGGGAAGCCACCTTTGAAGATCATGAAGCTCTTAAGGGAATTTGTCTTCCCGAGCCAACTTTTATGTAATATTTTATTTTGAACTTATTGGACAAACATTGACCTTCTTGTTTAACTTATTATTATGTGCATGCATTAGGCATTTAGGA